>CM052801.1:62643172-62722042 GCA_028533885.1 Nasua narica | reverse complement strand
GTACAGCCACTCTGGAAAACAGTATGGAGGTTCCTCAAAAAGTTGAAAATAGAGCTACCCTATGACCCAGCAATCGCACTACTGGGTATTTACCCTAAAGATACAAATGTAGTGAGTCGAAGGGGCACATGCACCCAAATGTTTATAACAGTGGTGTCCACAATAGCCACACTATGGAAAGACCCTAGATGTCCATCAATAGATAAATGTTGGGAGATTTTTGATGACTGCTTCAACCTCCTTACTGGTTATGGGTCTGTTCAGGTTTTCTATTTCTTCCTGGCCCAGTTTTGGTAGTTTATATGACTCTAGGAATGCATCCATTTCTTCCAGATTGTCAAATTTGCTGGTGTAAATTTACTGCTCATAATATTTTCTTGTAATTATATTTATTTGGTGTTGGTTGTGATCTCTCCTCTTTCATTCATTATTTTATTAATTTGAGTCCTTTCTCTTTTCTTTTTGATAAATCTGGCCGGGCATTTATCAATCTTATGAATTCTTTCAAACCAGCTCCTAGTTTTGTTGATCTGTTCTACTGTTCTTTTGGTTTCTATTTCATTGATTTCTGTTCTGATCTTTATTATTTCTCTTCTCCTGCTGGGTTGAGGCTTTATTTGCTGTTCTTTCTCAAGCTCCTTTAGGTGTAGAGTTAGGTTATGTATTTGAGATCTTGTTTCTTGAGAAAGGCTTGTATTGCTATATACTTTCTTCTCAGGACTGCTTTTTCTGTGTCCCAAAGATTTTGAACAGTTGAGTTTTCATTTTCATTTGTTTCCATGAATTTTTTAAAATTCTTCTTTAATTTCCTGGTTGACCCATTCATTCTTCAGTAGGATGCTCTTTATCCTCCATGTATTTGAATTCTTTCCAACATTCCACTTGTGGTTGAATTCTAGTTTCACAGCATTGTGGTGTGAAAAAATACGGGGAGTGATCCTGATCTTTTGGTACTGGTTGAGACCTAATTTGTGACCCTGGATGTGATTTATTATGGAGATTATTCTATGTGGACTAGAGAAGAATGTGTATTCTGTTGCTTTGGGATGGAATGTCCTGAATATATCTGTAATGTCCATCTGGTACAGTGTGTCATTTAAGGCCTTTATTTCCTTGTTGATCTTTTGCTTATGTGATCTGTCCATTTCAGTGAGGGGGATATTAATGTCCCCTACTATTATTGTATTATTGTTGATGTGTTTCTTTGATTTTATTATTAATTGGTTTATATAATTGACTGCTCCCATGTTAGGGGCATAGGTATTTAAAATTGTTAGATCTTGTTGAACAGACCCTTTAAGTGTGATGATATAGTGTCCTTTCTCCTCTCTGCTTATAACCTTTGACTTAAAATCTAATTTGTCTGGTACAAGGATTGCCACCCTAGCTTTCTTTTTATGTCCATTAACATGGTAAATTGTTTTTCACCCCCTCATTTTAAATCTGGAGGTGTCTTTGGGTCTAAAATAAGTATCTTGCAGACAGCATATCGATGGGTCTTGTTTTTTTTATCCATTCTGATACCCTGTGTCTTTTGATTGGAGCATTTAGTCCATTTACATTCAGAGTAACTATTGAAAGATATGAATTTAGTGCCATTGTATTGCCTGTAAGGTGACTGTTACTGTATATTGTCTCTGTTCCTTTCTGGTCTGTTACTTTCATGCATCTTTTTGCTTGGAGGACCCCTTTCATTGTTTCCTGTAGAGCTGATTTTGTGTTTGCAAATTCTTTTAATTTTTGTTTGTCCTGGAAGCTTTTTATCTCTCCATTTTCAATGCCAACCCAGCTGTATATGGTATTCTTGGCTGCATATTTTTCTCGTTTAGTGCTCTTATTATATCATGCCAGTCCTTTCTGGCCTGCCAGGTCTTTTTGGAGGGTCCGCTGCCAATCCAATATTTCTATAGTTGTATGTTACAGACCCCTTGTCCCCAGCTGTTTTCATGATTTTCCTTTTTCACTGAGACTTGTAAGTTTTAGTATTAGATGATAGGGTGTTGACCTATTTTTATTGATTTTGAGGGGGGTTCTCTATGCCTCCTGGATTTTGATGCTTGCTCCCTTCCCCAAATTAGTGAAGTTTTTTGCTATAATTTGGTCCAGTATACCTTTAGCCCCCCTCTCTCTTTCTTCTTCTTCTGGGATCCCAATTATTCTAATGTTGTTTCATCTTATGGTATCACTTATCTCTCAAATTTTCCTCTCATGGTCCAGTAGTTGTTTATCTCTCTTTTTCTCAGCTTCAATATTCCCCATCATTTGGTCCTCTATATCACTAATTATTTCTTCTGCCCCATTTATCCTAGCAGTGAGAGCCTCCATTTTTGATTGCACCTCATTAATAACTTTTTTGACTTCAACTTGGTTAGATTTTAGTTCTTTTATTTCTCCAGAACGGGATTTTATTTCTCCGGAAAGGGATTCTGTAGTATCTTCTGCACTTTCCTCAAGCTCAGCTAGTATCTTGATAATTGTTCTGAACTCTGGTTCTGACATCTTACTAATGTCCATATTGATTAGGTCCCTAGCCATTGGTACTGCCTCTTGTTCTTTTTTTTTGAGGTGAGTTTTTCTGTCTTGTCATTTATCCAGATAAAAAATAGATGAATGAGAGAACAAAATACTCAAAGGGTAGCAACAACCCCAGCAAACTATACACTACCCAAGAGATCTGAAACTTGGAGGAGAAGAAAGAAAAATAATGTATATATGTAATATATACATATAATCATATATATATTTATAATTAGACTGGTGAATAGAACTGAGCCACACACTTGATTTTGGGTGTGTTTTGGTCTCTTAGAAGAAACTGCCTCCCAAAATTTTAAAGAACGAAAACTTATATGTATGCAAAAATAAGGGTAAACATAATGGAGGGATGAATTACGACTATAAAGATGAAAATTAAAACAGATTCTGAAAGAGGAATTGCTAAAATATGAAGTTGGTTGAAAAAAGAGAAAAAAAGGGGAAAAAAAGGAAAGAATGCGATCAGGCTGGAGACTAGAACCAAGCCATATGCTGGATTTAGGATATATTGTGATCTGTTAGAAGAAGCTGTATCCCAAAATTTTAAAGAAAGAAAACTTATATGTATAAAAAAATAAGGTTAAATGCAATGAAGGGATAGAATATAACAATAAAACTTAGAAAAGATTTTTAAAAAGGCATTGATAAGATAAAAATAGTTAAAAAACATTAAACTGGGAAAGAGGAAAAGTTTTAAAAATAGATTAAGAAAAAAATAAAATTTAAAAAATTTAACTTTGGGAGACTAGAGGATCATGGGGAAAATGTCATGAATTTTATATGTCGCATTCCCCTAGCTCTGGAGTTCTGCAGTTCTCATTGATTGGTGAACTTGGTCTTGGCTGGATGTTCTTGCTGATCTCTCGGGGGGGGGGGGGCCCTGTTGCAGTGATTCTCAAATGTCTTTGTCCCAGGTGGAACCTCACCTACCTTGCCTGTGGCCAGGCTAAGCAATTTGCTCGTGTTTGCTCTCGGTAGCTTTTGTTCCCTGAATGCTTACCCTACAGCTTTGGGGGATGAGAATGAAGATGGCGGCCTCCCTATCTCTGACTCAGAGGAGCTGAGAGCTCAGGGCCCCACTCTTCAGTGCCCCCTCAGAGAAAAGCAGTCAATCACTCCCATCTCCCTGGTCTCTGGCCACACTCCATGCTCACCAGGCCTGTGACTGAGCATTTCTATCTCTGGTGCACAGCCCCATTTGGAGTCTCCACACCCAGCAGATTCCTGCATCACACTTCTCCCGGAGCAGTAGCCTGAGTGTGACTTGGATCACAGTTTAAGGTAACTTCAAGCTGAGAGCCCACTTCTTGGCTCCATCTCGGTAGCTGGTTTCCCCACTCCGATACCTGGGAGCTCTGCCACACTCAGACATCCCTGGTCTTTCTGTGACGCTGCAGGTCCTGAAACCACACTGTCCCCACAAGGGCTCCAACCCCCGCTTAGCCCCTGGAGTGACATCCCTCAGTGGAGCAGACTTAAAAGTTCTGATTTTGTGCTCTACTTCTCTACCGTTTGCCAGGAGTGGGCCCCTTCCCCCATGGTCTCTCTTCCCATATATCACCTCGGATTCACTTCTCTGCACATCCTACCTTCCAGAAAGTGGTTGCTTTTCTGTTCCTAGAATTGTGGTTATTCTTCTCTTCAATCTCCTGTTCAGTTTGTAGGTGTTCAGAATGGTTTGATAGCTATCTAGCTCTCTATTTCTTTTTGGTGACTTGTGTGTCTTTCTAGAAATTTGTCTGTTTTAGGTAGGTTATCTACAGTGATGCAAACAATTGTTCATGGTATTCCCTAATAATATTTTTATTTCTCTAAGGTTGGTAGTGATGTCTCTTCTTTCATTCTTGATTTTAATAATGTACACTTGAAAAAAAAATATGTACTCTACTGCTGTTAGGTGCAATGTTCCATGGATTTCTGGTATGCTGATTTGCTTGATAGTTTTGTTCATGTCTTCTATATTCTTGTTGATCTTCTGCCTAGTTTTTCTATCAATTGTTGAATGTGGGTTATTAAAGTATCCAACTATTATTGCATTGTCTATTTCTTTCCATCAATTGTGTCAATTTTACATTCATGTATTTGAGGTTCTCTTCTTAGTTGTGCATAATTTAAAAATTATCTCTTTCCACTGATTCAACACTTTTATCATTTTAAAATCTCCCTATTTGATTTTTTTTTACAAAGTTTATATTTATTTATTTGTTGAGGGGAAGCGTTAGTAGGGAGAGCAATAGACAGAAGGAGAAGCAAGCTCCCCACTGAGCAAGGAGCCCGTGATATGGGACTTGATCCCAGGGCTCATGATCCAAGACAAAGGCAGATGTTTAACTGACTGAGCCCCCCCAGGCTTCCCTCCTTCCTTGATTCTAATAATTTTTTCTTAAAGGCTATTTTTTCTGTTATTGATAATAGATATTCCAGTCTTCTTTTGGTTACTACTTGCATATATTTTTGCATATACTATTTATATATCTTTTCCCATCCTTTTATGTTTAACCTATGTTGGTCTTTAAATATAAGGTGAATCTCCTGTAGATAGAATATAGTCGAAACACACTTGAATTTAGTCATTCTGTCAATTTCTATCTTTTAATTGGGGGATTATTTAATTTAATTTAACTACTGATGAGAAAGGACTGACTTCTGTCATTTTGTTGTTTTCTGTATGTCCCACATCTTTTGGTACCTCTGCTCTGCCATTACTTTCTTCTCTTGTGATAAGTAGGTATTTTCAAGTGTACTATTTATATTACATGGTTGTTTCTTTTACTACGTCTTTTTAAAGTAATTTTCTTAGTGGTAGCCCTGGGGATTCCAATGATCATTTTAAAACAATCTAGTACATGTTAATATTAACTTAATTTCAATTCTATACAGACTCTTTACTCCAATATATGTCCATTGTGTTTCCATTCTTTTGAGTTATTATTAGTATAGAAATTATTATTTAATACATTTTTAGTTCTACCAACACAGTTTTATAATTATTTCTCTATGAAATTATATCTTAAATAAGGTAGGAGAGGACAAAAGTCACAAAAATACATTTATACTATCTTTTTTAATTGAAGCATAGTTGACATACAATGTTACATTAGTGTCAGGTATACTATCTTTTATATTAACCTACAGAGTTACCTTTATTGGCACTTTTTATTTCCTTGTGCCTAGTCCTTTTATTTTAGACTGAAGGATACCCATGAGTATTTTTTGTTTGACAGGTCTGCTAGTAAAAAACTTTTTCATTTTTTTTGTTCATCTGGAAATGTCTTCATCTTTCCTTCATTTTTGAGGAATAGTTTTGTCAAATACAGAGTTCTTGGTTGACAATATTTTCTTTCAATATTTTCAATATGTGCTTCCACTACATTCTGGCTTCTACAATTTCTGGTCAGAAATCCACTATTAATCTTATAGAGGATCCCTGTACATGATGAGTTGCTTCTCTCCCGCTGTTTTCAAAATTCTTTTTGTCAACAGTTTGACAACAATGTATCTGGATGTATATATCCTTGGCTTTATCTAACTTAAATTTTTTTGGGGTTTTTTGGATGTGTAGATTAAAACTTTTCCTGAAATGTGGGGAGTTTTGGGTCATTATTTCTTTAAATATTCTTTCTGCTCCCTTCCCTGCTCCTCACCTTTCTGGAACTTCCATTATATGTATGTGAGTATGTTTGATGGTGTCTCATAGGTCTGTGAGCCTCTGTTCATTTTTCTTCACTCTTTTTACTTTTTGTCATTCAGACAAGCTAATCTTAATTGACCTATCTTTAGGTTTTCTGATTCTTTCTTCTGTCAGCTCAAATCTTCTGTTGAACCCTTCTATAGTAAATTTTTCATTTCAGTTATTTTATTTTTCAATTCCAGAATTTCTATTTGGATCTTTTAAAAAACATCTTTCTTTTTATTGATATTCTGTATATGGTGAGGCATCATTGTCATACTTTTTCTTTAACCTTTAGACATGGTTTTCCTTAGTTCTTTAAACATGTCTATAAAAGCTCCCTTGAAGTCTGTGTCTAGTAAGTCCAATGTCTGAGCTTCTTTAGGAACAGTTTCTACTGAATATCTCCTCCCTCCATCCTGTATATGGGCCACTTCTTCCTATCTCTTTGAGTCTTATAATTTTTGTTGAAAACAGGGCATTTTAGATAGTATAATTTGGCAACTCAACATCACATGCTGCTTATTATTTTCAGTAAATGCTCTACAAATAAGGTATTTCTCATAGAGCAAGCTCCAAGTCAGGTCCAGTAATGAAAACACTCTAGGAACAAGGTTTTCTAGAAAGGTCTGAGACAGGTTAAATAATGACAATGTTCTGGAGATGGAACTTTTTGAGGAGCTCCAAATTCAGTCTGCTCTCTCTGGTGGCTGCAATGCTGTTGTTGTTGGTTTCTTTGCAGCTACTATGGTTGTTACTATGCTGTTTTTTAAGGCAATTATGGAACTGGGGAGAGGGACATGGGAGTAGACCAAGTTAAAAGTGCCATAAAGTGTTCTTAACAGAGATTAAATAGTTTTTCTTGATTAACTGGTCTTCAGATTGTTTCAGGCTTTGATGAATTTCCATATTTCTGAAAAAGTTGGTTTTAAATATTTTGCCAGTATTTTCATTGTTTTAATGGAAGAGTGGATTTACAGAAGTCCTTACCCTGCCATTCCAGAAGTGCTGCCTGATTAGCTATTATTTTTATTTTAAAAGCTGCTCCTTAGCTTACTTTTATCCAATTTAACAATGCCTCTTGGAGATTTTTCTACATCAGGTCATGGAGTTTTGTTTTGTTTTGTTTTGTTTTTTGTATTGTTCCGGAATAGGGGATGTGACATAATTTATTTAACCATGCCCTATCACTGAATCATTGAGGTTGTTTTCCAGCACAATCAATGCAATAATACCCTTTGAGTTATTTTTATATATGTTGCAAGTATAGATCTTTTTTTTCTGAAAAGTACAGACTTCTAAAATTTATTTCAACCACTGGCAAAACAAAAAAATAACAAAATTCCCATCTGAAGTATAGCTATTCAAAGAGTATGTGCAGTTCTAATCATGATTGATATTGCCAAATTGCCCTCAAAATAGCTGCATCAATTACACTCTCCTTACTACTATATCAAAGTTCCTTTTTTTCACATATACATCTCAACACTGAGAATCTTCTTAATTTTTGCTAATTCAGTAGTTAAGAGAATGGTATTTCATTTCATTGATTCACTTATTTATTTTTTACTCGGTCTTAATGCTTTGAATATGATTAAACAGCTTAGTATAAAGCTGGCTACCTGCTTACTTCACACATACAATTCAAAAGGTCCTTTGGGTTGGGGTTTTGTTATAATAAGGAGGAGGAGAGGAAAAAGCAGTTGCAGATGTAGTGGCATCACAGAGCATACCTCATTATCAAAGTGACCTTTCCAGTGGTTTACAAAAGCAGTCTGGGGATAAAGCCATCTGCTGTTACCATTGTTCCGTGAATTTGAGTAACTTCACACTATTAAGACTCATAGTGACTATTGAAAAAAATAGAGTCCTACGCCCCGGAATTTGGTATGATAATAACTCAGGATAGTGAATGCAGCTTCTTCTTATAAGTTGCTCTCAGGCCCTGGTAAGCCCTAAGTAGAACTTACAGTTGCCCATGAATACAACCAGCTATGGGTGACTTCTTTCTTTTACAGTTGCAACTAGAAAGAATTGCACATGCTTTAATTTCACAAATTGTTTTTACAGGCCATGAGAAGAATACTATTATGTCCAAGATCCTTTGAAAAGTATTTTATTAGAGGGGTATAGAGAAGGAAATAGCGATATTTCAGGTGAGGTTAAGAAAGATAGGGGGGAAAAAATCAAAGATCTGCTTTTGAAGACCCGATCCACCTAAATGCCAGGTAAAGTTCAGAGAGAGATTTATTATGACAACTGTAAAGAAAACATATCTCTTGTCTAGGCTGATGTCTTCAACTATGTTTGTTGTCTTTTAGGCATTGGCATGCTTTCCAAAAGCCATGCCAAGTCTGCTTAATACACAACTTGTTCTTTTACATCTCCCATATATGACCATTTCCAGGCTAGGGATACTGTGTTATTCAAATCAGGCCAGTGTGTAGAGGAAATGAGTGGGCACCCTGCAGGAATTGGGAGTGCAGAGAAAGGTGAGCAGGTTTTACTATGTATCACCGTCAACTCTGTAGTGACCTCAGAAATTTTGCTTAATGTCTCAGTTTTCAAATTTCTTAAGTGAGGCAATGGTTTAGCTGGGAACATGGAAAGCATTATAAAAGCATTATACTGGGTATTATCATGATCGCCTACTAATTTGAACTTGATCAAGTAAGCATCTGATAAAGGGCTATACTTCAAATCCTTTTTCTCTCCTCACAATAATTTTGTAATTCTGTACCTTAATGAGCAAAATAGAAGTCATATCATAACAAAGGAAAAAAAACTAGTACTTTCCCTTTCAAATGTAGACAGTTAGTATAACATAATGGTTAAAGGCACTGGCTTTGGAGCCAAACTACCTGCCTTCATATCCTGGCTCTGTCACTTACAAAGTCTGGGACCTGGGCAGTGTCATTTGTAAAATAAGAATGATAGTAGTTCCACAGGATTAATGAAGATTAAGTTAGTTAATACAGGTATCCCCTGCTTTTTTTTTTTAATTCATTTATTTTAAAGAGAGAGAGAGAGAGAGTTTCCCAGTGCTTATATGCACTAGAGGGTGGGAAAGGGCAGAGGGGGAGGGAGAGGAAGAAAGGGAGGGAGAGGAAGAGGGCAAGAATCCCAAGTAGACTTGCCCTGAGGGTGAGCCTGATATAGGGCTTGATCTCAAGACCCCAAGATCATGACCTGAGAAGAAACCAAGAGTCTGAAGCTCAACCAATTGAGCTACCCAGGCGTCCCTCCCCTGCTTTTAAAAAGTTCATATTATGCCACTTTGCTTTTCAGAAAGACCTATATTGGTACCTGTTTTCACTAAGTGAAAGAAAATTCACTTAGCATCTCAGCAACAAGTAGCCATAGCATATGCATCTGTGTTTTATCTCCATTTATGTTGTTCATCCCTTGGCAAGATGTGTTAAGGTATCAGAAAAACCTATAAGAAGTTATTTTTGGGGTCTGGGAATGCTAAAAAAATTTTCCATATAAACAAATAGTAATTGCTTCTTTGCTTTATGTCATTTGGGCTTATGAAAGATTTCATAGGAATCCTCTAGTTTTGGATAGCAAGGAAAACCTGTATAAGAAAAGTACTTTGTGGTGGGCACGAAGAAAAAACTCAACAAATGTCTGCTATTATTGTTGTTGTTATTATTATTATTATTTAAAAATGCTCTCCCTTGGCCAGGCACCTAACAGGAGCTGGTAAGGCTGGTAGAGGCAGAGAGCTAGTATGTGCGAGAACAAGGAATTGGGAGGCATTCCTTCAGTCCCGTCAGGGAGATCATACTTCTTTTTTTTTTTTTTAAAGATTTTATTTATTTATTTGACAGAGAGAGAGATCACAAGGAGGCAGAGAGGCAGGCAGAGAGAGAGGGGGAAGCAGGCTCCCCGCTGAGCAATGAGCCTGATGCGGGGCTAGATCCCAGGACCCGAAGATCATGGCCTGAGCTGAAGGCAGAGGCTTTAACCCACTGAGCCACCCAGGTGCCCCGGGAGATCATACTTCTGATGGTGGTGGTGTTGACATATAAGTCAGTAATTAGTCTGATCACACTATTAGGGTGTCTTGCAAAGAATATGTCAATGTCATTAAAAGTATTCCTTGAGCTATTTGCATCAGAATCACCAGGGAAGGGAAGAATTGATAAAATGCAGATCCCAGAGTTTCATCTCAAACCTGCAGAATCAGATTTTCTGGGCCTTGGATCTCAGACTGTACGTTTTTAAATAGGCAACCCAGGAGCTTCCAATGCAGACTAAACTTTAAGGGCCACTGGATCAGGCTATGTTTAGATATGGTTTGATCAGAACCCAGTGAATAGCAAGTAACACTGACAATAATGTGAAATGGCACTAGTATATGAATCCATATTCAGCTTGCCCAGGAGGTCCTCTGACTTCACTTTACTTCTGCTCTCAGGCTAATGAATAGTCTTTTTTTGGTAATTTTTGAACTCAAATGGCAAGATATCCTGTTTGTGGGCATCATAAACAAATGTAAAATTCCTAGTTCTGTAAGACTTTTGTCGAATAAATTTTTAATGCTGGCTGTAGCTCTCAATTTTGCCAGTAGGGAGCACAGTAAGTCTATTGATCTTAGGCTTTGTATAACAAAGAAGTATGAGAAGGTCTTTTCTCTATTTTAGTATAGAAATCTTATCCTGGGGGTTGGATAATAGGAGACAAGGGCCACTTCTGTGTGGGGTAGGAATGTGACCTTCGGAGTAGGATTGCTCATTTTTCAAAGATGACACAGAATGAAACTTTTAATTCTATAAATTTTATATCTGAAAATATGGTCTCCTAGACTTCCTACTCTATAAAATGAAAAATAGCCCTTCTTTCATGAATAACATGTATTCCTGTTGAGCACTTCTGAATAAGGTGTGAAAGGTAGAGAAATATGTAAGAAAAGTTATGAGATGTTGAATCATTCCAGTTTTAAAACAACATGCTTTGGCATGTGAAATTAGATACCTGGAGAGAAATAACCTGAATGCTTGATGAAAGATAAATGTCAATTTTCTATGTTTCGAGGTTTTTTTTTTCCTCAGCTCCTATAGACCATTTAATTATTATCTAAACACAAACTGGAAGGGCACACATCTGAGGGCTTTGATGAAAAGCTAAAACAGATCGACTATCCCTCCCCTTCTCCCAATCCCTCGAAGTTAAAATAATCTGAGAGTATGGTAGGAATCTTCTCAAATGAAAACATTTCTCAGTGTTTTCTGTAAAACTTTTCATAAACTCAAAGGGAAGGATTAGTTCATTAATAAAATGTAGACACTACAAAAACAAGTTTTAGGAAAAAATTGGACCCAATATCAAGACAAGTGGAATTTCTGTGAAGAAATCTCTCAGTACTTGAAGTGGGCTTCATTCTTAAGATGCCTAAATATAATACTGAGTCAAAACACTAGGGAATGTTGGTTAATATTTATTGAATACCAACAATGAATGTGCTGTAAGGAATCAATTTGTGTTGGTTGTCCCGAAGACTGTAAATAAGTTTCAAACCAATAAATTTTTTTTAATGTTTTCTCTGGTGGCCTAAATAGTCATTAAGTTTCTCTGAATATAAAGGTTAATACTCCCGGGATTGGCCTATAAATTGGTTACAGCCTTTTATATCTCCAAAGCCATATTCATAGGGATGATGGATGGGATCCATTGATAGTGAAAAAAATGAAGATTTAGAAAAATAAGTGTGGATTATTGGCTACTTGAAAGAAAAGGGAAATTTCCCTGGGTGACAGTAAAATAAAACTTGTTTTTTCTGGCCTTAGATTCTCGCATCTGCTCTATGTGTGATGTGTCGTGAAATTTGCTCTACTAGACACATTTTGATTCCCCATAATGTAGAAGATGAACTTTTCTAGTCAATTTAAGTCTGTCAAAACAAAACCTCTTTGATGAATAATATTCATTTTGTAAAGGTCTTACTCCAAAAACTCATAAGGGTTTTTGAAAAGAAAAAACTGTCCCCATACTTTTCTTCAAATGGTGCTCTACTTGGATTCCAATATAAGAGCTATAGTTCTTTGAAAGTTTTTCTTCTCTCCTTTTTCCAACCTGTTTTAAATCTTTTAGAACCACTTCCCCACTTTACTGATAAAAATGAAAAACAAATAAAAGCATTACAAAAGATAGTAGTTAATGGAATTATTTGCTTTGTGACACACTATTTTTGGGCATGATCTACAGACTACAGCAATTTCATACCATTGTATCAACCTAAACATGTGGGGTTAGTCCTCAGCAAAATTGTTAAGTCAGCAAAATTGGTTTTGGCTCTTCCTACCCTCAGCCTTTCAACTTGTAGTGTCTTGACTTCAAGAGTCCTATGGATATTTTCCCTTAACCTATTCTTTATTTGTTTCCCCATTATTGTTTTCTTATTTTCTTTACTTATGATCACCTTCTTCAGAGAAAAAATTTAATCTCATAAACTGGTTTGTGATCATACAAAAATGGGTCTTAATTTGTTAACGTTTTACCACTTTTCAAGTAGTGTATTTACATTCAGAGATTGTGAAAGACAGCAACTGAATACAAAAGGGATGAGTTTAGTAACAGAGATTTTAGGTCTTATAACAAATAACTAGCTGTGGCCAGCATTTGCAGTTGCCTCCCCCAGCATAACTTCTCTCTTTCTTTCTCAGTAACAGAATCATGGTTTCATTTGGTGTGGTAATGTGTCCAGATCAAAGACTATTACCAATCTCTTTTGAAGCTGCATTTGGCCGTGTGGCTAAGTTCCGGCTTATAACATGTAAGTTGAAGTCTCCCTTAAAGATGGAAGATTGCCTTTTGTCCTGCCCAGCTTCTTTGTGATGTCAGTCTGGAATATGAACATGATGGCTAGAACTGGAGTTAGCTCAGATCATGAAATGACCTTGAGAATGGAAATTGCATACTGAGGCTAGTGGAGCAGATAGGTGTAAGGGTCAATTGACTGGACTTCCTGGACTTCCTACTTCTACTTTGTTTAAGTCATGTCATTTGGGAGTGTTCTGTTATATGCCACTGAACTTGATCTTAAGGAGACAGAAAACAAAATATCTTTGGGAAATCAGGGATTTGTGGTATCTCGCAGCAAAATTGGTAGGCTGATCCTGAGAAAACCGTCACTGTTGGCTTTTGAAAGAGAGAAGTTCTCTGTTTGAGAGCATATGTAGAATTCTTGCTCTCCTTTTTGAATTCTTCTGAAAAGTTCTCTCATACTTTCTTAACTGTTTAGAAGGTATACACCTTATGGTGCCAAATGTATTATAGATGACTAGATGATAAAGAGGATAACTTATTTTCTCCCTGCCATGCCACAGTGTCTAGCAGAGTAGAATGTTGAGTTCTTCATATCTTGGAGATCATGTTAATGAAACAATTACCCTGGATTAACATGCTTTGGTAGAAAGACACTCTCAAAGAGGAAGTAGTTTGGAGGAACAGGAAATGTAAAAGGTCAACCACAAACCATTCCAATTTAAACGTGATATGATTTAACGTAACCGAAACATCAAAACCTATTATTGGGAACACGGGAATTTACATCACAGTGGTGCACCACTGTGCTCTCACCATGTGAGAGATACACATTGGCCAGAGCAACGTGGCTGTGAAGTGGCAGCCCCCACCACAAGGAAAAGATTTTAGTGGACACAGTGAATTTGAGAGCTGACATGCCATATGAACCCCTTTGCAAAATAAACAAGCTCAAATCCCTGTGTTCTATCTGTAGTTAGTCACATTGTTGCTTTCTTGTTTTCTACCTCAGCAACTCAACCATAGCTAGGGCCTGTACCCTAAATCTCTTACCTTTGGCAAGTTTCTTGATCTTGGCTCACTAATGATTGATATGGGTATGAGCCTGAACTGTGTTTTAGTAGCCAGCATCTCTGTAAGACCAGCAGAGATACTGCTGTCAGTGGAAAATTCAGAATGGCAAATGATGGCATCAGCAGGGAAGGATAAATATAGACAGTATATTCATATCACTTCTTAGGCTAAGATCATCTCAGCGCTGTGGAACTGCTGGGTTTTGTTTGTTTGTTTGTTTTGGTTGAAGGATTTATGGTGGCTTAGTCTATTTCCCTTAGTTCAATCTGCCTCTTTCTGAGCCCTTCTAGCACGGACAATAGGTCTGAGTGTCAAATAAGTGAAAGGAAGAAAAGATAGGCAAATGCAACTCAAATATCAAAGCAGTAAGCATACAAGTGACTCTTCACTCAGGCTACACAACGCCAGAGTTGCCTATTAATCTAAATAAATGATCAATACAGTCCTTGGGTAAGTAGCTTTCATGGGAATTAATTAAAGGTACTAGAGGAGACTTAGGAGCAGGACTTTGGGATGAGCCACAGACGATATTTTTGTGTGTGTACAGTAATACCTGGTTTTTAATATGGAGCCACTTTTCTTTCTTGTTAGGGAACAGCATGTTGTCAGCAAAATTAAGCCCCAGAATGAAACTTCTTCAAAAAAGGAAAGCCAAAATGAAATCATTTTTTAAGGGTATAAATAAAATAGATACACGCATTTCCTGACAGCCTGAATGAGAAGGTCCATATTTATCTCAGTAAGCTTTCAGCGTTAGACTTTAGGAGCCAAAGTGACAGTTTTGGACTCAGCCAGACAGTGAGCCTTATATATAAAGACTCAAAATAGATTTCCTTTGCCCCTCGTCCTGCCAAAGAGCCATTTTAGGTGTGCAGGAAGGCGCTGAGCACACTAATGCATAGTGCCCTTATGCTGAGTGGAAGCAATGGAAGGCTTTGCCTCACCTGACTTTTCTTGATTGGAATTTAGATCCCCAAAGAATCTGAAAGGTAATATGATATTTCTTGTGACTTCACAGCAGATGTGCTTTTTGCCTTTTTTTTTCTTTTTTTATACATGGAATCATTGAAAATCGAGAAGAAAATGCAAAAAGCCTGCATTATAACGGAAATAGATAATTGAGCTGTGGGCAATCATCGATGCTTTTGATCATTCTGGGATTAGAATTCTTCATACTTGTAGAAATGGACCGTGTCAGAAGATAAGGAATACAAAAATGGATTTAAGTAAGATAGGAACTTTCATCCCAAATTTTCACTAGAACCGAAGGCCAACTTTTTGTAGTAATATTCTGAAGAGCCTCATAGCTGTGCTCTTTTACAACCTCCTGTTTTTCTTTGACCTTCTTCCCTCTCTTCTTTCTCATCGTTTTCAACCAAAACAGCTGGAAGAACCAAAAAAAAAAAAAAGAAAGAAAGAAAGAAGAGAGGGAGACAAACAGTAAGAGACTCTTAATCTTAGAAAACAAACTGAAGCTTGCTGGAGGGGAGGGAAGGTAGGAGGATGGGGTAACTGGGTGATGCACATTGGGGAGAGTGTGTGTTGTAAAGACCATTGCATACTATATAATACCGATGAATCACAGACATGTACTCCTGAAACAAATAATATACTATATGTTAATTAATTGAATTTAAATTAAAAAATAAATTTAAAAAGTTTGGAAGACCACCTATAAGCTTTTGATACTGTGCTAGTTTCCAGACAGAACAAATAACGGGGGAGAGTATGGGCCCCCTACTAGAATTTGCAAGTTAAACTCCTATGTAAACGATGTGTGCATTGGGTAATATATTAACTTACACAGGCATAGAATGAAGCAGAGAGGATTTAGGTTTCACATTTAGGTAAGAAAAAAAGTGGGTTTTTACAATTTCCTCAAATTAGTGAGTGAACACTCTGTAAATGAGATGGGATGACTGCACAAATAGAGCATGAAGCTAATGTAACTGAGACAGGCAAAGGAGTGGGTAGTGTAGTGGGAGAAGAAAAATGATATGAGGTGGTGCTAAGGGTGGTTTGAGGAAGGACTATTTGAATGCAAGTTAAGCCTAATCCTTAATGTAGTAAGGAGCTATTATAGACTTTCAGGAAGGGAAATGGCATTCATAAAATCTTGAAGTGAAAAGTTAGCTCTATCTAAAAGCATTTGTTCTAGTTTCAGCCTACAGGCTGGGGACTTCAGTAGGGAGTAGGGTATGACAGCTGTGGTTTAGACCATAAGCATAAGTGAGGGGTGGTTTAGGAGGGCACGCTGGCAGGATTTGGTGAGAGACTGGAGTGGAGGATAAGGAACATTAGAATTACTGCAAGGCCTCTGGCTTAGGAGGTTAGACTTACATTGGTGTACCTTCTCGTGCTGGGGAGGCTGGGCTTAGGAAAGGGTGGTAAGAGGAAAAGAGGCAGCACTTCATTGGGGTTGATATGAGGGCAGTAAAAGGCACGATACAAGGAGTTTGCACAGAACTCAAGTGAGGGGCAAAAATCTATGACAGGAGATAGATACCACACTTCCTCTCTTTCAGCATGATCTGGGCTTATATGAAATGACAGATTAATGTGTTTGGTTTTGTTTGTTTGTTGTTTTGGCTTGTTTCTTTCTAAACATGAGATGATTTGAATGATTCTTTAAGGATGCCCCTTGTATTTTCTTTTGAACTCACGGTCTGGCTCATTTAGGGAAACACATTTTCCCAAAGTGAAACTATGGGCAGGTTGAGGTATCTCATTTGACGCAGAAATGCTTCCTGAATTAAAATAACATGAATAGGAACTCTTAGCCCTAAAACGTGACATGGAACTTTCTATACCACATATGTGTGTGTGTGCATCTGTCTGGGTGTTTAAACACATGTATATTGTATGCCCTATACAACTGTAGTTAAGTTATTTCTAAATTTCTGTACTTTGGCTTATATATTTTGGGTGTCTTATTTTTCTTTGAAAATAGGGAATATACCTTCTACTTCATTTGTACCCCACAGAACATAGTATACATAGTAAAATGTAGACTGCATAAAATTGTATGTCTTAGGAATTTAAAATTATTGGCTGATCTTAAAAAGCATGGTTAAAATCAAATAATTTATTTAAAAACAAAGATAGAGAACAAATAAAGTCCACACAACCTCAAATTAATCTCATTTTTTGCATTTTCATATTTTAGCTATAAATTAATGCTTATTATGATAATTGAAGTATTCTAAAATTCTCAGATGTCTTCTAAATCATTAATAAAAAATAAAATATTTTCAGTGATGCTGCATTGTTAGATATGTGAAATTGCTCATTCTGTGAAAATTGGTAATCCAAGTATGGAATGTATGCTAATTATCAATTAATGACTGGCTAATTTTAACTCAGCCTTGGGCAAATCTGTTTCTATTTGCTTCCTCACCTATTAAAAAGGGGGAAATGACTCCTGGCCCGCAGGCATCTTGGTAAAGATTTTACTCTTTGAAAATGCTTTTTTGATGGAAAGTGCCAGACAGATATTCTCATGACACATTAACCTTGAAGTTGAGCAAGAAGGGGCTAGAGGCAAATGATACTAGAAGGTGTGACAGATTGGTAGACTGAAATTTTGAGACTAGAACTGGCTGGGACATCAAGATTAACATTACACTCTGACCACTGCTTTTTCTCTCTTCTTTGCCCCTTTTCTCTTTCCCAAGAGAAGTATCGGGGGATCGGAAACTAGGCCTTACCCTTCCTTTAAGAAAGTGACATACTGCTAGTTCTGAGTGGCTTGGGAGGGGAAAAAAAAATCCCATTTGATTCCTCAGCTTCGTGATTTCCTATGATGCCTGTTTTTGTGAATGATATTTATGGATCCCCCTTTCCAGACAATTGCCTTGGAAAGTTATGTAACCAGACACTGATCTGAAGAGAAGCTAGACCTGGAGGTTATAAAGTATTGAATTTGTCCAAAGTTGAGTTCCTGTTTACAGGGGGAGAGCCTGGGAACCTTTTTGCTAGGTTAGCTTTCCCCTTTGCTGAGTCTGAACACTTGGAATATTTTAGTGCTGGTAACAGATGCTTGAGCAAGACCGCATTATGTCTCTCAGATAATTAAACATTGGGGCTCCGCACAAAAGGACAAGTTTTTATGCATCATTTCTGGGGACATTTTATCATTATCCCCTCATTTCCACTTTCTCAATACAGCATAGTAAACTACGGTATTTGAGAATCCTTATGTTTTGCCCTTTCCCACTCCCCAAACCTGATACAATGCAAGTTTCCATCATTGTCATCCATGTTAGATCTGCTCCATTTCAGTTGCAGGAAACTTTCTTAGCAAACACTTACCCAGTGCGTTCAGCAGCAATCAGGCCATTGATGATGATGTAGAAGTTTATTAGAAGATGAAGAGGGGAATTACCTACAAGTAATTCTGGAGTGCTGGCTACTAGGAGCCAAGTGCCTCATTGGCAGAAATTCATTGAATAGCATGCATTTATTATATGTTGGCTGCCAGAAATTTAAGCACTTGAGCTCAAACTTGCCATTAGACCCTTCCCAGCATGCGGGCCACCCACCAGTTGCAAGGCATGATGACACGACAGATAACCCGCCCTCCTTGGTAGCAGTATGGATACGGGTAGTAACCTAGTAAGGGTTCACAGACGCGGCGGCAGTAGCGGTTGCCTCGACGGCAGTAAATGCAACAATAACCTCTCTCATCCAGCATGGGGTCAAATTCTATTCCATTTTCAGTCTGAAAGAAGAATAAACTGAGGTTGGAGGGGAAGGTTCACCAAGAAGAGGCCCGCCAGGCAGGGAAGGACTACAAGACTACAGAGTTGGGGATTGGTGAGAAGTTAAATTCTTTAGTCTGACCAAGATTAATCAAGATTGATTATGAATGAGCCTCTTAGGGATTCCAAGTTTCTGAAATATTTTTTGTTAAAACAATGACCATTCTCCTTTTAATGACTTTGATCTAAGGGGTAGTAAGTTTTTGGGGGGGCTTTTTGCTATCCCTCTAACAAGAGTAATATGAACATAACTCACATAGTCATTTATTGGAAGTTCTTCTTCACTTGCTTGTCTTGCATGGCGGGTCTTTTCCATCTTCACTTGAGGGACCACCCACTGCTCGTTTTGTTCAATCCCTTTTTTTTCATTGGTAGGAAAGTGAAGATCTTCACCATCCTCCTCAAAGTCTTGTAACTCTGAAACTAAGGTAAGAAACACAAAGTTGTGAATCACCTGCTTTGCAAATGGTTCCTGAAAGAAGTGCTAGGGTTATGGTGTTGGGAATAGAGAATTTCATTTTGTCTTCTCACTGCCATCATTTAGGCAAGCATGAACCACTTTTCCAAACTCCTACAGCTACAATTTTAAAGAGATTTCCCAAGACAAATCTGATTATTCCAATGTACACAGACCTATTCTTTGCTCATTTGGCATCAAACACTTACTGCTTTGCCTTACTAGCATGTCCTTAAAAATGAGCCAGTAGGGTGGGGGGTGTCTGGGTGACTCAGTCAACTGGACATCGGACTCTTGGTTCTGGCTGGGATCATGATCTCAGGATCTTGGGTTCGAGCTTGGTGTGGGACTCCATGCTGGGTGTGGAGTCTGCTTGGGATTCTCTCTCCCTCTGCCCCTTCCCCCTGGTCACATGCGCTCTCTCTCTCTCTCTCTCTCTTAAATAAATAAATAAAATCTTTAAAAAATAATCTCCAATTATTTTACCTATGATAGGTGCTCAGTAAATATTTTTTGGTTGCTGGATTTGATTTGGTGCCCTCTGTCTTCCTCCCTTTTCCCCTCTCTTTCCTGTCTTAATTAAAAAACAAACAAACCTTTCTATTTAGAAATAATCTTACATTTACAGAGGAGTTGCAAAGGTAGTACAGAGTTCCTATATACCTTTTATGTAGTTTCCTCTAATATTAGCATCTCACATAACCATGGTACAATTATGAACACTAAGAAATTGACATTGGTACAACACTATAGACTTTATTCAGATTTTATCATTATTTCCACTAATGTCTTTTAGAAAAAGAACGCTGAAGCAGAAATTCCAGCATCTAGTCCAGATTATAGTCCATATTATATTTAGTCACTTTTTTTAAGCTACCAAAGAGTACCAGTAGATGCCTGCATTGATTAGAGTGGCCTCTCTTGAGTAATACAGTAATCTAGACTGTCTAGAATAAGGGAGGCCAGATTCTCTGTCAGCTGGGCAAAATAAGACCTCCAGAGACCTTTGCCTTCTTTATGAGCTGACTGGAAGTTGAGAGCTGGACTCTTCTACTCTAGAAGCCCTCAATTACTTGTATAGTGATTCCTAGAACAGCACAAAGAGATCTATATTATAGTGACCATCCTATCTTTTCGGAGCGGAATGCCACCATTCAACACACAGAATCATGCATGAGACAACAGGACATTGTTTTGGCTCTTCTCTCCTCTGTTCTTGGGTTGGGTACATAGTGGTTTGAGGAGTAGTTTGGTATCCTGACTGCAACTAATGTAGATGTGCAAAGAAAGATTAGTTTTTTGCTATCATTAGTCACATTAGAATGGCGTTACCTTTGCTGGGATATTTAAAAGCTTGTCAGCATTCATTTATCTGATATATAACTTGGCTGTGAAAAATCCCTTCCTCCTTTGGCAGTCAGCATATATAGTTTCATCTACCAAGATATAAGCTGATCATTCTTTTCTTAGAAATGTAGTCTCTAAATGATGGGAATTTTAACCTCTTATTGACTTTAGAAAGAGGAGGAGGAGAAGAAGGCATACCTGCTATTAGAGTGGGATTGATCCAATACATGGTCACATTCTCACAAATTTCCAGAATTTTGGAATTTTTCAGAAAGTCTCGGTTTTCAATAGGCTTTTCTGCTGGGACCCAAATCACGGACTGTTCAAAAAAAGTTGTGGTAATTTCTTCATTCTGAGAGAAGTAAGTTCAAGGTAGGGATAGGCAGAGAAATTAATAAAATGAGTGAGATATTATGGGATACCGCAAAACACTCTCCTTTGAGTCTGAATAACATTTCCAGTCCTAGGGCTGCCAGTGAAGTAGCTCTGTTTTGTGCATACAGTAGGTGCCCTTGGGAGAGTTAACAGCTGATCCCTCTCTGGGGTCTAACGGTAAGGCTGCTTACTGTAACAGGAGTTTTCTCTGCTACAATTTCACTCAGCTAGGAGGGCTGTCCATCATTTTCTGGGCCTCCCAGTGGGCCATGTACGTTTTAATTGGGCTCCTGGAACTCCGAGTGATTTACATTTGTTCTTGCTCTTTTAAATGGATGTTGTGAGTGCCTGCCATGTTTTAGGCTTGCAACTAAGATTGCAAACAGGATTTGATATCAAGCTGAAAAAACTCTTATAATCCAGGCTGCTGAGATCAATTAAATAGCGACCAAATCTAATATTTGGGTTTTATATTTGCCTGTTAATGGTGGCTAGCTGGTAGAAAAGATGTCTTTTTTGTCTTAAAGTCAAGTCTCCAGCTTGTGACTTCACTGGCCTTACCACTGTTTTACTCCTTTCACTCTAGATGTTTACAGTTCGTCTCACAGGGTTTTTTTCTTATATTGTCAAGAACACTGCCTTCTCTTTGGTTTCTCACACTGGCAGTAGTTATCTTGTATACCTACTTCTTACTCACTTGTCTTTTGGGCCTTGACATTTCCCCCTACTCCTAATAAGGCTTTTACTTTTCTTTTTGGTTTCTTTCCTGCTTTATGATTTCAGTGTTTTTATTTGTTCTTTGAAATATGGCTTTGTATAATTTTTCCTCTAGTCATTTAAAACGCTCAAGTCTTAGCTCTCTTGTCCTTGAGTCTGTAAAGACCTTGGGATGCATTGAAAGGGACTGTAGAAAAAATGAGGTTGGTGTGCTGACTAGCTTTGTTAGCAAAATCAGGGCTATTTATATCGCTGCTCTGCTTGTTTAGCATGCGCAAACCATAGATACAGTGGTGAAAAGTACGGAAAAAAAGGGGTTTTGTCATCCAGAAGTGCAAACTTATTTCATAAAAAATTCTGTAGCCTGTATATATATATTATGTGGATTTTCCTGAAGATAAAGTAATCTCACTATCACGAGATAAATACTTATGTTATTTAAAAGATGTAGCAAAATTAATTGAGGAATAAATTAGGGCCAAAATGAGACATTATGGGCCTTTGCCTTTATCTATTTCAGTAAAAATTTATCTTGTTGTTTTAGTTCAGGGCTTCATTGTTGGCTGGCCCTACTCAAATATTTACATTATTTTCTGTAAAAAGCAGCATGTAGTATCTTTTTATCCTATTGATTCTCCTTTCATCTTACTCTTGCCTCCTGCAGTAATTCCTAATATCCTGGAAGTTGTTCTGTTCCTCAGATGCATTGAATTTATGCTTATTTTTAATTAATTAATTATTTATATTAACATATAATTTATTATTTGTTTCAGGGGTACAGGTCTGTGATTCATCAGTCTTACACAATTCACAGCAATCACCCTAGCACATACCTTCCTTAATGGAATTTAAAATTAAAAAAAAAAAATCTCCAAAATTTTTCACTACCATAGACCTTGAGAGCAGAGTATCATCTTTGGGAAAGCTGCTTCTTTTTCTTGGAAATTCTAGGAACAAGAGTCTGTAATTTTTCTGGCCATAAGGAGACCAGTGGCATGTCTGGGGGAGCCAATGATAGCTCTGAGACTTGAGTAAAGGAAAGGATAAAGTGCTTCTTATCCCACCTCACCCCCACCCCCAAAATAAGAAAAGCAAAAGTAAAAGATAAATGGTTAGCTGAGAATTAAAATGGAAAGAACTATAGGAAAATAGTGACAAAGAATGGGGGAGAGAGAGAAGAAAGAGGTCTTTTTACCTTGTATAGAGAGGCCACTGTGCCATTGCCATAATTTCATTTTAGAATTACCAGTTAAACACCAAAACAAAACCAAACAAACCAAATATTTGTTTCTTCCTGGCTCCAGTGGGAATGTGCTGTGACAAGATGGCTTTAGCTAAGGTTCCCCTTATTGCTTCACTGATAGCAACACACTGTAGTTACAGAGTATCAGGGAAACATTAAGAGCTTGAAGGGCTTTCGCTATGGCTGTATTTTAGGCCCTAATCCTCCATCTCCCATTAGGCTTTCAGCAGCCATTTAGTGATTGGGCCAGTATCTTAGGTTACCTTACCCTGGCCTGGCAGCATGTTTTCAAAGAATTTGTTTTAGACCGTAGTTCTCACCTTCTTTGCTTTTGCTTTTCCAAGTAAGGTTAAATGCAGATTATTTTAGCAGCCCGGCATACAATGGTAAGGTGAATGAACTGAAATTTTTAAAATACATGAATGCCACAGTGTGGTAGAAGTGGCAAGGATCTCATGTGGCCTTGGGACTTTTGTTTTTTAAGACTTTATCTTGAAGCAGGATTGCCTTGTTCCTCCAATTTAGCCCTCTTAACTAGAACTTTGGGTTGGAAGCAAACATACGTAATGTTAATGGCTACCCAGGTATAAAAGTATACTGTTGCACCTAACAGCATGAACTGTAGTTTTTTCAAAGGCCCGAGTTCAAGATCCCAATCTGCTCCTCACTGTGTGACCTTGGGCAAGGCACTTTTTGGTTTTGAACCCAGCTTCCTCGTGGGAAAATGGGGATAATGACAGCACCTACTGATAGGGTCATTGTAAGAATCAAATGAGAGTAAAGCATTTAGTACAATATCTGGCACATAGTTAACACCCAATAAATGATGGCTTTGCCTACCACTATTAATATTCTTACATACCTCATCTATTTCCTCCTCTGGTTCAGAAAATTCAGGAATCACTTTAATCTGAGTTTTGATGAAGCATTTTTGAAGACCTACAAAGTAGATGCCAGTGTAACCCTATAAACAGACAAAAACAAACAAACAAACAACAACAACAAACAACTTCCTGAAATAGCCAAAGTTAATGAGGTCCCTGATCTGTTAAGGCCCCAGGACGGCAAAATCTGAATTCAAAGGAAAGCTTTGTCTTACAAATTAAGTGGAGGCTAAAGGCTAATTTTAACTTGACTAAAATGTTCTAATATTTTAAGTGGGAACCCTTGGGAAGTGGAATATCCAACTTACATTTTTAAAGTCATGTATTTCCAATGTTTCATCAGTGCCATTTCCACTTCTGAATATTTCAGTTCTGGTCACAGGATCAATTTCCATGTAAATCTTTTTCTTCTCTCCATTGCTGTAGAAAGTGTGCTCCATGTCATATGTCTGGAATAACAGAGGAAAACAAGCTCTAAGATACTCAGTGTGTCCCTTCCAGATGCTTTAATTGGGTAATATCTGGGACACCTTCTCTTTCTGGAGCCTTTGTGGTGAGGTGCCATCTCAACAGCTTACCATTGGGATTTCTCTGACACTCAGAATTAAAGTGAGGTGCTTTTTGGCACTGGAGCTGATATGGGGATCCCTTCAGAGCCAGTATTTTGTATTCAACTCAAGTTGCTGAACTAATCACTAAAATTCCAACAGTTTTCTTGGCAGCCTTGCCTAAATAGAGAATATTTTTGCAAGCCAGTCTGTAAAGTATTATCCCCTTATGTTAAGCAGAGGGATCACATAAAACTGATGCTGCGTCTTTAAGTTACCACTTCCTTTCCAAGTGCTCACCTCCTCTCTCCCCCTGAAATTCACTGGGGCAGAGAAAGAGATCTGAACACATTTAGAATGGTTAGGTATTGCTTTTTATCTCCTTATCTATTCAGGACTTTAATATTACCTCAGTAGTCTTGGGTCTGTCCTTTTTAGGATCTGAAGACCATTGTCCTTGGCCAACATGAGGTAATAGACTTACCCTGACCTCAATTGCTCTCTTTTTCCCTTTCAACTCCAGGAAACATTTATTGCCTTCCCCTGACCTTCTCTTTTATGGGCTAATCAAACCCACTCAGTTTATTCCTGAGTTCTGTTTTCTAAACCTAATTCAGTTGGCTTCAAATTCTCCTGTTAATAGAATTCAACAACTGTGTCAAGTGCCCTGCACTAAGTACTATGGTATCTTCCAAGAATAGTGCCTTGGAAAGGCTTCTTATCAGGTCATTCTTGAATGGTTGCAGCAAAACCCCAGACTTTCTCTGGCCCTCAAAAAGTGACATTTTTTCTTAGGACCGAGAGGACCAGTCCCATCAAGTGTCCCAGTTTTTTTTTTTAATATTTTATTTATTTGACAGAGAGAGACACAACAAGAGAAGAAACACAAGCAGGGGGAGTGGGAGAGGGAGAAGCAGGCTTCCCGTCACAGGGAGCCCCATGTGGGGCTGGATCCCAGGACGAGAAGATCATGACTTGAGCCAAAGGCAAATGCTTAATGACTGAGCCACGCAGGCCCCCCTCAAGTGTCCCAGTTTAGGAGTAAGCCTATTACTTATAACTGATGACACATTTGTAGCTAGAAACAAACAACAAACCTAAAGTGATTCACTACCTGTCACAAACCAAGCCAGACCTGATGGGACCATGTGGAAATCTGTATTATCCCTGTTGTTAGGAGGCCTTCTGCTATCATACTCATTTTCTTTTTTTTTATTTTTAAAGATTTTATTTATTTATTTGAGAGACAGAGAAAGTGAGAGAGAGCATGAGAGGAGAGAAGGTTAGAGGAAGAAGCAGACTCCCTGTGGAGCCGGGAGCCCGATATGGGACTCTATCCTGGAACTCAAGGATCATGACCTGAGCCGAAGGCAGTTGCTCAACCAACTGAGCCACCCAGGCGCCCTCATACTCATTTTCATACTCATTTTTCCTTAGGAAAAAAATTAGGTAAACTGAAATCCCCCTAAAACAAGTCATCTATAGAGCCAAGGTTGCTTTCTAATGATATGGTTCCCAGTGACAGTCTTTTAGAGCTTGTACTGGATTGGGTTGCTTTTTAATGTCTGCCAGTGTCTGTGACTGAATGTTAGTTTAACCTGGTCAAATTTTCCCCAACTCAAGTAGAGAAACCCTTCCAACGGGTTTCTCTAGAAAGACATTCTCTACATCTCTAGAAAAACATTGTAGAAACAATGTTATTTCAAGTGTGAAAAGTCTATGTAGCTGCTGAATAGGAAGAGACAATGTCATTTACCTCCCTGTAGCTCTGCAGTGCCTTGGACAGGGTCAGTGCTTAAGTATTGAGTGTACTCAATTATTAAGTATTCAACGTAAGTTTTTCCCACCAATGACAAATTCTCATCTTAATAAAGAGACATTTTGAATGCTGGCAGGGTCTTTTAAAAGACCATACTTTAAAAGGGGAAGGAAAATGGTATTTACAACTTTACAGCAACTGCAGAGTTAACTCAGGAAGTCTGACCTGGTTTGTGACAGGTAGCAAACAAATTCCTTTAGGCTTGTTTTTTGCTTCTAGTTATAAATATGTCCTCAATTCCAGCTCTGCAGCCAGCTTGAGAAACTTCTACCTATGGCAACAAATTGAACTCTCAGTCGGCCTGACCTAATTAGAGGACGGAGGCAACAACTTCAGACCTGGTCTTGTCAGATCTCCCAATAGGAGGGAATTTCTTCGGAAATACTATCCATTGTTGAGACAAATGTCGACACTACTAGTCATTGGGGGTGGGGTGGGGTGTTTGTTTCATCAGTAGCACTACTGATGGATTATTGCGTGGAAAAATGAGGTTAGAGACTAGGGGATGTTGGAATGCTGCCTACCTGGGCAAAAGAAAAAATACAGCCTGTATTTTCAATCATTGGTAGAAGACTATGGAACCATACTGGTGACATTTAGAATTTCAGTGTACTTCTGTGGAATGAGTTTTCCTGCACTGTTGGCAATACACTTCACTTGGACACCTTGCTAGATGAAAACTATTGGAAACTGCCAAGCTCAGCAGATCTTGATTACTTTCAACATTCCTTCAGAGAGGTTTTTTTGTTTTTTGTTTCGTTTAGTTTTGTTTTTTGTTTTGGTGGGGGCGAAGGGGTCCATTCTGATTGTATTCACTAACCAGCTTATTGGCTTTTTTTTTTTTAAAAGCAATGATAGGTTGCTAAACAGAATGAGATCAGAATGACTTCATTTATGTGTGAATCCTGGATGAGGGGTGGGGGTAGAAAGCTATATATTCACCCAGATGGAATTCTACTATCAAAGGTGTCCTTTTGGAACAGACTGACCTTGTCCAGGAAGATGATGCCGGTGGCCCACTTTGGACCATTTAGGGATGGGTTTGAGCAAATCCAGACATACTGTCTCGCCCAGGTCCCTGTGGAGCACATTGCCTGGGTAATGGCTATGCAAGCTCCACTGGCCCATATGAAGACTGAGCTCATGACTTTGGCCTCAGAAATACTTTTCTCTCTACTAAGCACACTGGCTCAGAGGCTGAGGGTCTTTCTGGAGATGAAGGAATAAATGTTTTTGTCCTTTCCAGGCACAACTAATGCAGAAACAGAATGACTGGCCTGAGAGAGGTATGACTGGGCTTTCAGTAGCTCATCGCACAATGCCCCCCAACTTCAGCTTTATTTCCAGAAGGACAGAACAAGGACAGAATGTGTTGAGGAGTACACTTCTGTCAAATTGGCAAATAGGGACAGTTAATCATTGGTGTTTCAGGAAACCTAGTTCTTTTCATATCCTGTTCACTTTGTACCCTCCTAGTCCTTCCCTTTCTTCCCATCTCCCTCTATCCCTTTGTCTTCTGTCTAGACATCTAGGAATCTCATGGTGTGCCAGGTCCTTTATGTCAAAGAAGAAATCAATTTGACAAATGATTTTACACTAAGATGATAGTGATGGGTATTTGTCTCCTAAAAAAATGAGTGCAATACCTAACTCAAAGGAATTAATTACTAATGATGGATTTTAAGCAGAATGACACCAAGAATAAGAGATATTTTGGAGGCAAGGGCATCGTGCCTCCAAAATAGGTTCCTATTCTACCCAGATGTAGGGCTGGTCTTAACTATAAGGACCAGAACATTGGAGCGGGGCAGGGAAGCCTGTGGAGTAGAATATGGCGCAGAAGTGAAATGAAATAGATATGTGATTAAGTTCAGGCAATGAGAGATGTAAGAAGACCACACTGAGAAAACATGGAGCAAAACCAAACTCATTTCTCTTCCCTGCCCAGGAATTCTTTCCTTGATCCAGTTAAAGCCTCCACTCAGGTAGCAAATGAGCCCTAACGACCCTCTTTCACAATTTTCCCTGTTTCTTGCCTCAATTTGTGGCAATTTCTGAGATTAGAAAAGAAAGCTTTTTATAAAAAGTAATGTTGCCTAAGACCTCAGTGTGATGGATCTGTTTTGGGGGCAAGTACCTTTTACCTTTCCTAAAAGGGATTTGAGGACATTTGGCTTAGGTTTGCTTCTTGAAGCCTGTGATTAATCTAGCTGCTCTTCTCTCCACCTTCATCCTTTACTGTCTGTTTATGAGGTACACTCTCCAAAAGCGAAATACATGCTCAGAATAGCTGGCTAGCAGGTGTTAGACTGGAAGGAAGGGAAGGGAATGCATTGTACCATTTTATTACCAACCTAGCCTGTGGGAATTAAAGGGCCTCTGGGTATTTCTTTACCAACACAGAGCAGACAGATTGTTTCTTATGCAAAGTTGGACTTCTGCATCTTCAATCACCAGTTCTCAGCCCTGAAAAAAATTGGCATAAGCAGCACAGACATTCCTGTTTTTCAACAAGAAAAAAACCATTTCTTTCCTCTACAGACTCAAACTGGCTGGGAAGTTTTCCCATATCCATTGTCCCCACCACCCCTTATTTTTAAATGCACCGTAAGAATAGTAGAAAGCATCCTTAGACCACGTGCTAGTCCTAGTCTCAACTCTGCCACTCAAAAGCTGTGTGACCTTGGGCAAGTCACCAAGTTTCTCTGGAGTTTCGGTTCCCGTCTTTATCTCCCATGCCTGGCCAGATGCAATGTTGAGTAGTTGACAAAATTAGTTCTGCTCAGATTTGGGCTAACACCTGTTAAGCTGATAATCTGACTGCTACTACCTTTTGATCACCTGGGCTTTCCCTATACAGCCCCAGTCCCACTGTCTCTAAAAGACAGCTCCCTTTGAGGATGCAGGTTTTCCCTGCAGGCGCCAGGTAAGTTGCTCAGCAAATGCTGCCTTAAGAGAATGAAGGGACTGAATAAGAGTGTGCCCCCAGTAGCCAGAGTCCTGGTACACATAACTGATATGCTGCCTCTTTTTTTTTTTTCCATAGAGAGATCGCAAGTAGGCAAGAGGCAGACAGAGAGAGAGAGGAGGAAGCAGGCTCCCTGCTGAGCAGAGAGCCCTATGCGGGGCTCGATACCAGGACTCTGAGATCCATGACTTGAGCCGAAGGCAGAGGCTTTAACCCACTAAGCCACCCAGGCGCCCCGCTGCCTCTTAATAGCTCAGAGCAAGAGCTGGCCCAGTGAGAGTTGCTGTTTGTATGAGGGTGGACTTTGTTCCTGCGATAGTTTGGGAGGAAAATAAAATGAAGAGAAGTCTTCTTTTTTAAAATGCCGATGTGGCACCATCTGGTGAAGCTCAGTCCCTCTGCTAAAGAGATTTCAGCTACAACTCCAACTTTTTCCTTGAGTGTATGAATGCTTCTCCAGATCCACATTTTACCCACCAAACTGCTGTGTAGAAAAGCCCAGGGAACTCAGAAAGGAGAGTTGTATCAGTTGTATGCTAAGAAGAGGAGTAGAAAAAGAAGAAAGTGGGTCTCTGGCCGATGCTAGAATTAGAGAAACAGGCACAGGAAAGCTGGATCCGGACTTAGCAAGGAAGTGTTTTTTCCAAGCAAAGGATTTTCAGCCTCCAATGATAATTAGACTTGCAATCCTGGGTGAGGCTTTCTTAATGATTATTTGCAGCTGAGGTCTGCGGGGGCCGGGGTGGGGGGAGAGGGCAGACAGATGCCCACCTATCCCTGCCACTTCTCATCCTGATAGTATGTAGAAGTTATGAGGATGCTCCCAGTAATCTGTTTAGTGCTGTGTTGGCATAGGACTTATGGTTTCTTTCTTTCTCTTTTAAGATTTTATTTATTTATTTGACAGAGAGAGATCACAAGTAGGCAGAGAAGCAGGTGGAGAGAGGAGGAAGCAGGTTCCCTGCTGAGCAGAGAGCCTGATGCAGGGCTCGATCCCAGGACCCTGAGATCATGACCTGAGCCGAAGGCAGGGGCTTAACCCACTGAGCCACCCAGGCATCCCGGACTTATGGTTTCTAAAGAGCCCTAAAGTCACCAGGTAGTTCCTGAGTATGGCAGGAAGGGCAAAATTTCATTTATTTAATTTATCATCCTTCTGCCTCATTCTTCCAAGGTTTGGAGGGGATAGGTTATAAGGTCTTTGCTGCATCTATAAATTATTGGTTTAAAGGCTGGGACTTTTATGACTTGCTTTCTCCATGTTGGATTAATTAACCGGGGAGTTGGCTTCTAATTGTTTCAAGTTAAACGTGTAAGGCAGGGAGGTTTAAGGAAGAATGTTCCTCTAAGGAATTGGCTTCAAAAATCCCTGAGCAGTCACCGCCTGGAAGTGGAGCCTCATTGTGATGCACTCTCAAAATCTCTGGGGCTGAATCGGTCCCTCCTGCTTGGTTGAGAAAGCTGAATACAGAGTTTGATGGTCTGGCTTTCATTCAGCACAAGTAGCTCCTATATGTGGTTGTGGGTTAGGGCTCTCTAGCCTGGAAGGGAGTGCAGCAGCTACCCCAGAATTAATCCCTTTTGTTTCACTTCATTTTGATGCCTTTCTGTTTCTGGGGTATATATGTGTGTGTGTGTGTGTGTGTGTGTGTGTGTGCACGCAAGTGCATGTGTGCTCATGCCTGAAGTTAGGACAGGGGACCAAGCATGGCTTACTCCCAATTTAGGATCAAGAATCTGGAATTTTGTACACGCCGAGGTGGGAGGTAATGGCAGGAGAGGAATGACTTGCTGGCATGGAAACATCAACACCAGATGTAAGACATTGAGTAAATACTGTATATTTTAAACAGATGTAAAAAAAAAAAGTAAAAAGGAGATATGATGGAGGCTAGAGGAGCAAACACTAAGAGCTTGGAGGAAGCCCCAGGGGAGCAAACAAATCACTCCATCCATAAGCACAACAGCATCAACAATTCTGTCCACCAAGGGCCCCACAGTCCCCACAGGTCCCATAGGCTTATAAAGGAAAGTCCAGAAGGGCCTGGATTTTATTCTGCTAACTGTTATTTCTTGCTAGACCATACTCTTAAGGGGAAAGTCTTTAATTTGTGCAAGATGCTTGGATCCTTTTCCTTTGCAAATCTTCTTCCAAGACTAATCTGACTACTTTTCTCTTCCCAGGATTCATAAGTCAGCTCCAAGTCAGGCATATTGGCAGTCTTAGCCACTGGAAACATAGATGGTCTCTTGGGCTCTTTGTCTGGGGATTGAAGATAGTGGTAGACTGAGGGAAGCATTCACATCCAGCTGGTTCCTTAATTTGCAATGGACCCAGCCTGGTCTTATGGTAAAGGCCAGGACTTAAATATCAAAGACAAATTGCAACTCCCCAGTTGGAATGGAGAACAAATAAGCTTTGTTCATGCTGGAAGAAGTTGACCTAGGAGAGACCTAGGTCATCTAGGTATCTAGATGTTTGTGTGTGTAAAAGACAAAATACTGTCTTTTACCAGATTACATTGCAATAATTTTGTTCATTTCTGAGAATCCCTTTGCTCAAAAGCACATCCCAAGAAGGATTACTTCATGAGAGATTTGATTCTTGATAAACTTTATTCGGTAGCATACCCCACCTCTTTTGGGCATGCACTGGCTAGGTTTTACTTTTGGTTTGAGGGATCACAGAATTGTTCCTTATAATGCATTAAAAAGAGAACTGAAGTGAGAAGCAAGGATGAGAAAATACGGAAGCAGAGGAAACCATGGGCCCTGTTAATGAGGTTGGCACCTTGCAAGATAAAAGCAAGGTCCCACTTAGTCATTTATAGTTGTGCTGAGACAAATAACATTGGAAGTTTAGAAAAACACATAAACTCTTTCAAAATAGCATTTGCAGTACCAACAGCTACAATAAAACAAGAAAGGCCATCTGGCCCCATGTTTAGTCAGGCTTGTACAGGTGGTCAAAAGGGCTAGCTACCTACCACATTGAGCTAAGTACATTATGGCCATGGAGTACAAAAGGGTTTATTGTCCTCTAACTCACCTGTAATTGTCTAAAGAATCCAATATTCAATTTGTGGGGCAGCACATCACCTAGGGAATTAACTAAGTAGTAGCAGAATTGGACTGGAATGCATTTTGGCACTTTTATTCATTTGCTGTTTCCTTCCTGATCTGTATTTCTTTGCCTACCTTGATAGCCTGAATATAGGTGGCTTCTCTAGAAAAATACGTGAACAGAAAGTAGTTTAGAAGTGGGGCACAGTGCAAGAGACGAGAGAGAGAGAGGGAGGGAGAGAGAGAGAGAGAGAGAGAGAGTGAGAGAGAGAATGAGAGAAATGGCTAACTATAGGCATTGGGTGATGCCTGAAATCCTTTCTGCAACCAGGTGTAAATAAAAAGGCAAACAAACAAGATGGGCCCCTTTGCTTGTCATTCTCCTTCCTATTTAAACTTGATAAGATAGCCTCTGCGACTAAATGAAAGTGGTGATAGTGGCAATAGAGGTGAAGAATCCAAGGGTAGCTATTCCTTATTTCTCTGTTTTCTTTTGGACACTTGTCCAGTTAATTTTCTATTTTCTCCCCTCTGCCTCTCCTTTTTCATCAATCCATATTCTTTCCTCTCTGCTCCTATCACTCCTTTGGCTCCCAGTAGTCCACGCCAACCCATTTTCTTGTCTCTCATTCTCCCTCCTGGATATATGCCTTTCTCTTCCTACATCTGTTATCATAATAGAAATGAGCATCGCATGATAACAAATTAATTCAAAAGTAACAACAATCCGCATGCAGAGAGAAAAATGTGGCAAAGACAGAAAACGATCTACACACCTTGTAGCTTGTACATTTAATACTTCTCCCTTAAATGGACATTGTTAGCATGAAGGAACTATGATTTTCATCATATCTAAACTTGCTCATTGTATGTGAGTCTGGGAGTAATAATAATATTAAGGTACACTAATATCAACTACAGTGGCCAGCTAGGTATACCAAGTGATCCTAATAGCAGAAGATTTCTGAGATACCTGTGATTAATGACTTGGTGTCCCTTGTTTCTACCTTGTGTCATTACTATCTCAGTGGGTCAGTGACAATTGTGGTTGGTGAGGAGCTGAAAAGCTCTAGGTTGTTTTTTTTTTTTTTTTTAAGTCATAAATACATGTGAAGTCAGGTATGAGAATTGCTTCTTCTGAAAAGGAGTTTGCTGCCTGTCCTCAGAGCAGATGCATTAAGTCAGAAACATAATCCCTGAAAATCCTTTGCTACCATTTCTGGTGATTTCTTCTTATGTGGTGGTATAATTACTTTTCCATCAGTTTCTGCTCTGATAATTGAAAGAAAGATGAAAAGTATTTTTTTCTCACAGTAAAAATTTTGCTTCTAGGAGGAGTCTTAACTTCTTAAAGCCTAGCATTATAAAAAAGTGAGTAATTCTACTCCTATCATTACCAACTGAAATACAGAAAACATATTTTTCCCTTACCAAAATAATTAGGGAAATAAAAGAAAGCAAAATCTTGATTCAGTTTTTCATACCACCAGAAAATATATGTAAAAGGGACTTAATGTTTTTCATTTCAGGGTAATATACATGTTAAGCACTAATTAAATTCGATCAAACTCAAAACAGAAGCAATAGATATTAATGTGCATTTACTTACTTTTTTGGGTGTCTCCGGCCAGAAGTGCTTGCCCCCCCAAAACAGGACAATTAGAGTTAGGGCCAGGATACCAAACACCAATCCACAAATCTTAAGTGATTTACATATCTTCTTGGATTTAAAAGCTTCTGCCTAAGCAAAGAACAGAGAGAATAAAACAATACACAATACCTCTTAAAATAGCAAGCCATAATTCAAAGTCACCTTTGATTTCACTTTCTAATGTTCACATTGCGATACGATAAATCTGTGAAACCATGCTTCTGTTCAAAAGGGAAAAAATATGAATCAACTTACATTTAGAATGTGACAGTCCTCACAGTTCTCTGGAGGATTCTTTGCCATGCTCTCTCAGCACACAGTACTCTTTTCCTGCTTTGAGAGGACTAAGAGACCACTGCTGAGGTGGAGTTGCAAGTGAGTCAGCTAACAGATGCCAGAGGAGAAGCTGAATTTATATGGCTCAAATATGTCATACCAGAGCCTGAGGGAGCCCAGGGGGCTCCTGTGCTGCGATTTGTTACATAGATATACCCATATATGTATATAACTTCTGTGCACAGAATTCCATCCAGAATGGCAAAGACAGAAGGTTATAATGAAAACTATTGTCCTGGGGGTTGGTTTGGAAGGGGACCAAGCCTAGGACACATTGAAATGATTTTTCACTATGAACTTAAAATATCAGTGGCAACACATGCTGCACACTCCAGAAATAAGCAAACAAAACAAAAAAGGAATGAAATCCTGATTTCAATTCCATTTGTTTTAACAAATACTTATTGCAGGGAAATTAAATGTCAGGCACTGTGCTTGGTGTTGGAGATTCAAAAATGAATAAGGTACTGCCTCCTCCATTATGATAAAGCTCTTTGAGGACTGAGATCAATATGTACTCAACTAATTACAATTAAAAACAGGATTAAAAGATTAGTGATAAATTTTCTCTCTCTCTCTTCATCCTATCTGATTATTTTCCTTTCCTGAATTTTCTTTCTCAGCCTATTCTTTAATGTTAATATTGTTTATGGTTCTATCCTTGATGATCTTCTAACTCCAGATATATTTCTTAGATGATCTCACCCGCTCCCATAGTTTAAAGTGTCAGCTGCTTATCAATGGTTTCTAAATCTGTTTCTATAACCCTTTTCTATCTCCTGAGTTTCAAAGTCATTTGAATATCTCTACGTGGATGTATCTTAGAAACCTCAAACTCCGCATGTCCCACATAAAACTCTACTTCTTTTGAAATCACCTTCTCCCAACTTACTCTCCTCTGTATTCTTAATCTTGGTTGGCAGTTAGATTAGTTTTCTAGAGCTACCATAACAAAGTACCACAGACTGGGTGGTATGAATAACAGAAATTTATATTCTCCCAGCTCTAGAGGCTGGAAGTCCAAGATCAATGTGTCGGCAGAGTTGCTTTCTCCTGAGACCTCTCTCCTTGCTTTGTAGATGGTTTCCTTATGTTCACATGGCATTCTGTCTCTATGCATGTCTATGACCTAATTTCTTCTTATGAGGACAACACAGTCTTATTGGACTAGGGCCCATGTGTATGACCTATCTCCAAATACAGTTACATTCTAAGATAATGGGTATTAGGGCTTCAACATACGAGTTTGGTAGGGTGAAGGCCACAATTCAGCCCATAACAGTGGAACCATCACCCACCCAGGCTCCAAAACCAGAAAACTGAGGTTTGTCCCCAACTCCTCTCTCTTTTTCACATTCCCTCCATTTAGTTAGTCACCAAATCTTATGGATTCTAAATTCTTACATCCTTCAAAGCCATTATTTCCTCTCTATATTGACCATTAAAGTTTAGTTTAGGTCTCTGAGAGGTCTCAAATCCATGCTGTTCTCTTAGGGCTCTAGACCCATGTGTCTATCTAACCTATTGGATCTCTTCACTTGGATATTTCATAGGCAACTCTAATATCACATGTCTCAAACTGAATTAATTATCTTCCCTTTCAAACATACTTTTCTTTCTGTATTATCTTCCTCATTAAATGACATGATGATTAGTCTTTAGAATAGAAATCTCCAAATGATCTTTCGAAAAGTTTTTTCTTTCTTGTTCATCCCCATGCCTAATCAATTATTAAATCCAGTCAATTTTGCCTCTGAATTATCTCTCCAATTCTCAATTGTCCCTGCCTTAGTTGAGGTTTTTATAGTTACTTTTACTGTTGCATTAGAATTCTAACTGGTTTCTTTGCCTCTAATCCATTGCCTTCAAGGTGATTTTTCTAAGATGGAAATCTGAGGATAATCTTTCCCCTGTTTAAAATCCTTTCATGTCTATTCATTGTCTATAAAATCAGAGCTACTTATGGTGACATCACAAGCATTTCATGGTCTAGAATCCGCCTACCTCTCCAACCTTGATTTTGGACAATTTCTTTCATAGAGATGGAGTCAGCTGAGGTTCTCAGCTGGGCAGGGCCATGAAGCATGTACATGTGACTTTATCCGCATCCTAATGTCTCAAAGAAAAATAATTTTCCAACTGTTTCAGGCATAACTATGCACTAAATTGATTATATAATTTATGAAATATAAGTCATGCTTCTATTTATTTTATAATTCTTTAACCAAACTTAGGAAAAAAGAGAAAGTCTTGAGAGTAGTCTCAGTAAGAAACCTATGTTTACTATGTTAGATGAATTCCCCCTCCACAATATTACACTATGCTTCCTTACACTTAACCCTTTATTGATACTGAGCACCCTCTGCTTTTTCAAACTATGGGGCATTTGCACATGCTATACTCTTTGCTTGGATTTCCCTTCTTTGTTCTTTCTTTGTATCGTATTCATACTTTATATCTTGTACTTATTATACTGCCTTATAGTTCACTTAGGGGTGTTCTCCTGAACAGACTTTGAGATCTTTAAAAACATGCCTTATTTGTTAAAAGTATTTAATTAAAATAGAGGTCAAAGCAATATGCCATGGAAGGATGGGGGTGGTGATTAATTCTGATTCAATAGAGCACAGAAAATGGCATAAAGCACATGGAATTGCAGTAAATTGTTCATTTATTAGCACTGTTTATTCAGTGCCCTATATGTGGTAGGCACTGTTATAGGGGCTGAACATACATTTAGACAAGACAAACACAGTTCCTGACATTATAAAGCTCTTCTAGCTGAGGAGACAGAAGTTAAACTGAAAGGAAAAAGATCCTGTAAATAAAGAAAAAATATAAATTATGAAATATGGTAAGAAAGAAAGATTCAGGGTGGTATGAAATCACCTAATTTGCATTGGAGGTGTCAGGGAAGTCCATGCTGAGATGTCTGTTAAGCTGAGACTTGAATAATGAGTAGAAATTAGCTGATGAAGAATGAGGAAAAGATTATTCCAGGCAGAGGGAACAGCACATGCAAATAGCCTGAAACAGAAGCGATCTCTATTTGAAGAGTAAAAGGAAAATCAGTGTGGCTGTAAAATAGTGAAGGAGGAAGAAAGTTGTCTAAGACGAGGCTGAAGAGATAGGCAAGGACCATACCATACAAGATTTTGTCTATTAAGACTGCTTTCGGATGCATGTAAAAGAAACCAAGATATGGTGGCTTAACTAAACAAAAGGTTTATTTTTCTGACTTAATAGCCTCAGTGTCAACAATCCAGGGCTTGTGCAACTTCTAGGACCCAAGCTTCCATGTCTTTATTTTGTGATCCTTTGAGTATGGCTTCCATTTTCATGCTTCCAAGATGACTGTTTCACTCCCAGTCAGGAAAAGGGAAAGAATGCAAAAGGCAAAAATATGTGACAGCTGGATCTGTCTCTTTCCATCAGGAAAATAGCAAATTTCCTAGAAGCCCTATCTTGTAGCTTTCTGCTTATCTTATTGGTTAGAACTGTGTTGGATGGCCAACGCTAGCTACAATGGAGTCTGGGGAGGTTTTATTTTCAATTCAGCCTACTACTACCCCTAACAAAATGCTGGTTTTGTTATAAAATGAAGAAACATATTGGGCAGGCAATTCATAGTTTCTACCATAAGGGCCATAGTAAGGGTTGAAGTTTATTCTAAGAGCAATGGGAATTCATTGAATTCAAAGCAATTGAATTCAATTGCTTTTAAGCAAGGGAGATACACAGTCCTTTTTCATTTATTAGAATCTCTCTGACTGCTATGAGAAGAATGAATTATAAGGAAGCAAACTTTTATTTTATTTAATTGATTTATTTTTTTAAAGATTTTATTTATTTATTTGACAGAGAGAGATCACAGAGAGAGATGTGAGAGAGGGGGAAGCAGGCTCCCTGCTGAGCAGAGAGCCTGATGTGGGGTTTGATCCCAGGACTCTGAGATCATAACCTGAGCTGAAGGCAAAGGTTTTATTTAACCCACTGAGCCACCCAGGTGCCCCTAAAACTTTTATTTTATTTTTAATGATTTTATATATTTATTTGTGAGAGAGATTGAACACGGGAGAAAATACAAGTGGGGAGGGGCAGAGGAAGTGGGGGAAGCAGACTCCCCACTGATCAGGGAACCCAATGTGGGGATCGAACCCAGGACTTCAGGATCATGACCTGAGCCAAAGGCAGACACTTAACTGACTGAGCCACCCAGGAGCCCTGAAAGCAAGAATTTTAAAATGTTAATCAGTTAGGAGATGATATTAACCCGGACTAAGGAAGTGATAATAGAGATGGTGGATAGATTTGGGATGTATTTTAGAGGTAGCTCACACATGGTGATAGATTGGACAGACAGAGTAAGAAAAAGGGGAGAATAAAAAATGGCTCATGTATTTTTGGTTTGTGCATTTGGGTGGAGTGTGGTGCCATTCACTGGGGTCAAGAAACATGGAGGAGGACAAGTTTGGGTTAATGAGTATGGTTTTGGACATGTTAAATTTGATGTGTGTATGAAGCATACAAAAGATGTCCAGTTGGCAGTTGGGCATATGTGTTTGGAACTCTGAAGACAGTCCCTGTAGTGGAAATATACAGGCATACTGGCATACTTCATTTTATTGTGGTTTGCTTTACTGAGCTTCACAAATATTGCATGTTTTACAAATTGAAGTTTTGTGACAACCCTGCATTGACCAAGTCTGTTGGTGTCATTTTTTTCCAATAGCATCTGTTCACTTTGTGTCTCTGTGTCACAATTCGCTAATTCTTATAATATTTCAAACTTTTCAATATTATATTTCTTATGATGATCTGTGATCAGTGATTATGACTCACTGAAAGCTCAAATGACGGTTTACATTTTTTAGCAATAAAGTATTTTTTAATTAAGTCATGTACATTTAGACATAATGCTGTCGAACACTTAATAGACTATAGCATAGTGTATAATAACTTTTATATGTCCTGGGAAACCAAAAATTTCATTTCATTCACTTTATTGTGATTTTTGCTTTATTGCAGTGATCTGGAACTGAACTCAATATCTCTGAGGTATGACTGCAGATTTGTGAGCCATTTGCCTGTGGATGGTATTCAAAGGTATGGGAGTTGATGATATAGTATAGAGAAAGAGTGCAGAATAGAAAGAGAAAAAGACTCAAGACTAAGCCCGAGGGAACCTTCACTTATTTATTTAAAAATGTACTTTTAGAATGTTTTTTATATTTTTATAAAAAAAGATACATACTCATTATAAAATATGTGAGCAATATAGAAAAGCACAAAAAAAGGGGAAAAATCCTTCCAAATCTGCATCAACCGAGAATAACCATTATTGGACCTCAATTTCTTTATCTGAATAAAGGAGGACAAAAATAGTACCTATTTATAAGATTGCTGTGATAATTTAATGAGATAACCCATTTAAAATGCTTATTCTGTTACTTAGAAGATAGTAAACACTTCATAAGCATTAGCTGCTAAGATAAATGAATGTTATTCTGGGCATCAATTTTATGATGTAGGATTAATAAATGAATAGAAAAATTAAGTAGAAGTAATATACATGCTATATTAAAAAGTATGAAATTTTAAGAATTGCTTGAACAAAAGAAAAATAAATGAAAGGAATTGATATATTTCGGATAAATGTTTCTTCCCTCTCAAAAAATAGAAGTCTCTGAAAGATTATTTTAAAGTTAAGATCAAAGATTTGAAAAATATAAAGAGGTTGTAGTCATTAAATTTTTATTTCCATGTTTCAATTTTTGATAGTGTTGACTGATTCCCTGGGTGATTGCCTAAGAGAATGGGTTCTAGAGATAGTCTCCTTGGGTTCAAATCAGTTCTGCTAATTAACTAGATGTAAGGTGGACAAATTATTTAATACCTATGTGCCTCAATTTTCTTATTTCTAGAATGGGAATTAAAAAGTGCCTACTTCATCGAGTTGTGAGTGATAAGCATTAATACATATAAAATACTTGATATAGTGACTAGTACATAATAAACTGTTATTATAAATATGAGGACATGAGCTATCATTATGAAACATGACAAAATGAGATCCCTTTCATTTTCCTTCCCATCTCCTGATTTTTGTTAGTTATTTTATTATTTTTACTTTCTGTCTCCCCCAGCCAAATTCTTTGTTATTTGGTCTTGGTTCTGTGTTTTAATGAATTTGATATTTACCATTAGCCCTCTTATTACAGCTTCTTTATGCCTGAGTTATTTGTTTTGATGTATCTCTTGGTTGTCTATATTTTCTCTTACTAGTTTTTTTTGAAAAGGAGCACTCATAAATGTTGCATTTCTTGAACTTTTGCATGCTTGAGAATATGTTTGTTGAAGGGATAACATATAAGATTCTTGAGTCACACTTTGGTTCTCTCAAGAGTTTGATATTTCTTCACTGCCTCTTGGCATTGTGGACTACACTGGTCCTTTAACTATTTATTCTTTGGCTGGCCAGATTTCACTGTAGAAATACTAGCATTAGAAGTCAGATGATAGGGGCACCTGGGTGGCTCAGTCGGGTAAGTGTCTGGCTCTTGGTTTCAGCTCAGGTCATGCTCTTGCAGTCTAGGGATTGAGCCCCATGTTCAGTTCTGTTGCTCAGCATGGAGCACAGAGTCTGCTTTGGATTCTCTCTCCCTCTTGCTCTCTCTCCAAAGTCTCTCTCTCTCTCAAATAAAGAGATGAATAAAATCTTTTAAAAAAAATGAAGTCAGATGATAAAGGAGGAGGAAATGGCAAATGAGACCGAAGTAGGGTGGCCAAGATAATGGAAGGAAAATACTGAGGTGTGACAAAACCAAGAAAAGAGTGTTTGACAAAGAAGATAGTGTTGAATTCTATCAAAAGCCTCTGCAAGGTTGAAAGACTGAAAAAAGGACTTTTTTTTTAATAGTGGGGGGAATGTGAAAGAGCATCATCGGGGACTTCAAGAATAACACAAGCAAGTTATATATGTGTATAAATATGTGTTTGGGGTATGGTAGTACTGAATAATCCATTGTGAGTGGAATATTGATTGCATGGGAGAGACAAAGTTATAACAGATCAAGTTACCCAGATATCTTTTTCTTTTAGATTGCCTTCTTTTTTCCTTCTACCTCTCCACATAGCTCTTCATCTGGACAAAAGAAAAATATCAGAGTTACATTTCTTTTGCTCCCTCCTTTAATGTCTTCTGTATTTCTCTATTTTTTCTTTTGAATAAAAGGAATTGGCTTTTCACTAATGTTTTTTCCATAAGCCAATTAATAATTTCAATAGATGTTGAATATCAATTGGGATTACTGCAGTACATAAAAGTGTAGTGAGGAAGGTATAAACCAATAATTATAGGTTAGTGCATGGTGTTATCTTAAAGCAGTATAGCATGCTTGGGAACACAGAGGAGGGCACCTAACTCAGCTTTGCAAGGTTATGGGGAGAGGAAGGGATACTCAGGGCAGGCTTCTGGGAGAAAGTGATGCAGAAATTGAGACTTGCAAGATGAACAGCCAGGTAAAAGCATCAGTAAAGACAGTGTTCCAGGCAGTGGAAAATCATGGACAAAATCTTGAAAATGTGAAAAAGAATGGAATTTTTGAGCAACTGAAAGAATTTGAGTGTGGAGGAGTAAATTTTTTTTTCTATTATAGAAGTACATCCTCACTGGCAAATAATCTATCAAAAGTAGGAAGTAAAAAAAATCAACGTCCTCTCTCCACAAGTTCTCAAAAAGAACCACCGTTAAGTTTAATGAGTATTATTCCACAACCTTTGCTATTCAAGTGAAAATACATGCTCACATATATATTTGTGTGTATGTATATAATATTAGTAGTTTAAAAAATATATATGTATATAAAATCTTTCAAAAATGTTTATATGTTTGTCTGCTACTTGATCTTGCCACTTAGAAATATATCATAGACAAAGGGGAAAATGGCAGTGGAGTAGGAAGACCCTTGTCTCACCTTGTCCCATGAATACAATTATATAACTGTCAAATCATCCTAAATACTTCAGAAATTGCCCTGAAGGATGGCAGAACAAACTCCACAGCTAAAGGTAGAAAAGGGGTCACAATGAAGAAGGTAGGAGTTGCAGAGATAGTGTTTGGGAGAGAAATGGATCATGGCCACTATAGTGGGGAGGAAGCTGAGGTTGCAGAGAAGGGCAAGAGATAGACTGGCAGACAGGGACATGCACAAAGAAAACAAATCTTCATAGCAACTGGCTTGGAAATTGAAAGGGGTCAAATTTTGTGAATTCTTCCAACCAATGGGGCTGAAAGCCTGGTTGTAAAGGTCAGCAGGTTTGGCTTTGGGAGAGCACAGAGACATGGGGCTGCTCTTGGAAAGAAGGCAAGGGAAACAGCCTGTGGACATACAGCATGCAAACAGCAATCTGAAGAGTGACTAAGGCACAGAGTGGGGAAGTTATTTGCTTATCTCAGAGCATAGCATTCATAGAATGAGATAGCATTCATAGCTGTCTCAGAGAGATAGCATTCACAGAATGACCCCTCCAGGAACAAAGGAACTGGCAGGCACCATTTCCCTATCCTACCCCTCAGCATAAATACAGAGCCAACTGTGGGTACCAGAATAGCACTTGTATGTGCCAACTTGCTTACACCAAGCCTGGTCCCCCATGCTTCAGTGGAACTGCCCTTCCCAGTCACATTCACCTCAGTCCCAGCAAGGTGGGCCCCTCCCACCAGAAGACTGGCCAAAATACCTGCCCACACCCTGTTTCCTAACCCAGAAGTTTTGCAGATCCTTGGCTCTGTTGGCAGTGGCAACAGGTTTCATTTCACAAGCAGACCAGAGCATACCTAGTTAAAACTCACCACATTCAGGCCAGGGACCAAACACTGCCCACAACAGGCAAATGAGTAGCCTAGAGGATAAAGCATCCAGGACACACAGCAGGGCCCATTCAGCACACATTAGAGACACTCCTGGAAGTACCAGGCCCTGGGGAACAGAGGATACTATATTACAGAGACTATAGGACTTCTTCCTAAGGCCATTTCCCTCAAGAACAGAAGTGGCTGACTTTCTTAACACAAAGAAACAGGCACAGAGACTTAGACAAAATGATAAGACAGGAATTTGTCACAAATGAAAGAACAGGACAAGGCCACAGCCAGAGATCAAAGTGAAACAGATATAAGTAACATGCCCAATAAATAACTTGAAGTAATTTTAACAATACTCACTGGACTTGAGAAAAGAGGGTAAGTCATGAAAGAGACCTTTAACAGAGAAAGAGGGAATAACACAGCAGAAATAAAAGGCTTAGTAAAAGAAAGAAGAAACATGCTTGATAGAATGAACATCAGGCTGAAAGAAACAGAGGAATGAATTAATGACCTAGAAGACAGAATAACAAAAAGTAATCAAGCTGAAAAGGAGAGAACAAAATTATGTAAAATGAGAATAGACTTAAAGAACACAGTGACACCATCAAATGTAATAATATTGACATTATAGGAGTCCCAGAAGAGAAAGAGAAGGGGAAGAAAATTTATTTGATGTAATAATAGCTGGAAACTTCCCTAATCTGGGGAAGAAAACAGATATCCAGGTCCAGGAGGCATAGAGAACTTCCAACAAGACCAATAAAAGCAAATCCACACCAAAACATATTATAATTAAAATGGCAAAATATACTGATAAAGAAAAAAAATTTAAAAGCATCAGGACAAAAGAAGACAGTTACATACAATAGAAACCCTGTAAGGCTGTCAGGAGATTTTTTTTGGCAGAAACTTTCCAAGCCAGAATGGAGTGGCTTGATATTCAAAGTGTTGAATAGGAAAATACTCTATCCAGCAAAGCTATAATTCAGAATAGAAGGAGAAATAGAGTTTTCCAGACAAACAAAGGTTAAAGGAGTTCATTACCACTAAGCTAGTCCTGCAAGAAATTTTAGAGGGGATTCTTTGAGTGGAAGGGAAATACCATAAGTAAGAGTAGGAAAGTAGGAAGCACATAAGCAGTAAAATAAGTATAGCTATAAAACTCAGTCAAGAGACTCACCAAAAAAAAAAAAAAAGTTAAGTGTGACACCATATACTTAAAACACTGGGGAGGAGAGGAATAACGAATGGGTTAAAACTTAAACAGCTGTCAACTTAATATAGACTGCTGTATACAGATGTTATATACAAACCTAATAGTAATCACATATTAAAACCACTAATAAATATTCAAAGGATAAAGAGAAAGAAATCCAAATATATCAGTAAAGAAAACCAGCAAAGCATGAGAGAGAGAAAGAGAAGAAAGGATCAGAGAAAATCTTCAGACACAACCAAAAAATAGGTAAAAAGATGGTAATAAATACATAACTGTCAGTGATTACTTTGAATGTAAATGGACTAAATGGTTCAATCAAAAGACAGGGTGAAAGAAAAGATAAAAAATCAAGACCCATCTATATGCTGCATTACAAGAAACTCATTTTAGATCTAAAGACACCTGCAGGTGAGTGCTGTGAATTGTGTAAGACTGATGAATCACAGATCTGTACTCCTGAAACAAATAATACATTATATGTCAATAAAAAAATAATAACATAATAACAAACATAAAGGAACTAATTGATAATAATATAATAATATTAGGAGACTTTAACACCCTGTTTACATCAATAGATCATCTAAACAGAAAATCAACCAGGAAACAATGGCTTTGATTGATACACTGAACCAGATTGATTTAACAGATATATTCAAAACTTTCCATCCTAAAACAGCAGAATACACATTCTTTTCAAGTGCATATGGAGCATTCTCCAGAATAGATCACATATTAACCCACAAAATGAGTCTCAACAAATTAGAAAAGATTGAAGTTATATCATGCATCTTTTCTGATGACAATGCCATGAGACTAGAAATCAACCATAAGAAAAAATCTGGAAAGAGCACTAATACATGGAAGTTAAACAACATGCAACTAAACAATGAACAGGTCAACCAGGAAATCAAAGAAAAAGTTTAAAAGTACATAGAAACAAATGAAAATGAAAACACAATGTTCTAAATTCTTTGGAATGCAGCAAAAGTGGTTCTAAGAGAGAAGTCTATAACAATACAGGTCTATATCAAGAAGAAAGAAAAATCTCAAGTAGGCAACATAACCTTACACCTAAAGTAGCCAGAAAACAAACAATAAACAAAACCTAAAACTAACAGAAGAAAGGAAATAATAATAAGTAGAGCAGAAACAAATGGTACAGAAACTGAGGCAAAAACCCAAAAGAACAGATTGATGAAACTAGGAGCTGGTTCTTTGAAAAAAATGAATAAAATTGATAAACCTCTAGCCAGATTTATCAAGAAAAAAAGAGAAAGGACTCAAATAAAATCACAAATGAGAGAGTACAAATAACAATCAACACCACAGAAATACAATTATAGGAGACTTTTTTGAAAAACTATATGCCAAACAAATTGGACAACCTGGAAGAAATGGATAAATTCCTAGAAACATATAAACTACCAAAACTAAAACAGGAAGAAATAGAAAATTTGAACAGACCAAAAACTAGCAAAGAAATTGAATCAGTAATCAAAGTCTCCCAACGAACAAAAGTCCAGAACCAGATGGCTTCACAGGTGAATTCTACCAAACATTTAAAGAAGAGTTAATATCTATTCTTCTTAAACTATTCCAAAAAATAGAAAAAGAAGGAAAACTTCCAAATTCATTCTAGGAGGCCAGCATTACTGATACTGAGACTGGATAAAGACACCACTAAAAAACAAAACTTCAGGCCAATATCCCTGATGAACATGGATGCAAAAATCCTCAACAAAATACTATCAAACCAAATCCAACAATATATTAAAAAGTCATTCACCATGATCAAGTGGGATTTATTTCTGGGTTGCAAGGTGGTTCAGTATTCACAAATCAATCAATGTGATACATCATATCACATCAATTGAAGAAAAGATAAGAACCAAATGTTCATTTTTAAAGATGAAGAAAAAGCACCTGACAAAATACAACATCCTTTCATGATAAAAACCCTTAATAAAGAAGGTTTAGAGGGAACATATCTCAACATAGCAAAAGCCATCTATGAAAACCTGCCAGCTAACATCATCCTCAATGGGGAAAAACTGAGAGCTTTTCCCTTATAGTCAGGAACAAGACAGAGATGTCCACTCTTATTACATTTATTCAACATAGTACTAGAAGTCCTAGCCACAACAATCAGACAACAAAAAGAAATAAAAGGCATCTGAATCAGTAAGGAAGAAATAAAATGTTCACTCTGTAGATGACATGATACTATTTATAGAAAATCCTAAAGACTTCACAAAAAATTTTGTAGAATTGATAAAAGAATTCAGTAAAGTTGCAGGATACAAAATCAAATAGAGAAATCTTCTGTATTTTTGTACACCAATAATGAAGCAGCATAAAGAAAAATTATGAAAACCATCCCATTTATAACACACCCAAAATAATAAGGTACCTAGGATTAAATTGAATCAAAGAGGTGAAAGAACTGTATTCTGAAAACTATGAAATTCTGAAAACATTGAAATTCTGAAACATTGATGAAAGAAATAGAAGTTGACACAAAGAAATGGAAAGACATTCCAGGTTTGTGGATTGGAAGAACAAATACTGTTAGAATGTCTACACCCAAAGCACTCAACATAGTTAATGCAATCCCTACCAAAAATACCAAAACCATTTTTTTACAAAACTAGAAGAAACAATTCTAAAATTTGTATGGAAACATAAAAGATCTCCAATAGCCAAAGCAATTGTGAAAAGGAAATGCAAACCTGGAGGCATCACAATTCCAGATTCCCAGTTATATTACAAATCTGTAGTAATCAAAACAGTATGGTACTGGCACAAAAATAGACAGATCAATACAACAGAATAGAATACCCAGAAATAAACCTACAACTGTATGGTCAATTAATCTTCAACAATGCAAGAGAGAATATCTAATGGGGAAAAAAACCAGTCTCTTCAACAAATGGTGTTTGGGGAAGCTGGACAGCCAACAAGCCGAAGATTTAAACTGGACCACTTTATTGCACTAGACACAAAATAAATTAAAAATGGATTAAAGACCTAAAAATTAGACCTAAAACCATAAAAATCCTAGAAGGGAACATAGGCAAGAACCTCTTTGACATCAGCCACAGCAACCTTTTTCTAAATATGTCTCCTGAGGCAAGGGAAACGAAAGCAAAAATAAATTATTGAGACTACATCAAAATAAAAAAAACCTTCTGCACAGTGAAGGAAAGAATCAACAAAACTAAAAAATAACCTACAGAATAGGAGTGATATTTGCAAATGGCATATCTGATAAAGTGTTCGTATCAAAAATATGTAAAGAAGTTATAAAACTTGAGACCCAAAAAATAATCCAATTAAAAAATGGGCAGAAGACATAAATAGATATTTCTCCAAGAAGCGGTACAGATGGCCAACAGACACATGAAAAGATGCTCAACATCACTTATCACCAGGAAAATGTAAATCAAACTACAGTGAAATATCACCTCACACCTCTCAAAATGGCTAAAATCAACACAAAAAACAACAGGTGTTGGTAAGCCTGTGGAGAAAAACAAATCCTCTTGCTCTGTTGGTGGGAATGCAAACTGGTGCAGCCACTGTGGAAACCAATATGGAGGTTCCTCAAAAAGTTAAAAATAGAACTATCTTATGATCCAGTAATTACAGTACTGGGTATTTTCTCAAAGAATACAAAACACTAGTTCAAAGGGATACATGCACCCCTATGTTTATAGCAGCACTATTTACAATAGCCAAATTATGGAAGCAGCCCAAGTGTCTATTGACTGATTAATGGATAAAGAAGAGGTGGCATATACATAATAGAAATAGAATATTATTCAGCCACATGAAAGAATGAAATCCTGCTATTTGCAACGGTATGGATGGAGCTAGAAAGTGTAATCCTAAGTGAAATAAGTCAGTCAGAAAAAGACAAATGCCATATGATTGCACTCATATGTGGAATTTAAGAAACAAAACAAATAAGCAAAGGGGGGAAAAGAGAGAGAGAGAAACCAAGAAACAGACTCTTAATTATAGAGAACAAACTAAAGGTTGCCAGAGGGGAGATGGGTGGGGGAATATGTGAAATAAGTGATAAACACTGGCTGATGTATGATATTGTTGAATCATTATATTGTACATCTGAAACTGATATAACACTGTATGTTCTCTGTATATCTCCAAATCTCCCTTTCCTCATGAGAATGGCAGCCACCGTATTTAGGCCAAGAAAATTATATATCATTTTAATTGTAGTCTCATTAGTATTTCTTCTGTGAATTGATTCTTAATATCCATAAATGTATTGCATGGAGTACTGGGTGTGGTGCATGAACAAGGAATCTTGGAACACTGTTAGAATAAAATTCAAAAAAATAAACATAACATAAATGGAAAAAAATCCATAAAAATGTATCATTTATAATTGTATAATTCAGTGGTTTTTAGTATATTCAAGAGTTGTGCAACCATCATTACTAATTTCAGACCATCTTCTTCACTCCCAGAAGAAACCCTGTACCCGTTACTGTCACTTACCATTTCTTTCTCCAGCACCTGAAAACCACTGATCTATTTCATGTCTCTATGAATTTGCCTATTCTGGACATTTCATATAAATGAGATTATATGTTATATGACCTTTTGTGTTTGGCTTTTTTCATTTAGCAAAGTATTTTCAAGGGTCACTCATATTGTAGCATGTACAAACATTTCATCCTTCTTAATTGCCTAACAATATTCCATTGCATGAACATAATATATTTAGTTTATTCATTCATTAGTAGATGGACATTTAGTTTCTTTCCACTTTTTGGCTACCATGAATAATATTGTGATGTACATTTTTGTACAAGTTTTTGTGTGAGGATATGTTTTTAAATTCTCCTGGGTATATACTTAGGAGTAGAATTGCTGAGTCATCTGATATCTCTCAATATAGATATTTAACTTTTGGAGGCACACCAAGCTGTTTTCCATGGTGGCTGCACCATTTGCGTTACCAACAGCAATGTATGAGTGGTCAATTTGTCCACATCCTTGCCAGAAATTGTTATTATCCTTTTTAACAATTATAGCCATCCAAGTAGATGCGAAGTGGTATTTCATTGTGGTTTTGATTGACATTTTCCTAATCACTAAGGATGTTGAACATTTTCTTCAGGCACCTTATTCGCTATTGTATATCCCTTTTAGTGTCTATTCAAATCCTTCTCTCATTTTTAATTTTAGGTTATTTGTATTTTTATTATTGAGTTGTAAGAGTTTTGTTATATATTCTGAATACAAATCCCTGATTTGGTATGTGATTTGCAAATATTTTCACCCAGTATAGGGGTGGCTTTATTATTTTTTATAATGTTCTTTGATGCACAAAAGTTTTAATTTTGATGAATTCCAATTTATTTTTTCTTTTCTTGCTTTTCTTTTGGTGTCATATCTGACTCTATTATCAAATATAAGGTCATGAAGATTTATCCCTATACTTTCTTCTAAGAATTTTATAGCTTTAGCTCTTATGTTTGAGTCTTTAATCCATTTGAGTTAGTTTTTGTATATGATATGAGGTAGGGATCCAGATTCATTCCTTTGCATGGGGAAATCCAGTTTTCCAACTACCATTTGTTCAAAATACTGTCCTTTTCCATTGAATGATGTTGGCCCTCTTGTCAAAATTCAATTGACCAGGGATGCCTAGGTGATGCAGTCAGTTTAGCATGTGACTCTCAGTTTCGACTCAGGTTGTAATGAGATCTATCTCCATGTCAGGCTCTGTGCGTAGCATGGAGTCTGCTTGGCTTTCTCTCTCCATCTCTCTCTGCCCTCATCTGGCTCTCTCTTTCTCTCTCTCTCTAAAATAAATAAATGAATCTTTTAAAAACTTCAATTGACCATAAAGGTTTGGGTTTATTTCTGGGCTCTCAATTTTATTCTATTTTTTTATATGTCTATCCTTCTGGTAGTATCACACTGTTTTTTAAAATCAGAAAGTGTGACTTATTCAACTTCGTTCTTTTTCTGAGAAGAAAAAGCTATTGGCTATTATGCGTCCCTTGTATTTCCATATAAATTTTAGGATCAGTCTTCCTGTTGCTGCAAAAGGGGCACTTGGAATTTTGATGGGGATTTTTTTGAATCTGTAGATCGATGTGAGGGGTAGTGCCTTTTTAACAATATTAAGTCTTCTAATCCATGAACATAGGATGATGTTTTCATTTATTTAGGTCTTCTTTAATGATTTTCAATTATGTTTTCTAGTTTCTATTGTACAATTCTTACACTACTTTGGTTAAATGTATTCCTAAACTTTTATTCTTTTTGGTGTTATTATAAATGGAATTGTTTTCTTAATTTCATCTTTGGATCATTAATTTCCAGTGTATAGAAATACATGTAGTTTTTGTATATTAATTTTGTATCCTAAAACCTTGCTGAACTTGTTTATTAGCTCCAATAGTTTTTTAGTGGATTCTTTGGGTTTTTCAATTATAAGATCATGTCAGCTGCAAATAAGGGTAGCTTTAATTATTCCTTTCTATATCTAATGACTTTTCTTTCCTTCTTTCCTTCTTTTCTTTCCTTCCTTCCTTTCTTTTCTTTCTTTCTTTCTTTCTTTCTTTCTTTCTTTCTTTCTTTCTTTCGTTCTTTCTTTCTTTCTCTCTTTCTTTCTTCCTTCCTTTCCCTAATTTTCCTGGCTAGATTTTCCAATAGATCTACTGAGTTTTGCAAATTCAGTTTTAGATAATCTGAGATAGAGGTGTTCAGGCATCACTGAAGTCAAGTAGCTAGCTGGCTATTTATTTATATTAGGAGAGAGATCTGCTCTGGAGATTCAGACTTAGATGTCAAGAGATATTAATTGAATCCCTTGAAAAGATAGCCTTGCTCAAGAAGAGTGTTTTTTTGTTTGTTTTGCTTTGTTTTTTTAAATGAGGGTTTTTAATTTTTTAATTTTTTTTTCTTTTTTAAAGATTTTATTTATTTGACAGAGAGAGACACAGTGAGAGAGGGAACACAAGCAGAGGGGAGTCGGAGAGGGAGAAGCAGGCTTCCCGCCAAGCAGGGAGCCCAACACGGCGCTCGATCCCAGGACCCTGGGATCATGACCCGAGCCAAAGGCAGACACTTAACAACTGAGCCACCCAGGCGCCCCAAGAAGAGTGTTCAGAATGAGAAGAGGGCCTAGAACAGAGGTCAATATCCCATAAATAATGGGGATAGGAAGGTGATCACAAAGGAAATTACTAGTCACTGTCATAAAGTTAAGTTAAACCTTCAGAGCTGGTTTCATGGAAGTCAGGGGAAGAAAGAGTTCCAAAAAATTGAGAGCAGTCATTAGTTTGGGGGACATGAAATGTTTTAAATGCTGCTGAAAAGTTTAGTAAAATAACGTCTGGAGTAGATTAGGGCGTGTTAAAATGCTTAAGGAATAAAACTGGTAAAGGTGACAGTGAAGATGCTAAAGACAGAGGAGATATTAGCAACCTGTATTTATTTCAGTTAGTAAATACTATCTTTGGATATGAACTATATCTGAATTTTCTGTGTATTTCTTATGGTTTTTGATGTAGCAGAAAACTCACTGTAGGGAACTCTGCCTGAAAGACCTTGTTTTAATGGGTCATGCATAAGTAGGTTCCAGGTAGAAGAGGTCTGATCTATTCTTTTTTTTTTTTTTTTTAGTTCAATTAGCCAACATACAGTACATCATTAGCTTTAGATGTAGTGTTCAATGATTCATTAGTTGTGTATTACACCCAGTGTGCATCACATCACATGCCCTCCTTAATGCCCATCATCCAATTACCCCATCCTTTTTTTTTCAATTACCCCATCCTTTACCCACCACCCTTTCTACAACCCTCAGTTTGTTTCCCAGAGTCAAGAGTCTCATGGTTTGTCTCCCTCTCTGATTTCTTCCCATTCAGTTTTCCCTTCCTTCCCCTATGATCCTATGCTCTATTTCTTATATTCCACGTATGAGTGAAACCATATGATAATTGTCTTTTTCTGATTGACTTATTTTGCTTAGCATAATTCCCTCCAGTTCCAACCACATCTATGCAAATGGTAGGTATTCATCCTTTCTGATGGCTGAATAATATTCCATTGTATATATGAACCACATCTTTATCCATTTATCTGTTGAAGGACATCTCGATACCTTCCACAGTTTAGCTATTATGGACATTGCTGCTATGAACATTGGGGTGCAGGTGCCCCTTCTTTTTACTACCTCTGTATCTTCAGGGTAAACACCCAGTAGTGCAATTGCTGGGGCATAGGGTAGCATTATTTTTAACTTCTTGAGGAATCTTCATGATGTTTTCCAGAGTGGCTGTACCAGTTTGCATTCCCACCAACAACATGAGAGGGTTCTCCTTTCTCCCCATCCCCACGAACATTTGTTGTACCCTGTCTCGTTAATTTTAGCCATTCTTACTGGGTGTAAGGTGGTATCTCATGTGGTTTTGCTGATGATTCTAATGCAAGTCAAAGCATACTTTGACTTGATCAAGTCAATGCCAGAGTTTCTCAAAGTATGTTTTGACTTGCAGTAGAATCACCAGCAATATTCCTAAAAATACACATTGGTTGGTTTAATTACAGACCTACTGAATCACAGTCCTAGGAGTGGTACCCTGAAATCTACATCCTAACAACTTTCCTGAGATAATTCTTATGCACACCTAAATTTGTGAAGCATAGTCTTGCAAGAAGTGCTTTCTTAAAGTTAGTTAAGCTGACTCATTTACTCCAATGCAACAAGGAAGAGACCTGCTTAAAAGAGTCACTGATTATAGCAACATGAATTTATTTGGCTATCTTTGGGTACAAGGGTATATAGCCTCAAAAAATGTTTGCCAAGTGTCATTCTGTTTCCAATGATGTCATTTGTGTTTGGTTAAAATAATGATGCTCATCCTGTGTGGGTTTTTAAGTAGTGCCAAGATCTTTTATTGGTCAGGTTCCATAGTTCTATATTCTTCATCTCTTAAGGTCAAGACTCCTTGCTTTTGGCTTATCCTATATCCCTTTTCATCGATAGTTACATCAACCTATAAAAAAGAGCAATTTACAGGTGAAAATTGACCATCTAATCCAAGTCTTCAGGTTTTCTATAAAATGATTGACTTCTATCAAACAATATCTAAATCTATTTCTGGGTTGCTAATAGCATATCATACTTTTCAGCTTCATGAGTTTTTCTTTGTGTATTATTTTCTGTTCTGACAAACCAGTCTCTTTTCTTAATTCCATATTTACTTCATGTGCTTATTCAGAGTGTTTTTTTAATTGATCATAGCATCAAAGAAAGTTGGGACCAAAATGAACTTAGAGATATTATGCTGGAACCATTATTTTTACAGATAGGAAAACTGAAGGCAAGAGTCACGAAACAGCTTGCCTGCAGTAACACAGCTAGTTAGTGACCCAGCTAGTACCAGCACCTGGGTCTTCTGATTCTTTTTCCAGGGTTCTTCCCACTGTAGCAGGGATTGTTATCCCCAGAGAAGAAATACTAATGATTTTTCATATGTTCTTCAAGTAAGACCAAGTCTGGTGTGCAAAAGGAAGAACCAAAGGAAAATAGTGAGTTTCTTTTTGAGTCTGTTAAAAAGATTTAACTTTCAACCACTATATTAGTTTTCATTTTTTTCCCCTCTTCTCTGCCAGAAACAATAAAATGACTGCTGTGGCACTGAGACCAAGGCAAGGTATTATACTTAAATCTGAGTTTAAATGATTTACAATTGAGTGGGAAGACTGTCTGGTGTTCTGGGTTTACCAGGCTATTTCTGCATACCACAGACCAGCCATGTGACCCTCATCAAATCATGATGAGCCGCTGTCTCTTGGTTTCTTCATTTTATAGGGAGGATCCTACTCAGAGTGCTTAGACGGAGACCAATGAGAAAGCAGTTGCTTAAAAAAAAGAACTTACTTATATTCAAGTGGTATCAGTTCTGGGCAACTTAGCAACTGCATTTTAAAATGATAAGAAAATTTAATGGACACTTCACTGCCTCATACTGTGACTTGATTAATATTCACTTTTGAAAAATTAAAAAAATCCCCAAGATAAATAGAATATCATATGTTAAAATGGGAGAAAAATCTGGAGTAAGAGAAGATGTTTTTCTTTCTACTGATTTTTTTTTTCTAAATAAGCCTATTGGATTTTACTGAAAGATTCATTAGAAAGTGAACATGAAAGAGACAGGAAAAGAAAGTGATCATTCAAAGAGAATTTGACAAAAAAGCAACAACTGTAGGGAGAAAAAAATCTCAGAGAGACATGGTAAAATCAAGCAATTTGGGTGAAAAGAACATGTGGTGCTGTGTACTAGTAGGTGCCAAAGAGGATGGGGGTGGAAAAATAGCATGTGCCTGGCCAAAGAGCTTCAAATTTTTTTTAACTAAGAACAGTAAGAGATAAACGGGCAGTCTCCAAGGTGTTCTGGAAAATCAATCACAAACATCATCTAGAAGCAGCTGACTTAATTCATTCTATTCCTATTACAATAAATCTGACTGGCATATAAAATTCATGTGCCTGGAAATACTAGCCTGAAAAATTACTTTTGGACTCTTGCTTAAATTTTTATGTTAACAAAGAAAACTAGGAATCCACCAAAAAAAAATGCAGAGAATACAACTATTTCCTTCTCCAGAGAATATTTCAAAGTCCATATCTAGCCTACTGGGTAGATAGTAATTAACTACATAAAATAATAAGTAGATTTTGGTTATCCAAACTGAGGAGGCTGCATTTTTTATATGAAGATTCAGAACTTACACTAGAACAGGTATTTTGAGCATTTTTTTTTTTTTCATACTGGGGGTGGCTTTGTACTGACCCATCTGTACTTTCTAAATCTGCTTCTTTCATGTTCAGTGCTAAAAAGCTGGCCAGGGAACAGAACAAATTGAGTGGCCCACCCAGAGGCTGGGCCCATAACTGGGGCCTTATTAACACCGTGGCTCAGACAATGGATTCTAATGAAAACTCCACTGACGTGGCTATAATGGATTCCCAAGCCTTAAGTTAAAGCTACTGAAAAAAAAAGCAGTGTCTTTCACAGCGTAAGCTTACTATTGCATTGATGAAAAACAAATCAGAATGGTCATTCTCTTTTATGTGTTTTGCTGGGCATTTAGCGGACTCACCAAATACTCTAGAGACATATCTCTCAATTCTGGAAAATTTTCTTTCACTATTTATTTGATAATGTCATCCCTGTTTTCTCTTTCTGAACTCTGATTAGGTGGATATTAGGCGTCCAGATCAATGCTCAAATTTCATTATCTTTTCTCTCCCATTTTTTATATCTTTACTTTTTGGCTTAGCCTTTTATTTTTTATTTTTTCCCCCCAAATATGTTTATTTTATTTTTTCAGTGTTACAAGATTGATTGTTCAAGCACCACACCCAGTGCTCCATGCAATACGTGCCCTTCTCGATACCCACCACCAGGCTCACCCACTCCCCCCACCCACCCCCTCCAAAACCCTCAGTTTGTTGCTCAGAGTCCACAGTCTCTCCTGGTTCATCACCCCCTCCGATTTCCCCCCATTCACCCTTCCCTTCCTTCTCACGATGCCCTCCATGATTTTCTTTATACTCCACACGTGAGACCATAAGATAATTGACTCTCTCTGCTTGACTTATTTCACTCCAAATAATCTCTTCTAGTCCTGTCCATGTTGATACAAAAGTTGGTTATTCTTCCTTTCTGATGGAGGCATAATATTCCATTGTATAGATGTACTTTAAAAAAAATTTTTTTTTTTAGAAGAGTTGCAGGTTTACAGCAAAAGTGAGTGGAAGGTACAAGGATTACCCGGTCCTCACATATGCATAACCGCCCCTACTCTCAAAATCCTGCATCATAGCAGTACATTTGTTATAATTGCTGAGCCTACATGGACATATAATAATCATCCAAAGTCTATAGTTTACATTAAGATTCATGCTTGATGTTGTGTGTACTATGGGCTTTGACAAAAATATAATGACATGTATCCACCATTATAGTATCATACAGAATACTTACACTGCCCTAAAAATCCTCTCTGCTGCACCTATTCATCCCTCCCTCCCTGCTAACTGTGGCAACAACTGAGCCTTTTACCATCTCCATAGTTTTGCCTTTTTCAGAATGTCATATAGTTGGAATTATAAAATATGTAGCATTTTCAGATTGGCTTCTTTCACTTAATAAAATTCATTTAAGGGGCATCTGGGTGGCTCAGTTGGTTAAGCATCTACCTTTGGCTTGGGTCATGATCCTGCGGTCCTGGGATTGAGCCCCGCGTTGGACTCCCTTCTCAGTCAGGATTTGGCTTCTTTCTCTCCCTCTGTCCCTTCCCTCCACTTGTGCTCTCTCTCTCAAATACATAAAATCTTTTAAAAATATGCATTTAACATTCCTCCATGTTTTTTCATGGCTTAATGACTCATTTTAATTTAGTGTCAAATAATATTCTATTGGATGGATGTACCAGAGTTTATTTATACATTAACCTATTGAAGGACATCTTAGTTGCTTCCATGTTTTGGCAATTATGAATAAAGCTGCTATAAACATCTATGTACAAATTTTTGTGTGGACATAAGTTTTCAATTCTGCTGGATAAATATCTAAAAGTGCAATTGCCAAATTATATGTAAGAGTATGTTTAGTTTTGTAAAAAACTGCCAAACTGTCTTCCAAGGTAGCCGTACCATTTTGCACTCCCATCAGCAATGAATGAGTGTTGCTGTTGCTCCACATCCTGGTCAGCATTTGGTGCTACTGGTGTTCTGGATTTTGGTCACTCTATTAGGTGTGTAGTCATATCTCATTGTTGTTTTTAATTTGTATTACTTCAGTGACATGTGAACATCTTTTCATATGCTTATTTACCATTTGTGTATCTTCTTTGGTGAGGTCTGTTAAGGTCTTTGGCCCATTTTTAAATTAGGTTGTTTGTTTTCTTATAGTTGAATTTTAGGAGTTCTTTGTGTATTTTGGATAACAGTCTTTTATAAGATATGTATTTTGCAAATTTTTTGTCCCAGTTTGTGGTTTGTATCCTCATTTTTCTGACAATGTCTTTCACATAGCAGATTTCCATTTTAATAAAATCCAGCTTTTCAATTATTGCTTTCATGGATCATACTTTGGAGTTGTATCTAAAAAGGCATTACCCAAGTTCATCTAACTTTCTTCTTATGCTATCTTCCAGGATTTTTACAGTTTTTCATTTTACATTTAGGTTTATCATCCATTTTAAGTTAAATTTTGTGAAGATTGTGAGGGATGTGTCAGTGTCTAGTTTTTTTTGTTTTTTTTTTTGTATATGGCTGCCTAGTTATTCTGGTGCCATCTGTTAAGGATGTTATAAGGTCCATTGCATTGCTTTTACTCCTTCGTCAAAGATCAGTTGACTATATTTATCTGGGTCCATTTGTGTCTCTTCTGTTCCACTAATCTATTTGTCTATTCTTTCACCAACACCACATTGTCTTAATTACTGTAGCATTATTAGTAAGTCTTGAAGTTGCACAGTGTTAGTCCTTCAACTTTGTTGTCCTTCAATATTGTGTTGGGCATTCTGAGTCTTTTGCTTCTCTGTATAAACTTTAGAATCAAGTGGTCAATATCTACAAAACAGTGTCCTAGGATTTTGATTGGGATTACGCTGTATCTATAGATAAAGATGGGAAAAACTAATATCCTGATAGTCTTCCTATATATACACATGGAATATCCCTCCATTTATTTAGTTCTTTATTGATTTTTTTCATCCGAGTTTTGTAGTTTTCATCATGTAGCTTTTGTGCATACTTTATTAGATTAATACTTAAGTATTTCATTTTTTAGATGCTTGTGTAAATGTAAATTTCAAATTACACTTGTTCATTGATGGTATATAGGAAAGTGATTTACTTTTCTGTATTAACCTTATATCTTGCATCCTTGCTATTACTGCTTATTAATTTCGGGAATTTTTTGGTCAATCTTTTGAATTTCTTACATAGACAGTCATGTCATCTGTAAAAAATGGTAGTTTTATTTCTTCCTTCCCAATCAGTATACCTTTTATATCCTCTTCTTGTCTTATTGCAGTAACTAGAACTTCCAGTACAATGTTGAAAAGGAATGGTAAGGTGATATCCTTGCCTTGTCCCTGATCTTAATGGAAAAGCTTCTAGCTTCTCACCATTAAATTTGATGTTAGTTGTAGGTTTTTTATAGATGTTTTTATGGAATTGCCCTTTATTCTTAGTTTTCTGACAGTTTTTATCATGAGTGGTTGTTAGATGTGGTCAAATATTCTGCATTTATGGATATAGTTTGACTTTTCTTTTTCAGCCTGTTGCTGTGATGGTTTACATGAGTTGATTTTTGGATGTTGAACCAGCCTTGTATACCTGGAATAAATCCGGCTTGGCCACTGTGTAAAATCTTACATATACATTGTTGGATTCAACTTGCTAATATTTTGTTGAGGAGTCTTACAACTGTGTTCATGAGAGATATTGGTCCATATTTTTTTTTCTTGGAATGCCTTTGGTATTTGTATTAGGGTGTTGCAGACCTCTGGAATGAGTTAAGACATATTCCTTCTGCTTCTATCTTCTGGAAAATATCATAGAGAATTGGTATGATTTCTTCCTTTAATGTCTGATAGAATTCACCAGTAAACTCATCTGGGCCTGGTGCCCTCTGATTTGAAGTGTTATGAATTATTAATTCCATTTCTTTAATAAATATATGGTGATCCAAATTGGCTATTTTTTCCTATGTAATTTTAGCTATTTCAATTAAAAAAAAAAAGGTTTTATCTATTCATTCATGAGAGACAGAGGCAGGCTCCCTGTGGAAAAGGAAGCCCAATGCGGGACTTGATCCCAAGACCCCAGGAATCACAACCTGAGCTGAAGGCAGATGCTTAGCCAACTGATGCTTAGCCAACTGAGCCACCCAGGATCCCTGGCTATTTTGCTTTTTAAAAGGAAGATTCCTTCTACTTTATCTTCCAATATTTTGATTAAATTGCCTATCTTTTTAAAAAAATTTATATTTTTGTTATTTATTATTTTTCCATAGAATCCTACTCTTATTCTATGGGTTCAGATTTTTTAAATTCTCTGAGGATATTAATTTTAGCTTTTAAAAAGACTCTTTTCTAATGGAAAAGAATTACTTGGAAAATCTCTCTCTTTCCCTCTCTTTCTCCCTTTCTCTCTCTCTCCACACACACACACACACGCACACACACACACACACACACACAGAATGAGAGAGAGAGAAAGAGAAAAAGAGAATAAGAATTCAATAGAATGGTAGAATATAAAGTTAATTTACAGGAGTCAATCAATATCTTTATTATATACAAGCAATCCATTAAAAGATACAATGGAATAGATCCTTTTTTGTGACAGCAAAAAAGACAAAATGCTTATCAAAAAATGTACAAAGAATGGAAGAAAGACATGACTGAAAGACAAAAGTATATCTGAACAAATGGGAAGATATACTCTATCTGTGGGGAGGGAAAATTCACATTGTAAAGTTATTAATTCTTTTTAAGTTAATTTATAAACATAATGCAATCCTAAAAAATATCAATAATATTTTTCTCTTGAAGGGAATTCTAATATTCATATGGAGAATAAGCAGGTAAAAATATCCAAGAGTCTTTGAAAAATAAAAATAAAAAATTGAAACATTATAAAGCCTCAAAAGTTAAAAAAGTGTAGTATTGGTGACTGGACAGATGGTACAGAAATAGTCCAGAAATAGACTAAAATAGGTATAGGAATTACTGTAGGGCATCTCATCATTGTGGTATAAATGGAATTTTTAATAAATGGTGCTGGAAAAAGATAAAGTTGGATTCATATCTCATGGCACATAGCAGGCTAAACTCCAAATGTATCAATGATTTAAATTTAAAGAGAAATGAAACCACAAAAGTACCAAAAGAAAACATGGATGAATTCTTTTATAATCTTGGAGTGGGAGAAGGCCTTTTTAACTATGACTCAAAATCCAGAAGACATTTTTAAAAAAGATTGAGAAATTTGGCTACATTAAAAAAACAGTTCTTTATTGGAAAAATCATTGTAAGCAAAGTAACAAAAAATAAGAAAAACTAAGAAAATATTTGCAATTCATATCACAAAAAAAGAACTTCTTTTTCATAGAAATTGAAAAGGAGTAGACAAACAATTCTATAAAAAAATTGTCATGGCGGGTGCCTGGGTGACTCAGTTGGTTGAGCAACTGCCTTTGGCTTAGGTCATGATCCCAGAGTCCCGGGATCGAGTCCCACATCGGGCTCCCAGCTCCATGGGGAGCCTGCTTCTCCCTCTGACCTTCTTCCCTCTTGTGCTCTCTCTCACTTCTCACTCTTTCTCTCTCTCAAATAAATAAATAAAAATCTTAAAAAAAATTGTCATGGGACATGAATAGACATTTTAAAGAAATGCAAAGATCCCTTAAAAATATCAAAATATACCCAACTTCATTCACAATAAGAGATATTAAAATAAAATATTTTCTGATCTACCAATCCTTGACTATTTTGGGGGTCTCTGGAGATACCATATAAATTTTAAAATGCATATTTCTATTTCTGAAAAAAAAGTCATTGATATTTTGATAAAGATTGCATAGAATCTGTAAATCACTTTGAGTAGTATTGACATGTTAACAATATTAAGTCTTCCAACCCATGAACACAGATGTTTGTCAATTAATTTGTATTTCCTTAATTTCTTTTCACATCATTTTGTGGTTGTCAGTTGTAGAGCTCTTTCACCTCCTTGGTTAAGTTTATTCCTAAGTATTTTATTTTTTTTTCATGCTATTTGTAAATGGGATTGCTTTCATATACTTTTCAGATTATTTATTGTTACCATATAGAAAAGTAACTGAGGGACGCCTGGATGGCTCAGCTGGTTGAGCAGCTGCCTTCGGCTCGGGTCATGATCCCAGCCTCCTGGGATCGAGTCCCGCATCGGGCTCCTTGCTCGGCAGGGAGCCTGCTCCTCTCTCTCTGCCTCTGCCTGCCTCTCTGCCTGCTTGTGTTCTCTCTCTGTTAAATGAATAAATAAAAAAATCTTTAAAAAAAAAAAAGAAAAGTAACTGATTTTTGTGTGTGTTGATTTTATATCCTGCAACTTTGCTAAATTTGTTTATCCTTACAGATTTCTAGCTATGTGGCCTTTAGCATGTTCTTCTGTGCCTCAGTTTCCTCATCTGTAAAATGAGAATAATGATAGTATTTAATTCATAGGCTAAATGGGAGTCTTATATGAGGTAATCCATATAAACACTTAGTACAGCATCTGGCTCATAGTACTCACTCAGTAAATGTTCGATATTATACATTTTAAGTTTTTTTAAAAAGATTTTATTTGTTTATTTGACAGAGAAAGAGACAGCGAGAGAGGGAATACAAGCAGCAGGAGTGGGAGAGGTAGAAGCAGGCTTCCCCCTGAGCAGGGAGCCCAATGCTGGGCTCAGTCCCAGCACCCCGGGACCATGACCTGAGCTGAAGGCAGACACTTAACGACTGAGCCACCCAGGCACCTCTATACATTTTAAGTTTTATAGACAAAAATATAAGTAAGACATAAAGTTGTATTTTCACAAGTATCATTGCTTAAGATGAGGCAAGGTAAAGAAAATTGATTTAAAGAAAAATCTTAACTAGAATATAGGTTGTAACAGGACATGGCAAAAATTGGGAATGTGGCAGATGACTGAAGTTTGGAAAGCTGTAGTCCATCCAAAGATACCTACTTGAAAACAATGAACCGTGAAGCCTTAAAATCGGGTTTCATCCCTTCCTTATTTATGTTTCAACAACTTTAGTGCTAAGATTTTTTAAAATATTTTATTATTTATTTATTTGAGAGAGAGAGAGAGAGAGGGAGCAAGCAAGTGAGGGCAAGCATGAGCCAGAGGGAAGAGGTAGAAGGAGAGGGAGAAGCAAACTTTCAAGCAAGGAGCCTGATGCGAGGCTCAATCTTAGGACCCTGGGATCATGACATGAGCAGGTGGCAGACCCTTAACTGACTAAGCTACCTAGGTGCCCCAAAGAAAAGTGCTAAGTTTTTAACAGAGCTTCTTTTCCCTCGATCATTTGATATAAGAGCTAGCTTACTAGAAAACGCATGAACTGAGAATAAAGATAGAAACCCATGAGTATAACTGCCTCCATACTACCTCCCACAACACAGAGAGAGAGATTGAGAGAGAGGGAGATGTGCCTACACTGAAAGGGAGAAGCATTTTGCTTCCCTGGTGTTTGATGTGGACAGTATTGAAGCTTTTAAAGTACTCTACGACTCCAGACTGGATTAGTATAAGAAAGTGGGAGAGGGTCAAGGCTTCAGGTAAAAACAGTAAGAATGAGGCAGGAGGGGGGAGTATGGTGTTCAGAGAATAGCTAGCAATGAGTGACTTACAGAAAGGGGAGGTGGGGGATTAAAAAAAAAAAAAACCTGTCCGTAATTACTTTTAACTGTTCCTGGAGAGTTCTAACTATGTCTGAATAGTTGGGACCTGTTCTATAATTTGATGTGAAAAGGCCCATCTTATCACTAATGTGAGGCTCAGCGTTCCTGCCCAGCACAGTCCTGACAGATGGATGGCGTATTTCAAAAGTACCTGAGTTTTGGGCCTGGTAACTTTATGTTAGTGTGATGCTCCTAAACTGAGTTATTTATGAACCACAGTCGTAACTTTTGCCATATATGCCTGCCATTTACACAGAAATAATTAACATTTCTTTTAACTGAATTTTAAATCAGTTTGCCTTTAAAAAATTTAGCTTTGTCTTACACCACAATAGTCTATGAAAACTTGGGCTTAATCAACTGGTTAAATTTTTCTAATACATATTAAAATAAATGCGTAAGCATCGTTCACAAATCGCCTACAGCTATCTAGTGTACTATCAGTGGTCTGGGTATCACCTGTAGGAAATACTGTGCTAGTGGAATAAATGCTAGGGGATCAAAGAAAGCCTGATATAGTGGTTTGCTAACTAATCACAGGGAGTTCTGATTTTATGGGAGAAACTGGTATCAGAAAAAGGCACTTAAAGTGAATGTATATGAAATAAGGGACATTTCATGATGAATAGCAGAAATATAAAAGGTTTTATTGGGATTTTAGTTTAAAAGTGAAACAAACAATTATGAAAAGAGGTTTATCGTACATTTAACTTAATTCAGATTCAAATGCAACTATTTTCTAATTCTTAAAACCATAAATTTTTTCTTTTTAGGGTATACTTTTCTGACAAAATTATGTGCTAGTATTATCATAATACCCTTCACTTCACATTTGACTTTCATTAAAGGGTCATTTTTGCAAAAAATGCTGTTTGAGAGCTGCATCATTTTTTCCAGGGAACTCCTTAAGCTTTTATTATTCAAATAATTCTCTTTTGAAATGTCAATGCTATCATCATCCTTGTCCATTTTCTCCTCTTCAATTGTTAACTGATCTAACTTTGCCAGGTCATCATTTGCCAATGACTTTGTGAATTATTTGAGTAGTTCACCAACATCTTTTATCTATTTTGTATTTCTACATCTTTTGCAATTTTTTCAATTTCACTTTGAAATTTGGACTGTGCATTGTTGGATAGTTATAGTAAATAAACACCATTGCTGCAATGGTCAGGGATAGACACTAAAACTAGCCAAGGAGGATGTTTAAATGAGGCCTAATTTTACCGTGGTTAGTTCATTTATGAATATTTTTTGTGTTATGGCAACTTTGGTCCCTACTGTGTAAATCTGATAATGAATACTTGGAGAACAATAAGATCTCTGCATGTCCCAATAATTTCCATCTTTATTTAATTAGGACTCTTTTTCTGTGGGCAACAGTCAATGATTTCAGTGCTCCAGTGTTATTGATGACATTTTTCAACCAGAGGAAGTCAATATTGTGATTTTAATAATACACAAGAAAGAAAATTTGTAATATCAGTGAACCAGATTGACAAAAGACTCGAACTGAACCAGACCATGCCTCATTCAGAACCATTGCAAACCAGGCTTGCATTGATTGATTAATAAAGAAAAGGCATTCAGGAAAACACTGTAAGGTTATTATATCGGGCTGTCCAATGTGTCAAGGACTGTGAATGATCTGAGACTTTACTTGCATGCTATTTTCATGGGTACTTGCAGAAGATAGGAAAGTCCTGGGTCAGAGACAAAGGACAGCACTACTCATCACACAGGCAAGCAGCATGAGCTTCATGTTCCTATCACATCCCCCTTGTCTTGCCTACCCCTCCCTTCTAACAGAATGATGTAGAGGGACCTGGATTAAAACTGTATACAAAGTGGGTTTGCATCACAGCTGAGGAATCCTGCATTTAGGGAACTTGAATCTTTTTATAATGGGCTGTATATTAACCTATTCAGCTTTTGCTTTAGATGGAAACATTTTTATTATACTAGAGGTTTTAATTACCTTCTCTTTGGTGAGTGAGGGAGTCCTACTCTAGGACTATGGGATGGCCAAACACATGACACATGACACTGGACAGATGAGATCGACAGCAGTTTGTCACATATACTCACAGCCCAGAGGAAGAGAATACCATGTTTCTTGCAGGGCACACAAAGTTGCACACAGGAATGGAGTTAACAACCAGAGGCTGTGGAAGGCAAGTTTTGTGGTATTTACAGGGTGAAGTGCCCCTTGGTTCCTGTGGGAAGATGTGATTGGTTTGTTTGAATAATTCTTCAGGATGGCAGAGTACTGAAACCCACGATGCAGGGATAAGCAGGAACTGTGTTTTGTCTCCTTGATAAAGAGGGTTGTATGGCTAGGGGAGCTTATCTATGAGAGCAGAGTGGAAGGAAAACTTACACTACACTGCACAATAAACAAATCCACCCTTTACTTCAGAAGGAGACACTATTTCTTTCTTTCATAGTTATTTGCTTTATAAATATTCTTGAAAATATAGTCAGTGCCCCTGCTCACAAGACATGCAGAAATGGATAATCATCTCCCAATACAATGTTGAAAGGATTGAAGAACAAGTACATTTTGATCATGATAGTAATAAAACCAGGATCAGAAGAAATAAAAACATCTGATGAATCAAAGTCAATAATTTTGACAATTTCTGATATGGGGGATGAAGCTGAACTATACAAATAAATGTTTCCATTGTATAGGGTGCTGCTTGTGTGCTCGTTCGGTGTGGACCTGGTACCTCTTTTGTGAAGCGGCAGCTGAGGAGACTCCGGCGCTCGCCATGGCCAACGAAAAGCCCAAGGAAGGAGTCAAGACTGAGAACAACGATCATATTAATTTGAAGGTGGCGGGGCAGGATGGTTCTGTGGTGCAGTTTAAGATTAAGAGGCAGACACCACTTAGTAAACTAATGAAAGCCTATTGTGAATGACAGGGTTTGTCAATGAGGCAGATCAGATTCCGATTTGATGGGCAGCCAATCAACGAAACAGACACACCTGCACAGTTGGAAATGGAGGATGAAGATACAATTGATGTGTTCCAGCAGCAGACAGGAGGTATCTACTAAAAAGGGAACCTGCTACTTTACTCCAGAACTCTGTTCCTCTAGACCAAGAAGACTTTCTCAGTTAGAAAGCCGCAATTTAGTTCTACCACATCCTGACTACTACAGTATAGTTTTCTCTATTCTTTCATTTTCCCCTTCCCCATTCCTTTATTGTACATAAAGTAACTGTGTATGTGCACAAGCATATTGCATTTTTTTAACTAAATGGCCAATGGTATGTTTTGATTGACATCAAATGGAGATGGGATGGGGGAAAATACTGCTTCTGTGAAAATACCCCCTCTCTCCATTAGTGGCATGCTCAGTCAGCTCTTATCTTTATATTCCAGTAAGTTATTTTGCTCTCACTGTTTAACAAAAAAAGAACAACATAAAAATCCTTGCATACCTTGTTCGATTGGAGAATTTTAATGTTTTTCATTTATCATTGTAAAACCAAGGACAATTTTATAACTTTTTTGTACATAGCTGTTACATGTAGGGCAATCTGTCTTTAGGGATAAATTACTCTAAAAGAAATGAATCCTAGATAGTTTTCCCTTCAAGTCAAGCGTCTTGTTGTTTAAATAAACTTCTTGTTTAAAATGAAAAAAAAAATGTTTCCATTGTATAAAAAACAAGAGTAAAATTGCTGGGGTCATACCCAAATCTCTGTATTCTCAAGTCTCATACCCAAGTCATACCCAAATCTCTGTATTCTAACTATTTGACTATCAACAAGTGTCTTTATTTTTTAAAAGATTTTATTTATTTATTTATTTGAGAGAAAGAGAGAGCACATGCAGGGGAGCAGGGAAAGGGAGAAGCGGACTCCCTACTGAGCAGGAATCCAGGACAGGGCTGGATTCCAGGACCTGGGGATAATGACCTGAGTGGAAGGCAGATGCTTGACTGACTAAGTTACCCAGATGCCCCTCGACAGGTGTCTTTAACCATTACAGTAACCCTAACTTTCTAGTTAGTCTAATAAAATCTTAACTCCAGGCAAAATAATAAGAAAAACAAATTAGAAGCAAAATCAAAAAAGAAAGGACATGAGAAAATTCTGTTATTTTCTCTAAAGCATGAGAACACATGATAACCCCCAACAAATTTCCATTCCTAGCTCAAATATTACCTCTTTTGAGAAGTCTTTATCATTTCCCCCATGTAAAATTAATCTTGTCTTCTTTTGTGAATTAAAAGGATTCTGTTTATAGCATCTATTACATTTCCTTGTATTATAAGTTTTTTTTATATCTTTTACAAGCTGTGGTTTCTGCTTCCAATCTGGTCAATAAATTTCTATTTCTAAAATGTATTTTTTCTTCACTTTTAAATATTTTTTTTTCATTTTTGTATCTCTCATAGTTCTCTATAGGAAGTAGGTGTTCAATAAATGCTTGTTGAATATATTTGGACAAAATAAACAGAAATATTAGTATCCTATGTGTCTGTAGCACTTTTAAAACTAGTTAAAGCTCTGTTGTACTAAGGATTTCATTTGATTCTCACAGCATCTTTGTTAACAAAGGAGGGCTAGCTTTGTTAACCTCATTTGACAGATGAGAAATCTGAGGCACAGAGAAGGTAAATGAGTTGCACCAAGTAACACATTTTATTGGGAATATAAATCAATGCAGCTATTATGTAATTCCAGCATGTTTATTTCCTACCTTTCTTCCTTCCTTTTTTTCTTTCCTTCATTCTTCTCTGTCTAGAATCTTAAAAATATTATTATTTTTGACTCAGTGAGTCCATTGATAGGAATCCACCCTAAGGAAGTAATCTGAAATAGAGTAGTTTTTGTGGAGGGATGCTCATCACAATATTACTTATAATAATGAAAATGTGGAAGCAGCTTAAAATATCCAACTAGAGGGAAGTAGTTAAGTACATTTTTATTTTTATTTTTTCAAAGATTTTATTTATTTATTTGAGAAAGAGAGATCACAAGTAGTCAGAGAGTCAGGCAGAGAGAGAGAGGGGGAAGTAGGCTCCCCACTGAGAAGAGATCCTGACACGGGGCTCGATCCCAGGACCCTGAGATCATGACCTGAGCCGAAGGCAGAGGCTTAACCCACTGACCCATCCAGATGCCCCAGGTGTTAAATACATATGGTACAGCTATACAATAAAATATTTTATTTTTAGTAATTTAATGTATTTATTGTCAGATTGTTTTTCTCTTCATATGTACATTTGGTTAAAAATAGTAACTCAATATTGTGCCAGCACAGGATAACGATATAGATCAATGGAATAAAATTGAGAGTCCATAAAAGTACCTTAATATTTATAATGAGTTGATGTTTGACAAGGGAGCCATGACAATTTTCTGGTAAAGAATATTCTTTTCAACCAATAGTGCTGAACAATTGGATATCCACATACAAAAGAATGAACTTGGACCCCCTACATTACACCATTCATAAAAATTAACTCATAATGGATCATAGAGTTAAACCTAAGAGCTAAAAGTATAAAACTCTTAGAAGATAGAGGAGTAAATGTTTGTAACCTTTGGTTAGGCAGTGATTTGTTAGATATGACACCAAAAGCACCAGTCATAAAAGGAAAAAACAATCCACAGACTGGAAGAAAATATTTGTGGAGTCATATATATTACAAGAAACTTATATATAGAACATACAGAGGCTCCTGGGTGGCTCAGTGGGTTAAAGCCTCTGCCTTTGGAACATACAAAGAACTCTTACAATTCGATGATAAAAAAAAAGATGAATAACACATATAGAAATGGCTAATAAACACATGAAAAGATGTTCAATGTTCAATATCATTAGTAAAACAAAAGAAATGCAAACCAAAGCCACAAAGTGTATGCACAGTGGAATGGCTATAGTAAGAAAGATAGATAACAAATATTGGTGAAGATGTGAAAAAATTTGGACCCTTATATATTGCTGGTATATATGTAGAATGATGCAGCCTCTATGGAAAATACTTTGATAGTTTTTCAAAACATTAAGCACAGTATAAGCATAGGATTTAGCAATTCTCCCCCTTGTTATCTACTCAAGAGAGATGAAAACATATGTCCACACAAAATCTTGCACGTGACCATGTTACTCATAATAACTAAGAAATGTAAAGAAGTCAAATGTCCATCAACTGATGAATGGATAAACAAATGTGGTATATCCATGCGATGGAATATTATTCAGTCATAAGAGGAATAAATTACTGGTGATAAAAGTGTTCTAAAATTACAATATGGTGATAGTTGCACAACTCTGAAAATATACCAAAACCTATGGAACTGTACTTTAAATGGGTGAATTTTATGGTATGTAAATTACATCTTATTAAAGCTGTTAATAATAGCATCATACATGTTTTCTCTATATGACTTTATTCAATGATCAGTTTATTGTTGATATATTTCATGTTAATAAATATATTTCTACAACATTTAAAAAATCTTTATTCCCGGGGCACGTGGGTGGCTCAGTTGTTAAGTGTCTGCCTTTGGCTCAGATCGTGATCCCAGTGTCCTGGGATAGAGCCCCGCATCTGGCTCCCTGCTCAGCGGAAAGCCTGCTTCTCCTTCTCCCACTCTCCCTGCTTGTGTTCCTTCTCTCGCTGTGTCTCTCTCTGTCAAATAAATAAATAAAATATTAAAAAAAATCTTTATTTCCTAGTAATTACAGAAGTAACGCATGTTCATTGGAAAAACAGTTTCAAAGAATACAGAAATGTCAAACACAGAAAATCAAAATTTTCAGTCTTATTATTTCCTTAGAATTCTATTAATAGTTAAGACAACAATGTAGTTAATGGTTTAGTAATCTGTTGTACCATAATTTACTGAGTTAATTCCATGTTATATTTATTTAGTAATAAATTGGAAACAATCTCTAATAAATCACCCTGTTATGAACATCTTTGTGCATACATGGTGGTACAATTGCTATATTATCTTGTTAGAATAAATTCCTACAAGTGTATTTGCTGGTTAAAGTGTATGTGTATTTTTAAGGTTTTAAAATTATATACTGCTAAATTTTACTCCCCCAATTATACTAATTTGCACCTTAATCAGCAATGTTTGTGGAGTATCTTTTCTCTTGTAATTTTTTCCAGCCTTGGTTATTATTTTTTTCTTAAAACATTTTTGTTATTTTGGTACGTGAAAATGGTGTGTTATTTAATTTGAAATTATTTTTGATGATTAATTAATTTGTATCCTTTGATGAATTGTCTGTTTAACCCATTGTTCACTTAAAAAATGAAAGTGTTAGTCTTTCTTAAAGATTATATCCAACAAAGCAATATGGAGCCAATAAAAATGTTTTACAAAAAACTATAATTCTTCTTTTCAATGTTAAATAAAAACCAGGATAGAGTATTGTATGTATTTTATCAGCTCAATTATATAAAATATACTATGCATTGGGACATACTAAAAAAATGAAATCATCTCTAGATGGTAAGCTTAGATACTTTTTACTTTCTTTAAATCTTGTATTATCCCTATTTTCTACAATGAGCATATATTACTTTGATAATTAAAGAAAATGTTTTTCTTTTTTCTTTTGAAGCACAGAGCTAGTTGTGGCAGAACCAGGACCAGACTCTTCATGCCCCCCTGCCCTCTGCCTTGTGCATCTAGAAAGGTATGGTCAGAAGCAGAAGGAGAACCAAGGGAAGGGAAGGAGAGCTAAGAGTTTCATGGAGAGTGTCAAGGGAAGATAATCTTATTCTTAGGAATTGCATGTTAAAAAACATAGAATTCAAGTGTAATGATATCTGCAACTTAGAAAACGTATGCTGGAGTATTTAGAGTGTCATGATGTCTGGAGAGAAACAGGGAGGGGAGAAAGGTGATAGGGGAAGGGAGAAGGGGGAGAAGGAAGGAGAGATGGTGAAAATGTAGTCAAATGTTAATCTGTGAAGCTACTCATTGTAGTAGTCTTTCAACTTTATGTATTTTAAATTTTGAATTTTTTCAAAATAAAGAACTTGGGGGAAATTGTGAGGAAAAAAAAGGAGGAGGTAATTACCTTGTAAATGTTTGAGAGAAATAAGTTAGGATGAGCCCTGAGAAGAAGCATTTGAATCTAGGGACCAGAAGGCCACAGGAGATCTTAAATAAATAATGATTTCAGAGGGTGGAGTGGGAAGGGGACAAAGTCAGATTGCAAAGGTTAGCAAATTGAGTGAGAGGTAAGGCAGTAGAGTCTATGGTTGGGACTGTAATTCAGAGAAATTGTGCAATGGAGAATAGAGAGATGTGAAAGTGGCTTGAGAAGCAATAGAATTTTGGAAATGTTCTAACATCGTTATTAATTTTCACTTTGTATGGTTACCTATCAATATATGACCTTTTTTATCTCCCCTCTGCACATAGGCCTTACCTGATGTATTAAATGATGAATTGGGGAACCAATAAAAAGAAGTAAAATAATACTATGCACAATGCTACCACCTAGAGTATCCATGGAAAATTACACCCAGTGTTTGCTGTTCATTCAGGAGGCTAGTTGAGAGTCTCTGGGTTCACACATGTGTTTGTGTGTTTGTTTGTGTAAGACATGTAGGAGGGTCAGAAATATTATCAGTGTAGTCCACTGTTTGTGGACTGATAGTTTGATCCCTGAGTGAAACATATAAAATTTCTATGAAGTCTTAAAATTTGATTTCAAACTAGGAGAGATATTTTGGCTATACTTTGCCTCAGTAGTGTTTTGGAAATGAAATAAAAACGTTTAGAAGGAGAAGAGGAGGTCAAAAACAACCCTAAGTTCAAGAATTAAGGGGGTTATTGTGTTTAGCTGGAAGAAAGTTGAAATTACACTTGAAATTTCTTTTATTCTTCAGAAGGCTTCATCGATCTTTTCAGCTAGTCTGAAGCCAAGTGTTACTGGATAATGGTGAAGGTGCACATATGGGAATGCACTTTTGGAGAATGGTAGACAAGAGTAATTTAGGGTAGGCAGGCACGGGCTCTTGACGGGTGTGTAGGATTTCAACAATCAAAGATGTGGGTGGATAGCCAAAGTTCCAGGCAGAGGGAACATTGACAATACAAAGACACAAAAGCACAAGGCACATTTAGAGAACAGAGTTTAGTCCTAGAGTAGAGCTATAATCTAACCTAGGATAGAGATCAGGCCAGAGTAGAAAATGCATTAGGGAAAGGAGGGGGAGAGAAGGTGGGAAACGAGATGGATTGGCACTTATGTGCCTCTCATCTCTGTCTTCAACCAGAGGATTTACTCCTAAGAATATGGAGGGGGTGTCCTCGTTTTTTTTTGTTCCTTTCTAAGAGCCTCATACTTGGCTAGGTACACTCATATCCCCTAAGAGTTTGGCTGTCAGAACTAGGAATGAGGGTAGATGCTGAGATTTAGCTACAAGAAACATGATTCTGGTGCTTGAAATCGGGCAAGTCAAACTCCCAACTAACAACCAGAGCAGCACTTCTCAGCCTTTAATACGAATCACCTAATGATCTTGTTTATGTGTAGAGTCTGACTCCACTCAGCAGGCTGAGGTGGGGCCTATGAGCTTACATTTCTAATAATCTCCCAGTGATGTCTATAGTGCTAGTCTGGGGACCAAACATCAAGTAGCAAGGATCTGAAAACTCCCCACCTCCAATTCCTTGACCTTTGCAGACTCCAGACTCCTAAATGATTGGGCACAACTGAAAGTTCTCCACTTAGTACAACTGATGGAAAAGCTCAAATTTAAAGTCACTTGTGAAGATTTTACTGCCACTAGAATTGTTGAGGCATATTTGTATTGATGGCATCTACTTCATGCCATTAAAAAAATTTTTTTTAGATGACTATGGTTCTGGGGCACCTGGGTGGCTCAGTCAGTTAAGCGTTTGACTCTTGATTTCCACTCTGGTCATGTTCTCAGGCTTATGAGATTGAGCCCTGCTTCGGGCTCTATGCTTGGTGAGTGGGGAGTCTGCTAGAGATTCTCTCTCTCCCTCTCCCTCTGCCCCTCTCCCCTGCTTGCATGTGCGTGTGCTCTCTCTCTCTCTCAAATAAATAAATCTTTAAAAAAATAGATGCGTATGGTTCTACCTGGTTGGACTCAGAGTGTAATCTAGTCTATTTTTGAAAAGGGTAAGCCTTTTCTCTCCAAATACACTTATTTATTGATTGAGCATCCCTTCTATCTATATTTCATGTCTGTTTCTCCCTTAATAATTACAAGCTTATGTTTCTCAGCCTAATAGCTCACACAGGGACAGTCAAACTCTAGTCACTGCTATTTTGAAAATGATTATTGTTATATAAATAAATATGGCTGCAACAACGTAAGTGGTGCTTTTTCTGGGTGCTTTTTATTTTTATTTTCCTCATCCTTTGAGCAGGCTAAGCTGTACAAGCTTAGTATCGACTCCTATTGAGTCTTCTTTCTTTTCTTTTTTCTTTTTAAAGATTTATTTATTTATTTGACAGAGCGAGAGAGATCACAAGTAGGCAGAGAGGAAGGCAGAGAGAGGGGGAAGCAGGCTCCCTGCTGAGCAGGCTTGATCACAGGACCCTGAGGTCATGACCTGAGCCTAAGGCAGAGGCTTAACCCACTGAGCCACCCAGGCGCCCCCTTGAGTCTTCTTTCCTATCCAGAAAAATGGTCAGTGAAAAAGCTGAGAAACCAGATACTAAGAAGAAATCTGAAGCCAAGAAGGCTATTCTGGTGGCAAGGTTAAGGAGGGTAAGCTCAAGGCTAAAATGCCAAAGAAGGGGAAGCCCCACTACAGCAGAAACCCGTCTAGTCAGGGGAATTAGCAGATAATCCTCATCAGTTATGTATTCTAGAAAGGCCATGTACAAGAGGAAGTATCCAACAGCTAAATCCAGGGTTGAAAAGAAGAAAGAGAAGGTTCTTGCTACTGTCACAAAACCAGTTCATTGTGACAGGAATGGCATTAGAGTAAACTTCACAAAATGCCTAGGTATTACCCTACTGAAGATGTGCCCTAAAAACTGTTGAGCCATGGCAAAAAACCTTTCAGTCAGCATGTGAGAAAACTTTAAACTAGCCTCACTCCTGGCCATTTTAATTGTCCTTACTGGGTGCCACAAAGGCAAGATGGTGGTTTTCCTAAAGCAGTGGAGCAGTGGCTTGTTATTTGTGACTGGATGTCTGGCCCTCAATTGAGTTCCTCTACATAGAATACTCCAAAATTTTGTCATTGCCACCTCCACCAAAATTGATACCAGCAATGTGAAAAATCCCAAAACATCTCACTGATGCTATTTCAAGAAGAGGCCTTGTAAACCTAGACACCAGGGAAGGTGAGAACTTCAACACTGAGAAGGAGAAATATGAGATTACAGAGCAGTGCAAGGTTGATCAGAAAGTTGTGGACTCACAAATGCTTTCAGTGATCAAAGCTGTTTCTCAGCTTCAGGGCTACCTCTGCTCTGTGTTTTCTCCCACAAATGGAATTTATCCTTACAAATTGGTGTTCTAAATTTCTTACAAGGAACCAAAATTTGTATGGAGCCACAAAAGGCCCCAAATAGCCAAAACAATTCTGAAAAAGAAAACAAAACTGGAGGCATCATGATTCTGGATGGCCAGTAATTTGTGATACAGCTCTGTTACAAAGCTGTAGTCCATATGTAGTAGTCAAGATAGTATGGTTTTGGCAAAAAAAGACACAGAGATCAGTAGAATAGAATAAAGAATCCAGAAATGGACCCACAACTATATGGCTAACTAATCTTCAACAAAGCAGAAAAGAATATCCAATGGAAAAAAGACAGTCTCCTCAACAAATGGTGTTGGGAAAACTGGAGAGCAACATGCAGAAGACTGAAACTGAACCACTTTCTTACTCCGTGCACAAACAGAAATTCAAAATGGATGACAGACCTAAATGTGAGACAGGAAACCGTCAAAATCCTAGAGGAGAACACAGGCACAAACCTCTTTGACCTTGGCTGTAGCAACTTCTTACTAGACACGTCTCCAGAGGCAAGGGAAACAAAAGCAAAAATGAACTATTGGAACTACATCAAGATAAAAAGTTTCTGCACAGTGAAGAAACAATCAACAAAACTAAAAGGCAGCCTATGGAATGGGAGAACATATTTGCAATCAACATATCTGGTAAAAGGTTAGTATCCAAAATCAGTAAAGAACATTTCAAATTCAATACCCAAAAAACAAATAATGCAGTTAAGAAATGGGCAGAAAACATGAATAGACACTTTTCCAAAAAAGACATCCAAATGACTAACAGATACATGAAAAGATGCTCAACATCACTGAAATACAAATCAAAACCACAATGAGATACCACCCCACACTGTCAGAATGGTTAAAAATAACAACAGAAGAAACAACAGGTATTGGTAAGTTTGTGGAGAAAGGGGAACCCTTGTAAAGTGTTGGTGCAGCCACTCTGAAGAACAGTATGGAGGTGTCTCAAAATGTTCAAAATAGAATTACTGTATAATCTAGCAATTGTACTACTAGGTATTTACCCAAAGGATACAAAAATACAGATTCAAAGGGGTACATGCATCCTGATGTTTATAGCAGCATTATCAACAATAGCCGAAATATGGAAAGAACCCAAATGTTCATCAACTGATGAATGGGTAATGAAAATGTGATATATATATATATATATATATATATATATATATATATATATATATCAGCCAACAAAAAAATGAAATCTTGCCATTTGCAATGACATGGATGGAGCTAAAGTGTATTATGTTAATTGAAATAGTCAAAGAAAGACAAATACCACATGATCTCACTCATGTGGAATTTAAGAAAGAAAACATGAACATGTGGGAAGGGGGAAAAGAAAAAAGAAAGAGGGAAACAAGCCATAAGAGTCTTTTTTTTTTTAAAGATTCTATTTATTTATTTATTTATCAGGAAAGAGAGAGAGTGAGAGAGAGCATGAGAAGGGAGAAGGTCAGAGTGAGAAGCGGACTCCCCATGGAGCTGGGTGCCCGATGTGGGACTCGATCTCGGGACTCTGGGATCATGACCTGAGCCGAAGGGAGTCGCCCAACCAACTGAGCCACACAGGCGCCCCAAGAGTCTTTTTTTTTTTTTTAAAGATTTTATTTATTTGACGGAGAGAGATACAGCGATAAAGGGAACACAAGCAGGGGGAATGGGAGAGGGAGAAGCAGGCTTCCTGCAGAACAGGAAGCCTGATTGTGGGGCTTGATCCCAGAACCCTGGGATCATGACCTGAGCTGAAGGCAAATGCTTAACAACTGAGCCACCCAGGTGCCCTCAATGAGAGACTCTTGACTTATAGAGAACAAACTGAGGGTTGCTGGAGAGAGGTGGGTGGGAGATGGGCTAGATGGGTGATGGGTATTAAAGAAGGCACTTGTGAAGAGCACCGGGTGTTGTACGTAAGTGATTAATCACTTAATTCTTTTTTTTTAAGGTTTTATTTAGTTATTTAAGAGAGGGTGAGAGAGAGAGAGCATGAGAGGGGGGAGGGTCAGAGGGAGGAGCAGATTCCCCACTGAGTAGGGAGCCTGACTCCAGACCCCAGGATCATGACCTGAGCCAAAGGCAGTCATTTAACTGACTGAGCCACCCAGGTGCCCCAAATCACTGAATTCTACTCCAGAAACCAATATTGCACTGTATGTTAACTAAAATTTAAAATAAACAAATAAATAAATATTTTTCAAAGAACCTAATTAAATAACTGATCCATTAAAAATATTGATTCCTAAAAATTATTTAAAAATATTGATTCTTTTTAAAAGATTTTTATTTGATTATTTGACAGAGAGATAGAGTTCACAAGTAGGCATAGTGGCAGGCAGAGGAGAGGGAGAAGCAGGCTCTCTGCTGAGCAGGGAGCCCTATGCAGGACTCGAACCTGGGAACCTAGGCTCAGGACCTGAGCTGAAGGCAGCCGCTTAACCGACTGAGCCACCCAGGTGCTGCTAAAAATGTTGATTCTTATTTATTTGTTTGTTTGTTTGACAGAGAGAGATCACAAGCAGGCAGAGAGGCAGGCAGAGAGAGAGGGGAAAGCAGGCTCCCTGCTGAGCAGAGAGCCCTATGTGGGGCTTGGTCCCAGGACCCCGAGATCATGACCCAAGTCGAAGACAGAGGCTTTAACCCACTGAGCCACCCATGTGCCCCAAAATGTTGATTCTTAATCATTGAGAATATCAGGATTGGTAAGAGTGGTCTCCACGATGAAAATTAAAGTGATGGTAAATTGTTGCACATATTAATTGACTTCCAGTTAATTACACAATACCACATAGCCACATTTCAGCTGTGCTGCAGGGAGAAAGGCCTAAGTACATGATTATAGTCTTACCGAGAAAGATGCCAGTCTTTAGAGTAAGGTCAGAATTTTTTTTTCCCCAAAAAATATATTTATGGGAAACTTAGGCCTAACAGTGAGATATTCACACAGTCTGGAATCTGCAAGCAAAGAGAGGCTATCAATTTGACCCTTTACCTGAACCCTTGTCTTTTCTCTCAGTGTTTGGGACACCAATCTGCTGAGATATTCAGTATGACTTTACAAGGTCCTCATTCACCTAAGCTTAATCTTTGAAAATAGCAAGATCTGTTCAGCAACCATTTACCACCTGGGGGTCCACTTTCATGTGTAGCTAAGGGAAGAGATTTTCTGTTGAAATATATAATGTATGTAGATGTATATATTAAAATAAAAAGCATAGGAGGAAATGAGGGAATTTTGCTTTTGCATTTAAATCAATTTTTATTTCAAGGGCTAGAGCAATTATCACGCTTTCTTTTCTACCTAAAGGGTGTAGACTTCCCTAATCACTAGCACAGCAACCTAAAAACACGCTAGTTTTCTGTGAGTAGGGACTGAGCTCTTCCAAAGAAGCTTCCCAGAGTGTTCTAGTGTGTTTATTCCCTATAAACTCAAGTCTAGAGGAAGTCAAATAAAACAAGGACCTTCTGATTCCTGCTATTTTTTAATTCCATTTTCATTTGAGTGAGGATTCCAAGTGAATGTTAACCCTCCTTTTTTCCTCTCTTTCTGCCTTCCTTTTTTCTTTTTTTTGATTCCACATATCCATGTTTAAAAATTACAAAAGAGCTTCTATGTTGAAAAAAATTCAAATATTAGAGAAGTGAAGTTTCACCATCCCCCCGTTTTTGATTATCACAATAAGTTTGGTTAATATCCATCACTTCACATAGTTACATTTTTTCTTGTGATGAGAACTTTTAAGATGTACTCTTTTAGCAAATTTCAAATATACAATATAGTGTTAACTATAGTCCCCATGCTATACATGACATTCCCAAAACTTATTTATCTTATAACTAACTGGAAGTTTGTACCCTTTCACTCCCTTCGCCCATTTCTTCCACCCTTACCCCCCACTTCTGGCAACCATCAATCTGTTCTCTGTTTAATCCCACTCCTCAGAGAGGTAACAGTTGTTAACAGATTGGTATAAATTCAGAATTTTAATATGCATATATAAACATACACAATCAGATATATAAATTATTTTGGTTTATAAAAATTGGATAATATTTTGTATGCTTTTCTATGTTTTTTCATTTATCAATATATCATGGTTACTTTCCTACATAAATACATATAGATTTCTCTCATTGCATGATTCCATAGTATCCTATGGTCAATCTATTTAACCATTCCCCCATTAACAGAAATTTCATTTATTCTAGATTTTTCTATGTGAATTCATGCTACAACAAATGTACAACACAAAGGTTTTTGGTAGCATAAATTATTCGAAATGGAAATCCTGGGTCAAAATGTCTACATATTTAAATGTTGATAGATTTTGTTAAATTTCCTTTTAAAAACGCTGCTCCAGTTTAAACTCACTACCAGTGTATAAAAGGGCCTATTTCCCAACAAAAAGAAATAAAAGGCATCCAAATTGGCAAAGAAGAAGTCAAACTTTCACTCTTTGCAGATGATATGATACTTTATGTGGAAAACCCAAAAGACTCCACTCCAAGACTGCTAGAACTCATACAGGAATTCAGTCAAGTCTCA
>CM052801.1:62608870-62642672 GCA_028533885.1 Nasua narica | reverse complement strand
GTGAAAGCACAGCCCTTGCATAGACCATTGAAAATTAAAACAGAAATAAGAATGGATGGGGTTTAAACTGTATGTTAGGAAATTTCAGAGTCCTATGTATCAAAATTATAAACAAAACAAATACAAAACCTGATCTAATAGGGAAGTCTAAAATGGGAATTCCAGAGTGTCTTTCCAAAAATTAGGAGCCGCTCAACTTGCCCCTAGAAGAAGGGGTATGTACATTGTGGGTTCACTATGGGTTAAATACAATCTCTTAAGTCTTTTATGGCTACATCACTAGTCTGGGCTGATGCCATTGATGGTTGGAAAGATGACTCCAAGACCCAGCAATATCTTCAATCTTCAAATATTAAATTTTGTTCACTAATGTAACTTACTATACTCTACTCTCTAAGGCAGGAAATTGGACTCATAGGATTTCCAGCCATAAATTGTGAAAAATAATAGGGTTTCAGTTTAACCCCCAGGTACCCAGACAAAAAACAGCCACAATATTCTATTCTCAGACCCAGTGAAAAAAGGATTGGACATGATGATGTGTTATTGCATTGAAAGTTGCCAAAAATGATTGCCCATGGCTTGGAAATGGTTTTGTTTTATAGTAAATTTGTGGTATTAGAAACTGATCTAGAGTGTTTGTTGTTACGCACTATATGCAGCCACCCACACCAGTTGGTGACATTAACATGGTAAATTCTTTAAAATTTTTTTTGTCTAAATAGAAAAATGAGCTGTATCCTATATATTTTTAAGATATTAAACCTATTTTCGTTGCCAGTTGCTCCTGCTAATCTGTTTCCTTTTTGTCTTGTACTCCTACTCATTGAATCAATTGAACTTATTGCTTCAGGGGAAGACAGATATGACCTGGAACAAATGTATCATTGCTCATCCCTGAGTTTCAGACTGCAATTTTTTAGTGCATTGTGAGATAATAGTTTCAAAAGCCAGGCTTTGATGAGGGTAAAGATTCCCTTTATGTACCAAGAGAAAAATATGATGATGTAAAAATAGTAGTTCACCATCAGCCATTGGGTATAGAGGATGGGAGGTACTAACATAAGGGAAGTTTCTGCCGTGCAGGAAACAAAAAACATTTTGGTGCTTGGAGGAGCTTAGAGATATATTTAGGGAGGGATATACTTACTCTTAAGATGCTGATCCCACACCCTGGGCCACAGAAGGGGCTGGGATTGCTTTTCCTATTCATAAGTCTTGGAGGGGATCACATGGTGCCCTGTATCAACACACAGTAGCCATAGTTGAGTAGAAATGGCACCATGGCATTATAAAGCAAAGAGGTCTGGAGATAGTTTATATGGTCCTCAAGGGCTATAAAACAGATTTTAAGTTTTCATGTGTCCTGGTGGAGGATACAAGAGTAAAGAAATTATAGGTGGCTCAGAAGAGAACTGGGGTTAGAAGAATTGGATGCTGAGTGCAGGAATCTTACCATCAGAGTAATGGCAAGGTTCATGGTCATTAGCAGTAGCTCCCCATCATGATTACTCAAAAGCCAGGTGGCCCTGAGACACTATACGGTGGTCACTTACTCAAGACACACAATAATCAGGTATGGTTAGAGGCAAACTCAGTAGAAGTCAGAAAGGAACCAGTGATCAACATGAAATACAGAGGTTCCTTCTCCAGTGCAAAGAGGTTATATAAGCTTTCCTCTGCACCCCAATGCCATCTTGAGAAAGGGGAAGAGAAAATATTTTGAGAAAATAGAGGCAGCCCTAATAGAAAGCTTGAACTTTAAATTGATTGAATATTAACTTAACTTGACAGATATAGGAGAATTTGGGCTCCAAAACAAGATGAAGTCAGATATAGAACATTAGGCTGATTTTTTTTTGGTAATTGAGTCATTGTGTAAATTTGTACTTCCTCTAACAAATGTATTCTCTAATTCTTTATTGACTAAGGCAAGACTCGTCTGCCTTTCTAACTCAACACTAAGGCTTTACTTTTATTTATTTTCCATGTCTTCCTTTATATTTATATATTTTTTTCCAGTTCTATTGAGGTGTAATCGGCAGATAAAAATATGTATACATTTAAGGTATATAATGTAATGATTTGATATATGTATACATTGTGAAATGATTACCACAGTCAAACTAATTAACACATCCATAACCTCACATAATTGCTGTTTTGTGTGAAAACACCTAAGACCTACTTTCTTAGCAGTTTTCAGGCATATAATACAATATTATTAACCATGTTGTGTATATACAGTCATCATGCTATACATTAGATCTCCAGAACTAATTAACCTTATAACTCAAATTTTTACCCTTTGACCAAAATCTTCCATTTACCGTGCTCCTCCTAGTCCAACCACCATTCTTCTGTGTGCTTCTATCAGTTCAAAAGTCTTCCTTTTTATATAGTTACTCTGGGGAAAGTATGAAGGGGAATGAAATGACAAGAGAGAAGTTCTTTATTAAAATGCAGATTTCTCTGGAAGTAGTTACACCTTAAAGTTGTATCAATTAATACTAAATTATTAGTTAATAAAATAGTTGTCCATTAACACCTCAGTAGAGGTTTGTGGGGGTAATAAAGTCTAGGCAGTTTAGAGAAGTTGTTTAAGAGGGAATTAAGAAGTGGGGCGCCTGGATGGCTCAGTTGGTTAAGCATTTGTTTTTGGTCAGGTCCTGATCCCAAGGTCCTGGGATCTAGCCCCGCCTTGGGCTCCCTGCTCAGTGGGGAGTCTGCTTCTCCCTCTGCCCCTCTCACTACTCATGCTCTCTCCTGCACTTTCTCTCAAAAATAAATAAATAAAACCTTTTAAAAAAGAAGGAATAAAGAAGTAGGTAGTTTTCTTTATATATCTGAGGTTGCTTGTATAGATAGTATTTATCACTTGGTTCTTAATACACAGGAGAAGACTTGTTATCAAGGCAATACTATGAGGTAGTTAAGAGCACAGGGTTTGGGGCGCCTGGGTGGCTCAGTTGGTTGAACAACTGCCTTCGGCTCAGGTCATGATCCTTGAGTTCCAGGATAGAGTCCCACATCGAGCGCCCAGCTCCACAGGGAGTCTGCTTCTTCCTCTAACCTTCTCTCCTCTCATGCTCTCTCTCACTTTCTCTGTCTCTCAAATAAATAAATAAAATCTTTAAAAAAAAAAAAAAGAGCACAGGGTTTGGAGTGAGACAAGCCTGGGTTCAAATACTAGCTGCATCATTTGAACAAGTGACCTAACCCGTTTTAGCCTCAGTTTTCTCATCTGTAAAATGGGGGAAATGTTACATATGACAAAGTTTTGTTGTAAGGAATAAGTGCAATCTGAAAACTTCCAAGAATAATATCTGAACTGTAATAGTTGCTCCGTAAGTGTTTGTTCCCTGATATCCCTTGTCAAACCATGTTGGACATCTTCCCTTTGCCTCTTTATCCTTTTCTGTCTTACTCTGTGTTCTAGAAAACTGACCTGTATAGATTCCATCACTGAATTTCCTTGTTCTCTGGCTTCCTGGCGGGTTAGAGCAATGGAGAACACTAGAGGAGATCAGAGGGAGGAAAGTGAAGTTGGGGTATTTTTTTCCTTTAGCTTCACTTCCATCCTGCATGATGGCATGGGCTGATGAGGTTGCTCAAGGAGGGGTCACAACTCCAATCAGGAAGTCCTCTCCATGGAAACCTTTCTTTTTCCTTTTGTTGCTCTTTCAGGCCTGAGGTGATAACCCCCCTCTAATCTCTCCCAATATTTGTTATCTCTTTCTGTGGTTTACCACACCTTTGTAAATTGTCCCTTTATTAAACTTTCCTCAAATTATTTAGTTTGAGCATGCCTGCCTGTTTCTTGCTGAGACCCTAATTGGTACATTCTCTTATCCTTTCTAAATATCTATGACAAATAGAAGGAAGACACATGCACTCAGTCTGTCTATAGGCCTGAATTACGTGCCGCAGTCCTTCCTTTGAGATGCTGAGCCCCAATGAGGGTACAGTTTGGTCTAGTGAAAGAACACAAAGCAAAAGTTCAGAAGACTTAGAGCTTTGCTTTGGGTTTGCCGTCAATTCTCTGAGCTTGGGCAAGTGATAGGGCTCCTCTCTAGGTCTCAATTCTTCTGTAAAATGAAGGGATTGAATCAGATGACTTCTTTTTTTTTTTTTTTTTTTATCTTCTTGGAAATCTTTTTTTTTCCCCAAATATATTTATTTTATTTTTTTGGTGTTATAAGAATGATTGTTCTTGCACCACACCCAGTGCTCCATGCAATACGTGCCCTTCTCAATACCCACCACTGGCAATACCCACCAGGCTTGCCCAACCCCCCACCCCCACCCCTCCAAAACCCTCAGTTTGTTGCTCAGAGTCCAGTCTCCCCTGGTTCATCGCCCCCTCCGATTTCTACAATCACTTCTGGTGCTTACTCCACAGTGACTGAAGCTTTACATGGCAGAGTTGTAGCAGACATTCTTTTGTTTAAAGATTTTGTTTTATTTATTAGAGAGAGAGCAAGCTTAAGTGGGGGGAGGGGTAGAAGAAGAGGGAAAAGCAGGCTCCCTACTGAGCAGGGAGCCCAACAGGGGTCGATCCCAGGACCTTGGAAAGGAGACTGATGCATCTCCCAATCTTCCTTAAGAAAGAAAAGAAGAAAAACAAAACAAAAAAAAACCCCCAAAACTAAAATTAAAAAAAAAAAAAAAGGAGAAGAAGGAGGGGGGCAATGAGGGGAGAAAGGAGAAAGAACAAACTTTTACAAATGATAAGTGAAGCTTTTAAGCCTTCTAATCAATCTCCCTGCCCTCAGATTGGCATATTAGGACTCTTGACATCTGAATGATTTATTATGACTTAAAGTCCATACTTACAGCACTTCAGCTTGATTTCTTCACAACAGGAGGCAGTGGAAGGAGACAGATGATAGGCAGGAAACAAGACCGGTCACTGCAGAAATGGGAACTTAAATGGTGATTCTTCTATGTGGTCTTGGCAGACATCACAATTTTTTGTTGTTGCTATGGTTGTTTGGTTTGGACAGTTTGTGAGAGTAAGAGGAGGAAAGAGGGAGGGGGATATTTACACACACCTAGACAAAAAGGCATATGGAGAAGCATATAATAGCAAGGAGTGGTTTGGGAGAAAGCAGGGAGACCAGGCATTGAGATCTATCATGTTCTAGCCAAATGTGTTTTGGGCTTTATATATGTTATAGCACTTAATCACCACAACAGCTATGTGAGGTAGAGATTATGATAATTTTAAAGAAGAGGGAACAGGCTCAGAGAGGCTAAGAAACTTGCCCAAGTTCACCCAGGTTTATCAGTAAAGGGAAAAACCAGCAGCATTTGAACCTAGGTTTGGCTGGTTTCAAAGTCTCTACTTTTCAGAGACTGCTAAAAAATAATGTCATAAATTATATCTCATGATTTCAGGGCATACAGATAATTTAAAACAATTCATTCATGCTCTCACTCAAGAAATATTTATTGTATTTCTACTCTGTTCCAAGCAATGTTCTATATACTGGGATACAGTGGTGAACATGTCAGATGAAATCCCTACTCTTACCTCCTAGGAACCTACCTCCTAGTGAGGAAGACAGATAATTAACAAGTATGCAAGTAACAAAGTATAATTTTCTGGTAGTTTTGAAGAAAATTAAATTCGGAGAAATTGATTGGGATGTGGTCATAGGTGGTTTCTCTGAGAAAATGGCGTTGAAGCTAACTCTAGAATGACTCAGGAATTGGCCTGCAAAGACCAGGAAAAAAGGAAATTTCAGAGAGAGGTACAGCAAAGAATAGAAGGGGAGCCAGTTTAACTGTAGAGGGAAAGAAAGAGAGAATGTGATATAGATAACCACAGATCATAATGAAGGATTTGGTTTTTATTCTAAGCATGATGGTGAGCCACTAGGATCCTCAACTACTTTCTCCACCCAGGTCTTAATGGAAGGATTTCCTGAGAATAAACTTGGTGACTTAGGATTCCTGATGTAAATCTTAGCTACTTCTTGGATAGAATTAATCAATATCCTTCATGACAAAAACACTTATTAAATGCCAATTTGTACATGGCACAAGGTTCCAGTTCAGTGGTTGCCACCCAATCTGTGTGTGTGTGTGTGTGTGTGTGTGTGTGTGTGTGTGTGTGTAGGTAGGTAAGTGTGGTATGCATGACTACAAGATCTTGGAAGGTCAAGGAGGTGGGTGGGAATACACATAGACTTCAGCAGTCCTCAGCCCATCTCCTCTCCAGCTAAAGGAACCATAACCTTTTTTCCTTAGCACTTGTGGCTATTTCTTGGTCTACCTGCCTGAGCCCTCCTGAATGAAATGCAGCTTCCAATGAAAATGAAGGGAAGATGTTTGCATGGCTTTGAATCTTGCATTGGCAATTCCAGCGAATGCACAGGATGTATTTACATGATGCTGGAAGCATTTACGTGGTGCTCGAATCACATAGGTTGTGGAGAGGAGATTGTTTATTCAAACTAAGATTGAGAGGGCTGATTTGATTTCTTAATTCAACCCAAGACTATGTGATGGTAGGATATGTAAATAATTTGCTCAGTGATGGAAGATTTCATCTTTCCATTAAAAAAATAGAAGAAAATAAGGGGGTTGTACCTAAAGGGGACAGTGAGAGGGCTTCTGCTATGTTAGTTATTGATCTGGGTGCTGGTTACATGAATGTGTTCAATTTGTGAAAATTCAGTGAGCTGTACACTTATGATTTGTGCTTTTTTTATGTATATGTTATACCTTAATAAAATTCTGTGAAATGCAACTCTGAAGGCATTTTCAATATAATAAATCCAGGATAATTAATAAGCACTGGACTAGGAGTTTAGAGACTTAGGTTCAGTATAAGCTCTTCCACAAACTCACATTGAGTAATAATAATGCAGAGATTTGAGGTAGCCCAATAAATGACATCTTTTCTTTTCTTCCTCCATTTCTAAAGTGATAGAGACAAATAAGTAAAAGCAGGCAGAGCTCAAAGAGCTTTATTTCTGATGCAAGTGCTAGAGAAAGTGCTTTAGCTATGTTTGCCTAATATGCTTCTTAATGCTGAACTTTAGAATTTGGCAGAGATACTCATCTAGAACCAAAAAATTCAAGAAAACTGTAGGTCTTGCCCAGAAAGGGGATTTTATGGCAGCAAATAGAACAGAGCTCATCCCCTCTAAGAGCAGATATATCTCTACTGGCTACACATGGCCTGTTCCTGCTCCCAAATCTACCAATCAGATTTCCCTCCTCCTGAGAGTGGAAAAAAAATGAGAGGCTGAAGAGAGGTCATCTGTGTTATGCTAATTGATATTTCTCCACCTGGGACAAGAAGCCAAAAGAAAGGGTGTCCCCAGCCTTCCTCAGTTGGCAACAAAAACAACTCCAGCCATGAAGATAGCTGAAGATAGCAACTGCCATTTATTGAGCACTTACTATGGTGAGTCACAGGGCAAAGTGTTTACCCATGTGTATTTTTACATATATTATCTAATTGCACTCTCACAATAATCTCAGGAAATAGGTATCATTATTACCTCCATTTTATATATGGAGTAAGCTACCTGAAGTCATATAGCTAGGAAATGGTAGAGCCAAGATTCGAATATAGACTCCAAAAGCTGTACCCTTAGATATAGCATTAGCATAATGAAATGTAGAGACTAGCATTGGGCTGCCACATTTTAAGTCAGTACCACTTACTAGTTGTGTATCCTTGGGCAAGTAACTAAATTGCTCATAGTTTTCCCATCAGTCAAGTGAAAATGTTCTTTCCCTTCTATGGGACTCAGTGTCCTTACCTGTGACATGTATAGAGTAGATTAGCACAGTAGGTTTCAAAGTTTGACTTCTGGATTAGGAGCATCCATATCAATAGGAAGCTTGTTCAAAATGATGATTGTGCTGAATCTGAAACTCTAGTTTGACACAACACAGAAATTTGCATTTCACTGAGTCTTCCAGGTGATTCTGACACACGCCAAAGTTTAAGATCTGCTGATCTAGATGATCTCAAAATTTTCTTCTAGTTCTGCCCTTCTGACCTCTAACATCAATGTTACTCATTACCCTTTCTTCTTGTTAGGTGTCCACTCACTAGAGACATTGCTTTACCCTCAAGAAGCTCTCACTGTCAGACTGGTGTTGGTGGTATTGGGGAAGGAGCATAGAGATGCCTTGAGGAATGCCCTTTCTGGTGGAGGAAAACACACTATTTTAGTATCTTGGGAAGGCCCGAAGGTAGGGCTTCAGTTAGGTCTGCCTCTTTGCCTCGGACTGTGCTAGTGGCAGGTGAAGGGATAGAAATTAAAGCCAAGCCCGGCACCTGAGGTGGGAGTTGGTACGGGCTGCAGCAGCTGCCAGGGTGGCTGGGCTAGAGATATGGCCAGAGGTTCAGACCTTTACAGAATTAAACTGTGGGACACGGTTAGGAGACCATGTTTTTAGCGTTTCTCCTGACGTTCCTGGACTTCTTACTGCCTTTGCTCTCCCTCCCAGCCCCCCAGCCCCTAGGTGGCCTGAGCATTCTGACTTCCAATGTCAGTGAGGCAGGATTTTTCAGAACAGAGCCAGGACCTCAGAAGAAACAGCGGTATTTGGAATAGTTAAAGGGCAGCTTTTAACTAAAAACATGCCTTTGTATTATATGGCAGCAGATAAAGTCCTCATTATCACCTCAACACAGCTAAGGGATAATATTTGGTAATTACGTGAAAGGGCTTTGACAAGCTGTAGAAATAGAGGGTATTATTATTATGAAGAGCACTGAACTGTACTCTTGGGCAAACCACAGTTTTCCAATAAAGCCAATACAGGGGTTTAGAAATGTCTACATAGTGTGCTTCGAGGGGTGTCATTTAACATCTTAGCACAAATTTATTTGTCAGATAAGTAGCTGTTACCTTGGCAATTCAAGCAATGCCCTGAAAGCATGGGACATGGGATAGGAAAATTTTGCCTGGATGCTGAGGGTGAGGGCAGGAATCCTAGAGGGAACTGCAGGGATTAAGTGATATACCATGTACAAAGTACCTGGCATGGAAAAAGTACTTAATAAAATAAATTAAGGTAGGAATGTTTGGAAAAGCTGGGAGCATGGGGTACTGACTAGGGAAAGCAGTTTGGAGGAAGGCAGGGCCACTGAGCAAGTGGTGGCCTGGGGAATGTTGGAAAGGAGGGGAAATGAGAAATGGGTACAAAGGGGAGGGGAGGAAACAAGTCAATTTGGCTGACTTGTTGAGGACTATAAGGGCTATTCAAAAGCCCTTGGCGTCCTCAGGCTGAAAGGCCTAGGAAGGCAATTAAAAAAGGATAGGTTTGTTTTGCAGCTGAGAGGGTTATTTTAAATCTTTTGAATTTTACTCTAAGCCACCTTTAAAATGTCTATGCTACACAGGTCAGTAACCTGTTGGCATGAGAAATTACATTCTTTTCTCTGGAGCCTCCTGACAGAATAATAATATATTACTCCAAAATCAAGAGAATTAACATGAATCATGCAGCTTCCTTTTTAAAGGTTGTGCTTAGCTGTATTAATGGAACAATGGTCAGGCCAATGCTTCTCTCAGGTTGAACAAAACACTGGTTGAAACCGGATCAGGGCTCTGTCACTAACTGTGTAACTTTGGGAACTCACATGCACGTTCCAGGTGTACCTGCCTTCCTTAAAAAGCAAATGGCTTCTAAGATTCTGTTTTGGATTTTCAAATCTTTGGTTCTCAGTAAGCATGCTTCTTCCTTCTTCCCCACGATGGCTCATAGCTCCTCCAGCTGCTTTCAGATGGTGAGGGAATGCTATAAAGTTTGCATACAGACAGTAATCATGAATGCATAAAAAGCAAGACGGGCCCTAAACACCAGTTATCATCATCATCAAACCCTGTCACATCCCAGGGAAATAGAGCAAGGACTCCAGGAAGAAATTATGTCCTGATTCCAGATACCAAAATGTCACATCGTGTTGGCCAATTCCTGCAGATGTTGTCAAGCAAGAGGCATCATGAGACATTAAAAATTCTCTTTGTGAGCTTAGACTGCCAAACATCAGACTTGCCTCTCTTCAGTTACAAACTGGGCTGCAGGCTGGTCTGTTCCTTTTTCCCTTCAACTCTCTGATGTGGGCTGAGGCCAAGGGCAGGGATCCTTGGCCCACTGGCAGTCTTTCATCTGGCCCATTCACAGGACTCTTCCAGAAATGTCTCTACAAAAGTTACAGCCACAACACAGTGGCTTGTTCTCAGCAGGCTGCCTGCATGGCAAATGCGATTTAAAGGAACTCTTCAAATGATTGCTAGGACTTTGTCTGGGAAACTGCATAAAGCTGGTTTAATTGGGAATGCATACTTTGAAGAGTTTTAAATTCATTTTATGTTTGTTCTGCTTCTACCTCTCTTCATCTTTTCTCCATCAGCCCCAACTGTCTTAACTCAGTGGTAGTTCCCTCCCTCCCTTGGGACTCTGCTTTTTCTCTCTGGCTCTCTCCCTGTCCTCCTGAGCCACCTTCCCAACTGCGAGGCACTTGGACAGAGACCAATGTGTATGGGATATGCTTCTTTATGTGCTGCCTTTTTTCTATGCCCACCAGCCTATCTGGAGCTCCCACAACTTCTGCCTCTCCCTTCTGTCTCATTTTATATATCTTTGGGATTCTGGGAGCATCACTGAATCCACATGATTTATGTGAAAGCCATTTTAGCTTAAAGAAAGAACAGAGTTCACAGTGTCAAATTTCTGAATAAATTGTGGTTGGGCTGATAAGCTTGAAATAGGCTGGCAGGAAAAGGGCCTTTGAATGTGTTTTCCTCTACCTGGAGTGTCTTTCCCAGCCTTCTAAACCTAGCTGACCACTATATCTAGTATTTCTGCAAAGCTCAGCTCAGATATCTTTACCTTTTCTGGGAAGCTTTCATTGAACACTGCTTTACTGGTCTTGTTCCCCTTCTTCTGCACCTCTAACAACAGCTAGCATTTATTAAGTAGTTCTTATGTGTCAGGCATTTGCATGTATTAACTCATTCAATCCTCATAATCATTCTTTAAGATAAGCACTCTATTATTATTCCCATTTTGCTGATAAAGAAACTGAGGCATTGGCTTAAGGCACAGGTTAAACAACTTGTCAAAAGTTACAGAGTTAGAAGGTGGCAGAACTGGAATTCAAACCAGGCATTTGGGCTCCAAAGCCTATACTTTACTATCTCTCCCTTCCCTAGTATAGCTAATGTAGCATTTATTGCTACTAGTATAACTATCTGGTTACTTGTCTATATCCACAACTAGATCGAAAATTCTGTGCAAAGCAGGGGTGGAGTTTCATTCATTTCCATATCCCCAGAACCTGGTACAGTGTTTGGTGCAAAATAGATGTTCAGTAACTGCTGAATGAATGAATGAATGAATGAACAAATAAATTGTGCTCAAATAGAAAGCACAAAGCTTTTAGAATTAGAAAACTTGGATTTGTATCCTTTGTGATCCTGGTAAAGTCATATAATTTTCTTGAGTCTTAGTTTCTTCTTTTGTGCAGTAAAAATAAAAGATATTTCAAAGTCTTATCCTGATCATTAAATACAATTATGTTTTTAAAGCACCTATAACAGTAAAGGTGCTCAGTACATGGTTTCATTCATTCATTCATTGATCTATCCATTCATTCACTCAGCAAATAATCGTTGCACAACTGATATGCAGCAGATACTACAGTATTTGTTGGGTATACACAGTGAGCAAAACAAAGTTCTTACCTTGTGTAGTTGTATTCTAGTGTGGACGAGGAATGAAATAAATGACTAAACAAGTTGAAAATATGTATATAACATTGATACAGTAAATAAATCCATGCCAGGATGAAGGAAAAGTCAATATAAGTGCCTTGAGTTTAGAAAGAGATAAAATTGTTCAAAGAAGAGAAAGGTGGGCAAGATGGTTGGCATCTAGAGAGTGAGGAGCAGAGAGGTGGAAAATGAGGTGGGATAGACAGGCACAGACAGATCCTTAAAGGTCTTGCAGTCCCTGTTGAGGATTTTGGATTAATCGAAATGCAGCGGGAAGCTTATAACTAGGTTATAGGTGAGGGAGTGGCTTGGTGTGATTTATATTTTTTAAAGCCCACAAACAGCTATTTGTGGTATGTAGATTAGCATCCTATTGAAGTAGTCTGGGTTAAAAGTTCCAGTACTGGAACTAGGGTGGTAGCAGGCAAAATGGAGAGGAATGGTCATATATGAGATATCTTCTAGAGGTAGGACCATTATAACTGGATAATGGATTGGATATTAGGGACAATGAAAATGGAGGAATTGAGGATGATTCCTAGGTTTGGATTTGAACAACTGGGCAGATGGTGAAATAGGAATGTCTTGGAAAAGAGCACATTTGGGAGGAAAAACAAGAGTAATACTTAAGACATGGTATGAACTGAATGTTTGTTTCCCCTCAAATTCATATGTTGAAGCATTAGCCCCCAGTATGATGGTATTTGGAGGTAGGGTCTTTAGGAGGTGATTAAGTTTAGCTGAAATCATGAGGGTGGGGCCTAAGAAAAGGAAGAGAGACCAGAGCTCTCTTTCATGCTCTTTTTCTCTGCCATGTAAGAACACAGTGAGGAGGCAGCCATCTGCAAGCTAGGAAGAAGACTTTTGCCAGGAGCAGAATCTGCCGGCATCTTGATCTTGGACTTCCCAGTATGTGGATTTGTCCAGAACTGTGAGAAATGAATGGTGTTTAAACCATCAGTCTATAATATTTTGTTATAGCAGCCTGAGCTAAGACACATGTTAAATTTAAATTTAAAATACCTATTAGATATTAAAAATAGGTGCTGTGATTATTCCTGCTTTACAGATGAGGATGGATTAGGCCACAATTTCACACTAAGTAATAATAGATAGGATTCAAAACCAGGAAGTTTAGCTTCCAAGTCCATTGTCTTAACTACTATGCTATTATTGCCTCTCAAGAGAAGAGAACCAGAATTCAGCACCAGGGCTCAATCACATTTAGAGAGTAGGGAGAGGGGTACCCAGTGAAGGAGACTGATGAGGAATGACTAGAAGAGTATGGTGTCATGGAAGAGAAGAGAAAGATTATCAACAAGAAGGAAGTGTTAAACCATGTTCAATATTTTTGAGCAGTTCAGAAGAGAATAGAGAAGTTTCTACTGAATTTGTCAATATGGAGGTCACTGATGCCCTGAAAAGAGCAGTTCCTTCCTTATTTTATTGTCCATTTTCTGAAAGATTCCCCTCTTCAGTTACTACTTTCTTTTGTCAACCTTGATGATACCCTTTAATACTATTACTGACCTCTTTAGCCATGAATTTCATCTACCACTAGGTATGTGCAATCAGAACATTTCATTTCCTGTGGGATGATTCTAAGTAGTGTTTTATAGTCAGACTTTTATCCCACTGTCTTATTTTGGGGTAAAATGATCTATTTCCTTGATTTTTTGTTTAATTTCTTCTGAAATTATTTTCCTATATCATTAAAAGAATTACATAAGAGGCTCTCTCCTTAGTCCCACCGCTCCCACTTGCTCAGCTGGTTCACTCAGAGTGAAAAAGGGGACAAGATTCCTGACTGTTTCTGAATGGCAAACTGAGAGCTGTGTCACTAGGCGATTCTGTTGTACAGCACTCCCTCCCTACTGTTCCTATGCTTGAGTAATCAAGGGACAGTATCTGAAGGCTAAATCTCCCTCCAGCAAGGATAATGATTCCTGCTAGGCAGTTCAGAGTAAGGACAGGTCACATGACCAGTGCCTCTAATTAGCCTCTTGGCAGGCTCTAGTCTAAATTTCTTATTTAGGGCACAATGGTACTTACATAGGGTGTGATTCATTTCTGCCGGCGTGTCTGAACACATCTGAATACATCAAAAGGAAACATTTCCAGATGGAGTCCTCTAGAACACTGCTGCCTGGGGAGGGTGAGCAATGCCACACCTCAGCCTCAATAGGACAAAGCACTTGGAGAGGGAGCTTCCCCTTGCTCTCTGATGAGAAAAAGCAGTGCCCTAAATAGGATGTCATAAACCCGTGATTTCTCCCTCAAGCTCAGGAAAGCAGATGGCAGGAGCACAGCAGGGGATTGACAAATGCTTATCACTACTTTGCACTAACTTTCTCAAAACACGTCAACATTGGCCTTCCCTGGAGATCTCAGTCAAGGCATTGCTTTAAAAGAGAGCATTCATGAAGCTAAGTTCCTCAGTGAGCAAGTGCCCCACTGCTCTGCCACACAGCTTTGGAGCTCTTAGGGGTCAACAAGTCAAGGTGCTTAGCTTTCCCTCACAAAAATATCCTCTTCCTGTAGAAATGATTCATCCTAAGTAGTTACCCTAAAGCACTGAGGTATTTAATTTTCTTTGTACTTTGTTTAATTTTCTTTGTACTTCTTTGATCTTTCAGAATCATGGAAACCCCAGAGCATAGATAGAGGAAGGGTTATCATTGGTGTTAAATACACCAGAGAAAAAGAATGAATTATAGGAGAGCCTATGATCCTAGAATAGTAGAATTGACTTGCAGCCTGGTGAGAGGGTCAAGAGGATGGGAAAGGAGAGATTGTAAAGTGTCTCTGAAAAAGGGAAGTTGAAATGGTGAAAGGAGATGTGGGACAAAAGTACCTTCTAGGACTAGAGATGAGGCAGAGGGAAGATGGCCTGTGAGATGATGAAGGCCCGTATGATTAAGAACAAGTAAGACACTCACTCTCTGCCACCATCCCTCCTATGGATCTAGAGATGGACAAGGAAAGATCCCCTGTAATTTTATTCCACCCACAATTAAAAGCAAAGGAGTGCATGAAGGGAACAGAAAAGAAGGCGGAGGAGCCTTGCCATTAGATCAGAAATAGAAACATCTGAAACTTTCCACTGGAAAAACTTGGCAGGATCAGACCCTCGTGGGACCTTAAAGGAATCTCAGTTTAACTCTTATTGGCCTGCATAGTGCAAGGGTGTGGTGTGCTTGGAAGGGCTTGTAGTCCCGGGAGAGAAACGTGACCATGAAAAGTTTCCTATGCGGGAGTTGAAGATGGAATATTCCTTTTTTTTTGTAAACTACTTCAGACTGGCTGGAAACTTGTGATCACAGTGAAACCTGTCTCGAGGTCTGCTCTTCACCTCTACCAAGTCCCACCCTGTCAGTGATGACTTTACCTTCTTTTGAGTTTCCAGGGAGAATATCTTTTTAATGCCAAGCAATCAATTTTTATGGGTATCTGCCTGGAATTTAACTTTAGAGTTAGATTCTTTACTATAAGGACAGTTTATTGGCCAAAGTTAGACCCAACTCATAACCAGGAGATTAGCCAATGTAACAGTTTCAGACTGATAAACACAAGGAGTAATCGACCATGATTTTCCAGAACTCCATCAGTGGGTCTGAATCTCACCCAAAAGGAAGTAGGAGATGAAATACCGCTGGAAAATTTTGTCAGGGACCCAGAGGCTTTGTGCCTGCAAAATTAGTTCAGGCCTCAAAATTTGCCCTAGAGAGAAAGGTAGAAACCAAAGGAATAGGAATTCGGGGGTCACATTCCTAAAAATATATCACTTCTCCCACCTACAGGCAGAGGAGTAAAATCATTTTAGAAGGTGACAGAGCCTTTCATTCCATAATCCAATCTTCCTAACAGAGGCCATGGCCACAGTTACACAGAAGTGTTAGATCCTTTTTGAGAGCAGATTTTCTTAGCAGAAAGGACAGAGTCTAAGAGTTTTGCCTGCTTGAAAGCGAGAGTGGTGGGCACTGGGAGGGTGAGAAAGGAAAGTCGGGAAATGTGGAAGCCAAATTACTGACTTTACAGTTTTGCTAAGGATGACTAGCCCTTTTCAAGTAGGAATTTTAGGAAAATTCGCCCCAAGGCGATGGCAAGATTCTTCTTCAAGTAACTATCACTCTCAGTTATTTGACATATCTTCACTGTGCCTTTGGGAAGTACTAGAAGGACCTCAGATATTTTGCGTGCAAGTTACAACATTTCTGACTTAGCAGTTCTTTGAATTTCCCTGCAAGCTTGATGAACCCTAGAATATTTTTCTTTCAAAAAAACTAATTTCTGATCAGCCTGTTTTGATCAGATATTCCTTTTTCCAAATTCTTGTATTACTTCAAATAATCCGTAGCTTATTCCCCAAAACCCAATCTGTTTGGGGTACGTTATTTTGTGCCTAGTAGAGACATTGCTAGAGCTGTACACAAAAACACTTTCTATTAAAGAGACACCTTTGCCTTTCCTTTGAGAGGGGAAAGAGTTATAGCAAAGGATGGCTGATCTCCAGCTCCAGGGTCTAGCACATGCTGGATCATTTGGGCTGCCATCCATCTGAGCTCCTCCTGAGCCTCAGCAGAGAAGATTTACTGTTGCAGCTGGGCAGTGTCCTTGCTTTGCAGCAGAATAGCAGTCACACAAAGAAGATGCAAGCAAGAAAGATGTCTGAAGTTCCTCTTTCTGGTTCAAGTAGACACCACAGATACCTCTATTATTATCTTTCCAGCTTGCTTCACACAAGAAGGTTTCGTCAATTTTCATTTCAGCTGAGCTGGGATGTACCAATACCGGAGGTAGAGGAAGAGCAGATGGCTGGTCAGAGTTCAAATGGGTGCAGGGAAAATTAGGGTGTGTTTGCAGCATTTTACACTGTATGGAGTGCTTGCGTGGAGGAACATATGTTGCAAGGAGTGAGACTTATGTTCTCTTTTCCAAGTAAAACACTCAATCTATTGCACATCCTGCTAATAGGCTTTAAGTGGCCAGCAGTGCAAAAGAACGTGCCAATGACAAAAGCCCATCGCCAGTTCCCAGAGGACACCCAGAAATCCTGCATCATCTCTTTTATTAACTTGTAAACAGCCCTGAACTGTTAGCTGAATTGTAGTAGCAAGAAGAAAAGGAGGTGGAGGCAAATGGTCAGGTTTGTACAGTATTAAGTTAAATACTGTACAAACTCATCACCAACAATGCTTCTTCCTGTCCTTTGAGTAGCCCTTCCATTAACCTGGTAGAATGATTGGTTCAAGAATAAACTGAGTTGAACTCAAGAATGAACTCAAAACATTTTAAATTGTAGCCCATGAAGTGGCTGATCCAGAAAAATCTCATACACAGTTGAGGCTCAAATTGCAGTGTAATAAACACTAGAAAGTGTAAATATTTGGGGATAAAGTACTAGGTTAAAAATTACCTGTCATGTTTTTATTGGAGTAAAACAGTATTATGATTACATTGAAGGAAAGTTTTATTTTTTATTTTTAAAAATATTTTATTTATTTATTTGACAGAGAGAGAAAGAGAATATAAGCAGCGGGAATGGGAGAGGGAGAAGCAGACTCCCCACTAAGTAGGGAGCCTGATGCGGGACTCAATCCCAAGACCTTAGGATCATGACCTGAGCCAAAGGCAGAGGCTTAACCAACTGAGCCACCCAGGTGCCCCTGAAGCAAAAGTTTTAAAAAAAACGAATCATCCACAAGCCCTCTAAAACAGCAGCTATTTTCATATTTGCATTTCCCTTTCCAGTCTGCATCCAATTTAATTATTTATTTAAAAATTTATATTTTAAATAAAACTATGTATATTTAAGGTGTACAACATTATGATTTGATATACCTATGCATAGTGAAATGATTACTATAGTCAAACTTATCAATATATTATCTCTTCACATAGTTACCATGTTTTTGTGATGAGAACACCTGAAATCTGCTCTCTTACCAGATGTCTGGTATTCATTTCAGTATTATTAATTATAGTCATCATGCTGTACATTGAATCTCTAGACTTATTCGTCCTACATACTGCAACTTGCATACACATTTATTATATAGTTGCAATCCAAATGAACAAGTTTAGTTAACATCCCGTCACCTCACGGTTACAAAGGTTTTTTTCCTATGATGAGAAATTTTAAGATCTAATCTCTTAGCAACTTGCAAATATACAATGCAGTATTGCTAACTATAGTCATTACAGTGTATATTACATCCCCATTACTTATTTATTTTATAGCTGGAAGTTTATACTTTTTGACCGCCTTTGCCCATTTCTTCCACTACCACCACCCCCCATACTCATCCCCCAACCCCTGCCTCTGGCAATCACAAATCTAGTCTCTATTTCAATGAGTTTTTTTAGATTCCACATATGGCAGGAGATTGGTGGGCAGAAGGATAGAGAAGTTGAGGCATTGATTATCTGTTTCCTTCCTGCCTCTGTATCTTATCTTTGATAATAGCTGCATCCCTTTAGAAATTTAGCTCCTTTCAGGAGGTCTTTCTTTCACAGTTCCACTTTTCTCATTGAAATAATCTCAAGCTGCCTCTGACATTTTCCAAGATCGTGCCACGGATGTGATGATCAGCATCACAGCAGGAAAGAGATGGAATTCTCAAATGGTTCAACTAGGGATATAGTTTAATGATGAGACTAAATACAGAATTATGGGTGGAGTTAAGGAACTCACAAAGGGTAGTGAGACACCCAAGTGTAGCAACAGCAGAAAGCTGTTTCTATTGGTAGACCCAAAAGCACAGAGAAAGAATGGTTACTAGAACCAGGTGAGACCAGTAACTATGAGAGGGGAGCTTCCAGACAAGATCATCACAGGTAGAGAAACAAACATATTCAATCTATAGAATGGCTGGGGAGAAGAGAGAGTTGGAGGGAAGTAAGTAGCTTGACCTTACTCTTGTTCTACCCTCTGATGTTTTGCCATTTCCTCCCATTTTCCAAACCTAACTGGAAATTGGAAATCAAAGACGCTCAGATGATACAGTCTATCTAGGTCATCCTCCCACAATACTACTGGGAAGACCGGAGATAGATCTGGAGGGATAAATGGAGATCATCAAGCAAAATGGGTTCATATATACATTTAATGTTGTAGTTAAGTCTGAGGTTTGTTCCTTTGAAATTAACACATTTTTCTGTTTTGATGCTTATGGGATTTTTTTTCTTGAAAATCAAAAACTTTGCTAAGGCTTTGCTAAGTTTAGAAGTGAGGATCCCTCAACTACAGGAAACTTTTTCAATATTTGACTTGATTTTATTTTTAGTTTAGCCTAATGGGCAGTTATATAGGCATATCAAGACACACAGAGTTTTAGAGTACTTTTTAGAATTAGAACATGAACTGGAGGTGTGACCAGAGATCGGGGAGCTGGATAGTCTGTGGTAGCAAAATGTCTTTCTACTGTCTGGTATAATGATAGCAATTGTGAACATGTGTGAACACTTAAGGGCCAAGGACTTGGGTAACTGCTTTTTTTGTGTTGGCTCATTTAATACTCATAAAACCCTCAGGAAGTAGGCATTATTATTTTTCTTATTTCACAGGTTGAGCAACTGATTTTCAGGAATTTACGTAATTTATTCAAGGTCCAACAGTTGGGAAGTGATCATCATCAAGTTGCTGATCTTCTCAAAGTAGTATTTCTACCACTTAAAAGGTGGCTTCAATCTATAGCAATTCCCATTCCTAAGCAAAACAGTTGAATTTGGTTGGCTCCAGCTTTGAGAAGAAGCTATAAGGGTGGAAGTAAACTATGTTGTGGATTTCTCTGGTTCAGGATAGCTCTCATTATGTTGTTGGAGGGCAGTATAGTGGTTAATAGCATAGGATTTTTATTTTTTTATTTTATTATTTTTCTTTCTTTTAGAGAGAGAGAGATCACAAGTAGGCAGAAAGGCAGGCAGGCAGAGAGAGGGGGAAACAGGCTCCCTGCCGAACAGAAGAGCCCAATGTGGGGCTCGATCCCAGAACCCTGAGATCATGACCTGAGCTGCAGGCAGAGGCTTTAACCCACTGAGCCACCCAGGCACCCCAATAGCATAGGCTTTTTAAATCAGACTGATCTAATTCAGAAATTTGGCTTTGCTACTTATTAGTTCTCTAAACTTGGGAAAGTTACTTAATCTTTTTGCCCCTGAATTTTCTTATCTGTAAAATTGTGTTTTTACATAGAGTTGCTTTGAAGATTAAAGGAGTGCTCATATGTAATAAGCATTCAAAAATTATTGTTATTAATTTTGTATGGCTGTGATGATCAAGGAGAAACCAATGTGGAATAGAATTGAAATCTTTAACATTTGGAATGTTGCTGCAGCAGCAGGGAACCAGATACTTTTTTTTTTTCCTAAGAAGGATGACTACTGCAATAGTCTGGAAGGAAAAATTAGATGTAATTTATTGGGATCCTTCTAGTTCAGAACAACTGTTTACTTTTTTGATGTCATGAAAATCCATTAGATGGACAAACTATGACTTAGACATTTCAGCTCTGGGTTCAGAAAACACATTTCTCAAGGTTGGCCCAATGAACTACTTGAAACAGGGACTTATTTAAGGAATTTTTGATATGGTATGATTTTTGAATTTGATATGAAAAACTTAACCAAGTGAAGACTGATGACATAGAGATCAATCTTACTTATTACCATAGATACAAAAATCCCAAATGAAATATTAGCAAACTAAATGCAGTAGTGTATTAAAATAAGAAAGCATTGTTATTAGTATATTTTACTCTGGGAAGGCAAGAATGGTTCAACGTCGAAATATCTATAACTGTAATTCACAATATTAACATATTAAAGGAGAGAAAACATGATAATTGTAATAGGTGTTTAAAAAAAGCCTTAGATAAAATTCAATACTCATTCTAGATTTAAAAAAAATAACATGATGGAAAGAAATTTCCTTAAGTTTCAAATAGGGTTTCTACTAGAAATATATAGCACATATGATACTTAACGATCAAGTGTTAGACACATTCTCATTAAAGTCAGGAAGAAGCCAGAGATGCTTGCTTTCACCTTACTAGTCAATGTTACTCTGGAGAACCTAGCCAATACAATTTGGAGAAGAAAGTGAAGGAAGAGGTGGAGGAGAGGAGAAAAGAAAGATAATTAGGAAGTATTAATATTAGAAAGAAGGGAACAGTCAGTCATTAATTGCTGATAATAAGATCACACATTTAGAAAAATCCATGAGAATCAACGGGCAAACTATAGGAATAAGAGTTTAACACAATGGCTAGATATAATATCAACATACAAATGTCACTATCTTTCCAGTAAAAACCGATTAGAAAATGTCATGAATAAAGAGTCTAATGCACATTAGCAACAAGACTAAAAAACCACAGAATAAACCTAATAAAACATGGAATAATTTTATATGGTACTATTTAGTAAAGGTTATTAAATGACATAATAGCATATAAATAAATGGGGAAGAGTACCATTGGATTGGAAGGTACAGAATTTTAAAGATGTAAGTATTCTCCAAATTAATGGAATTCAAACAGAATTTCAAAAGGATACTAGAAGAAACTTGAATGGAATTCTTTTGGAAAAGAAAATGCCAAGGATATTTGAAAAAGAAGAAAAATGAGTAATGACTCTATCGCCCTACTTGATATTAAAATACTGTATAAATTTATAATAATCAAAACAGTGTGGATGTAGTTTAAGAATATAATAACAGACTAATAGAATTCCAAAATAGCCTATTTTTTAAAATTGGAATTTAGCATGTGATAAAATGTGACATTTAAAATAAGGGGAATATGGGAGCTCCTGGGTGGCTCAGTGGGTTGGGGCCTCTGCCTTTGGCTTGGGTCATGATTTCAGGGTCCTGGGATCGGGCCCTGCATTGGGCTCTCTGCTCAGCGGAAGCTTGCTTCCTCCTCTCTGTCTGTCTCTCTGCCTACTTGTTATCTCTCTGTCAAGTAAATAGATAAAACCTTTAAAAAAAAATAAGGGGAACATGATGGACTCTTTAGGAAAAGATTTTTTTGGACAAAAATAATAGTCTAATATAGGTAGTTCTTTACCATAATCTAAATTCCGGTTGGATTAAAGAAATGAACATAAAATATCTATATATCTTAGACTAAAATACAAGAAAACAAGGCCTTCATAAGCAAAATACTAAAGATAACTTAGAAGCCACAGTGGAAAACACTGACAAATTCAACAACATAAAATAAATTAAAAATGAAAAAGTAAAAACAAAACAAAAATCTCCGAACATCTCAACAACAAAACAACAACAATAACAAAAACTCACTGAAATCTAGGTCTCGAACTCGTGGCTCATACATGCAAGGTACTTGCCTGCACAGAACTTCAAATATTTTTTTGGAATGTTACTTTATTTATAAAAAATTTTATTTATTTATTTGACACAGAGAGAGAGATCACAAGTAGGCACAGAGGCAAGCAGAGAGAGAAGGGGAAACAGGCTCCCCACTGAGCAGAGAGCCTGATGTGGGGCTCGACCCGAGGACCCTGAGATCATGACCTGAGCCGAAGGCAGAGGCCTTAAGTCACCCAGGCGCCCCAGAATGTTACTTTAAATACTTTTTGTACAATGTTAATACTTCTAGGTGGTCATTATTGCTTTGTTCCTTAATGTCTTACACCTTGCTTACAAGGTGTCATCATACAATTATACAATTACACTACCTTCCTGGCCTTGTAATTGTTTCAGTTTGTGACCTGTGAAAAAAATGAAAATAAAAAGAAAAAAAACACTGGAGAAAGAAAGACTGGAAAAAATATTTACAACATATGTAAAAGACAACTGATTAACATCCATAATATACCAACTGGTCTACAAATCAGTAAGAAAACAAATTGTTAGAAAACAAGCAAGGCTATGAATAGGCAATTCATTGAAGAAATACTAATGGCCAAAAAACATTTGAAAAGATGTTCTTTCTCACTAGTAATCAGGAGAATGAAAAATGAAACAAAAAACAGATTTTCTTTGCTCATTATGTTGGCAAAAAATTAAAAAGATTGATAATGTGTAGTGTGATTAGGGTGTGGGAAACTGATAGTTTTCACACACTATTGGTGGGATCCATATGGCCATTCTGTTAGATAATTTGGCACTATTATATCAAATTTTAAAATGCAAATATACTTCGATGCAGCAAACTGACTTATAAAAATGCTTGCACATCTGTACAAGGAGACTTATACAAGGATGTTTATAGTTTTAAAGGACTGTAAACTACCTAATGGTCCATCTGTAGTGGAAAGATTAAATAAATTATGGTACCTCCTTGCTATGAAATACTATAGTGCAGCTGTAAACAAAATGGAACAGACCTATCTATACCGACATAGAAGGATCGCCAAGGCATATTTTAAGGTGAAAGAAGTAGGCAACATAAAAATGTATATAGTATGATCCAATTTTTGTGAAAAAACACCCCAAATTCTATGCATGTGTTTGCACATGCATAGGAAAAATTCTGGGAGGATATACACAGCACTGTTAGCATTGAGTCTATCTCTGGGGGAGTGATACAGAATGGAGAGTGACGGTGAAAAGAGGCTTTCATTTTTACTTTATATACTTCTGTATGGTTAACATTTTGAAAATTTTTTATTAAGACATAGTTTGTGGACATTTTATGATGAGAATGCATTCTATTTTTGTATTACCTGAGTAATTAAAAAACATTTACAAAAGAGTAAAGGTAAAGGAATGGATTTGAAAGCTTTTCATATTCCTTCCCATTGGGAGATGAGAAAGTGCAGACGGAAGATTCAGAAAGTATAGGAAGTGAGAGTAAAGCAAGGTCAGATCATTCTGATTCTACCTTGGCACCGTACATTTTTTAAAAGCCAATGATTCTTCAATTCAGTAGTTTGTTTAGGATCTTGTATCAGTTCAGAGTTCAATCAGGAGAGCAGTTTTTTCCCCCCAAATATGTTTATTTTATCTTTTCAGTGTTACAAGATTAATTGTTCATGCACGCGCACCCAGTGCTCCATGCAATACATAGGAGGGCAGTTCTATACTATAGAAATTAATGGTAAGAATTAGAACTAAAAAAAAACAAAAGAATTAGACTTCTTACAATTGTGGGAGGAACATATTGCCAGAGAGAAATAAAGGTCCGAAAAGAATAGTTCAAAGATTACTGTAAAGGCCACTAATCAGCTCCAGGGCAGGTTCAAGAGTTGGAACTTGGAGGGAAATCTGAAAGGTAGGCCTGTCAGGCTGTGAGAGCTGGGCTGCGAAGGGGGATGATGCAGAAGACTATGGAAGTTTGTTGGCTTTGTTTGGTTATACTGTCTTGGTGAGGTTGCAGTGAAGCATCTGGTGGTGAGCCTTGGGTAGAGAAGAAAAAGTGGACGTGGAGCAGGAAAACATGAGGGCAAATCGGAACCTACTTATACTTCTGTTTTTCTTACTGCTTCTAACCAAAGATGACATTTTTAGTGTAATGGCTATGGCTTTACTTCTGCCTCTGAAACCTCTTACAATCTCACTTTTTGCCAACTCTAAGCAAACACTGTCCAAGGAAAAGGATTTTGAGGAATATACCCAAGTTGACAAGAGAACAAACTAGCATAGATCCTATTCAATAATCACTAAAAGATAATAGGGGCATTACATAAACTGATAGAAGTGCTATGTATTCATACTGATGTTGGATCAGGAAGATGTCTCTATTTTGTAGCCCTCTTTGAATTGGGCCATGCTGTAAGCCCTTTTGGTTTTGCTTTATGAATATATGTGCTGCGGAGTTGTTTCCAGAGGTCAGAAGTTAGCAGGAAGTGATGCATATTAATAATTCATTCATGTCATTCAGTCAGTGAATATTTATCAGATCCCTAATAAGCAATTGGTGCTGTGCTGGTGCTGGGGATACAGAGTGAGCAAAACTAGATACGGTTTGCCCTGTATAGTTCCCATCCATGTGGTTGAATCACAAACATGGGGGTGTATACGTGCAAGATATAAAAATTGTAAATTTGGTAAATGTTATGAATGAGTGTATTATGATGGGGTATAGAGGGGATTTAAATGGTCAAGGAAGATTTGAGCTACAAATGAACGACAAGCAAGAGTTAAATAAGTGATAGACAATGCTGGTGGTCATAGTGGGAAATAAAGTTCAATGTATATAATTTTCTATGCAAGAGTGAAGGCATGGATCTTCACTGAACAGAAGCTGAGAATGAAGAGAAACTAGAAGGTTTTTTCTTTTTTCTTTTTTTTTTTTAAAGATTTTATTTATTTATTTGACAGAGAGAGAGCACAAGCAGGCAGAGAAGCAGACAGAGGCAGAGAGAGGAGCAGGCTCCCTGCTGAGCAAGGAGCCAGATGTGGGACTCGATCCCAGGACACTGGGATCATGACCTGAGCCGAAGGCAGCTGCTTAACCAACTGAACCATCCAGGCCTCCCTTCTTTTTTCTTTTTTAAAGTAGGCTCCATGCTAGGCTCAATGATTCAATGTGGGGCTTGAACTCATGACCCTGAGATCAAAAGCTGAGCTGAGATCAAGAATTGAGGCGCTTAACTGACTGAGCCACCCAGGCACCCCATGAGGAGAAAGTGGAAGATTTTGATGGCCAATGACTGCAGTTCTGTGGGACTTGGTACTTGATGGGTTTCTAGGCTTCCCATTCACTTGGCAGATAGTTTGGTTGGATTTGCAACTGAACTTTTTGGACCAAGAATAAACTGGAGGTTAGAGACTCCTACCTTCAGTTCCATGGGAACTTAGAATGTCTCCCTCTCCTGTAATTGGGGCTGAAATGTAGGTCAAACCCCAATCATTTCTACAATTTCAAGCAGACCAAGAGTTTCAGTGCATGTCATGTAGCTGCCTCCCTGGTGGAACACATTCAAAGTGTATGTTAGCAAAGCTTTTTTTTTTTTAATCATTCCACCTTTCCTTTTTTTTTTTTTTAAAGATTTTATTTGTTTGACAGAGAGAGACCCAGCAAGAGAGGGAACACAAGCAGGGGAAGTGGGAGAGGGAGAAGCAGGCTTCCTGCTGAGCAGGGAGCCCGATGTAGGGCTCGATCCCAAGACCCAAGGATTACGATCTGAGCCAAAGGCAGAGGCTTAATGTCTGAGCCACGCAGGAACCTCATCAAAGCTTCTTTTTAAATATTAAATTGAGGAGGTGTTAGGGTCTTAGGCAGAGCGTGTTAGGCAGAGCAGGCTCCCCAGCTACATCCTTAACTTGACACAGAAATCTGCAGGTCGTTGACTCTCTGTGGGTGAGAGGGAGTCAGAGAAACTCCCTTTGGGAGTTTCTCCCTCTGGGCTGTAGGTAGGATCCTGTTAAACCCTCATTCTCTGATGGGGAGTCTGGATGAAGTATAGATTGGGATCCATGGAACCAGGACAGGAGTAGATTTGCCAAAACCAAAAATATGAGCAGAGCTAAAAATTGTGCAGAAAAGTCAAGTTTCCAGAGCTAAGAGGGGAGTGGTCTGGAGGGTCACCAAATGCCCATATCCAGCTATGGGGATCTGTGTACAGATATAGGAACCTGGGACCTATGTGGTCATAGTATCAGAAATAGTGGCTAAGGGTAGTAGTAGTAATGGTGGTGGGCATGTCTGTGACACTTGTCTAGAAAGACAGAGGTTGTCTGCTAGCTGTTTTTTCTTCATTGATGGAAGGTCAGGTGTTTATGGAATATCCAATTAGAAATGTCTTTGCAACTCCATGTGTGTCTGCAAACTCTTTGTTAGTTGTTGGTATGAGAAGAGATAAGGAACTTGAACTATATTGTAATCAACTATTTTACTGTACATACTTTTATTTAGTCCAGCTGATTTTTTTTCTATAAAAGAAAGGAAGTGGTATGTTTATATGTGTCTTTCTGGACAAGCTCCTTATCTTGTAGCTGACGAGCATTTTGAATAGCTCTAGAGATAACTCTGGGCTAGAGCAAAATCTAGGAGTCATCAATATATTTGCAGTATTTGAAAGTATGGGATAGATAAGATTTCCTAGGGAGCATACAAAAAATGGATACAGCCAAGAACAAGACCCAGAAGGATATTAACATTTTTTATTGTTCATTTATTGAGCATATACTGTGGTAAGCACTCTACATGCATTATTTTATTCAATCTTTATGATAACGCTAGAAGGTAAGGTAAGTATGATTATTCCTATTTAATATAGGAGCAAACCAAGGCTTATGGTTACTAATATTCTGTACCCTATTTCAATGTATGTGGGTTTCTCCACACCACCAAGCAATCCTGTGACACCAGCTGGGTGTCCTACAATTCAGCTCAATTTTGACCCTGTCTACCTGGAGATAGCATCAGATCCTACGGGTTAAAAGCCCAGTCCCACAAGACTTCCTCCTTGCCACATTCAGATGCCAGTTGAAGGTCCTGTACTTCTGCACCAGTGACTATACATTGGAGAGACTCCAATGGTGGAGGGCTCTCCTTGGGCTTGATTAATTTGCTAGGGCTTCTCACAGAACACAGAGAAACATTTTACCTACTAGATTATTACCAGTTTATTATAAAAGTATATAACTCCGGAATAGCCAGATAGAAGATTGCCAGGGCAAGGTATGGGGAAGGAGCATGGAGTTTCCATACCCTCTCCCAGCCCACCTTTCAGTATTTTCATGCGTCCATCAACCCAGAAGCTCTTTGAATCTGTCCTTGGTTTTTTCATGGAGGTTTGATTACATAGGCATGACTGATTAAATCATTGGCCACTGGTGATTGATTCAACCTCATCCCCACCCCTCTTCAGAGGTCAGAGGAGTGGGACTGAAATTTCCACCTCTAATCACATGGTTGGTTCTCCTGGCAACCAGCCCCCTTCCTTAGATGTGGTCCAAAAATTACCTTGTTAATGTAGCAAATGACACCTTTATTGGTCTTATCACTTAGGAAATTCCAAGGGTTTTAGGAGCTCTGCATCAGAAACGGAACAAACACCAGATCTGTATTTCTTATTTTAAATCACAGTATCATGGCTACAGAGCCAGGTAGTGACAGGACTGGGAATCTAACCCAAGCTCTCGGATTCCAGAACCTATACTCCTAATTGCTAAGATCTACCAGGGAGCTGGCCGGAAGGAGAGACCTCCCCAGAGCCTTTTACCAGCAGCAGTTTATGAGAGGGAAGGTGCTTGGGGGTAGAATCAGATGGGGGTCCAAAAGGGTTCACTGGATCAAGGTCTGAAAACAATAAAAAGGGAGTTGAAATGGGCTCGTGGGAGTTAGTGTCTGGGCACACATTAGTTCCTAATACCAGAAGTGGGCTTTTTAGTTTGTTTGATGAGGTGGGTTTGTTGCGCAAATTCTCTTGATTTCCTATTATGGGAATTATGCAACTGAGTAAGAACACCTAATTTAGAATGGAGCTGGTAGGCCAGAAGGGAAAACTCTCATGCTCTACTGAGACAGGAAAACTAAAGGGACCCCATGAGATACTGCTTTTTTGCTCCTTTTCCTGTTTCTGCTGCTAGTACCTAAATGCACGCCTTAAGCACACCTTATAGGACAGATAATATATGTCCTCTTTGTAAAAGCGAAGGACCTAATGATCTCTTTGGAGTCTTCCAGCACAATAGATAACATCTAAGGAGTCACCGGGTGAGGGCATTACGAACATTTTCCAAGATCTCTGACTCAGCAAGACCCCTGGTCCAAGGGCATAAGTGACTTATGGAGAACATCTAAACACTCATCATTGTTCCTGGATTACTGAGAAGAAGCGTGCACTGACCATCATCCTTAATAAAAACCCCAGGGCCCAAGCAAAGAAGGAGACTCACTCTTCTTTCCTGAGCCTCCCAGATGCTCTGTCCACATCTACACTCTCTATGTCTTCAACTGCAATTCCTCTGCTATTCCTGAATAAACCCATTTTGCTGGCAAAATAGTTGGCTGATTTACTTTTAAGCTTGGCATTATGATGCATGGTGCTTGGCAGAGTGCCCTGGCTTAAAGGGCCAGAAGTGAAGCAGATGGTTATTGGATGGCTGGAAGTATTTTGGTCATGTCAGATTGGCTTGGTTGGAATGTTGTGAGATCATCCACTTGTGGTAGGACTGGAAAGAGAGCTTCTAAGACCTAGGAAGAGCTGCGAACCTGAGCTAGGAGAGACCTGAGCTTTCTCCAGCTTCAGAGTATCTTTGTTCTGTAAATGGACTGAGAAAGATTTGGGCCCTATGAAATAGGGATAAGTGGGCAGGCTCATTAGGAGTTTGGGTTTCTGAAAGAGAATAAACCACAGCTTTCTGCTATCTCAGCAGACGAGAGGGAATGAGATGAGGAAAAAGCTGTCACCAAAGCCACGTGCCTTCCTGTGAGCCCAGAACAATAGGCAGCAAACCTGACTTTCTTCAAAGAGGAGAAGCTGCCTTAATTTGCAACTAGTGACGGGTTCAGACAAAGTGAATAAAACTCATCTCTATTTACTTCAAACCTGTAAAACTACATGATGCTCTATTATAGATTGATTCATTTTCTCTCACTACTCTTCACCTGTTGTACCTCACTAGATACTTTACGGTGGCAGATCTCATTCATTGTTGTAGCACTACATGTAGAACAATGCCTAGCACATTGTAGGTCTTCAATAAGTGTCTGTTGAATGAATGAAGAAACAGAGAAATGAATCTTAAAGGAGGGAGGACAGGGGCCCATAGCCATGGAGATACTTATGAGGAACGAAGAATAGTTAGAAACGCAGAATTGCACTAAATTATTTTGCTTCAAATCTCATCTCTGCCATTTATTCACTATGTGATCTTGGGCAAGTTGTTTAACCTGTGCCTTAAATTCCTAATCTGGAAATGGGAGGAAATTAGTATCTATTTCATAAGGTTTTTGATAAGATTGAATGAGTTCGTAGGTGTAAAACACTTAAAATAGTGTAGCCGACACATAATAAAAGCAATATAAATATTTGCTGTAATAACTATTATTATTTTGAAAAGGTTAGTACAGGAAACTACTGAGTACATGGAAGGAGACAGGTTAACATTCTCCAAGTACTTGCTATATTCCAGAAGCTCTGTTCTATGAATTACTTGTACTACTTTCTTGATTCTTCACTATAACCTTGTGAGATAGGTGGCATTATTATTATCATGTTAAAGATGAGGACACTGCATCCCACATTATGCAAAGTCGAAACTGAAACCTCGTACTGTGTCCAAACCCTTCCCAATTTAGAGTACTAACTACAAGCTCCAGATCATAAGAAAGGGCTGCATCCGTTCTTATTTATAAATTTATTGTCAGCTGCTAGCAAATAGTGGGCACTCAAAAATGGTTCATGGATTTGAATGAATGATAGATAAAGAAATGCTTTTAAGAGCAGCGGAAAGGGAAATTCTAACTGAAAACTGGGGAAGAAACTAGGAAAGCTGTGGAGGCTGCCAGTTTGGAGTAGGACCACAGCAGACCTGAGGGGGCAAGCTGAGCCCTCCCACAATGTAATGAGGACAGCCCTAGGCTGTTACAGTGCCCAGAGGAATCCACTTTGGGTTCCTGGTCTGTGGCTAGAGATTACAACTATTTTTTTAAATTAAAAAGAAAAATATGAGTATATGAAGTACATTGTCATTTTAAAAATACACACAAGAAGATTCAGGCAAAATGGCAAAGTAGGAGGATCCTATGCTCTCCTCATCCCACAGACACAACCATATAACACATCCATGTAAATAACCCAGAAAACAACCCAAGGACTAGCAGGACAACCCCCACAACTAAAGGTAGATAAGAGGCCACATAGAAGAAGTTATGAAGGGTGGAGATGCAGTTTGGGAGCAAAACAGACTGTACCCAGCTGAGGTCAGGAGGAAGCTGGGGCATGGTGAAGTGCAAGAAATGGCCTATCACATGGGCAGCCTGCTCAGGGAAGACAAATCCCCATAATATTTGACTTTGAAAGCAAGAGGGGCCAAATTTTGTGAGTTCTTACAAGCAACCCGATTTAAAGCCTGGGATTTAAAAAAATCAGCAGGCTCAGCTCTGGGAGAGCCAAGAGGGTGTTAGGAAGCTGAGTCTTCAGCCTTAAAAAGACAGCATAACAAACGGTGCGCATGCAGCATAGAAGCAGCAGTTTGAAAAATGCCTAGGGCACAGTGGAGGGAGAGTTATTTGCTCATCTCAGAGCAGGGTCCAGAGAGGCAGGGATCACAAGGCGATGCCACCAGGAACAAAGGAGCTGGCAGGTGCCATTTCCCTCCCAGATCATCCAGCATAAATACATGGCCACCTCTAGGAACCAACCAGGACAGTTCCAACACTTGCTACCTAACTTGTTTGCACCCAGCCCTTCGGTGGATCCGCCTTTTCTAATCATGCTTGCCTCAGTCTCAACACTGCAGGACTCCTCCTCCAGAAGACTGGCACATACCCTGCCAGCACCTTGTCTCCCAACGCAAGGCCTCAATTCTGGCAGTGGGGGTGGCAGGTCTCATTTCGCAAGCAGACCAGGGCACACATTATTAAAATGAACGCCACCTGGCCAGGGACCAAACACTGCCCACAAGAGGCAAAGAGACTCTCCAGGCAATTGGACTGAAGGAAAAAGTGGCCAGGACACAACAGCAGGACACATGCAACACATATATGAGACACTCCCTGAAGCACCAAGTCCTGGAGAATAGGGGACACTGCACTGCAGGGCACTACAGGACTTTTTCTTCAGAAGGCCGTTACCTCTAAGACCAGGAGAGGTGGCTGACTTTCCTAATACACAGAAACAGACACAGAAAGTTAGGCAAAATGAGGAGACTGAGAAATATGTCCCAAATGAAAAAAATAGGATAAAATCACAGCAAGAGACCTAAGTAAATCAGAGAGATAAGTAATATGGCTGATAGAAAATGTAAAGCAATGTTCATAAAGATACTGGACTGGATAAAAAAGTGGAAAACAATAGTGAGACCCTAACCACAAAGAATAAAAGAACCAATTAGACATGAAGAACAATATATGAAATTAAAAATACACTAGATGAAATAAATAGCAGGCTAGAAAATACAGAACCCCAAATCAATGACCCAAAGGACAGAATAATGGAAAGTAATCAAGCTTAGTAGTGAGAGGGAAAAAAATTATGCAAAATGAGAATAAACTTAGGGAACTCAGCGACTCCATCAAGTGTAATAATAGTCACATTATAGGGATCCCAGAAGAAGAAGAAGAGAGAGAAAAGGGGGCAGGAAATTTATTGAAGAAATAATAACTGAAAACATTCCTAATCTTGGGAAGGAAACAGATATACAGATCCAGGAGGCACAGATATCCCCCAACAAAATCAACCCAAGGAGGTCCACACCAAGACACACATTAATTAAAATCTCAAAAAGTAGAGATAAAGAAAAAAAATTAAAAACAGCAAGAAAAAAGAAGACAGTCACATACAAGGGAAATCCCATAAGGCTGTCAGGGGATATTTCAGCAGAAACTTTGCAGGCCAAAAGGGAGTGGCATGATATATTCAAAGTGCTGAAAGGTAAAAATCTGCAGCCAAGAGTACTCTATCCAGCAAGGCTATCATTCAGAATAGAAGGGAATATAAAAAGTTTTTCAGATTAAAAAAAAAAAACAAAAAACTAAAGGCATTCATGACCACTAAATCAGCCCTACAAGAAATACTACAGAGGACTCTTTGAGTGGAAAGGAAAGAACATAAGTGAGAGTATGGAAAGTAAGAAACACAAAACCATAAAAATAAGTATTTCTGTAAAAATCAGTCAAGGGATTCACAAAATATAAGGATGTAAAATATGGCATCATTTACTTAAAATTTGTGTGGGAGGGAGAGAAGCAAAGAATGGGTTCAAATTTAAGTGACCATCCACTTAATATAGACTGCTATATGCAGAAGCCATTATGTACAAAACTAATCATAACCAAAAATCAAAAACCAGTAATAGATGCAAAGAATAAAGAGAATGGAATACAAGTATATCACTGAAGAAAGCCAACAAATAATAAAAGAAAGCAAGAGAAGAAAGGATTAGCGAAACACTACAAAAGCAACCATGAAACAAGTAACAAAATGTCAATAAATTCATATCTGTCAATAATCACTTTAACTGTAAATGGACTAAATGTTCCAATCAAAAGACAGAGTGAAAGAGTGGATGAAAAAACAAGACTCATCTATATGCTGTCTACAAGAGATTCATTTTAAACCTAAAAACATCTGCAGATTGAAAGTGGGGGGATAGAGATATTTATTATGCAAGTAGATGTCAAAGAACGCTGGGGTACCAATACTTATATTGGTCAAAATAGTCTTTAAAGCAAAGACTGTAATAAGAGATAAGAAGGACATTATATATATAATAATAAAGGGGACAATCCAGTAAGAAGTTATACCAATTGTATGGGGCACCTGGGTGGCTCAGTGGGTTAAAGCCTCTGCCTTGGGCTCAGGTCATGATCTCGGGGTCTTGGGATCGAGCCCCACATCGGGCTCTCTGCTCAGCGGGGAGCCTGCTTCTCCCTCTCTCTCTGCCTGCCTCTCTTCCTACTTGTGATCTCTCTCTCTCTGTCAAATAAATAAATAAAAATTAAAAAAAGAAGTTATACCAATTGTAAATATTTATGCACCCAGAATGGAAACACCCAAATAGTTAAAAAAAGTTAATAACAAACATAAAGGTACTAATCAATAATAATACAATAATAGTAGGGGACTTTATCACACCATTAGGTCAATGGGCAGATCATCCAAACAGAAAATCAACAAGAAACAGATGCTTTGAATGACACACTGGACTAGATCAATTTAACAGATATATATAGAACATTCCACCCTAAAACAATACACATTCTCTTCAAATGCACATGGAACATTATCCAGAACAGAGGACATATTAGGCCACAAAATAAGTCTCAACCAATTCAAAAAGAATGAAGTCATAGAGTGCACCTTTTCTGACTACAATGCTATTAAGCTAGAAATCAATCACAAGAAAACATCTGGAAAGACCACAAATACATGGAGGCTAAATAAAATGCTATTAAACAATGAATGAG
>CM052801.1:62541494-62608370 GCA_028533885.1 Nasua narica | reverse complement strand
TTAAACAATGAATGAGTCAACCAAGAAATTAAAAAAATAAAAAATTACGTGGAAACAATGAAAATGAAAACACAACAGTCCAAAACTTCCGGGATGTAGCAAAAGTGGTTCTAAGAGGAAAGTTTATAGCAATACAGACTTACCTCAAGAGGGAAGAAAAATCTCAAATAGACAACCTAAACTTACACCTAAAGGAACTAGAAAAAGTAGGACAAACAAAACCCAAAACCAGCAGAAAGAAGGAAGTAATATAGAATAGAGTAAAAATACATGATATAGAAACTAAAAAAAAAAATGAGAACAGATCAATGAAACCAGGAGCTGGTTCTTTGAAGAGATACAACAAAATCAATAAACCTCTAACCAGATCACTTAAAAAAAAAGAAGAGTTAAATAGACAAAATCACTAATGACAGAGGAGAAATACCAACCAATACTGCAGAAATAAAAAGGATTCTAAGAGAACATTATGAAAAATTATATGCCAACAAATTGAACAACCTAGAGGAAATGGATAAATTCCTAGAAACATATAAATTACTGAAACTGAAGCAGGAAGAAATAGAAAATTTGAACAGACTGATTACCAGTAATGAAATGAAATCAGCAATCAAAAGACTCTCAACAAAGAAAAGTCAAGGACCAGAGGCTTCACAGGTGAATTCTACCAAACATTTAAAGAAGAGTTAATACTTACTCTTCTCAAACTATTCCAAAAAATAGAAAAGGAAAGAAAACTTTCAAATTCATTCTAGGAGACCAGTATCACCCTGATACCAAAAACCAGATAAAGACACCACAAAAAAAGAAAACTACACACCAGTATCTCTGATGAACATAAATGCAAAAATATGCAACAAAATACTAGCAAACTGAATTCAATAATACATTAAAAATCATTCACCACAATCAAGTTGGATTTATTTCTGGGTTGCCAGGGTGGTATTATATTTGCAAGTCAATCAATGTGATACAGTGTGGAGCCCACTTCTCCCTCTCACTCTACCAATGGAAGCAAGAATATGAAGTGGGAAAAAGATAGTCTCTTTAACAAATGGTTTTGGGAAAACTGGACAGCTGCATGAAAAGAATGAAACTGGACCACTTTCTTATACCACACACAAAAACTCAAAATGGATTGAAGACCTAAATGTAAGACCTGGAACTATAAAAATCCTAGAAGAGAGGACAAGCAGTAATTTTTCTGACATTGGTCATAACTACATTTTTTCTAGATATGTCTCCTGAGACAAGGGAAATAAAAGCAAAAATAAACTACTGGGACTACATCAAAATAAAAACCTCTGCACAGTGAAGGAAACAATTAAGAAAACCAGAAAGCAACCAGTGGAATGGGAGAAGATATTTGCAAATGACGTATCCGATAAAGGGTTAGTATCCACAATACAACTCAACACGCATAAAACAAGTGATCCAAGTAAAAAATGGGCAGAAGACATGAACAGATTTTTCTCCAAGGAAGACATCCAAATGGCCAAGAGACACATGAAAAGATGCTCAACACAATTCATCATCAGGGAAATGCAAATCAAAACTACAATGAGATATCACCTCACACCTGTCAGAATGGCTAAAATAAAAAAACACAAGAAATGACAAGTTTTGGCGAGGATGTGGAGAAGAAAGAATGCTTGTGCACTGGTGGTGGGAATGCAAACTGGTGCAGCCACTGTGGAAAACAGTATGGAGGGTCCTCAAAAAGTTAAGGAACTACCCTAGGATCCAGTAATTGCACTACTAGGTATTTACCCAAAAATTATGAAACACTAATTCATAGGGATGCATGTAGCCATATGCTTATTGCACTATTATTTACAATATCCAAATTGTGGAAACAGCCCAAGTGTCCACCAATAGACGAATGGATAGAAGTGATGTATATATACAATGGAATGTTTTTTAGCCCCCAAAAAATGAAATCTTATCTTCCGCAACCACATGGATGGAGCTAGAGAGTTTAATGCTAAGTGAAATAAGTCAGTCAGAAAAAGAAATATACCATGTTATTTCACTCATATGTGAAATTTAAGAAATGAAGCAAATGAACAAGGGAAAAAAAGAGAGGGAAACAAACCAAGAAACAAACTCTTAATTATGTAAAACAAACTGACAGTTACCAAAGGGGAGGTGGGTGAAATAGGTGATGGGGGTTAAACAGTACACTTACCATGATGAGCACTGAGTAAAGTATAGAATTGTTGAATCACTGTATTATACACCTGAAACTGACATAACACTGTATGTTAAGTATACTAGAAGTAAAATTTAAAAATTTAATAAAAAAAATTCACAGAGTAAAGACAAAGCAAAAATTCTATTTGACCTTCCTTTAACCATTAGTTTGATGTACATCCTCTTAGAAAAATTTTTCTTTGACTTTGACTACATATGTAGAAACACAAATAAGTTTGGTTTTGTGGGGTTTTTCCACATAAACAATATTCTACTGTATGCATTGCTATATAGCTTGCTTCTTTTTCACTCAACAATTCGTTAACATTGTTTTTCTGTGTTAGTATAGACAGATCTATCTCATTTTAAGTGGTTGCTCAGTATTCTATGTTGTTTGGATAAACCATAGTTGATACAAAGGCTTCTCTTTTTCTTTCCTTCTTTTCCTTTCTTTTTTCTTTTTCTTTCTTTGTCTTCCTCTCTTTGTCTCTCTTTCACTCCTTCCTTCCTTCCTTCATTTCTCTCCGTATTCTCCCTCTTTATCTCCCCCTTTTTTCTCTCCCTCCTTTGCTCTCCACCACCTCTCTTTTCTTTCTTCATTATAAGCAGTTCTGTACTGAACATCCTTGCAAATTCCTGTTTCTGCTCATGTGCAAGAATTTCTCTGAATAGCGATTTGAAAATGGAATTGATTGGCTGAAGAATATTTTCATTTCAAATTTAGCAGATAACTGCCAAGTTATGTAATTAGAGTTAGTAAAATAGATACAAGATATTAGTGTTCTCTGAACTCATTAGTCTCTCTACTATTGAATTGTTTTTTTTACCTTTTTCTGTATTGTTTTTCCTTAGCTTCTTTCTGAGGTCACTTATCAAAATTTTACCCTATCTCAGAAAAGGTAGGAATAAAAACTTTTCTGGTTACACCAGTCTCTAGGAAACTGAAGGCACAGAGGGTGGCCCTAGTGACTGTATGATAACAGTGCATACCTGACTGCCTGAGCTCTGCTTGGGAGAGGGTTCCTGAAACCTAACAATGGATTCGTTTGGGGAGAGTCAGGATGTCTGCAGTATTTGTCATTTCCAGCTTAGAATGGACCTACATACACTTTTCTTTGGAGGTCTTGGCGAACCCTTCACCATGAGTAATCCTTTATCATCCACCCCCCAAATCGGGAAAAAGGGAAACCTAACACTTTACAGAGAGTTGAGACATTGAGAAGAACTAGTGCCATCTACAGCCCTAAAACCTGGCCACAAGGTTTCTTCAAAACTTCTCCACAGATCTTTATTTATTCCTTCTTTTGCTTCAAATTATACTTGTATTTTCTAGAACTTTGGCAGTCAAAATGATAGTAATAATAAATAAGTAATACATAATTTATAATTCATTGGTGGTGTTTTCCTGTTAGAATTTTAACCAGCCTTACAGCAATTTTTATTTTTAGTATTTTTATTTGCATATGCCTGACTACATTAGCATACTTACCAATCATATACCCCTTAGTGTTTGCAAAGCACTTCTACATCCAACATTTCATTTACTATTTGCAGCAACCACTACTGTCCTTCATTTTCTAGAAAAATGAGGCTCAGGGAAGGTAAGTTACTTGCAGAAGGTCCCACAGCCTGTAAGTGACAGAGCCATGTTTAAACTCAGTTCTACCTAGATCTATTTTCCTTGGTCATTATATCACAATATATGGTCCTCTTTTATGAGTTAATTCGATTTTTTTGGCCTGGGAATTAAACGTACTTTCAGTTATCTCCTTTTGATCCTCTAAAGATGACGAAACTGAGGCTTGCATCTTGAATTTCCTAAGCGTGATAAACAAATTCTGCTGAATAAGAGAAACAAATGGAAGGTGAAGAGCATCTGGTAGCTTAGTACCTGCATTTTGAAGGGAAGACTTCTCAAGGGTGACTGAGAAGACTGAGCTACTGTCTAGTAGTACATTCTGTCACTCACCATTGCCATCAGCGTACAAACAGTGCTGTTAGGCAATGCTGCAGCTGTCATTTGTTGAGGCCAGCTCTGGAAGTGACTGCTGCCTAGCTTTCTTGCTCAGAAGGCCTCCCTTTTGAATGGCAGCACACTTGGTGGGGCTACTGCCTGTGTATTTTCTTTGCCACTCGGAATAATGTCAAACTGAGGCTAAACTCTAGAGTGTCCCTAAAATCTTCTTCTCCACCTTTATAATATGTATAAGTAATATTTACCGAGTTCTTGCTACATTCTAGGTACTGTAGTAAAATTTTTACACATATCAATTCATGTAATCTTCACAATAACTCTATAAGGTAAGGATTATTATTATCAAATCCATTTTATAGATGAAGAAACAGATTCTAAGAAATGTGAAGTAATGCTGAAATTCACAGAGCTAGTGTGTGGCAGAGTTGGGACAAAATTCCAAGTCCATCTGCTTTTAAGGCTTATGGTTCTAACAACCTTTATAAGCTTCTTAAAAAGCTTCCCCCCTCATTTAAATAACTCCTGAAAGGACACCCAAACCATGACACAAAAACTAAAATGGAATAGTAACAATGACTCTTTGGCATGAGTGTTACCTTTTTGGCAATGTACAAATGGCTTCCCAGTGTGGATTATAATATTAATTTTGGATTCTCCCGAATTTGTGTCCAAATCTCAGTTCTACCTCTTCTCTCTCCCTTGGTTGCCTTAGCTGTAAAATTAAGATAATAATAGTGGCTACCTTGTTAGTGTGGTTGTGAAATATAAATGAGTTAATACATGAAAAGCATTTAGAACTCTCCCTGACCCATAGACAGAGCCCTGTGAGAAAGCTTTGTTTTGAAGATATAAGAGAAGTCTAGATACTTTGTTTCCTTAGGTGAAAATGACTCTTATCTAGGTCAAAGGGAGCAGTGGAAATGGCAAAACTTTTTGTCTCCTAGAAAAAGAACTGTTACTCACTTGTGTCTATTGAAGCAACATGGGGTGTATTTGCAGCTATGCCTTGTCAGTTATGGCCCGGAGCAGATTTATGGACCAATTATGTTTGTCCTCAGGCACTCTGTACATCATACTCTCTTCTCCCCATGCCTCAGCCACACCTGTGCCTGTGAGGGAACCAAATATCCCTTACTTTCACTGAGGAGTCTGACTAGAAAATTTCCTCCATGCAGTTGCTTCCATTTGAACTGAGCCCTAGAAGTTCAGTCTAAACTCCTGGTGGTATTTCAGGTGTTAATCCCTCAGCACAAAAGGATTATTTGAACCTCAGGGCCTCCGGGTACCTCTTAAACCATAGCAAATGGTCAGTAAGCTGGTCCTTTCTTTATTCCGGGCCTGTACATGGTTCAGAGTGGACACATTGTATGAGGTCCTCAAGGGCCCTTTCTTCTTGAATAGTAAAAAGAGATTTTTCCCCTTGCTCGTAGATGTGGTTCAGGGAAGTCAGGGTTTGGAAACACAGCCTAATCCATATTATCAAACTATCAGGAGAATGGCATTACATTTGGCTTCATAATTGTTTTCTTTTATTAACATTTTAGTGAAAATTTTCCCTCCATTGTAATTAGACCTAGTGATTAGAATCTCTAGAGATCGCTCTTTAAGTACCAGCAAGTGTTAAAGTGTCTAGGATTGTGAAGAAAGCTGCAGTTTGAGTTGTTTGTGGGAAGGGAAGGTTTAGGCAGGCCCTTGGCCTCTAGGACTGTTGATTTAGAACAGGCATTAGGTGCCCAGAGAGACTTGGGAGAAAAGGTGTTTATAGGGGCCATTAATGAATCCATAGGGGAGACTGAATTATTTCTCTAATAATGTGGTCCATTTATTTTTAAGATCATTTGTGAGTTCCTTATATCTTCTACTTTGTGGGGAAAAGAAAGGAAAAGGAATATTTCTGCTCTTTGGATTTTGGAAAACTTTGCCCTGATGAAGACATAAAGGCTCCAAAATACAGTAGTACTATAGGTATGGAAATGCCTTTAAAGACAAATACTTATTAATATATAAGGAGCTCTTAGAGATTCATAAGAAAAATATGAACATCACAATAGGCAAAAGGACAAAGGAAATGGACAGTTTACACACACACACAAATGTACACATGCAAAGACAGAAAACAGTGAAATAAAAATGACCAATAGTTGTAATTTGAAGAACAACGAACTCACATATCTAATGATACCTAACACATTGACAACAATTAAAAAATTAAAAACAAATTGTCATAGCCAGCAGTGGACAGTTTAAGGGAGAAAGAGTTCTAGAGGAGTTATAAATTGATCTGACCTTTCTGAAGGGCAATTTGAGAATGCATAACAGAAGCTTTAATATATGCCTATCTTTCACTGTTAGGTCTTTATCTTAAGGAAATAATTAAGAATGTGCAAAAAGATTTAGCCACAAAAACATTTGCAGAAGCAAAAATTGGAAGCAACTAAACATCTGAAAATTGGAAACTAGTTAAATGAATTATGGTATAGGCATAGAATAGAAAATTATGTAGCTCTCTCAAATCATGTTTTTGAAATGAGAAAATGCTCATGACATCATAATATTAAAATAAGAAAGTAAGATACAAAGCTGTGGATACAGAATGTGATCCCAATTGCATAAACGAAAGTATATTAAAAGACAAGAATAAAATAAATGTGAACAATGATTATCTCTGGGTGGTGGGATGACAGATAGTCTTTACTTTTTTCTTTTTAGGCTTTTATGTCTTTTCCAAATTTTATACAGTGAGTATGTGCTACTTTTATAATTAGAAGAAAACAAGAACAACACAGAAACAGTATTTAAAAAAAGACATTTAAGCTTGTCTCTGAAAGCTAATCTTTGATTTAATTTTTTCTCTTCAAATTTAAACAGAGTCATTTCCTTTAGGAAATGAGGAAAAACATTTTAACTGTCTGGTGGGAGATATTATATAAAAGCAAATTTTTTCTGGGGTATGTGGGGAATATCCCAAGATAAAAGTATTCCAATGGAGTGTGTGTATTCCAGACTGACCCTTCTTTGAAAGACTTTATGTTACTTTTAATAACTGCTTTACTGAGATATAATTCACATGCCATAAAATTTACCCATTTAAAGTGTACAATTCAGTGTTTTCTTAGGATATTGGCAGGATTGTATAGCCATCACTATCTAATTCCCAAATATTTGTATCACCCTAAAAAGAAAACTTAGACCTATTAGCAGTCACTCTCCATTCCTTCCTCTCCCCACCAACTGGCAACCACTAATCTACTTTCAGTCTCTACAAATTTGCCTAACGTGGATATTTTGTATAAATGGAATCACACGATATGTGGGTTTTCATGAGCTCTCATTTAGTATAATGTTTTCAAGTTCATCCATGTTTTAGCATGCATCGGTACTTTGTTCCTTTTATGGCTGAACACTATGTAATTTTATGGCTATACTTGCCAGCTTTTGTTTATCCATTCATCAGTTAATAAACATTTGAGTTTGTTTTCAGTTTTTGGCTCTTATGAGTAGTGCTGCTATGTACATTTGTGTATAAGGTTTTGCATAAAAATATGTTTCCATTTCTCTTGGGTGGATAACTAGGTGTGAAATTGCTGCATCCTATGGTAACTCTATGATTAACCTTTTGAGGAACTACTAAATTATTTTCCAAAGCAGTTGCACCAATTTATATTCCCACATGTTACCTTCCATCCAACAATTCTTATGCATGCCCTAAGAAATACGTACAAAAAGGATCATGTGTGATAGCATGAACTGGAAACAACCAAATATCCATAAATGGGGGATCAGTTAAATCAATTATGGTACATTTAGATTATGGAATACTATGTAGACACTAAAAAGGATAAGGTAATATATATATTCTTACTAGAAAAGATACCCAAGATACATTAAGTTGAAAAAACAAGCTGTAAATAAGTATATATGGTATTATTTACTTGTATAAAATTCAATTATTACGCATATACTTATATGTGTATAGAAACCTTCTGGCAGTATACCTAGAAATTTGTTAATAGTAGCTATTGCTGGAGAGTGGGACTGGGGTATGTTGGTGGCGATGTGAAGTGTGGTGTGGGAAAAGAACTTACTTTTCAACTTAAGGCCTTCTGTACATTAAAATTTCAAGTAATGTGTATTATTTTATAATAAGAAGAAAGTCTATGATAGTAAAATTTAGTGTTTTCATTGGAGTAGATGGTTCATGCAAGTGCACTAGGGAGGAAGTGCATATTTAGTAGTCCCAATAGCACTTGATTATAGGGCAAAACCTCCTCTATATCAGTAGCTCAGACTTATTTAATCTCTTACAAGATATCGGGCCAATGTTTAGGAACTAACCCTTTTTGTTTTTTCTATACATCCAGATGCATAAATTTATGTTATCGTGAAACATGTTTCCAGCAAAATTTATGTCTTATAAACATTTCACTAAAATCAGAGCCCTCAAGATTAAATTAGGAAAGATTGAGGAGACAACATTGGGATATATTTGTTGGTGACCATTTTTTGGTGAATTACATTTTCTAAAAAAGAGTTAGGCCGAACAATTTGTTGTATGACAAAAACTTAGAAATTTCTATAGCCATTTCTGGGTTAGGAAAGAATTACATGAACAATGCTAGACCCTGTGACTATACACAGAATTTGATCATTTAAAATGAGTCAGCTGTTGACAGAAAATATAGATTTCTGTTTTCTAGAAGTTGTTGCATTAAAATCCCCTTGGTGTAAAAAAATAAAAAATAAATAAAATCCCCTTGGTGTGAACCCCCGTGATGAGAGAGGGTAGGCACTAGTGCTTGGAGTAGTTGCCCTTTCTTTTAATTGGAAAAAAAGTGCGTGGCTTTGGCTCTCAAATTTTTTTTTTTTTTTTGAGATTGAACTTTATTTTTTATTTTTTTCTTTTGCATTTCCCCCGCAAATACGTTTATTTTATTTTTTCAGTGTTACAAGATTCATTGTTCATGCACCACACCCAGTGCTCCATGCAATACGTGCCCTTCTCAATACCCACCACCAGGCTCACCCAACCCCCTACCCCCGCCCCACCAAAACCCTCAGTTTGTTGCTCAGAGTCCACAGTCTCTTATATTTAATCTCCCCCTCCAATTTCCCCCAATTCACCCTTCCTTTCCTTCTCCCAATGTCCTCCATGTTTTTCCTTATGCTCCACATGTCAGCTCTCAAATTAAGAGAGCCACATGAGATCAACAGCTTGGTGTCCCAGGTACAGTGAGGATGAAACTTGCTCTGTTAAATAAACTTTACAATGGACTACCTTCATTAATTCCTTTCAATTTGGTTTACACACCCTTTTCAATTCAATTATGAGAAACTCAATCGAGTACCTATGGGTGTGTCAGGTATTACGTTAATCTCTATGGTGGATACAGTTATGAAGAAGACTAGATTCCCATTCCAAAGGAACTCATTTTGGGGGTATTTACAGCAAATTTATTAAAGTTTGCCCTTTTTATTTTAATGTATATTTTATATGCACAAAATTGGTTATGTATCTGTTGAGCTTCTAAAGGCTTAAGATGCAACTGGAACACTAATTAAGTGGTCTAATTTGTGCCAGGTAAATTGCTGAATTCACCTGGGAAATGGTCCAATGTGGAAGCTGAAGCATGTATTGTTACATTATAGGCAAGAGAATTTAAGTCTGTGTTCCTCTGTCTCTGGCTTTCCTATCATAAGACCTGGAATTCCTTATACCTTAGAAGAGCTGTGTTTCAACAAAGTCTTCTAAATGTGAAGTTTTATCATGGGAATCCTATATTCCATTGACCTCTTATAACAAAAAAAAAAAAAAGGAAAAGAAAAGAAAATACGTGCATTTTGACTGAAAAAAAAATGGCCTTCATTTCTAATGTTATAAAAATTAAATAAACCTATGCCAAGGCTTACTATTCCTCCCACACCATGTTAATGTTTCTACTAGCTGTACCTAATATCAATTTTGTTTTATAAACAGCAACAATAGCAACAATGACAAACCCACTGGTAAAAGTTATTCACAGCCAAGAAGGGCTCTAGTGCTTTTCTACCCTCCTTTGCTTCGTACACTGTTTCTGCTGTAGGAGTATCAATTCCTGAAACTTTAACACATATGTTGTTTTTCACCAGCCTTGAACATCCTCAGCATTTCTAAATATATATCCAAGATGATTCTATTATTATTTCTGGCACCTTTCACATCACTTGAATTTACAGGCCTCTTTTCAGACGTTTTCTGGTGACACCTGTACAGTTAATTACAGTGCTCTTGAGTGAGAGAAACTAACAGCATCCACAGGGTGGGACTGCAGTGTCCCTTCCTTATTTCGCAGTGGTTGCTCAGTTGCAATTTCTGCTGGGAGAGTGTTCCACATTCTGTAGCTAATACTGTTAACTAGCTTTCTTATGAGGAGCTGCAAATGCAGCACCTCCAGGACATGATTTTTAAACTGCATCGTTCAAGAGACTTAAAGATGGATTTGGCCATTATACCAGGAGCTTGGTTTGCTGGGGGACATAGCCAGCTTAAATCAAAATGGAAGAATTACTCTAGGTGAGCACATTGACTTGTAACTCTGAGAAAGTAACAATGGCAGCAATTCTCTGGATCTTGTGTATCTTACAGAAGTAATTTTGGGTTAAGAGTCTTGACCAATAGCAACATGATTTCTGGTAATCAAATCTGTATGAGAGTTGGCTGGGGAAGGGAATGGTGAAAGGGGAAACAATTTTCCTGCCAAGAATTGCTTTCTCTAGGTGTGACCCTTCCTAGGTATATAAACTTGAGTAAATTACCTGTCCTCTCTAAGCCCCGGTTTCCTTTTTTGTACAGTGAAGATAATAATTCCTATCTTGTAGATGAGATAGGAAAACTGAAAGGACCTCATGAAAAAGTTTTTTTGTTGTTGTTGCCTCTATTCTTGCTAGCCTTATGCATACCTTATAGAACAGATAACGTATGTCCTCCTTGTCGAGGAGTTAATGATTTCTTTGTTGTCTTCCCACACAATAGATAACACTTAAAGAGTAACCAGGTGGGATTGTCATGAACGTTTTCTTAGCCCACTGACTCCAGACACCTTGACGCCAAGATCTCTGCCTTCAGTGACTTTGGAGGACACCTAGACACTTGTCTTTGTTTTAACCAGTTTCTGGATGCCCAAGAAGACACACACACTAGGTCACTGCCTTCAATAAAAACCCCAGATCCCAAGCAAAGACGAGATTCACTCTTCGTTCTTTTTTGAGTCTCCCAGATGCTCTGTCTGATTCTGCACTCATTCTATGTCTTCAATAAACTCTTCTCTCACTTCTGCTTGGCTCATGTTAGATTTCTATCCTGCACAAAGCCAGGGACCCTCCTGGCAGGTCCTGCAGAACCCACTCTGGGTCCTCAGACCCAGACAGCATGCATTAGTACGACTTTCACTGATAGCTGTTCGACCTTCTCTATGTATTCTTCCTTATAAGCTCTTTATAGCGAGACACCATATTCTAAGCAAGAAAAGGCTTGAAGCCTTAATAGTCGCTGTTCCCTTTGTCTGAAATACAATCCTTAGAGCCTCCCTCCCATGTTTGTGATAATAACCATGAAAAAATAAAGCTATAGTGTTTTTCCTAATCCTTATTTCACTTTCTTTTTTTTAAAAAAAATAATTTTCATTGCTTTTCCTTGGAAAATTCTCTTTATTTTTTCCAATTACTTTTATTTTATTTTTTTAGTGTTCCAAGATTCATTGTTCATGTACCACACCCAGTAAATGCCAAGCTTCTTAACTTGCCACTCAATGGTCTCTATAATTTGCCCACAACTTACCTTTGTACATTTCCAGTTTCTTTTTCCCACTAACTTCCTGCAGACTGAGCTCACCTCTGTTCCTGGGACAAGGCATATTCACTCCTACATTCACCCTTTCCTGATGCCATCCATCCTGCCCTCTTGGCTGCCCTTTTCTCATTCAAATGCTCCCTATTCCTCAAAGAGGAGGTCAAGTGCATGCCCATCTGATGTTTTACTGGTATATCCTAGCTCAGAGTAATTGCTCTATCTTTTGAATTTCTGGTTTCTATGTTCAGACCTATTCATGCTATAAAGTCTTGTAATGCTTTTTGTTTCACTGCCATGAATTGTTAGTACATTTATTATGCAGACATGTTTTGAGCATCTTCTATGTTCCTGACCCTGTTTAAGGAACTAAGGACACATGAATGAGCAAAGAGAGGCAAATTGCTGTGCTTAAGGAGAATATATTTTAGTAGGTGGCGATCAATAGATAATTATAAAAGAATAAATGAGATAATTTTCGGTAGCGTTGAGTACCATGAAAAAATAAAACAGTGAAATAAGGGATCTCCATGGTTCTTAATGTAGGCATGGGGAGATCCAGGGAAAGAGCATTTTAGGCAGAGGAAATAGCCAGTGTTAAGGCCCCATGCCTCCTGTTTTTGATTAGAATATGAGGTCTTACTAGTAAAGGGGTTAAAAGGAAAAATACACAGAGAAGGCCACTTAGGTATCTGGCTAATGGAACTTCATTTGCAGTGATTACTGCACACATTCCTTCTTTTATTTGATTTATAAATTGCAAAATGCTAGGCAACAGGTTTCCAAAACATTCCACTTGATTATCACAATGATCCTTCAAGTTTGGTGAGTTAGGTATTATTATCCCCATTTTTTTAATGAGAAAACTGAGAGGTTATATGGCTTGCCTACAATTGTATACTTAACGTGTTCATTGGGTGTGTTTCATTTTCCCCACCACAACGGAAACACCCGAAGTCAGGGACCTTAAAGTGAGGGTAATGAAGAGAGCTCTGGAGGCAGCCAGATGAGAGTTCCAGTCCTGACCCTGCCTTTTACTAGCTATGGAGTCTTGGTCAAGTTATTTTACCCTTTGTGCCTCAGTTTCCTTCTTTGTAAAATAGGGATAAGAATACCACATGGGGTTGTGCAGAATGAAAAAGGTAATGCAGGGAAAGCCACTGGCACAGGATTTGGCACATTAGTAAATGGTCCCACCTGTTGTTATCACTACACTGAATATAATAAACAATGGTAAAACAGTAGTGTTGCCTAAGATCATAGTTCTCAGGAAGCTCTCTGTTCCACTTACATTACATGTATGGTACCTTTAAGTATTGGCTGGTATTTTTTCCCTTGAACCTAACACCACTTTTATATGTTATTACATACCAGATCATTTGAGTTGCAGTGATTTTGTGTGAGTGATGCAAAAGAACCTGTAAAAGCATTTATCACAGAGCTACTACTATATAGTAGTTCTTTCATTAGTGGTTGCTGTTATTACATAAGCAATTATTTTTATATTCCTAGGTTGCCTAGCACTGTGATGAATGCACAGGTGTTCAAATAATATCAAGTGAGTGAATTAATAAATGAATTTAAAGTACAAAATGGCTTTGTTTAGTTGCAGCTAAAATAGGACAAATGAGTTAAAACTGGACTTTGTCTATTGTTTCCTTGTGTTCCCACTGTTGTTTTGACTGACCTGAGAGGATAAACTATGCCTCCCTTTCCTTTTTCTCCCACTCCCACTCCCACTCCCATTGGTCATTGTGCTTAGTTCAGCTTTTTTGTACAAAGTAAGCAATCAATAACTACATGTTGAATGCATTACCAGTTCACATTGTCTAGAAGCTCATTTCTTTTTTTAAAGATTTTATTTATTTATTTATTTATTTATTTATTTATTTATTTGCAAGAGAAAGAGCATAAGTGATGGGGGTAGGGGGAGGAGTAGAGGGAGAGGGACAGGCAGACTGCTGAACAAGAAGTTTATTTCTAATTAATCAAATTTCACAGCATCTCAATGACACACCTGCATTACAGTCATTGTTTGAAGGGAAAACTGAGTCTGAGCGTTCTGGAAATTTGATGATGGGACTTCATGATTCTGGTTTAAATTCAGTGCCTGGCAAATAGCAGGCACTCAATACAAAGTTGTTGAAAAAAAATGAGTGACTATTGAATTAATGCATCTTTCTCTCTTGCCACTAGATGCTTCTTTTGTCACCATGTCAGAGCAGGCAAGTCCAAGATTTTCATTTCTTTGTATTTCCAGTGCTCAGAGCCAAAGGCATTGCTTAGAGGCTCCTTTGGGCAATGGCATCCTAGTTGAATGCCATTAGGCAAGTCTCTCAACAGAAGCAATTTGGCCTTTAGGTCATCTGATGCTTTATTTTCCATTGACTGTTCTGCCCAAGGCAGTAAGCAACAATCTGCTCAGCCTTGGTTGAGCGGGCTTTTGTGCCTGTGATGCAGCCTACTAGAGATCCAGCTGGGTGGGGCCACAATTCCACCTCCAGAGACAGCAGGCTCTGAAACTGTGCTGTGATTGAAACTGAGATCTTTCTCGAACCAGCAGTGGAACCTGGTTAACCCCATTAGGTCTGCAGCTTGAGAACTATAAACAGAATTTGGGTCCCTCCATCTAAGAGAAAAAGAGCCATTTGTTATCAGAATAACTATGTGCTAGTGGCCTGAGTAAGGAGGAGGCAATTCTGTTTAAGGATGTTAGGCATGATTTAAAGGGGTTTCTATTGCTTATAATAGGTTTTCATTTTTTGCTGATTAAATTTATTTACTTTTGAAGCTGGTGTGCAAGTTCCTGATTGGGAGGGTGTGTGTGTGTGTGTGTGTGACCTTTTTAACTTTGCAGCACTTTAATGCAAATGAAATTTTGAGGGTGGGGGAGAAAGCAAAACCAACCTAACGACAATGAAATCATTTTCTAAATATGTTTACAATCAAATATCTCTCTCAATAATTTGATTTGTAGGAAATGGCAGAGTGCAGCATTTTATACAGAAGCTTTTCAATAATTCATCCTCATCTCATTGATGTTCAGGACTTTGGATAGGTTGGTAAGTGAAATAGGTGCTCTGGCATCAGGGAGAAATTCATTTGAGCCCTGAAAGGTACCCCCTGTTTGACCCGCCCATCTAATGCTGCATTGTCCCTGGGACTAGAGGCTTTTCAACCTTATGAGGTACCTGCAGTTCCCCTTTCCAAGGTACTGGGGACATTTGGAGATGGTGATTTTTCCTTATTTAATTTTTTGGGGAGTTTATATTTGTAAAATCATTATTAAGCTACCCAAATGATTAAACTCCTCTTCGGAAACTTCTGGAAAATTAATACTCTCGAGTATTAGCTTTTGGGAACCTGTGAATATAAGAAAGAGGGGGAAGTGGCAATTCAGGGTCTTCTACTAGTTGAAAAGATAAGCCTCTCACAGGTCCACTGCACTTGAACACATAGGGAGTAAAGAGTCCAAGAGGCATTTGAAACCACCAAGCTTGAGTTAACTTCAAAAGTAGTCTTTTCCCTGGGAACTTACATTCCTGTGGTGAGGTGGTATAGAGTGTCTATAAGATGGACTCTGTCTGTATGAAAAAGTGCTCAAGATCACTTGGCATCAGGGAAATACAAATACAAATACAAAAACCACAACGAGATACCACCTTACACCAATCAGAATGGCTAAAATTAACAAGTCAAGAAATGACAGATGTTGGTGAGGATGTGGAGAAAGGGGAACCCTCCTACACTGTTGGTGGGAATGCAAGCTTGCAAGCTGGTGCAGCCACTCTGGAAAACATCATGGATGCTCCTCAGAAAGTTGACAATAGAGCTACCCTATGACCCAGTAATTGCACTACTGTGTATTTACCCTAAAGATATAAATGTAGTGATCCCAAGGGGCATGTGCACCCAAATGTTTATAGCAGCAATATCCACAGTAGCCAAACTATGGAAAGAACCTAGATGTCCATCAACAGATGAATGGATAAAGAAGAAGTGGTATATAGATATATAGAGAGATACACACACACACACACACACACACACACACACACACACAGGGGAATACTATGCAGCCATCAAAAGAAATGGAATCTTGCCATTTGCAATGACATGGATGGAACTAGAGGGTATTATGCTGAGTGAAATAAATCAATCAGAGAAAGACAATTATCATATGATCTCTCTGATATGAGGAATTTGAGAGGCAGGGCAGGGGGTTGTGGGGGGTAGGAAAGGAAAAAATGAAACAAGATGGGACCAGGAAGGGAGACAAACCATAAGAGATTCTTAATCTCACGAAACAAACTGAGGGTTGCTGGGGGGTGGGGGGTAGGGATAAGGTGGCTGGGTTATGGACATTGGGGAGGGTATGTGCTATGGTGAGTGCTGTCAAATGTATAAGCCTGATGATTCACAGACCTGTACCCCTGAAACAAATAATACATTATATGTTAATAAAAAAAAGATTGACTCTGTCTGGTTCTTTTGGGGAGAGGGGAAATCCCTATCAAGCTAGTTCCTGTATTTTTCCTCAAGAATGGAGCAGGAGAAGGTAGGATAGAGGGAGGGAGTACGTGAGGAGAAAATGGCGTGGCACACCCAGTCATCTCAGTTGAATCCCAGAGTCTTCAGGCAATAGTGTGCTGAGGCTTTGGCACTGAAAGGAGCCAAACAGTGATTACCTCCTTTGTAATAATAGACAGGAAACATGGAGTTTGCTATTGTGCTGCTGCTGCTGCCTGCTCTGAAACTTTGTGAAACCATTGATCTGACTTCAATGAACCATAATACTATTGATTTGGTGTCAGATCACTGGTAGGCACTTGAGTGACAGCTTGAGTGGATGTGATGTTACATTTAAATTGTCCTTTTGTTTGCTTTCTAGTTGTCAAAATCTCTTGATAGAATGTGTGCTGCCAAATGCCTATACGGTCCTTATTAAAGTTCAAGTGCCAAGAGCATGTGCTGCATCATCAAACAAAATGGATGGCTCTTGGCCAAATTCTCTTTGTCAAAAATGTATAATGTTTGGTTAGCCTGTTTTTCTCTGACTAGCTCAGAAGGGCACAGGGCTGTATCCTCTTAAGTCAGAGAGGGTCAAAGCAAATCATCTTTCACACCTCCCTACCTCCAATCTTATTCATAGCTGGGATTCATGCCGTCTCAGCCACATTCTTGGCTGTGCCGGGACTGAGAAAAGGTTTTACTAGGCATGAAAATCCAGCAGGTTTAAAGTATCTTGGGCCATCACAAAGGAAGTGGGGAAAGAATCAGTGGAATTTCTTTGACACATTTCCCCAGGTTATAGTTCCAAACCAGGCCTCATATAGGCACAACATGTTAAGTAGTGCCCCAGTGAGAATATGAGGTGGGAAAAATAGAGATATGTGAACTTATGGAGAACAATTTCAATCTGTCATTATTTGCATTTAATGATTACATATTGAGCACCTGCTAGATGCCAGGCACGTTGCTTAGTGCTAGAGATACATTAGTGAACCAGAATGACAAAACACAGTTTAGGAAGGAGAGAAGGACCAAATAAGTATAACGAAGAATCCTAGATGCAATGATAGAAAAATGGAGGCAGTGAGGTGGAAGGGACATGGACTTTGAGTCTGGTAGCTCCGCCATTGAATTTAAATGAGCTGTTTGCTGCTGAACAGATTACTTCTTTTCTTTGAACCTTAGTTTCCTCCTCTGTAAAAATGGTGAAAATAATAGTGCATACCTCAAAGAACAGTTGCCAGAATTAAATAGGAATATGCATGTAGAGTTCTGGCCCAGGGTTTGACATTACTAGGTACTTAATTGCAGTGAGAAGGAGGAATGGAATAGTGGTGGTGGAGGAAAACACAGTGACAAGTATATGAAGGCTTATGGGAAAGAGTGAAGGTTCACAGCCAGTTAAGAAACTGTTGCAGTGGGGTGCCTAGATGGCTCAGTTAAGTGTCTGACTCTTGATTTTGGCTTGGGTCATGATCTGAGGGTCCTTGTATTGAGCCCTTGTCAAGCTCTATGCTGAGCAGGGAGTCTGCTTATCCTTCTCCCTCTGCTCCTCCCTCCCTCTCTCTCTCTCTCCATGAAATTAATGAATAAAATCTTTAAAAGAGAGAGAGAGAGAGAGACTGTTGCAGTAGCACAAGGGAGAAATTATGATGTCCAAGACTAGAATGGTGGCAATGGGAATGGAGAAGAAGGGACAAATGCTTATGGTATAAAGGTAGAACAGATGGAGATAAATGTTAGGAAGATGCTAATCTCCATGTTTTTAGCAATGATAATTGGATAGATCATGAGTCTCTTTATGGAAAAGAGAATAAAAGAAGAAGGGATTTGGGATAAATTAAATATGAAATGTGTGTGGGACATCCGCGTGTGTATGAAATGTCCAGTAAATATGCAATTAAATACATAAGTGGAGACGTCAGGTCCAGAGATCAAGATTTGGAAATTTTATATAGATTGAAAGTTTAGCTATGAGATATTTCATGAAGAGAGTATGGAGTGGTAAGGGAAGAGAATCAGGGACAGATTCATGGGGAATAATTTGGTAGTCTCCTTCTTCTATGTTTAATACTCTTCCCACTTTTCCAGAGAGGGAGTTATGGGGATCTTTATGCCGTTTGAGAATTTTTCTTTTGTGTGTCTGATTTATGAATCTCCCACGAAAGGAACAGATAGCTGGCATTTAATTAAGTCTGTTTTGTTGTTGTTTTAGCAGATGGGAACAGAGAAGTGTAGGGAATTATCATGAAATTGTCACATTCACCCAGCTAGCACCAAACTCAGGACTCCTTCTTTTCCACCTACCCATGTCATTTCCTTCTTTCCAATCCTTTTTGAAATGTTGTCCAGTCCCTTAAGTCTAGAGATGGCATTGTAAATTACTTAAGCCTTGATCTCCTCATCTATAATGACATGGGTTGTTATTTAAGGTTGTTTGTGTTGGGAGGAGGGCAAAAGGTAGGGAATGGGAAGCTCTATTTTGAACATGAATTGCCACTATAGACAGAAGAAACAAAAAGCAGTCTGTGGGAGATGATGACACTATGCAGTTGGGAAACAAAGAGGAATCGAAGAAAGTAGAGTTAAGAGGAGTGGACATGTAAAAGATAGAGGAAAATACTGTTCAGAGAACTCAGCATGAAGAATCCCAGGAGTCAAGAGATGCAAATGGAGGAGGTTGTTGAGTACATGTATACATGGCAAGAAGCTTGTTTATTTCCCCTTCATTTTATTGAGTTTGTTAATGAAGGCCCAGCAGCAGGAGATGTACAGTTCATTTAGGAATGACGAGGACTGCTAATCTAGGATTTACCTATGCTTGCTGGAGGTGAAAGCCCCTGCTACTAAATTATTTCAAGTGAATGCAGGGGATCTAGTCGTCTGGCTGAGCCAAGTCTGAATTAATGCTTCAGCCCCTCGCAGTGGAAGTGAAATCCTGAACTGGATTTCCATATTTGTCTAATATAGACTCAGGCAAGAGCCCAGGATGAAGATTGAAGCTTCTGTTTGTTAAAGGAGGCATGCAGAATTTCAAGGAGCTTCATATCCATGAATCAGTGACTGATATGTACACCTAATCACACCGTGAGGTCCAATATGTTTTGTACTGGCTGATTTCAGAGCGGGAACTTTAACCTCTTTGTCATTAACCGATAGAGAAATCATGCCTTACTGCTCTGGTACTTTTTTCCATCATCCCCAGTGAATCAAGAATAGCAACAGGAGGCTAAATACTGGTTGATGAGATTGTTTGTTTGCTTGGTTTCTCTCCTAATCTCAATGCTGGGAGCAGGTGCCCGTTTGGCAGCTCTGAAGCCCTGGACCATCTCACAATAGCTACAGTAAGGAGTCCCCAACCCACAGCCTCTCCACAGGGCCTTTCCGCTTGGCAGACCTGAGATGGCCTGATAAACAAGGCTCACCAGCTAGCATCTGCTCTTTGGAAACTAGTCTGAGAGTCTCCCCTCAGTATCCCAACTAACTTGCTGCAAACAGATAGGAAGCTTCTGGTAGGATCTATGGGGTGAAGAAGGGCCTTTGTTTGTAGAAAGAATCATTCAGCTCCAGACCCCCAGATTCTGGAGCTCATACCCTCTTCCTTGAGTCTCTTTAACAATACTCCCATTGTCAACATGGTAAACAATGTCTTCACCAAGTGCTTCAGTCCTGGCCAGATTAACACCTAGCAGTTCTAAGTGCTGAAAAGCTCTTGATTTTCACCATATGTAATTCAAATGTGAAAATACCAAACTATAAAATAAGTGCAGAAAGTCCAAAAAATCTTCTGATTTTGGCATAATGACTATCTTGCTTTCTAAATAGTGAACATAATAATGTTTTTAAAATTTTGGGTAAATTCAGATAATCTGGTAGTGGCTCCAGGGTGACTCTATCAAAATCAGAATAGATAGACTACTCCTGCAGAGAGACCACTTGATATCTATATCTAAATGATGTAGAAATGTTGGGGTTCGGAGCTGATGGCCAAGAAAGAATTCTTGAGATACCTTTGGTGTAAGAAAGATGGTTTTAATAAAGCATAGAGATAGGACCCATGGGCAGAAAGAACTGCATTGGGGTTGTGAGAAATGGCTGATTGTATACTTTGGAGGTGAGGGAGGTAAACACAAAAGGAAGTTTCCAAAAGGACTTTCATATATACTAAGGAAGACTCACAAGATCCTGGAGGCCTAGCTTTTGTCAAGCTAAGGCTATTTTTCCCTCTAGCAAAGCATTAACATTAAGATAGTTGGGAGTTCCTGGAGGAATGTTATACTCTGCCAGCCTCAAGTATTTGTCAATGGGCTGCAGGTTATAAGGAAATTTAATTTTATCTACATTTCCTTCTGCCTTTGTTCCCCACATCATTTCCCCTGAACAATGTTGACCCTTTAATCTTTAAGGTTGCTAAGGGTGGAAGGCTTTATCTCCTGTAACTTTCTGCTGAATAGGGATAAAGAGATGTCCCTGCAATGTAGGAAACAAAGGCAGAAGAGTTAGTAAATTTCCTCACTACTTACAGCCCATTGACAAGTCCTTGAGATAGGCAAAGTGACATTCCCCTAGGGACTCAACTGCCTGGATATTGACACTTTGCTAAGAGCAAAGGCAATCTTAGCCAGACCCTCAGGATCCTGTAAGTCTACTTTAACATATAAAAATTCCTTCAGAAACTTGCTTTATCTCTACCTTCCTAAGATACATGTTGGCAATCATCCCCCAAGTATACGACCTACCAACATACATCCAAAAGGTCTCACTGAGTAAGGGACAGGCGGGGCTAGGTAGGGAAAGATAGGTAGGGGACTATGTGATCAGGCTCACAGAAATCCCAGAAGTGCTGAGGCATAACAAAACCAGAGATAAGAGAACCAGACCACCCTGCCCTGGGTGTCAGAGGTGGGGTCTTTTTATGGCAGTCACACTGTGACCAATAAAGAATAATCAGACCCCAAGGAAGAAGTAAGCCATTAAAGATGTTATCACCAGACCTTGCTCAAACCAAGACGTCACAAGAATGTTAAGGCCATAATATCCCTGGTCAATTCTAAATAAAAGACTGGCAGTGGAAGCCCACATTGGCAACCCTGTGGGGACCCCTCTTGCTCCTGAGAGCTTTTTCTGAATACTTGCTTAATAAAACGCTTATTGATTTACTCACTCTCTTTTATCCGTGAGAGTCATTCTTCCACTCCATAAGACAAGAACTGAGGTTCACTCTTCTGCTTCATCTACCTATGGGTCAACACTGGTCAGTTGGGGAACTTATATTCCACCTTATAATGGGGCAGCCAATCCAACATATATGAACCTCCTTGAGTAGAAAGGATTGTCTGTCAGCTGGAAGTTATGGCAGTGAAGGAGTCCTGGCACCAGACAGGGAGACAGCAGAAAAGACAACAAAATAAGGTTAATATTATAATGAGGAAGAGAAACCCAATAAAGACAACCTTTGATAGTTGACTAAAATCTTTCTCCAGTCCAGGAGTTTAACGAACCACTAAAGGAAAGAGAGTTCATTTAAACTGCCAATTTGAGTATCTATATTTTTTAGACATCTTGTTACATTTTTGTGATATCTGTAATATATACACAACATTCTGTGTTCATGCTAGCACATGTTCCACCTTGTGCAGTTAAAATATCTAATGCCATTCTGAGAGTTATTTAAGGCCTTAATGGTATAGTGAGTAGTGGTAGCCATCACAGACTCTGTTTTGATTAGTAAGCAATCAAGTGTAATAAGAGGCATCCTTATGGAAACAAAAGAAAAAATGTAAGTTAATGGTTAGAGCAAATTATAAACCCAGAGTCTGAGTCTCCAGTGCTTGCCAGTGAGATTTTTAGATGTCAGGCTTGAAGCATCATCAGATGGAGTGGGAACAGGCAGCAGGAATCAGATGGGTTTTTCTGGTTTGTAATTCAAATGTCTCTGGTGATCCTTTCGAATGGCCCATTTTAAGAAGGAATTATCAGCTAAGATAGGTGAACAGAAAACAAAGAGAAAATATACAAACTTCATTGTTGTTTGAAGAAGAATTTGAGATCTTCTACAGATTCACAGGATTAAGAAGGCATGTTAGTTTGCTCATTGGTTTCCTGTGAAGGAGGTACAGGTTTTATTCTAGATATGTGAGCCCATGAAGAGCCCCTCTAATTTTATTGCAATGGGAGTATATAATATGACCTGATATGGGCCTTTCCATTTTGGATTTAAGTCCCCTGGCTGTCTTTCATTTCCAGTCTTTTAAATAAACTGTGTCTCCAGGATTTACATGGGGTAAACTTTCAGTTATAGTTAAATCAGTTTTTGGAGTATGTGATCATTATACTCATTAAGTAACTTACGAATTAAACCAGCCTCGAGTGAATAATTTAATAGAGCACTATAGTCTATCTATTGATGGGTCTATGGTGAGAAAAGGCTTTTCATATACAATTGTTGGAGGAATCCTTCCCATTTCCAGTTGTTCAAATAATCATATGCCCAGAGGGTCCTTTTATTATCCCCACAGAATAACAAGCAAAAAGATAATCTATACATGAGCTGTTTCTCTGAAGTTTACTTCAAGTTGTCCAGCATTAGTTTTTAGGGCTTTTAAGAAAAGGGCAGTTTAATTTTTCAATGACTTTGAGTCAAGAGAGTGGAAGATAGTTGGAAACCTTAGTTGGAGAGCCATAGCCAAATATTTGAGGAAACCAGAAAAATTCAGGATCTAGTCTAGTTTATAATAAATAGGACTAAAATTTAACACCTACAAAGATGTGTTATTGAAACACTTTCTCTCTATAATAACCCTAATTTTTAATCAGAGATAGCCAAATCAAGACTAATTCATTTGAAAAACAAGTACAGTTTTAACAAACTTGGCCTAATTATTTATGTAAGCTCAGCAAGAATAGTGATTGATTACATAGATCTTTTAAAATCTGCCTTGTAGGAACTTTTTATAAAGAATCTCAATTGAACTTTTATTAGCCTCTTTATGCCAGAAACCAAGCCAAGTACTTCCCATCAGACATGCCTGCACTACCTATAGATTTTGGTAAATTCCTCTTCCTGAGGTCCCCCAAATATCCTGAGGTTCCTGTACCTGCCAGGATGTGACATTCTTTATTCACCTGGTAAGGCTGCTGGGAACTCTATAAGCAAGGTATCAATCCAACATTTCCAGGGGGCTTTAAGGCTCCAAGTTTTATAAAGCAACCTCTGTTCCTTAAAGGTGTTTGGCCATATCTGAGTCTATGCATGTTTCTCTCAAATATGACATTCCAGTCAAAGCCTTGATAAAACAACAAATGTTTCCAATGGTGTCATGTTACAAGGAGAACAGATTCTTATTGAACTTATGCAAAGAACTGTGATTGCCATGAAAGAAAAAACACTCACTGAGAGTTTTTTGAATTTCAGATCATTCAGGTAGAAAGAAAAGTTAAACACTTCAGTTTTTTTCACAGGAGAATATTTTATTCTACTTCTGTACATCATGGATACCTAAAGAGAAAGTTTCCTTAATCTGGAAGAACAAACATTAGGGAACCAGCAATGTTTCAAACAAGAGTCACAAAAAATAATTTTCCTCAGTTTGGTTAGTTTTGGAAATTTTTACGAATTTTAAAGATATCAAAAACTCAGATCACCTGGGTGGCTCAGTCAGTTAAGTGTCTGCCTTTGGCTCAGGTCATGATCCCAGGGTTCTGGGATCAAGCCCTGCATTCTGCTCAGGCTCTCTGCTCAGCAGGGAGCCTGCTTCTCCCTCTCCCTCTACCTGCTTGTCCTCTCCCTGCTTGTGCTCTCTCACTCTGTCAAATAAATAAATAAAATTGAAAAAAAAATAAAACTCAGAAAGGTTTAAAGCACATGCCTAAATAGGATTACAGATCATTACACAACTTAATTATTTATTTAACCAAAGTGGCAGTAAGAGATTCCAAAGGCAAATATGCAGAGATACATAGTTGTTAGAAATCTTAGCTTCTTTAACATTGAGATTTACATAATCAAAGACCTGATAAAGGCAAAACATAAGTTTTGGTTTTCTAGGCAGACAAAAGAGAAAAAAAAACTTTCTATTTTCTTCTCAAGAGCAGATCAATAATCCAAGAAAACTGTCTTTTGAACAGAGAGAAAAGCAGAATTTCAATCTTATGCCAGTGTTTTTAAAATCCATTTACTTCAACTTAGTCCTGACCAAATATAAAATTCTTTTCCAAATATTTTCCTTCATAAAGCTTCTACAACTTTCTTTTGCATTCAGATTTTGTCCCAAGACTTTTCTTTCCAAACAACCGGTCTCATTATGACAAAACTGCTTTTGACAAAAATGTATCCCTATTCCTTATACCTTTCTTACATATCTCCTACTTTTCTACATACAGAGTTTCTTCCCTTATTTCCATCTGTCTTAATTACATTTAGCATAATTTTAACTCTTGAAACCTTAGTCTCTAGTGAAAACTAAGTAGTAATCAATCGTGAACTGTTTTACCAGATTTCTTTAGATGACTAATTTATTAATACATTCAATAATTTTAAAAACATGTTTTTTCATAGTACAATCTTTTAATAAAGCACTAAGTGTGTGTTCCAACAGACCCACATATCCTTCGTTTTCTGCAATAAGAAGCCAAAAACACAAACCTGTGTTTAGTAATCAATGCTTTAGTATTTTCTCTCATTTGGAAAGGCCTAGATGTCCAATGAATTCAATCTCATTTATTATCCAAGCAAAACTTTAAAGTTCCAGGTTACCAAAGACTCTGAAAGCTATCTTAACAATTACCCATGACAACTTTGAGACCAACAAAATTAACCACCATTTTTAAATCTTCTTTTTGCTTAAAAATTGCAACAGAGATAACATGAACTTATTTGATCTTCAGCAAACCTAGATAGAATAAAAGTTTCATATTTAATGCTGATAACTCTAAATATATGTCTTTCTTAATTAAACCAACAAAAATAAATTAGTTTAAATACCAAGTTATATTCCACTTGGGTACACTTACAGTGGGTCCCAGATGAAGAATGAGTGGCAGAGAGGGACAGAAGGCTTTTTTGAACAGATTATAGCTGAGAACTTCCCTAATCTGGGGAAGGCAACAGTCATTCAGGTCCAGGAGGCACAAAGAACCCACTCAAAATGCAAGTTGATGCAGACACTTTGGAAAACAGTGTGGAGATTCCTCAAGAAATCAAAAATAGAGCTATCCTATGACCCTGCCATTGCACTACTGGGTATTTACCCCAAAGATGCAGATGCAGTACAAAGAAGGGCCACATGTACCCCAATGTTCATAGCAACAATGGCCACAATTGCCAAACTGTAGAATGAGCCAAGATGCCCTTCAACAGATGAATGGATAAAGAAGATATGGTCCATACATACAATGGAATATTATGCCTCCATCAGAAAGGATGAATACCCAACTTTTGTATCAACATGGACAGGACTGGAGGAGATTATACTGAGTGAAATAAGTCAAGAAGAGAGAGTCAGTTATCATACAGTCTCACATGTGGAGCATAAGGAAAAACATGGAGGACATTGTGAGAAGGAAGGGAAGGGCGAATGGGGGGAAATCGGAAGGGGCAATGAACCAGGAGAGACTGTGGACTCTGAGCAAAAACTGAAGGTTTTGGAGGGGAGGGGATAGGGGGTTGGCTGAGCCTGGTGGTGGGTAGGCAGGTCGGCACGTATTGCATGGAGCACTGGGTGTGGTACATGAACAATGAATCTTCTAACACTGAAAAAATAAAATAAAAGTATTTGGGAAGGGGTGCCTGGGTGGCTCAGTGGGTTAAAGCCTCTGCCTTCAGCTCAGTTCATGATCTCAGGGTCCTCAGATCAAGCCCTCCATCGGGCTCTCTGCTCAGCAGGGGGCCTGCTTCCTCCTCTCTCTCTGCCTGCCTCTCTGCCTACTTGTGATCTCTGTTTCTCTCTCTGTCAAATAAATAAATTAAATCTTTAAAAAAAAGTATTTGGGAAAAAAATCAATAAAAATAGGTCAACACCTCGACATATAATAGAGAAGCTTGCAAATTTCAAAGATAAAGACAAAATCCTGAAAGCATCTCAGAACAATAGGTCCTTAACCTATAAGGGTAGAAACAAGGCTGGCAGCAGATCTGTCCACAGAGACCTGGCAGGCCAGAAAGGACTGGTATGATATATTCAATATACTAAATGGGAAAAATATGCTGCAAGAATACTTTATGCAGCAAAGCTGTCATTCAGAATAGAAGGAGAGATAGTTTCTTTCTTTTTTTTTTTAATTAATATATAAGGTATTATTTGCCCCAGGGTACATGTCGGTGAATTATCAGGCTTACACATTTCACAGCACTCACCATAGCACATACCCTCCCCAGTGCCCATAACCCAGCCACCCTATCCCTAAAGCAGCAGCATACACATTCTTCTCAAGTGCCCATGGAATAGTCTTCAGAATAGATCACATACTGGATCCCAAATCAGGTCTCAGCTGGTACAAAAAGAATGAACTTATTCCATTCATATTTTTAGACCACAATATTTTAAAACTTAAAGTCAACTACAAGAAAAATTTGGAAGGGTGACAAATATATGGAGGTTAAAGAGGATCCTACTAAAGAATGAATGGATCAACCGGGAAATTAAAGAATTAAAAAATACATGAAAGCAAGTGAAAATGAAAACATGACGGTTCAGAACTTTTGAGATGCAACAAAGGCAGTCCTAAGAGGGAAGTATATAGTAATACAGCCCTTTCCCAAGAAACAAGAAAGGTCTCAAGATCACAACTTAACCTTATACCTAAAGAAGCTAGAAAAAGAATAGCAAATAAAGTCTAAATCCATCAGAATAAGAGAAATAATAAAGATTAGAGCAGAAACAATGATATAGAAATTTTAAAAAAAGTAGAATAGATCAGCAAAACCAGGAGCTGGTTCTTTGAAAGAGTCAATAAGATCGATAAGCCCCTAGCCAGAATTATAAAAAAAAAGAGAGAGAAAGGACCCAAATGAATAAAATCATGAATTGAAACAGGAAAGATCACAACCAACACTAAAGAAAGACAAACAATTATAAGAGAATATTATGAGCAATTATATGCTAACAAATTAGGCAATCTGTAAGAAATTAATGCATTCCTAGAATTATATAAACTACCAAAACTGAAACAGGAAAAAATAGAAAGCCTGAGCAGATCCATAAACAGGAAAGAAAATGAATCAGTAATCAAAAATCTCCCAACAAACCAGAGTCCAGGCCTGGATGGCCTCCCAACAGAATTCTACCAAACATTTAAAGAAAAATTAATACCTAGTCTTCTGAAACTGTTTTTTAAAAAAGTAGAAATGGAAGGAAAACTTCCCAACTCATTCTATGAGGCCAGCATTACCTTAATCCCACAACCAGACAAGGACCCCACTAAAAAGGAGAATTACAGACCAATATCCCTGATGAACATGGATGTAAAAATTCTCACCAAGATACTAGTTAATAAGATACAACAGTACATTAAAAGGACTATTCACCATGACCAAGTGGGATTTATTCCTGGGCTGCAAGGTTGATTCAACATCAGCAAATCAATCAATGTGATACAGGACATAAATAAAAGAAAGAACAAAAACTATATGATCTTCTCAACAGATGTTGAAAAAGTATTTGACAAAGTACATCATCCTTTCTAGATTAAAACTTTTCACAGTGTAGGGATAGAGGAACATTCCTCAATATCATAAAAACCATCTGTGAAAAGCCAAAGGCAAATATTCTCAATGGGGGACAAGCTGAGATCTTTTACCTTAAGGTCAAGAACTCAGCAGGGAAATTGCACTACTCGGTGTTTACCCCAAAGAAGCAGATGCAGTACAAAGAAGGGCCACATGTACCCCAATGTTCATAGCCGCAATGGCCACAATCACCAAACTGTGGAAAGAACCAAAATGCCCTTCAACAGATGAGTGGATAAGGAAGATGTGGTCCATATATACAATGGAATATTATGCCTCCATCAGAAAGGATGAATATCCAACTTTTGTATCAACATGGATAGGACTAGAAGAGATTATGCGGAGTGAAATAAGTCAAGCGGAGAGAGTCAATTATCTTATGGTCTCACTTATGTGTGGAGTATAAAGAAAATCATGGAGGGAAGGATGAATGGGGGGAAATCAGAGGGGGTGATGAACCAGGAGAGACTGTGGACTCTGAGCAACAAACTGAGGGTTTTGGAGGGGAGGGGGTCGGGGGGGTGGGTGAGCCTGGTGGTGGGTAGGCAGGAGGGCACGTATTGCATGGAGCACTGGGTGTGGTGCATGAACAATCAATCTTGTAACACTGAAAAATTAAAATAAACATATTTGGGGAGGAAAAAAAAAGAACTCAGCAGGGATGTCCAATATCACAACTGTTGTTCAATATAGTACTAGAAGTCCTAGCCTCAGCAATCAGACAACAAAAATGAATAAAAGGCATCTGAATCAGCCAAGAAGTCAGACTCTCATTCTTTGCAGATGACACAATACTCCATGTGGAAAACCCAAATGAGTCCACCCCTAGGAATCATACAGCAATTCAGTAAGTGGCAGGATATAAAATCAATGTACAGAAATCAGTTGCATTTCTATACACCAACACCAAGACAGAAGAAAGAGAAATTACTGACTTGATCCTATTTACAATTGCACCCAAAACCATAAGATACCTAGGAATAAATCTAACCAAGGAGGCAAAGAATCTGTACTCAGAAAACTATAAAGTACTCATGAAAGAAATTGAGGAAGACACAAAGAAATGGAAAAACATTCTATGCTCATGGATTGGAAGAACAAATATTGTGAAGATGTCTATGCTACCTAGAGCAATCTACACATTCAATGCAATCCCTATCAAAATACCATCAACATTTTTTACAGAGCTGGAACAAATAATCCTAAAATTTGTATGGAACCAGAAGAGATCCTAAGTAGCCAAATAAATGCTGAATAAGAAAACCAAAGCTGGTGGCATCACAATTCCGGACTTTAGGTTATATTACAAAACTGTAATCCTCAAGACAGTATGATACTGGCACAAAAACAGACACATAGATCAGTGAAACAGAATAGAGAACCCAGAAATGGACCTTCAATTCTATGGTCAACAAATCTTTGACAAAGCAGGAAAGAATATCCAATGTGTAAAGGATAGTCTCTTCAAAAAATGGTGTTGGGAAAATTGGACAGTCACATGCAGAAGAATGAAACTGGACCACTTTCTCATACCACACACCAAAATAAACTCAAAATGGATGAAAGACCTAAACATGAGACAGGAATCCATCAGAATCCTGGAGTAGAACACAGGCAGCATCCTCTTTGACCTTGGCCACAGCAAGTTTTTGCTAGACATGTCTCCAAAGGCAAGAGAAACAAAAGCAAAAATGAACTATTGAGACTTTGATAAAAAGCTTTTGCACAACAAAGGAGATAATCAATAAAACCAAAAGGCAGCCTATGGAATGGGAAAAGATATTTACAAATGTCTTATCAATAAAGGGCAGTATCCAAAATCTATAAAGAACTTATCAAACTCAACATCCCCCAAAACAAAACAAATTCAGTCAAGAAATGGGCAGAAGACATAAACAGACATTTCTCCAAAGAAGACATACAAATGGCTAACAGACACATGAAAAAGTGTTCATCATCTTTAGCCATCAGGGAGCTTCAAATCAAAACCACCCTGAGATAGCCATCTTCTGTAGGAAATGGTTCCTGTTTTTTTTTTTTTTTAAGATTTATTTATTTATATGACAGAGAGAGAGAGAGAGAGAGAGAGATCACAAGTAGGCAGAGAAGCAGGCAGAGAGAGAGGAGGAAGCAGGCTTCCCACTGAGGAGAGCTCGATGTGGGGCTCGATCCCAGGACCCTGGGATCAGGACCTGAGCTGAAGGCAGAGGCTTTAACCCACTGAGCCACCCAGGCCCCCCCCCCCGCCCCGTTTTGGGTTTTAATTCAATTGGGTACTGGTTTTGGCTGGCTCCAGTGGAGGTCTTGCAGGTAGAAGTGACTAGACCAGGGATATGGATGGGATCACATTAGACCAGTGAGGAGAAATCTCATACAGGAGTCTTAAGATTGGTAGCCATGATAGTCACTTAGGTGGCTGTCCTGTGCTCAACACAGACTTTGTGTAAGGACAGGAATAAGGAGAGGGCATCAAGTTTCTGGGTCTTATTACCATTCCAGCCATGGTACTAACTTTCAGCCAAAATGCAGGCTTACTCCTCCCCACGGAGTAGCCACAGATTAAAGGGTTGTTGCCTGTGATATAAAGGTGTTGCAATGAGACCGTACTCCTTGAAAAGCCCCTGAAACGAAAGTAAAGGAAGAGAAGAGGAATTACTCACCAAGTTTGGACTGAGGCTCAGAGCCCAGATGAAAAGACTCAAAAATCCATGTAAGAATGCTAAAATGATGTGGAAATGTTGGGGTTCAGGGCTGATAGCCAAGAAGGAATTCTTGAGATGGCAAAAAAGGTGGTTTTATTAAAGTATGGGGACAGGACCTGTGGGAAGAAAGGCCTACACTGGGGTTGTGAGAAATAGCTGATTATATACTTTGGAGTTGGGGAAGGTACACACAAAGGGAAGTTTCCAAAAGGACTTTCATATACTAAGGGAAACTCATGGGATCCTGGAGGCCTAGCTTTTGTCAAGCTAAGGCTGTCTTTCCCTCTAGCAAATCATTAACATTAAGATAGTTGGGAGCTTCCTGGAGGAATGTTATACTCTGCCTGCCTCAAGTATTTGTCAATGGGCTGCAGATTATAAGGAAATTTAATTTTATCTACATTTCTTTCTGCCATTGTTCCCCACATCACAGAGACTCCAAAGCTCACAACCTCCTTCCCCAACTCATTTTAGAGACTGTTCCAAAAAAATATGTCCTTGTAAGGTGCTCTGGACTGATCCTAGTGACCCTATGTCATCACTCAAATAGGCTGTGCTTCTCTTTAGGAAAGTATCAGAGAAATCCCAATTGCACAGACTGGTCCAAATTGTCTGAGCCACCTGATTCTCTCTTAATGCTTGATTAGAAAAATCAATCTGGTTAATCAAATAAGAGAATCATTCTGGCAACCCCCCAAATCTTCAAATTCACATCTTTCCTTGAATGCATGGCTTGACACCAGCTGTTGTTTGTGGGAACTTCTACCAGAATTTTTGCTTGGCTGCCCAATTTTCATATGAAACAATTCTTCCTTTCCTTTGAGCAAAGCTATTACTGAGGTGTAGGTGGTTTGGGCTGAAAGAAAGGATGGATTTTCTCAGTTCTGCAGTGTGGCAGAACAATCCATCATTAAGTACACGGATGGCCCAAGGGAAACAACTCAAAGATTAGCCCAAAGGGATATTCCTTGATTTGTTCTCTGTGTTGTTTTTCTTTTCTTTCATTTTAGTGGAGACAAAAGTATTGCTAATGGGAGATACACCTTTTTCCACATGAGCACATGGAACACTGACAATTAGCGTCGATGAACCAAGTAGAGAGATATAAAAGCCTCTGGCAGAAGAAAGTTATAATCAAGAACATTCTGTTTATTCAACTTAACCTTAAAGTTCATTGTTGATTAGCCCTAAATAATGATAAACCTATTGGTATACTTCCACCTATGTAGGATTTGGAGAAATTGAACAGGGCTCACTGTACTGTGTGTTCAGTGGCTAAACAAGTCTTGAATACATACGGAAGTACTTCAAGTAGCCGGGGACTGATCTCCTTTCTCTGGCCTTGGGTTTATATCTACCCCAGGGAGACCAAGTGCCGGGGGTGTTTGGATGAATTCTTATTCTGGGAAACACTTCAAAGTCTCTGTTTCATTCATTGTGGCTCAATAAGCTTATTTCTATGTGAAGGATAGCACATTTTATTTTTCAAAAGTGATTACCTCTGAAGCATCTATTATTTATATTAAATAATGCAATGTATATGTTGGATTGGTTTATAGAAACCCAGACTATAGTTTTGTAACGTAATATTTTGTTCCCTTATAACTTTTCTTCTTGCACAAAGCAACCAACCAAAAATATTATTAGTGAACTTGACTTGCATTTTGGAATGAGGGAAAAAAACCTACTTATCCATCTTCCAAACTGATTCTGGAATCACAAATGTGGATCTGTAATTCCATAGGTACACAGTATTTCCCCAAAAGGAATATCTTATAATTGTGTGATAGATATGGCCAGAGAAATGATCACTGTTTTACTGATAAGAAAACTGAGCTATGGGCTGGTTAAATGACATTCCCAGGTGGGTGGGTTAAATATTGCTCCCAAAAATTAATTTCCACCTAAAACCTGTGAATATGACCTTATTTGGAAATAGGTTCTTCTCAAATGTAAGCAAGTTAAGATGAAGCCATACTGAATTAGGGTGTGCCCTAAATCCAATGATTGGTGTTCTTATAAAGAGAGGGAGGTTTGGTGACAGAGACATAGAGACCATAAGGAAGAAGATCATGTGATGGCAGGCAAAGTTTGGAGTCATGCAGCTACAAGTCAAAGAACTCAAAGGATTGCCAGCAACCACCAGAAGGCAGAAGGGAAGTATGGAAGAGATTCTTCCATAGAGCCTTCAGAGAGAGCATGGTTTTGCCAACACCTTGATTTTAGTTAGGCTTCTAGCCTCCTGGACTATGAAAGAATAAATGTTCTCAGTCTCCATTCTGTGGTAATTTGTTACAACAGCCCTAGGAAACTAATACATCAGAGTTGCATAGGAAGCAAGTAGTAGGTCCATGGATGGGGTTTGGCATTTCTGAAATCTAGTGAAGTATTTGTTTTTTCCAAGACATTTCAGTGCCTCCCTATGAGTGCCTCTTCTCCATCTACTCTCACTATCCTCAGTAAAATTAAGTTAGGGAAATCATTATCTTTGGGATTTATGGCATTTTGTTTTAGGGTGTTCTAATTATAAGGAGGTAGGTGACACATTTGAGTTTTAAGAGGACAGCCATGTAAAAATCCCATTGTTGTCCAGAGGCAAAACGTGCTATACTGGGCGATTCATGTCATGTGGAGAACATATTTCTCCTTTCTGGTTTCTCCCACTGAGACTATCTCAAAACAGAGCTGTAATGAGCACTATCTATCTCTGCTGGTAACCTATGATACAATTATGATAATGATAACGATAAACATTTATTAAGCACCCACAGTGCAAGGTGTTACTTGTTCAAAATGCATAAAAGACCTGGTCCCCACTATCATAGTGTTCACCATAGTATGGGCACAGTATGGGAGTTGATACTTTGTGGTCAGTTAATGCTTTGAACTGATGTGCTTAGAAAACAGACCATAATCCCTCATGCTTCCGGATTTCTTTTGTGAGTTATTCTGCTGTCTCATGTTCTTATAAGTACGCTGTGGCTGGAGACCATAAAAATGACAGGCTCTGGAAAATTTGGAATTTCCATAATCATCAAAATACTTTGAGTCCACTTTTCTCACCAATTTACTGATGAGGAAACAGGTGACAACAGATGAAGTGACATTCCCAGGAATAGTGGGTTGAGTAGTTCCTCTTCCCTCAAATTCATGTCTACCTGAAACCTGTGAATGTGACCTTATTTGGAGATAAAGATCTTGGCATATGTAATCAAGTTAAGACGAGATTATTAGTTATGTTGTTTTGGATCTTGCTCTGAATAAAAGGAGTTTTCATAGGTCTCTTTGCTTCTAGATCTCCTTGCTATGGCTTCTTTAAGCTAGCAGTATTTCTTGTATAGGGAAGAGCTGGTAATGGTCTCAGAACCATGTATCTTAGAGTTGGAAGAGACCCCAAGGTATCATGGTATGTCACCTGCTTTAGGGTGACTTAGCATTCATAATTTCCATTTTACAGATGAAATAATCAACAGTAATTTCAATGAGTTGATAAAGGTAATATGTTTAATTAGTAGAAGATAAAAATCCAACATTTTTTAGTAATTCCTATGTGTCAGGCATTGTGCTAAGAATTTTATGTGCATAATCTCATTTAATTTCTATAATAACCTTATGATGTAGGTATTATTATTATCCTATTCTAAAGAAGAGAAAACTTAGACACAGAATGATTAAGTAATTTTTTCAAGGCAGTAGTATTAGTAAGTATCAAAATCATGTATCAGCATCTATGTAGCATAGATACACCATTGTGACCGAAGAAAGTCTGATTCCAGAGCCCAAGCATTTAATCACCACATTATACTGTTTAATGGTTAGAGTAAGAATCAAGTTCTCTTGCTTTAGAGATTTAGTCAAGTGACTCCCAACCATTGTGCAAGATCTATGAATCTATATATACTCCAAACATTATCTGTAGACTAAAAAACAATTCAACCATCCAATATTTTAAAATGAATACTGGTTTTGTTTGGATAAGTTGTGAATTCATTAAAAGCATTATTGAATTAAGAGTGGTTTCTTGTCATGATTCATTTGATTAAATCAGTGACTACTAAAAGAACTACCTTCTTTTGTGGGAGTCTAAAACATTTAATCTGGAAAGGAGTCCTTATATTCATGAAGAACATTATGAACCACAGGTAGAGTAAAAAGAGAGCTCAATTTGGAATCAGATAGATTTCAGTTTGAGTCTTGTTTTCTGCTTACTTCTTAACTGAGTGACCTTGGGCAAGTCCCTTAATTATCTTGGCTTCAGTTTCCTCATTTGTAAAATGATATTCTATAACTCATCTCAAAATGTTGGGAATCTCAGGTACAACACTTTACATGAAAGTATTTTATAAAATAATAGAGTTATGTAGGAATATGGGAAATAAGGTGAACATTATTATTCCTCTGTGATGCTCAAGGAATCAGGTTTGGTCCTGAATACTGCCTTATTTCAATTTTATCCACAGTCATTCTGTATAGTCTTTTTATTTTTTTGAAATAGAATTGCCGATTGAAAGTGCATGTTTATTTTTATTTTTTATTATTGTAAAATAGGACTATTTTATTTATTTTATGAAGGAAATTATCTTTCTCTCTTTTTTGTCACTACCGTGATGATAAGCCAGGAAACAAGTCAATTTCCAAGAAAATAATATTCATTCCTGATACGAGCTATCTTCACTTTCTAGTCATGCCTAGAATAGCACATCCTTTGTGAGATGAAAACTTAGTGTGGTGAAGAGGAAAAGAAGATGGTATGCCAGCTCTTCTGTGGGTTACTATGAGTAGGTCACAGCCACTCTGGGAGACCCTACACCATTTTTTTCTAGGCTGAGAACTAGAAATGGAAGAATGGAGTCCAGTCAAAGAGATGAACTCTTTCTGTTTCTCCCATGTTTCTCCTTTCCCAGATTTCTAATCAATTCCATAGGCCTTATTTATTGAAGCAGAAGTCCAGAAGAACAAATCAGAACCATCTCTAGCCTTTTTGAGTGACATGAAAATACTGCTGGGCCTACTTAGTAAATACCATTATGAAGTGGCCAGGCAAGGTACTCCTGTCAATGAATCCAAGAACCTTGGAGTTGGGTCTGGTGATAGCAGACCTTGAAGAAACCTCATTTATAGCCCTGCATATATTTTAGTCTGACTTGGTCACTGCTGTGACTTTTCATTTCCCCTTTGATCCTAGTCATTTATAACTACTGAGCTGCTCCAAGATTTTGCATGAAAAGTTTAGCCTAAGCTTCTGGAGCTAGAGCTGTGCTGCCACCACCTGGAATTGTGGGGGATTTCAATAGCACTTGTCCTTAACCTTCCTTCTAACAGCCAGTCATCCACAGACAGATATTGAATTCTGTCTGATAAAAGTCCTTTTCTCTGGAAGGTTTCTAATACTTTGGGAGGTACTTGATTATGGAAGGGAGTTTGGTTTCTGAGCTTTTGAATGAAATTTATAAGACTGGCAGCAATGATGGCAGCAATGAATTTTTGAACAAACTTCTTATATGCTTTACCAGCCACAACTATCTGTTAGATTAATAAAACAGTGCATTAGTAATCTGGGTCTGACCAGTGTTAGGGTATGATGAATCTTGTGGCCCAACTGTACTGCAACTCTTTTTGTTAACCTCTTGCCTGAAAACATATAGGTCTCAAGAGAGATTCAGGGCCTCCTTGTCAATTACAGTAGGAGCACACAGTCAGCGCTTTATAAGACCTAGGAAGTATGGGAAAACTAGTTGGCTGCTCCATCCTTCTATTAACCTATGCAGAGTCTTGACACTCATGTCCTTGATTCCATCTACGTTGCTATTTGGGTGCCACCATAGTCCATCCTTAGCAGACTTCAGCTGTGAGTCTTGGCAGACAATAAAGATAAGCTTAAGTGCTTGGTCTGCCGCATTCTTTATGGTAAAGGAAAGAGTAGGGGTTACCTTTTTATAGGCCTAAAGCAATCATGTGGGTAGCGTCAACAGAGCTGTCATTTGCTGGGTCCACTCTTAGTGAGGCTTGCTTTATGTTCGCATAGAAGAGGTTGGTCATTTGTATTGATCATCTGGTTGCTCTTAGACACATTTAACTTCCATCATACCAAGGCAAGTCCCAAAGAGAAATGTCATAGGCTTGGAACACACCATACTTCTGGTGCAGTCATGTGATCTGACAGAGGTGGAAATTGTGGAACTACACAGGAGGGTTCCAGGACCTTCTGTCCTCAAGAGCATGCAAACCATAGCAACACATGGTTTCACAGATACACTGCCAGTGTCGCCAGAATTAATCATTTCCTTTTCTACCACTAGGTCTTATACTAATTATGTCCCAATCTTTTCGTTATACTGTGTAATCTTTTGACAAAGCTCTTACTGCTATTACTGTAACTTTCCTGGTCTATCTGCTAGCAAATATCTTGAAGAAAATCAAGTTTGCTCAACAGACCATCTCTTGGTATTTAGTGAAATCTTATCAATGTAGACTGCCTTAGATGGTCTTCAGATCTCAAATTAAATGTTACTTCCTCAGAGAGGCTTTTTCTTATTATCCGTTCTAAAGTCGGTTTCTCCAACTTCTTTGGTATAATAGTTAAGAAAACATACCCAAGAGGCAGACAAAGCCATTCCTGGCTTTGCCTACCACTGGCTATGTTACCCAAGTTACTTAGCCTCTCTGTGTCTCAGTTTCCTCATAAAATAGGCATAATAATAGTACATACTTCAGAGGGTTGTTGTTTAGAACAGTGCCTGGCTATCTTCATCATTGTTTTAGCCCATGTTTGTGTCTTTCACGCCACTTATTTTAACTTGAAATTGTTGTAGGTGTCAGGGTTTTGTTTTGTTTTTTCAGTCTCTCTCTCACTGTTCTGATAGTTTCATGAAGGTAGGAACCACATTTGTGTTTGTCTTGTTCATTCTCCTTTCCCCAGTGCTTAGCACACAGTAGGAACTCAATAAATACTTACCAAGTAAATGAATGATAATTTAAGAAAAATTTCCTAAACTCGAATATCTCTTTCCTCCAAGTTCCTATTACAATAAAATCTCTTTATAACAAAAAAGATTCCCAGATCTCCATCAATGGAATATTTTATTTCAAGGAACATTTGCTATAAACAAAATGCCAAGGCAACACATTCCAAACAGTCTTTTGTATCAGTCTTTTCCTCTTCACTATTGCCTTTGCTTTCTCCACCTACTTACAACTAGATCTACTAATGGTACCCACCTCTAGATCTAGGCTCAGAGCCTAAGGAAATCATCCCAGCCATAACTAAGGTAAAATGGTTGAGGATTTAATATAGGGTATGAAAATGATGAAGGTACAAGCACATTAAATTACTTAAATGTGCTGTGTAAACTGTAAAGACCTTCACCCTGGCATGAAAATGAAATATGTTAGAGATGTATCCTGGGTGACTGTGTCCAACTCCTAGATCCTATTCACTCTACCCTCTGTCACAGACAGATCTCTATCTAACAGAACTCCATTTGTGCTTGTTACCTGGAATCTTCTGCAGGTATATCCTGCCTTCTTCTCTCCTGAAACATTTTGGAACTTCATGAATTCCCTGGACACAGTCCAAGGAAAACATCCAATTACATCCAACATTCCATTATCGATATCGGCCTCCTCTGATTTCCATTACCTCAGGTCTCAGTGTTGCTACCTCATTCTCAGCAACTCTTAGTCCTGAACGCGCTCTGTTTATACAGTTTTGGTATATGTTGTACTGGAATTAGATTTGTGTAAAAATTAGAGGAAGGTAGAGGAAGCTGTCCTAATTTGTCATTTCCAAGTAAACCACAAATCGTAAAAATGTTATTTAGTTACTAACCTGTTCAAAAACTTGGATGACACCACTGACCTCCAGCATAAGGTTCTAAATATTTGTTCTAGTAATCAAGGCTCTTCACCATAGTCCCTACCCACCTTTTCAACATCAACTGCCATTACTCCACCATACAAAGCTTTTGTGAGATCTAAGGGTAGACGCGTTCTCTTTGTTACTAGCAGCCTGGCACTTGGAATTGTATCTGGAACATTGTGGTGCTCAGTAAATGTAAGAGGTAAAAATTACTGGGTTCTTTGTGTTAAACATGTAAAACATGAAGTGCTTTAAGATATCTCACTTTACAGATATCATCTCATGTAATTCCCCGACTTTAAAAAATAGATACTATATTAATTTGTCCAAGTTCACTCAACAAAGGTAATGGAAAAACCAGGACTTGAACCCAGATCCATTTAGCAGCAGAGCTTGCGCCATTAAAAACTATACCACATCATTTCAATGGTGTTTGTAGAATAAATACTTGAGCCAAACTACTCTTCATTGCTTCCCTAAAGCAATGACGTTATCGTAGTTTATGTGACTTTACAAACACCCTTTCTCTCACTTGAAAGACTTTCCTACAGCTTCTAGGTGCTCAGTCATCCTTTGGACTTAGTCTATATCAATGATGAGCACTACTTCTCTGATACCTGATAAGTGCTTCCTTGTATTTGTAGTTCTCCTTTTATGATACCCACAACTAGACTGTAAGCTCTGGGAGGGCAAAATTCACACTGCTATTGAGTCTCAGTCTTAAGCATCAAGTGTAGGCACTTAGATCCATTAAGTAATATTTCCTGAGGGTAATGGCTTAAATGGGACAAAACAATAAACCGAAGCTAGGTTCCTTTTTAATTACAATTGGTAAGAAACCTACATTACATAAATGTGTATTAAAACATAAAATCCTTTCATGTGCAAATATTAGTTACTGGGATGAGAAATCGAAGGAGCAAGGAATAAATAGTCATCATCATAACCATCATCTTTACAAGTAAATTTGCTTCAGAGGTTGAATTATCTTGTTATGTCTGCCATCTATTTTAGATCGATCTATTGGAAGTTCCAGAAATCAGAAATTAGTTGCCTAGACTGGACATAGTTATTTTGCATCTATGCAGTAATTTACATTTATAAAACTGCTTTATGATAATTATAATGTTCACTGGAGATCAAACAAGACTGAACAGGAAACCTGGGAGGATCTTCAAAGGCTTCCTAATGACCAGGAACTGCCTCTGGTAGGAAATCTTTGGTTAAATTCTATGTAGATCTCTTTTTCTCAAGAGAGGATCAGATTTCATTGATCTCCATGTTCCAAAGCTGTTCATGAACCCTGCTGTTCTGGATCTGTGACAGCTATTTATTTCTCATGGAAAAGGGAACTAAATTAAGCATCTTTATTTTACTCTCCTTGGCTAAAAAATATCTAATGCTATATTGGAACAGTTTAACGGTCCACTAAGTAATATTCAAAGTCCTGAGTTATAAAGGAAGGGAGGCCCACGTGTGAATCTCCTGTAATGTACAAGATGTAAAATTCAGAGTTATTCAGAGTTGTGAATTCTCTTCTGACCCTTGTAGGTGATTACCTTTGCTGGGATTTTAATCTGGTGGTTTCACAAACCATGAGATCAAGTACAGTGCTCTGTTAAAAAAAAACCTATATATATATATATATATATATATATATATATACATAAAATGACATAATTTTCTATTTTCTTTACACTGAGAAGAAGGGTCTGTAGAAGATGTCTTCATATACACTGACATTAAAGAAAGACTATCTCATTTTTCCCCCCAGATAGCCCTGATCTCTCTGCTATGGAGCATGCAATTTGACTACCTTGCTAGGGTTCACTTTTATTGCATGACTAACAAAATTATTAATAGTTATAAAATTATTCAGGTCCTTAAAAATGCAATCACTATGCTTCTCTCAATGGTTTCTCAAAGCAGTAAATTCTAGGCTGATTAGCAGTTGGCCACCAATTTTCATTTTAAATATATTTCCATTAATTTACTTAAACCCGCTCTTGCTCTCCTGAAATGGCATCAAGCATCAGAAGGGCTTTCCTGTCTCTCCCACCACATCCTCCATGGTTGGAAGAAAGAAGACTCAGGTTTTCTTATTTCTCATCTTTGGGCTGAGTCTGTCTTTTTCTCTTCACCTTTTCTTTCTGAATGACCCTGCTCTTGACCCGGAGCATGAAATCTGAGAACTGGTTGGGGGTGGAGTGTGGGGAGGATGTTCTGGAACTCAGCAGATGGATCCCAAGAGCACAATGGCTTACCAGCCCTCCTGTGATTGTTGCCAAAATGCCTTCCTGTTTTCCAAAGTGTCTCGTCCCCTGCTCCTTTGTTTTGCTTTGCTAGGAGACTGCAGTTCTGATTTTGCTAGGAACCAAATCTGCTGTTTCAAGGAAATGCAGCTGCTTGCTTTGGTGGGTGGCTTGAAAGAGAGAATTTTTCTATCCTCCCTCTCCAACCTCCTTCCCACCCCACCCTCATGTGAACTCCGCTGGCTGGCTTATCTCACAAAGCATTGATTTCAGAAGCTGACTATTTGCTTTTGATTGTTTGGCTGGGACTGCAACGAAGTCATTGATGGATCTCATTTTGAGCTATCATCCTGTCTACTCTTTTCGGTCAGCCTTCCAGAACTGATTGCCTGTTCCCCCAAATGAAACTGCACAGCCAGACAGCGGGGCTTTCTCAACTTCCACCTTTTCCCAGGGCAGAGAACACATGGAGCTACATGGGCCTCAAGCTGGGTCTGCTTGTCTCTGAGATTGTTAGTTCTCTTACCGACCCATCATTAGGCACAAGACTTAATTTGATCACTGCTGCCTAGGCTGTTACCCCTGAGCAGATATTGCCTGGTACTGATGTCGCTGCATTTTGTGATACAGGACACTCTCTTTTCCTACTCTTTCTAATTCCTAGCTTTTGGGAGAAAGGTTGTTGGTTCTGTATGGCTATTCTGGCCCCAGCTGCAGGCAACAGACCCAAAATAATATGCTTTCCCTCCCCACGTCCAGTGCACCAATATGTAAACTGTTGAACCCCAAATCAGGATGCTTTCCCGGGTGGCAAGCCATTGTTTCCTTCCCACTCGAGAAAGGTGCGTAACTTCTATGCTGCTAAAATGATTTTTCTGTCACTTCTGCCTTATCTGTCCCCTTTGTGGTGCTCTCTCTGCCTCCTTCTGGGATCTCCCTCTTTCAGTTTACTCTCCACTGCCCCAGGGCCTGTCAACCTGAACAAATATTATGCATTGTGCTGTTAGTGGCATACGTGACATGCCTTTGGTTCTTACACTGCTAGCCCAGGTAATGTAACTGCATCTGTCAAACTGGCAGTTCTTCATGTTTATTAGTTTTGTCTCTTTTTAAGGTTGACATTAACCAACTAGTAAGTTTCCTAGTTCAGTGAAAAATCAGTGGGTGGACCAGCTGGAATTCCCAGGGAGCTACACAGGGCCTCTCCTGAGTTATGGGAGAAGCTTCAGAGGAACCAAGAGTCAGCTTAGGCCTAGCCTGGTTACCTAGAACTAAAAAGTATACAACAGGTCTGATGTCCTCACTGAGACCATCTTTGGCCTAAGATACCTAGAGAAGCCCAGGTAGTTGGGTCATCAGATTGACCTTTGTGTTCCTCCTCTTCTGGGTTCTTTGGCTATTATTGTCTATTTGAACTTAAATGCAACAAGGTGTTAGAGCACAGAGTTCATACACTCCCTCCAGCTCCATCACCATATATCTCTAAGTCTTGAAAGATCTGGTTTGTTTTTTCCAGTCCTGTGGACATCTCCAAAAAGAACTCGGCTTCCAGGAAGACGGGCAACTAGATAGGTTTTTGTTTTGTTTTTGTTTTTTCAATTTGGAAAGCCAATCTTCAAGACCTATTCGGTAGGGCTGATATTTTGATCAGAGGTCTTTCAGTACCCTCAGCCATTCCTTCCAGTGATATTTATGCTCTTTTTCTTCCTTTTTTGCTTCAACCACTCCAGAAATAGCAGAAGAGACTGTGAGAGAAGTTTAGTGTGAGAGTCAGAAGCCAAGCCCCTGTCTGGAGCTCTCATCTGAGGGAGTTACACATGGTACAGGGGTTCCTAGGACCCATATACTAGGTTGCAGCTAGAGTTTGGGGGTAGCAGTGCAAAAAATTTGACTTGCCCTAAACAAGGGCATCCTTAGTCTGTATATTTCCAATTCCCTCTCTCTCTCTTTTTTAGCATTCAGTTCATATTTCAATTGGTTTTTGAGGTCCCTTACTTGGTGATAGGTTTTTTTCCCAAGTTGTCAAGAAGACATTTTACTCTAGGGGTATGTGTGGCATGTCACTCTTACCCAACTCTTTGGGATGAGAGAGGCAGCAATGGGAAGGCTGGGCACAATCTGATCAGAATGCTTTGAAGGGAGAGCTTTCTGTTTTCAAAGGTGGTGGTGGGGAACAATAACAGTTGGTATGAGTTTGCACCTAAGAAGATAGTGTTTGGGATTCACTTGGAGAGAATCCACATGAAAAGGTTGAGGCGATAATGCTGCTAGCCCAAATGGTGCTGTCAAAACATCACAAGTAGTCACTGCAGGGTAGTACAGAAGGTGTTAGAGAGTGGTGTCATTTATTGAAATGTATCTGCTGATTTAGCCTTTGCTAATTAAATGGTCCCCATGATGTATGTTTACTCAGGGACAGTTATGAGTTTTGCAGCAGCAGGGGTTTGGCCCTGTGGGAAGTGCCTTTTCTAAAGAGAGGAGATAAGTATGGAGGGGGCTTGGGCATAATTGTTCAGGGATGCTGGCCTTGTCAAAATGGGAAGACTGGGAGTGATTAATAGCTTTCTGTCCCTTTTTCACCACTGTTCCTCATGTCTCTTGTGTTTCTTGGAAAAGGCAGGTGACAAAGCCCTGGTGGCGGACAATTTTAGCACTTAAGGAGTACTTTCTCTTTGTTTTTCTGCCACAGCTCCCAGGGTGTCACTGTTACCCTCTGTCGCAGGGTGGGAATGGGGGTGGGGCTTGGGAGGAAGAGGGAGGAAAAAGTGCAAGAGACCTTAAAGACTTTTCTTGGCCCCCTTCCCTGGTTTTCCTGGTATTTCGAAGGGTCAGAAACAGCATCCGGGATGGTGGAAATTGCACCCCACTCCTGCCCAGCATGTCTACATCCCTGACTGCTGCTTTTAATGCTTTTCTTTGTGATGCTTGGGACTGTGTGTGTGTGTGTGTGTGTGTGTGTGTGTGTGTAGTAGGGGACTAACTAGAAATTGGGCAATCTCTTTGGGCAGAAGGGAACAAAATTTTAAGAAGCCATCAACATGATATACCTCATTCTAGTTCCTCTTCTAGAAAAGTCCATAGTATGTAGAATTATTTACTGCTATTAAATTAATCAACTGGATTTAAAACTTTATAAGGGCAAGGACCATTTTTTTGAAAAAATTCTCAGTCCCTAACACAATGCTGGGCACAGAGCCAGCATTTGTTGATTTCACAAGGGAAGTGGTTAAGTCTTGTGTAGTGAGGTCATCTTGGCAAATCATTGAACTGCTCTGCAACGCTGCTTCCACATCTGCAAAGTCTCTTTACCTTCCAAGGATATTGTAAAGATTAAATAAGATGATGACTTTAATAATGACACTTTCCAGTTTTGTGTTGTTTTGTCCATTTTCATTTTTGATTTTGTCTACTCTAGGCATTGTAACCTAAGTAAGGAGACCAGATATGCAGGCTGGAAAAAGCTTGACTTTGGTTATTATTTTTTTAAAAGATTTTTTAAAAATTTTATTTATTAGAGAGAGAGATCACAAGTAGGCAGAGAGGCAGGCAGAGAGAGGTTGGGAAGCAGGCTCCCAGCTGAGCAGAGAGCCTGATGCGGGGCTCTATCCCAGGACCCTGAGATCATGACCTGAGCCAAAGGCAGAGGCTTTAACCCACTGAGCCACCCAGGCGCCCCTGGTTATTATTTTTTTTAATAAAGCTTTTCTTCCTAAGAGAACTTTATCAGGCAGCTGGTCAAATTGGTTGGGTAGAATGGACTGCCAATGAGATGCAACAAAAGCCAAGCTAGAAGATAATCCACATTTTTGCAGCGAAGGCAGAGGGATGTGATGAGGGAGTTGGGGGAGACAGAGAAAATGGAGTTATTTGAAGGCTAATAATCTCTTTGGAGCTTAAAGCAAACATCTTAAAAACACATTGCAGAAAGCTCCCTTAAACTTGTCAGTGCTACAGTCTTCATATCTTGGTACCTTAGTACTTACCATAAATTTTTACCTTTTTTTAAAAATTTTTACCATTTTGAACAAAACCTTTTACCCTATCCTTACTAATATCAGAACAACAAGAATTATCCTCATATACTGGCTCAATTTAAATATAAAGATATCCCCATTTTGGTCTTCTTCCATTGCCATTCAGCACTGTTTCAGTGGTGTGGCTGAAATTTTAATGATAAAAAAAAATCTTACTAATTTTGACTCTGGCCTCAGTGCCCCAAAGAGCTGCCTCGGCCCAGAGAGCTGGCTCAGGCTGGACAGCCCTGTAGTTTGTATCCAGGGCCCAGTGCTTCTCAGCAAAAGTTGGATCAAAAATACTGAGGACAGTCACTAGATGTCCCTCTTGTGTCTCTAAAGAGGCTGAGGAGGCGGGGCTCCCTTAAGGATTGAAGTAAAGCTAAGACTGAGAGAACTTTCTTTTTGTTTTTATTATTCTCACCCAGAACAGCTTCCCCCCCCCCCAGAATGGTTTTATTAAGTTAATAAATTCCTGATCATGAAGGTGTTTTCCGCCACTCATTTAGTCAATAGCATTGTTGGAGTGTAATGATCGAGTGTGCTGAATAGGGGTAAAAAAACACATCTGGGAGCAAATGGTGTTAGGATTATCTGGAAGGATGGACGAGCTAATTTTTGGAGGGGAGGTGTGACTATCACTTTGAGCTTGGGAGTGATGTGAAAGAAGGAAAGCAAAGGCACACTCTTCTACCTCCCTCAGAGCCTGGCTTCCGTAAAAGTGGTTTAGTATACCTAGAAGTACTTGGGGTGATCTGCTTGGAAAGGAGGGGTGCCTCAAATATGAACAGTGAGCTGGAAGCAGGGAACCCGATGTCATCTCCTTAGAGAAGAGCACGTTTGTCTTTGCAAATGCAGAACATGTCTTTACAATGTCATTGCAATTACAAAGGTAATGACATTGTATATGAATTGAATTCTCCTATTTATCTTTAAAAGACAGCAGAATATAGACATTCTATTAGCACTCCCCAAGGTAAGAGGTCCGCAGCCTTCTTATCTTGTTGTGTGCATCTTTACAGATGCCACGGCAATGTTAATCATTTTACCTGAGTAATTCTTCCATTTCTCGTTACCTGGGGGATTGTTAATGGCCGAGACTACTTCTCAGACTCTTTGCTCCCGCTCAATCAAGCCGTGGAGGCGCCAGTTTACTTTTATTGATCAGCGGATTCCTGACAGCCTTAGCCACAAGGAAGCAGCATCATCCTTTTTTAACTTAAAGGGGAACAGATCGCCTTAAACTTAACAGCTAAAAGCTTCTAAGCATAGCATGCAAACATTTTAGCATGCTGCTAATTGTTCTGTTTAAATAGTCCAAGCAATATTTTAGAAAGCTGACAAACGCGGAACTCACATCCCGTGATCAGATACCAAACCCATTTCAAATGCCTTTTTAGGCCTTTTTAATTAGACTAAGATGCACTTCATTCCCACTCCACTCGCTGACATCAAAGGTAAATAACTGTGATAAATCAAATGAAGCCCTTCTCTCTGCGGAGCTCTGAGATGCGCCCACGCTGCCTGCCATGTTGTCATTCTCTCCTACTACTTGCCCATTTTTACAACCGGGTCTGCAGAAAACCGGGAGGGCCATTGGGTTCCCTTGAGCCATAAGTCTGCTGTCCACATCTAAATGACCAAAACTAAACGATACTCATTGAAGATGCCCCGATTTTCTCCTTTGCTGTTTTGGGCTGAATTGCATCCAAATACGAAAGAGTGAAAGGAACCCTACACCGAAAGCGGATCAGGTTCCCCAAGCCCTCCCCTTGGTTTCAGATACACGTTCAGGGAGTTGTAACGTCACTCCTGAAATAATTCTTTTTTTAGGAGGTAGCTGTCTTCTCCTTCCTCCACCGAGGTAAAGGTTGCTAAACTAGCTCCTTTTGGAAGGAGATATATATTTTTTTTAAAGAAGCTGAGTTGCTTTCTGCAAGAAGATGGCATTTTTTGAGAAAACCTATTATGTTTCCAAATGCCATTTCCCCTTTCCTTAATGTTTAATGTTTTTAAAAGGCAAAAGTGATTCTCATTTTAGGCCCACAAGCTTGGGCCAATGTCGTTGGGGCTAATTATGAGTTTGCTAAACCAAGTCGCCCAAATATCCGAGAGGACTCGCTCAGAAGGTAGGTTTACTTTTCCAAGTATTGTGAATTCAGGAGCCGGTCCCCGCCACCCCCAATCTGTGATGAAAAACAAAAACAAAAACAACCCAACTAGTTCGGCGGGGTATTTTTGATTCTTCCTGCTGGTGACCTTAATTAAGAGCCACAGAACAGAGAAGGGAGGACTCCCCTCTGTCCTCAGGGCGCCTTAGTCCGGAAGGCAAGCTGAATTTGATGTCAGCCCCAGCCACGCCAGCCTCCCGCTTCCCAGCCCCGGCACAGGCCGCAGCTGTCGCCACCACCGCCTGAGAGGAGCTGGCAGTCCCCTGAGACTGAAACCCCGCGGGAAGCCTAGGGTGCCCCACACACGGTGCTGGCTCCAGCTGCCGGCCACCTACGGGGACAGCGCGCCTTCCACGAAGCTCCTGCGGGGTTGGGGGCTCTCCCGGCATGGCGCGGCACCGTGGCGTCCGCTCCACCCGCTCTTCCCCAGCGAACAGTTTATTTATAGAGAGCTAAATTCTCCAACAGGGTGGGGTGAGGGGCGACGAAATTTGTCCAGACCTCTCCGCGGTTCAGTCCCTGCGACACAGACCCCATCTGATTAACAAGCAACAGACAAGAGCGAACTGAACCCGGCCAAGGGCCCTGCTCTGGGAGAATAAGTGCTGCTTTCACCGGGGAAGGAGGGATGGAGGTGACAGTCCGGGAGGATGGCTGCCGCGGTTTTCAGCTGAGGTGAAGACTCACCGGCCAAGAGCCGGACGAATGACCACCTCGGAGGCGCTTTCTCCTTTCTTTTTTTCCTTCCAGTACCCGAGAAGGAGAGAGGAAGGTAGAGAAGCAGACAGACAAAACCCAGGGTGAAGAGACAAAGAGGGAGGGGGAGGGGGGCGAAGAGAAAGAATATGAATATGAATATTATATTCAAGATATGAGCATATATGAGGGTGGTGAACACGCCGAGAGAATCACATCCTCATCTTTTCTGCAATCTACAAACATGAGAGGCGCGCAGTTCCTGGTGATGCTCAGCCTCATCGCCAGCACACTCCCTCTCCACTCCACCCAGTCCTCTAGCCCTCGCCTGCCCTGCCGCCAGGCCTCCTCAGACTCCCGCCCAGGCTCCGCGGGCCGGGGTACCACTCGGTCCCTCCAGTGTGTAAGTTTCCGGCTGGCCCCGCCCCGCCCCGCCTCCGCGCCTTGGCCCCGCCCCAAACCCGGAGCCCGCTGGGCGGCGCGCTGATTGGTCAGCGCCTGGCGTAGCCCGGCTCGGCTGCTCCGGCTCTCTCCGGCTCTCTACAGACTCCACCGCCAGTAGTTTGCGGCATCGGGAGGAGCAGCAGCAGCAGTAGAGGCGGTGGCGGGCGCAAGGGGAGACGGACCAGCGGGCGCGGACGGCAGCACAGCTCCAGCACACCATGCCGGACTTGCCCAGAGGGCATTGGCACTCGCGTCCCTAGCCTGGTGCAGGCCCTTGGCGCGTTGCGCTGGGCGGCATTCCGGCTGAGTGCATTCATCGGAGATTCCTCCCACCCCTGCACGCTCACACTCCACACTCACACTCCCCGCACCACACACTCACTCTTCCTCTCTCACACATTCACACACAGCCAGACAGAAAGCGAGCAAGACAGACCTCTCGAGTGCAAAAGCGTCCGGGAGGGAGGGAGCCCAAACGCAGCGCGGCCAGCGCCTTTCTGGGAGGATGGAATCAAGACGCTCCCGCAAGTAAACTTTGGCGGCGACATAACCGTCGACCGTGGCAGCTGCTGAGGCGGACCTTAGCGACATTCGACTGAGCTAGGAGGATTTCTTCCCACAGCGGCGGCGGCGGCGGCCACGGCGGCGGCAGCGGCGGCGGCGGCGGCGGCAGCGGCGGCGGCCCTCAGAGCGACACCCTAGCCTAGACCAAGGGAGGAGGTGAAGCCCCGGGTACCCGCGGCAGCGGCCCCGCCTCTCCTGGCCGGTACTGTTGTCGCTTCCCCTCCCCTCTTACCCATTCCCCGCCCCCCACCCCGGGCCATTGGAAAGAACTGGACTTTGATAAATCGCCATCGCCCCGTTTTCACAAACTTGACGTGGAGGCTTGGGCTGCGTTGGTAACTTTGATTTCCAAGACGCAAACGCCCGCAGTCTAGCTGCTCTGTGGAGAGGATTCCGCGCCCACCTCCAGTCCTGGACAGACGCGCCCCCAAGGCTTCTGAAGCCAACCTTAGCGCGAGGGAGCGCGCTCTAGTCTCAGCAGCCTCGCTCTCTCCCCTCCCCCTTCCTCTGCCCGCCACCGGACTGCCATCCGGCTCAGCTGGATACCCGGGCGCCTGCGGCGTTTGACGGCAACTCAAAGTCCCACCTTTGATCATCCTTTCTCCCCAACAGACCTTGAAAAGGCCAGCGTGGCCCCCCCGGACCTCGGAGGGCGCGTTCCAGGCGGGTTCTCTCTCCGCAGTGAGCCCGGAGAGCTGGGGGGAGGTCCCTGCGCATGCCAGGTGCACAGACTACGCGTTCGTCAGCCCCAGTACCGGCGCGCCGCGGCGGGCCAGGCAGTGCCTGAGACGCTGCACCCCCACCGCCCTCCGGGTCTTCGCCCCAAGTGCGGCCCAGACGCAGCCCTCCGTCGATCAGGCAGCTCAGACGGCGTCCGACCCGCAGCCCTGCGCCGCTGCGGCCAGTCTCGTCTGGCTAACTTTGAAGGGGGAAAACTGAGTAGCCGGGCTGGAGGGAGGGGGCTCGGGGCCGCGCGGCGCTCCCTTGGACCCCCGGAGCCCCCGGGCCCCCCGCCAGCCCCCTCCCAGTCTGCTGCAACCTCAGCATTGGAGCCGGTGCGGGTGTCTCCCCCGCGCCGCCGGGCCGCCCTGGGCGGGACTCCTCCCGCGGCCTCCGGGGCCCGGGGGCGCGCGCAACAGGCGGCCCGAGTCAGCGGGAAGCTGGAGCGCCGGAGGCGTCGGCCTCGGAGGGGTGTGGAGAGGCGAGGCCAGGCAGAGCCCCGCGCAGCCATGGAGTCGCTCCTGCTGCCGGTGCTGCTGCTGTTGGCGGTACTGTGGACGCAGGCAGCTGCCCTCATTAACCTCAAATACTCGGTAGAAGAGGAGCAGCGCGCCGGGACAGTGATCGCCAACGTGGCCAAGGATGCGCGCGAGGCAGGCTTTGCTCTGGATCCACGGCAGGCCTCTGCCTTCCGTGTGGTGTCCAACTCAGCTCCGCACCTGGTAGACATTAACCCCAGTTCGGGCCTGCTTGTCACCAAGCAGAAGATCGACCGCGACCTGCTGTGCCGCCAGAGCCCCAAGTGCATCATCTCGCTCGAGGTCATGTCCAGCTCAATGGAGATATGCGTGATTAAGGTGGAGATCAAGGACCTGAACGACAACGCGCCCAGCTTCCCAGCGGCACAGATCGAGCTGGAGATCTCCGAGGCAGCTAGTCCCGGAACGCGCATCCCGTTGGACAGCGCCTTTGACCCGGACTCGGGCAGCTTCGGCGTGCAGACCTACGAGCTCACGCCCAATGAGCTGTTTGGCCTGGAGATCAAGACGCGCGGCGATGGCTCACGCTTTGCGGAACTTGTAGTGGAGAAAAGTCTGGATCGCGAGACACAGTCGCATTACAGCTTTCGAATCACCGCACTCGACGGCGGCGACCCACCGCATCTGGGCACTGTTGGCCTCAGCATCAAGGTGACCGATTCCAATGATAACAACCCGGTATTTGGCGAGTCCACCTATGCAGTGAGCGTGCCAGAAAATTCACCTCCCAATACACCTGTCATCCGCCTCAATGCCAGCGACCCAGATGAGGGCACCAATGGTCAGGTGGTCTACTCCTTCTACGGTTATGTCAACGACCGCACACGTGAGCTCTTCCAGATCGACCCACACAGTGGCCTGGTCACAGTCACCGGTGCCCTAGACTATGAAGAGGGCCACGTGTACGAACTGGACGTGCAGGCCAAGGACCTGGGGCCCAACTCCATCCCGGCACACTGCAAGGTGACCGTCAGCGTTCTCGACACCAATGACAACCCGCCGGTCATCAACCTGCTGTCAGTTAACAGCGAGTTGGTGGAGGTAAGCGAGAGCGCCCCCCCGGGCTACGTGATTGCACTGGTGCGAGTGTCTGATCGAGACTCGGGCCTCAATGGGCGCGTGCAGTGTCGTTTGCTGGGCAACGTGCCCTTTCGGCTGCAGGAGTATGAGAGCTTCTCCACTATCCTAGTGGACGGACGGCTGGACCGCGAGCAGCATGACCAGTACAACCTCACGATCCAGGCGCGCGACGGCGGCGTGCCCATGCTGCAGAGTGCCAAATCCTTTACAGTGCGCATAACCGACGAGAATGACAACCACCCGCACTTTTCCAAGCCTTACTACCAGGTCATTGTGCAGGAGAACAACACACCTGGCGCCTACCTGCTTTCCGTGTCGGCCCGAGACCCCGACTTGGGTCTCAATGGCAGTGTCTCCTACCAGATTGTGCCATCGCAGGTGCGGGACATGCCTGTCTTCACCTATGTCTCCATCAACCCCAACTCGGGGGACATCTACGCGCTTCGATCCTTCAATCACGAGCAGACCAAGGCATTCGAATTCAAGGTCCTGGCCAAGGACGGCGGCCTGCCCTCCCTGCAGAGCAACGCCACGGTGCGGGTCATCATCCTCGACGTCAACGATAATACCCCGGTCATCACGGCCCCACCCTTGATAAACGGCACTGCCGAGGTCTACATCCCCCGCAACTCTGGCATAGGCTATCTGGTGACCGTCGTCAAAGCAGACGACTACGATGAGGGTGAGAATGGCCGGGTCACCTATGACATGACCGAGGGCGACCGTGGCTTCTTTGAAATAGATCAGGTCAATGGTGAAGTCAGAACCACTAGAACCTTTGGCGAGAGCTCAAAGGCTTCTTATGAGCTTATTGTGGTGGCCCACGACCACGGCAAGACATCTCTCTCCGCCTCTGCACTAGTCCTAATTTACCTGTCCCCTGCTCTTGACGCCCAAGAGTCAATGGGCTCGGTGAACTTGTCCCTGATTTTCATTATTGCCCTGGGCTCCATTGCCGGCATCCTCTTTGTCACTATGATCTTCGTGGCAATCAAGTGCAAGCGAGACAACAAAGAGATCCGGACCTACAACTGCAGGTAGAGCCAACTTTTTTCTTTCCTTTGTCCTTGGATGAATAAGGTGTATCTGTGTCTCTGTGTGAAAATCCCAGTGCTTTGTTTCCTACTTAAATGCATGCTGTGTTTATACTGCACTTCTTTTTGGAGGGGGGAAAGTTTGTGGCAGTCCAAGTTGATCAATTCTTTTGATCTGACAATTTGCTGGAAGACAATCATTTACTGTTCGAGTGGTGGATTCTGTCACATAATGATGATGAGCAGGAAAGCAATTATCATTTTAAAATTTGCGCAGCTGTCTCCATGAAGTTATGGCAGGAAAAAAAAGAGAGAGTGTGTCAGTTTTCAGCAGAACCACCAACACCAAGTCCCGCAACTTGATTTCAGGGGCACAGTGTTTTGGGGACAGATACTGAAAGGGGAGGGAGTGCTGGTACTCTCCCAGTCTTGTTGTAGGTAAACTGAAGAGAGCCTGTGCGTGGGTGTCTAAGGTAGAGAACAGAGAGTTGAGGGAAGAAAAAACAGCAATGTGTGGGAAAGCAGGTGACTGGTGTTTTTTTTAAAAGTGTGTTCTTGGCTTGTTTTGTATCCATTATCTAAACATCTGGCTATGTAAGGTGAAATTCTACCAGTCATTTATATTTTCACATATCTGGTTGGTTGGTGGGGTAGAAACCGAACATCCCAATGAGGGATAAGACTTCGCCTCCAGATGTTGCAGTAAAAATAGCAATCTTCTGGAGCTGATGGTGTTTTTCTGTAATGTGCGATTCAGCTGTGGCATTAAGATCTGGTCCCTACCAGTGGATGTCACTATGGGCTATTGTGTTACAGTTTCTCTTGGAGTATATGCAGGGTGTGTGTGTGTTGGGGGGGAGGGGTGGTGGGATGAGAATAGAAATGCAGAAACTGGATATGACAAGTAGTATTTTAAAAAAAAAAAGATTTCGTGATAAACACATTAGAAAGTCTTGTTGAAGCCTTTCCTTACAACTGGCTAGAACAAATAAGTCTAAGTATTTCTGGAGTCCAATTTAGGATAAATACATGTAATTTTTTCCAGCAGTGTCTCATCGAAATGGTTGAAAAATAAGTTGTTTCTTTAGTTTGCTGAAATTGAATGATGCTGCTGTTTCTAACCAAGGTGTGTGTGTGCTTTCAACACACCTACACATCCAGTGTGTCTTTTGTGCCATCTGTGCTTGCATGTTAATCAGTCAAAATATGTTCCTGTAGGTCCAATTTGTATTTGACACCATCCAAAATGCACACTTCTGTGAATCAGAGCCCCCTGAATATGTAACAGCCATGCAATTATTGTTTCCCTTTTACTATTCTCTGCGTTACACAAGTTAGTAGACAAATGCTAACCACACATGAATATCAATCAGGTGCCATAAAAGAGCAGCTGCAATGCCTCATAAATGCTTTAATCCTGTTACTAGTGAAATGGCCGTGACTTTTCTTTCCTTCAGCTCTGAGTCATTTCAGATAGGAGAAATGGAAATTAATATTGCTCTTACCTTTGAAACCTGTGACTGCCAGTGGCGATTTTTATAGGAGACAAAAATGCAGGGTCTGTAAATTTTATTTATATGGAGGTAATGATAGAGTGGACTCTTTTTTAAGCCATTTCCTTAGTGTGAAGTAAATGTATAAGACCCTTTTCTTGATGAAAAAGAAATCATCCTGAAATAAAGATAGTGAAGGCATTGCCACTTCTTGGTGATGTATGACTAGAAGTGAGAGCTCTTTCTGAGAGCTTGCCAGGGAGATCATTAAATAGGGAAGAGAGCATTTGAAATTAAAAAAAAAAGAAGGAAAGAAAGAAAGAAGAAATCTCAGTGCTCTCCAACTTCACTCACATGTGTATTTTGTAAAGAGCTCTGTTCCCTGTGATGGTTTGGGATTAATGAAGTACAGTTAAATTAAATAATTGGTCAACACAGAAAGGGCTGCTCAGTGAATGCCTCAGCCAAGTAATTGGACGGGGCATTGCCAAACTTACCCATCATGGGTAAACAAAATCATTAAAACTTCCCATTGATTCTATAAACAGATTAGAGAAGAAAATAAACCCTAGTCCTGGGGTCTTTGGGATTTTATCTGCTCTCAAACTCCAGTAGCATCAGCTTGCCATCACTGCAAGTCCCCCGAACAGAGCGAAAGGGCGAGGGGAATGTAACTGCTCAGCCCTAGGAACATCCCCGGGACAGAGTAAGAATTTGCCTCTGGAAATATGCAATCTCCTTGTATGCTCAGACCTTTTAGAAGCCTAAAGTTCAAAAACCTGTCTTTCCATGTATTAGACAAGAGGTTTTCTTTTCTTAGCCCCTCCTGAGCCTCTTCCTCAAATGCATTCATTTACGAGACTCGCGAGGTGATCTGCAGTTGCTGCTGAATTCGGCTCCCTTTTTGTATTCAGACAATTAGCTTTGTTGAGCAGGAAGACAGTCTTTCTCTTGTAAAGATCAACCTGTATTATTTATTAACCCTATTGTTTTACTGATTATTGCCCAGAAATTGAATTTTCTAACAATAAGGTGAATCATGTGCAAAGGAGTAAATGACTTTGAGAATCTGGCTACATTTCAATGTATTTCTTTTGACAAGTCTCTTAATGCTTGGTATCTTTGGTGCACGTTGCTGAGTCTGTGTCAGTGTTAATTAAATTGAGCTCTTTATGTTCCAGTTGCAGCACAGCTGCTTGTAGGTACACCTGAATGGAGAAGGATGCTGAATGCACTAACCTTTAAATTCCTTTGCAGTAATTGTTTAACCATCACTTGTCTCCTCGGCTGTTTTATAAAAGGACAAAACAGCAAGTGTCCGCATTGCATCTCGGTTTCTCCCATTAGCAAGGAGCAAGACAAAAAGGCAGAGGAGAAAGTGAGCCTAAGGGGAAAGAGGTAAAAAGCACTTCCCCTCATTCAAATGGGTTTGGCTATCCTGTTTCTCCTGGAGAAGAGTGGGAGGGTGGGGAGTAGAAGGGAGCAGGGGTAGGGCAGGGGGAAAGGAGGGTGTAGAGGAGAGAAGCGGAGGATCTGTCAAAGGATAGGGTTTGGTCTTCTACCCCAGTGCAAAACTGATCAGATCAAAGACAAACCTGAGAGTGTTCGCCACAGCCACATGGCAAATACCTGGAGGAACCGGAAAGGAGATTATTGTTTAATTCCTTCTGTCTCCTCTTCTGTTAAATTAATACTTGCTTATTATTTCACCCAGAGGTTCCTTTGGGTTCCAGGGGAGCTCTAGATTTGAGCATTTTCATGCTTTCTCTCCCATAGGCTCAACTTTCCCTGTCCTCCCCACCCTTGCTAAATAGCCACTGGCAATGGGAAATTGTATATGCAGAGTAAAGAAACATTTTTGTGTGTGGGGGGGTGGAGGAATGGGAGGTTTGTATGTTTAATGTAAAAACTGTATGGCCCTTAGCTTGTTTTCACATGTACAAAGCACAGGGAGAAACCCGATGATGTAATGCACCAGAATAAGAGGCTGGAGCAGAGAAGGGGTGCAACCCTCTGGGGTGCTTAGTATTTATTAACCAATGCATGGTTTGGAAGAGCAATAGCAATACATGTTGCTTTTTTTTTTTTTTGGTCACGTAGAATCGCTGAGTACTCCTATGGGCATCAAAAGAAATCAAGCAAGAAGAAAAAAATCAGTAAGAATGACATCCGTCTGGTACCCCGGGATGTGGAGGAGACAGACAAGATGAACGTTGTCAGTTGCTCCTCCCTGACCTCCTCCCTCAACTATTTCGACTACCACCAGCAGACACTGCCCCTGGGCTGCCGGCGCTCAGAGAGCACTTTCCTGAACGTGGAGAACCAGAATACCCGCAATACCGGCGCCAACCACATCTACCACCACTCTTTCAACAGCCAGGGCCCCCAACAGCCAGACTTGATCATCAACGGTGTGCCTCTGCCCGAGGTGAGTGCAGCTAAGGGGTTCTATGAGGTCCTCCCAGATCTCTTTCCCATGCTGCTCCCCCAGATCCCCTTAGGCCTCTAGGCTGCAAAATTCCCCCGCAGGGGCGGGGAGAATTTCTCTGCCAAACCCCATTTCTGTAGTCAGGGTTTGCTACCAGGGTCTCTTGGGGCAAAGGGTAGCCCAACAGATTGGGTCTTTGTAGGGGTGGATGTTGGGAGTAGGAGCTCAAGGAGTCTGTGCCTTTGGAAGTATCTGTATGGTGTCTTGGCATAATGTGAGTTTGCCCCACGTGTTGCAGATGTGGTATGCTTGCCAGCCAGTGGTACCGGCATTCCAGTTACAGTGGCTAAGAAAGAGTGGGCAAGCCGTGTTAAAGATGAGTGAACCCTAGAATGCTCAGGGGCCGATTTCCCAGTTCGAGAGGTATTCAGCTTCCTGAAGTCCCCTTTTGCTTTTTCTTTGGCCGTATATGTGCTTTCTTAAGAATAGGGATGGGCTGGTTGAAAGGGTGCAAACAAAAAAATTAAAAAAACACTTTGCCGTTTCTTGGTAGTTCTTATGGTGACATTTGACAAACAAGGAGGTGGAAACTGTCACTAATAACGAACATTTCAGAAATTAACTATGATCTGAGTTAGCTCTGTTTCCCTTTACCAGGTATGAAGGTTTTCAAGTGGAAGCATTTTTTTTTTCAACACTATGTGGTCCAAAGTTTGCTGGCTCTTGAACTATTTCCGGGTACTAGGGTGATAACATGGATGATGGTGGGTGGGTGGGTGGGTGGGTAGAAGGCTATAAGTAACAGTTCTTGAGTTGGTTTCATTTTTCCATGAATTGCTTAATCCCTCTTTGGTCGGAAATTTGATGCTCTGGGAGGCATATGCCATCTTCCAGGCCACTAATGAAAGGAATACTGTATATTTGAAAGGCACTGCCATAGGCTTCGAAGCACGTGCCCAACCATTGTCTCCTTTGAGACTTGCAATAGTTATCTTGATAGATTACCCTTTAGTAGATGAAACAGAGTTCAGAGATGGTAAGGGAGTTGTTCAGACTCCCAGAGCAGGACATGGAGAGACACACAGAGAGAATAGTGGGGTAGAGAGGGAGAAGAAGAGGGAGGTGGAGAGGCAGAGAAAGAGGGAGAGGAGAGACTCGATCACAGGGCTCTATAACTCTCTGGCAAGTGCTGTTTCAGTGACATCTTCCTGCCTTGGAAATAATTTAGCCTGACATACCAAGGCTATGATGCATATAAAATGGTCTCATAGTATTTGTATCAATTTCAGAGGGCAAAGGGTTTTAGGAGCTTCCCTAGTTTCCTGAAAAGTCATTCTCACCAGAAGTAATTGGACCAACAGCAGTGCTTTTAATGAGAAACCGATGAACTTCTGCCAGCAACCAAAGCACCAATATTTTCAATCTATAAATCTATAAATAAGGACTTATTGAAAATCCAATATCATGCCACAGAGGCACCATTATAATTATGGATATCAGTATATACTACTAGGAACTAGATCATAGACTTTTTGGAGGACTACTTGTGGACTACTAAGAGTTCATCTACGGAGAGGAAGAGGTAGTGCTATGTGGTGGAATCAGGTAGACCATGATTTTGAATCTGGGGGACACCTCTTGGTATGGAGTCCCTCTGAGTCTCTGTTTCCTCATCAACAAAATGGGCACATCTACCATGCAAGGTTGGTCCAAGGAATAATATGGCATTGTGTAATGTAAAGGGTATGATACATACGTGTTCCCCGAATCATAGATCTCCTCACTAGACAATAATTGGAGAATCATTTATAATGGCTCGCACACCTGAGAGTGACCCCATAGACACTGTAACTAAAGAGGAAATTAAGTTGGTTTTGTATAGGTAACACCTACAAAGTGGTGTGCTTGGAGTAGTCATATTGGATGTTAAACAATAGAGGTAAAGATGGCAATGTTGTGGGTTCAGGTGCTGACTGCTCTTGTTTGTGGAGATAGACAAAAGAATAATCATCTAAGGGCTTGGTAATTGTTTCTGTAATCAATCCAAAGCACTAGAGAAATGTGGGCCCCGGTGCTTATGAGATACTTAGAGGGGGCAGGAGACATAACTGTGTGTGTCTGCATGGTTGTTCTTTTTGATTCTCCTATAGGTAGAATGAAATAAAATATTGCTTCAATTATTCAGAAAAGCCATTAAAAGTCTGAATTCTGATCTCCCCAACTGACAAAGGCACATGCTCTCCTTATTTAACAAAATCGGAGATGTAGTGTCCAGGGCTAGTCAAGGGCCAAGGCAGTATGTACTAGACACAGCGCGGCTAAGTGTGTATTTGTAATTTGCAGTCCTGTAGAGTTCAGCTGAGAAACCCATTCAGAAAGAGGAGAGACCCTCCCAGACTGAGCACAATTCAGGCCGTTTTAACCTGCATCTGTCACAAAGTTATGCACGGGGAAGATGACACTTCTCCTTTTCTTTCCGTATCAGAAGCCCCTGAACGAGGACTAGATAGAATACTTAGGTACAGTAAATTCTGCAGAAGAGCAAGAATGGTTGCTTCATACATTCAGGTAATATATATTGAAGGTCTACTTTTTTTCTGCTCTAGGCTCTGGTGTTACAGAAATAAAAAAGATGTTCTGTCGTCTCAAGGAATGTACATTCTAACAGGGGAGACAAGCAAACAAATAGGTGATTTGCAGTATGGAATGATTTATGCTACTGTTGCATTCAATAGGATATTCTCCATTCCTAGGGTAGTAATATCTTGATATATTTCCTGCCTTCTCTTTATATTTTCCTATTAATTAATTAATCCATCCAAGAAACCACCGTTTATTAAGAAGTTATAACAGAGTGGTAAGTGCTGTGATGTGATAAAAAATGAGATTCAGTGGAGACTTCTGTATTAAATCTTATGCCATTTACATTTTTCTTTACGTTATTTTATCAAGCAATTCTTTTATCTGTTCATTAATTAACCCCAATAGCATTTGTCACACACTTAGAATGTGCTAGACACTGCACTACTTGCCCAAGATCCAAAAATAAAACACTTGATCCTTGACCCTAGGGAATTTACAAGGAGACAGACAAGTAAACAGGTCAATTCAACTCAGGATAACTTTTCTTTTCTGAGCATATGTTACATTATTACTCTCTAGAGTGAGACCAAAGCACTGCACATTAGGTTTCTGGCTGGGCTACCTTGTGACAAACCCACTCCTTTCCTTATTTGCTGAGTCAGTTACAAGGCTTTACAGTGGCTTTATAAAGGAGTGGGAGCTTCTTCCCTTGTAGCACTCCATCGTACCTTATCACCATGGCATTAGATATCAGTAAGCATTATTAGAGAATCCAATGTGCTCAGCTGTGTGGCAGGTACCATGGGGATCCCAAATAAATATGAGATGCAGCAGCTGCCCACAGAGAGTTCAGTCTGGTTGGGGAGCTAAGATCACCCAGTGATTTCTCTGCAAGCAATACAAGAGAGTTTCTAACCACATGTTACTTTGTAGACTTCTTTGTGCTCCCCTTCTGATTCTTCCTTGGCAACCCTGCTATCATTTGTATGTAGACTTACTGTTGAGCTCCTAAGGTTTGGTGCTGCTTGTAAAATGGTGGGTCACTTTTGCATCAGTGTGCAAACCTAGCCACATCTGAACATTGTTGGCTCTAGAAACCAAAGGGAATGGGATGTTCAATGTAGTTAAGTAGGTAAGGTGAAGGGAAAGGAGTCTGGAGAATTGGAACTCAGCCTTTAGTATCACAGAAACTATCATGCCTAGAATAGTGTATCATTATTTACAGGTCTTCTGATGTTGGTCAGGAAATCAGCTATGTGGATTTTGTGGTTTTGTACACAGATTTGGATAGGGAAAGTGGAAGATGCCTTTGCTGTTTACAGAAGACTTCTGTAGAATTAGTGATGTCAGCCATCTCTTAAATATTTTAAGTTGAAGGGTGAGATTTGCATTTCTTGGCATCCTGGTATATTTAGTCCATAGATTTAGTATATGCATAAGTGACTGTATGTGTGGTGGGAGGAGAGTGAAAGAGGGGAAAAGAGATTGAAAAGGAAGGAGAATGGAGGAGAAAGAATAATAATAGGTTTGCCAGTTTGTTAAGATTTTTCTAAAAATATTCCAACATTTTTAGAGTCTCCTTATTATGGCAAATACTTTTTCTTCCAATCGTATGAAGTGGAGGCATGCCTACTGGGCACCCCTGGATACTGGAAAGTGTTACTCCTTTGTACATCAGCATCTCTGCTTTACCCTTTTTGTCACCCAAGCTGTGATCATTCCTGGAGGAAGATACAATTCATTTCTTCTACTGCTATTGGAGGCGTGGGTGGGACCTCTTCCTGCTTTCAGGAGAGGTCAGATGGCCCAGACACCCAGTCTCTTCGGTGAGCCATTCTAAAATTTCAGTTTTCTGATGTTGAATGATTCTGAGCTGACACTCTGAGGGAGTCATAGTGGGCAAAAGCTTCCTGAATTCTCCTCATGTATGCATAAGGATTTAGATTTTGGATTCAAACTCAATTTTGAGTTCTCTCTCTATTTTTCTACCTTTTGCTAGCAAACTGTAGCATCTTCAATATGAGGCAGTGTAAGGGTGTGTGTGGTGGAAGAGTTTGCAGACTAAGGATGTAGGTGGCAGACCAAATTGAATGCTTCCACTTATCTTATAGGAAGTCTCCATGCATGTTATCTTAGTGCAAATAATGAAACTGAAACATCAGTTTGGCTTTGAAGAAAAATAGGAAGAAAGAAACAGCTCAACACGGTCCCTAAAACAGAATTTTAAAGCTAGGGATTTGCAGGGATTTGAGTGAAACGCTGGGTTAATAAGGAAGTAGAAAAGCAGCCCCAGACCTATCAGATGTCAGTTTCAGAAATCGCTAGGAAATTGATATGTATGATGAGGCTGATTTGGATAGCAAGGAAATGACACCACCTCCAATGAAAACAAACCAACAAACAGTCCAGTGAGCGTTTTTTATTTTACTTTTCTTTTTATGACAGCGTCTTGGAACTATCTAAGTCTTATCCCTAAGAGTCAAAAGTAACCCTCAGGCTGCAGAAGGAAGCAATGGAAAACAGCAGCAGGCACATGCACTACAGTTTTCTCTAAAAATCAAGGCTACACTTCTATTGGGACATATTCTAGGGCCACCCATTGCCTACATTGTATCTTATTGGGCCATTGACATCTAGTGGAGGCAGTGTGTTTCCCAGTGGGGATCTGGTTGCAAGATGTGTTCCAGAATAAACTGTTCCTCTGTCGTCTCCATGCAACTGCTGCAGAACTGAGTTAGTTTACATTAGTATTTGCTAATTTATTATTATCATTCCTTATTGGCAATTAACTGGTTACCTTAGAGATCACCTCTCTCCCCATACACCTTCACTAGAGTTGAGCTCAGCCAGAGTGCTTGCTAATGATCCTGAGATTTCTCTCCCTAGGGAATTGGAGGCAGGACATTTTCCATAGAGGGCTCCCAGGCTTTGGAATTCTTCTTATCAGAGGACCACTTGTTTTGGGGTCCTAGTGGCCCTACCTGGTTCTTCTTTGGTTGTCCATCAGACTTACAAGGTGGGACGAGCTGCAGACCTCACCTTCCCTATCCTTGCCCTAGTCTTGGCTGTGGTTTTGGTATTCTGTGCCCAGAGGCTGAAGGTAGGGGTGTGGGGAATTGCTTGTTAGGAATTAGAGGGCTAAAAAAAGGATGAAGCCACCTCCTGGCAAAGCTGGAGTCTTTGAATTATGGTGCTGCAGTGGATCTCAGGCAGCTGCTTGGAGTTTCAGATATTGACCCCTGTGCTTGTGTATCTCAGCTTTCAGGGCTTAGGGGAGACCAAGCTTGGCTGGATCGAGTGTCTCAGATGTGGGTAAATGAAGCCATTTGTACAAGAGGCCTGTGTGTGAGAGGCAGGAGGCTGGCTCGGGAGCGGCCATTTTCTCCTACTGAGAGGAGGCTTAATTTCTTGATGTGTGACTGGCTGGCCTTTAATGTGAGCCTCATTTACTTCGAACAATTGAGCGGCTTGAAGTGAAAGTCCCAGAGGATCAGTTGTTTGTAGAAGGAAATGCTCTTCAAGTTACATTTCCTTTTTGGCTGTTGTGTAGTTACGAGTGGTTTTTGTGTGGGCTGCGTGCTGAGGGTCACTCTACTTCCAGTGGGTGTACCCAGGCTGAGAGCGCCTCCCTGTGTCACCCCAGGGAACGGTGTGGAAAGTACTGCAGCTGCCTGGAGCACAGCTCTCCCAGCTTCAGGAACTGGGGCTCCCATGCAGACATCTCATTGGTTATATCATTCAGCACTTTGCTTAAAAATATTGGCTGGGACCACACAGCTCCACAGCATCCCTGGAAGAGATGTTAGAAGGAACCAGTATTTACACTCTATAATCATGAAAATGGAGTTACAGATGGACAGATGACTCAACTAGGCATACAACATTTGGGGCCAAACCAGACTCCATTTTACTTGATAGCAGTTCCTCTGGTGCAGTTTCAAAGTGCTTTCTGTTCCAGAACTGAAAACTTGATTGGGTGTCACAAGAGGACCTGTGGATATACCTTCGAATAGTCATGGTGTTCCTGAAAAGCCGTTGGGCAAGTGAGTGTTTTGTAAATTAGGCCCTGTATTAACCGCAGTGATGGCATTCCATACTTATGGAAACCCTGTGGTAGATTTGTTCATAAACGAAAGATCCCCATGTAATGTGAATAAACAACTCCTGACCAATGTCCTTTGTTAAGTCTGGATTTTTCACCAGCCTTGTTTGCTTAAAGTGAGATTCCTCACACGGGCGAGATTTCCAAAACCTTTGAAAGGTGGGCCAATTCATTATTCTCTTGAATTCTCACTGTTTGGCTTTCCTGGTCGAATTTCACTTACTTGAAAAATGTGATTATGTAATATTTAAAATACACGGAGTCCAGAAAAGACAGGTATGTGTCACCTGGATTTAACAAATGCCACATTTCATATGTGTTCCTGATTTTAAAAAAATAAATAAATAAAGGTTACAGCGACTCCCTTCCCATCCTCTTCATCTCCCCTCACTCTATGTAAGTCTGTGGCTGGAAGCACTGAAGCCTATCGGGAATGTGTTCAGTGCTTTTTGTTTTAGCCTCCTGAGCTCACTTCTGAAAGACATGGCTCTCACTTTGCTGCTCCAGGTTCTGAACGCTCCCCAAGTCAATAAGGGGTTCTCGGATTCAGTAGAGCCTGGGAATTGCTTTGGAAAATGAAAGGGCTCTCTCTCTCTCTCTTTTTTTCTTTTAAGATTTTATTTATTTATTTGACAGAGAGAGAGAGGTTACAAGTAGGCAGAGAAGCAGGCAGAGAGAGAGGGAGAAGCAAGCTCCCCACTGAGCAGAGAGCCCCAACTCAGGGCTCAATCCCAGGAACCTGAGATCATGACCTGAGCCGAAGGCAGAGGCCTAAACCACTGAGCCACCCAGGTGCCCCTGAAAGAGCTATCTTATACTTCCTTTAAATTCAGCTTTTGGGGAGGTAGAATATTACTTTTCAGAAAGAAAAAAATGAGAGTGAGAGTTAGACGGATGGACAGACCGGTGTTGGGGTAGGTATCTTGAGTTTTGAGCAGACTGTTGGTGATAGAAGCCGGCGAGAAGCTTGATGTGAAGTCTGCATTCTCCTTGAGCTCCGTGTTCATGGACGAGCACCAGGCCTTCTTCATGTCAGATGCTTAAGCACGGCCTTGATGTGCATAGGCTTCGGATGCTCCATTAAGTCTCTGAGTGCCAGGGCGACCAGTTTTCAGCTCCTCCCACTGGGCCCCATCTGGCTGCTGTTCCGTGGCAAGCTGCTCTACCTCACTGCCACCAGCACTGGCCTCGGTGGTCTCTGCTTTCTGGATTATTTTCATTTCTAAATCTGATTTCCAGAGCGTGAAGGGCACCTCTTCTCAGATTGTGTAGTTTGCTCTTCTCGACAAAATGTATTCTCTGTGTAAGCTGGCAGGCAGATAAATTCAATCCAAAGGCCAGACTCCTCTCCCTTTAGGGGAGTGTGTGTGTGTGTGTGTGTGTGTGTGTGTGTGTGTGTGTGAGAGAGAGAGAGAGAGAGAGAAGAGAGGGAGAAAATGATATGCTTCTCTCACCCACTTATTCTGCCTCTGTGGTGATAGAGCCTTTATGGGCTGGGCTGGCCCGATTATACACATGTCTATGAGCTTAGGTGCTCAGAGTCCCCCTCCCGACCCTTTGACACTTTGCTGGTTACCTTCCTGAGGAAAAGCTTCTAAGTCTAGTCACAACAGGGTGTTATTCCCCCACATGTGAGGCCAAGGCACCCCAATTTGTTATAGCCCAGGGACAGATCTCCTGGGGACTATTTTTAATTCAGAGTTCTGAGTAGGAAGCAGCCAAATAATCATTGCTATGTGTACAACCCAGCTTAATAAAACTTTATAGGGAATTTCAACTCCTTGGAAATTGTTTTCTGAGGCTCAGTTTCTCTTTTTGTGCCTTTTGGAAATAATTCTGTTTCAGACTCTCCTCTAACCCTTTAATTCACTTGGCTTGAGGAAATCCTATTTGGACTGCCGATGCATCCAGGTACTTAGCTATAAAACATATCTTTTCTAAGTGAGATGTATGAGCAAGGATCGGTCTGCATTCAGGGGGATTGGTTTAACCTTTAAGCACTTTTTTTTTTTTTTACAACAAAAGATGTCTATGATCTAGCATTCATATTTGAAACTTGACATGTTTGAGGATGCGGGACTCTGAAAATACAGGTCTGAGCAGAGACATCTGGTTATAAGTAATGGTGAATGGCTTGGTGGAAGACTGTTTTCCTCCTCTGTGCTGCGGGGCACCATGGACCATGGTGAGGACACAGGCACACGGCACTCCGAAGGTTGGCATTGACTCTGACCTTGCCATACCGGTCATTTCTTTAGTGCATTTCCATTTGCTCAAGTATAGACTCTCAAGTGATGAAGTATGCTAATGGCAATGTTTGTTCCTAAGAGCTTAGGGGAGAGAACACGATGACATTAGCATTAAATAAAAGCTTTTCCATGGGACTTTGCCTGATTTTTTTAAAATTTCAAGACAGTTTATGATAGTTATGACTGTTTAGAAATAATCTCAAATGCCACATAAGAAGCATCAATTTTCTGTATGGCTTCTGAGTTTTCTAGGGGTATATGTCCTTATACTTCCAGGTTACTCTTTTAATTTTGCCGCTACTGCGTAATTTTTTTTTTTGAGATGGAAAAAAGCAGGTGTCTTGTTGCAGTAAGAAATACAATAAGGAAAATGTCTGAAATGGAAAAAAGTTAAACTTTATAAAACTAGTATGCCATAATACCATGGCACTGGGCATTGTTGGAATGGCATCAGGGGACTCTGTCTTTGCACTTCTGATCATCTGGCATCCTCAAGAAGAGATCATGGGAAGTGGAGAAAAACCCGCACCTGCCAAGGTTTGTGGCTGTGCACCGTGCCATATTTGGAGGTATGGGAATCCAAGAATGTGTGACATTTGCATTACCTTGTTCTCCTCACCCTCAGAGCCTAGCAAACTCTACAGGACAATTATCTTTAACGTGTGAGCCACCCCAAGTCACTGTATTCCCAAAGATAACAATCGAGAACTGTAGTTCTGGAATCGGGGAGGAGGTCACTAGCAAAACAGATGACATAGAATTAAAAACCTCGTAAAAGAAGTGCTATAGTTCATTGAACTTTATTATCACTAAGGAAACCACTCCAAGCAAGACAGGGAGAATTCTGAAAAATCCAAACAGATGCCAAACTGCATCAACCCTGGACTAATTACGTGAGGAGATGGAGTCAGGGTATCTCCACGTTCTTTTGCAGCGCCGACTGTAATTTTGTGAATTTTATAGGATTGGTTTGAAGGGCTTCCTCTAGCTGAGTGCATTAAGGTTTGAGTTCATGTGATCACAATAGCTGCTCCGTAGGTGGTATTGAGGGTAAGGGACTGATCTATGACAGGTGATGCAAGAAGTACCAGCCTTTGGTTTTTAAATGAGGGCAACATATTCTGTGTCTAATGTAGGTTGTATGTCAAAACTCAGTAGCCTCCCCATTCAAATAGGTTTTCTTGTACAATGTACGTTCTGTCATAAAGGTAGCAATGGGTATACTAACCTTGCTTCATTTGGTCCGTATTTGTTCTAGGGACGTGTGGCAGATATACCCTCCTTGCCTGGTAAACTAGACCTTTCAGAAGAACACAAATTCACTTAAATATAAATTATGTTGATTATCATGCTACCTAAAATTTCACAGAGCTGGAAGTCACCGAGATCTCCTTTTTAAGTTAGGTATTCTTGAGGACTGTTTCGTATATCATGATAAATTAGCTAACATTTAATACTGTAGAAGGCCAGCATTATGGAAATAAGCAGCTTTTTATTCCATCCTAAGGTCAGTCTAACCAAATTATGCAACTTCTAATGCAATTGCTTAAAGCTTCCACTTTGAAAGTTTTCTCATTTTAATACCTCACACGAGATAAATATTTTAGCTACTGTTCATGCTTAACAATATATTTCACTGATTGTCACTCTCTTTGTGGCATTTGTTGGCATGAGGGGCAGTTAGTTCACCATGGCTTTGCTCATTTTGCTGTTTGCTAAAG
>CM052801.1:62502989-62540994 GCA_028533885.1 Nasua narica | reverse complement strand
GGGGAACCACAGAAATTTGATATTAAAGAAGTCTTATTTTTACTTATAGAATTAAGAAAAATTTAAGAACATTATATTCAGAGTTGGCAAGGGTATGGTTATCATATATTGCTCCATGGAGTATAATTGATAGAATTGAAATTGACATAATCTTTCTTGGGGGCAATTTGTCAGTACATGTTAAAAGCTCTAAAATATCAAGTTTCTTCTTCTGGAAGTTATCTTAAGGAAGTTTTAAATTTGCCTAGAAATTCATGTTTAGGGGTGTTAAATTCATTACAATTTATAGAACTGAAATATTAAAAATATGCTCAATATCATCAGTATGTGAATGTCTAAATATACTATGATATGTACATTGCTAGAATACTGTGAAGACATTAAAATAACGTTTTGAGGAATATTTAATGATGCAAGAAAAACTCTCTATATAACATACATTAATTGAAAAAATAAACAAATGAAACAGTGTGTATAGATTGATTCCAATTGTTTAAAATTACATATGCATAGAAAAAATACTGGAAGGAAAATTACCGAAGCATTAAGAGTTATCACAGGTTGCAGGAAATCAGGCAATTTTTACTTTTGAAATATACTTTTCTAATTTCCCAAATTTTCTATATTGAACATGCAGTATTTTTGAGATCAGAAAAGCAATTACTTAAAAGAGATAACTACTATACTATACAGTAAATATTAAGGACCAAAGAGGTGGCACAAAATTATAAATTATTCTGAGGTCAACCATATCATTTATGTTGTTTATTTTCATTTTCAATCAGATCATACCTTCAAAATTTTTCCTTATTTTTCCTTTTTTGGAGGTCTCTGTCAGATGAAGGTTCACATTAAAAAAAAAACCCTTTTCTTTAGTGTTTACATTTTAAATATGAGAAATAATATTATGAGAAATATTTTTTCCTTCTTCACTTTTCTTGCCCATATGTATGCTCTAGTGAAAGTAGATTTATCTCACCAGTGTTAGACATCTGGTTCACGAATTTTATTTTTAGAATGAGAGATTTTATAATAGTAACATTTAACTGTAATCTGTACAGATTTTTAATACTATGAAAATGATATAGGCTTTGTCTAAGCGTCACTTTTAGCAAAATATATTTTTCAGTGTCCTTTTCAGGACCAAATAGCCAGTTTGAGGGAGAACGTTTTTAATATTTTTCAATATTTGATTTCATATTTGGGCTTCTCGAATCTGAGGCATTCAATAGCCCCCAACAATTTGGAACAAAAAAGGGAGAGAGTTAATGAGTTGGCTGTCACTGAGATGCTCAAAATTTCAAATCCAGCCTTGGCTAAATGCACTATTTTTTAAACAAAATGGAATGAATTCAACCTTTTTTTTTTTCTTTTTAATGCTTTATTGAATTCGACCTTTTAAGAAAGACACATTTATTTGATTGACACCCCCTTTAGTAGCCTAGCTTTGTACAGCATAAATAAATAAAAAAAACCCCAGCATCCTTTGGGACACCTCTTTAATTGATGGCTGTATAAACTTCTCATATAGTTAAGTACTGCACTTAAATGTAAAATGTTTATTCAGTGGCCTGCGTAGATACCAGAACTATTTAGATATGGTAAGGGAAATTCTTATTAAAAAACAAACAAACAAACAAACAAACAAACAGATGCTTCACCCCCCTGTATAGCTAATAGAAGTGAATGTCATCTGTACAACGTCATCTTGATTGTAGATGAAGCGTTTGCCCGCTACAGGAAAACATCTGCGGCCTAATTCTGTAGTCTGTCCCTTGGATAAATAAAGGGAGACTATGGCCTTTGGTAGAATTGTATTTCTTATAGATGTAATCATTTAACTAAATGAGTTTTAGTTCAAATTATATGTTTTTTGTGTTATAACATGGACTATTTGATAAAAATAAATATCTGCTGCTTTTGTGTATTTGTAGGAGCACAGGAAGAAGGGACTAAAAAGTAAGGGAAATTAAGGAGAACACCACTACCTTCTTCCCAACCTCCCTCTTTTTTTATCTTAGTTCTTTAATGTAGAAGTCCTCGTATAAAGAAATATTGAGAATGCTTAAAACTTGGCTATGAAGCAACTTAAGAAAAGATTCACATTGTCCCTTTGTATATAGCTTATAAGTGACATTGTTTGGACTGGGAAAGAATTTCCAGGAAATTAAAATATTTAATTGATTTTAAGCCAAAATTTGAAAGAAGTAAGTGTGATAATACAGAGTGTTCTGGCTGAAAAAATAAAATGTAATACTATGCAAATTTATATCACTGCTTAAGTGAGTATAAAACTCCAGAAGGCGATAAGATTAAAACCAAGGAATTTTGTTCATTGAATTCTGATCCTATTGGCAGTTGACAGTCAGTGGGATTTGGTACTGGCTCTGAGAAAGGCCCCACTAAACACATGCTGCTGCATAGGATGTATGTGAAGGTCTGATTCTGAACTTGCTTATGGGCCCGAACAGGCCTAAAGATCTTGGAGTTCTCCCCACCCTCTACTCACTCTCCATGGCTCCTGTTGCTTAGGATCCAGAACAGAATTGATGTTGTGGCTGAGATGTTCTTGTTTACTAGTGCCATTATTAGGGAGACTGAGCCACCTAGGGAGATACAGATACCCAAAAGCCCCCTGCAACAAATGATAATTTCAGTGGGTTGGCATCTTTGAAGACACATCTGTAAATGTCCTGACTGTGTGCATGCGGTATACTGTCTGCCTTTCACTTTGCAGTTATTAAGAAACCTGTTGCTCTATGGGGGAAAAGTAAGTTGGGTCCTATTATCTTTTATTATTGTTTTTATGGGTTACTTATTATAAAATCAATTTGTTTCCGTTGTGAAAAAATGGAAAAGTGCAGAAATATTTGAACAAGGTGGAATATCAGCCATAATTCTACTACTCAGGAGCAGCCACCATTCACTTTCTTTTATGTGCCTGGCACAAAATAATTGGCCAATAAAAGTTATTGAATTAGTGAAAAACATTAATATTTTTACTCTTTTAAGGGTCATTTTAGTTGGGATGATTCAGGTTTTTTCCCCATCTTACCTTTGTATCATAAGAGTTTTCTCTGTATCAGTAGAAAATATTTCTAAGCAAGCTGTTTTTTTGGTGGTTGAATTGCGTTCTGTTCCATGGATAAAATTTATTTTATTCAATCGCTGATATTTACCTTTTAAATTTTATTTCTTTAAATTTTTTCCTATTATAATATCCTGTGATATCCTTATACATAAATCTCATTGTGATCTTAATTTTTCCTTAGAATAAACTCCCTAGAAGTGATAACTGTTTTATATGAAGGTTTACATGTTTTAGGACTTCTGATATATATTTCCCCCCAAAAAGTACCAATGTGCAGTTCTACCAACAGTATATAGGAGCCCATTTCACTGTACTCAGAAAGCATTATTATAATTTTAAATATAGTCTGGTGAAGTCATAGGGAAACAGGCAATCTCATATATTGTTCATGGGTGTATAAATTGGTACCTGGTCCCATGGAGGGAAATTAAATAATGTCCTTAAAAACTGCAAATGCATATACTCTTTGACCCAGGAATTCCATTTTTAGGGTATTCGTCCTATAGATATGCTTGACCATGTACAGAATGATGTAAATACAAGGTTATTCATTGATGTATTATTTGAAATGGCGAAAATGGAAACACTGTGTATGTTATCTTTAAAAATGAATATAATGTTTTAGGGGTGCTTGGGTGGCTCAGTCAGTTAAGTGTCTGCCTTGGGTCAGGTCATGATCCCAGGATGCTGGGATCGAGCCCGGTGTTGGATTTCCTGCTCAGTGGGAGTCTGCTTCTACTTCTCTTCCCCACTATCTTGGTCACTATCTTTCTTTCTCTCTCAGATAAATAAAATCTTAAATAAATAAATAAAATAACTATAATATTTTAAAAAATGAATGTTTTACATATTGATATGGAAGAATCTCTATATTGTTAACTAGACAAAAGGAAGATTCAGAAATATATGTAGGCATAGTATCCCTTGGGTGAAAAAGGGGATAAAAATGAATATGTGTTTTATTGGTTTATATATGCATGAAATTGTATGAAAAGATAAGCAGGAAATTAACTGGAGTGTATGCCTGTTGGGAAAATGGCAAATGAGAGGATAGGGAACAGGGGTGGGAGGGAGAATTATTAGTTCCATAGATGAAAATGGATTATCTCATTTTAGTTTAAACTTGTATTTTTTTAAAAAAAATCTCCTTTTGTTGCAGACTTTTTTTCAGTGTGTTGTATGACTTTTAATTCAGTTTATGCTTTTTTTTTTTACTTGGAGTGTTTTGCAAGAAATCATTATATTATAAAAATTTAAAAATTGTATTTATGTATATATACATATTTACCTATCTCACATTTTTTCCACTATACTTATGAATTTTTTTATTATGTTTTTAATTCCTTAGGAATTTATTTTGTCATATGATTAGAAATGGCAATGTAAAAAAGATTTTTCTAGATGGCTAATAGGCTGAGTTTGTACCATTTATTGTTTATTTCTCTTCTTCACTGCTTTCTAGTGCTGCTGCTTTTTTTTAAGATATTTATTTATTTAGAGAGAGACAGAGAGAAAGAGAGAGAGAGAGAGCCTGCACACACATGCATGCACACATGTGCATGAGTTGGGGGAAGCGCAGAGGGAGAGGGAGAGAGGAATCTCAAGCAGACTCCAAGCTGAGCCCAGAGCTGGACACAGGGTTTGATCCCAGACCCTGGGATCATGACCTGGGCCGAAGGCAGTTGCTTAAATGACTGAGCCACTCAGGCGCCCCACTTCCCACTTTTTGTTTTTGTTTTGTTTTAAAGATTTTATTTATTTGTTTGACAGAAAGAGAGAGAGTACAGGCAGGGGGCATGGCAGGGAGAGGGAGAAGGAGGCTCCCGGAGCAGAGAGCCCAATGTGGGGCTCAATCCCAGGACCCTGGGATCATGACCTGAGCTGAAGGCAGTTGATTAACCGACTGAGCCACCCAGGCGCCCTACCCCACCCTTTTTTTTTGTCGGTAGGCTCCATGCCAAGCATGGAGCCCAATGCGGGCCTCGAACTCAGGACCCTGAGTTGAAGACCTGCGTTCAGATCAAGAATCAGATGCTTAACTGACTGAGCCACCCAGGCTACCCCTCTGGTGCTTTTTAAAAATATAATATATAAGTTTTTATATTGACTAGGATATACTCTTTTCCGAGCTACTCTTTTTAATTTTTTATTTAAATTCGATTTAGTTAACATATATGTATTATTAGTTTCAGGGGTAGAATGTAATGATTCATAAGTTGCATATAATACTCAGTGCTCATTTCATCAAGGGCCCTCCTTAATGCCCATGACCCAGTTACCCCATCCCCTCAGCCACTTTCCCTCCAGCAACCCTCAGTTTGTTCCCTAGAGTTAAGAGTCTCTATGGTTTACCTCCCTCTCTGTTTTTATCTTATTTATTTTTTCCTTCCCTTCCCCTATGCTCATCTGTTTTGCTTCTTAAATTCCACATATGAGTGAAATCACATGGTATTTTTCTTTCTCTGATTGACTTATTTCTTTTCGCATAATACCTTCTAGTTCCACCCACATCGTTGCAAATGACAAGATTTCATTCATTCTTTTTGATGGCTGAGCTGTTTATTTTTTCCTACTGATCTGTTTGTTTACTTTTGTACCAATATCACCCTGACTAATCATCGATGGTATATAATAGATTTTAAAGGTGGTAGGGTTAGTTTCTCCTTATTCTCTGTCTTTTCACAAAAAGTTTTTCTGTATTCTTTTAGATAAACTTTGGAATCATGTTACGTTTTAAACATGTTGGGATTTTTTTTTAAACTAGCCTCCACACCCAGCACGGAGCCCAATGCAGGACTTGAACTCACAGCCCTGAGATCAAGACCTGAGCTGAGATCAAGAGTCAGATGCTTAACTGACTGAGCAAACCAAGTGCCCTGCCAAAAATGTTGGGAATTTGACTGGAGATTTGTCAAACTGATACATAAATTTAGGAAGGATTGACATGCATATAATATTTAGCCTTTTTATCTAAGAACATGACATCTTTCCATTTAGTCACGTTTCATTCTAATGTCATCAGTAAATTTCTATAGTTCTCCTTACAGTTCTTGTTAACCTTATTTCCAGCTATTTCATGGTTTTGCTGTTATTTTGACTGGGCTCTTTTTTTCCATTACATTTTCTAACTGAATAATGCTGTTAGAATATGTAGGAGAGCTCTTAACATTTGCAGCTATATTTTGAAAGTAGCTCTTCTTGTTTCCTTAGACATGGTTTTTACTTGTGTGGTTGGGCAAAAAAAAAAAAAAAAAAAAAGGCAAGATGTGGACTTATACATGTGGGCGTAGAAAGGACATCTTGGTAAGGGCTTAGACTGTGGATGCAGACTTTTAGAATTCTAAGTACACTAGTCTTTAGCCGAGTGACTTTAGGGCAGTTATTCTCTGTGCCCCAGCTTCCTCATTTAAAACTGAGAATAACAGTACCTACCTTATAGATGTTTGTGAAGATTCTATGTGAGTATTAAAGCACCTGACACAAAATAAGCCTTCGGTAGATATTAAGTAGCTGTTATTATTATCATCTCCTTGACAAAGAATTAGTACTCTCAATCCGGAAGGAGGCAATCAGATTCTTGTCTCCCTTAACAATGTGCTGTAGAGGGCAACACAATCCAATTTTGAAATTAAGGAAAACTTCCATTTGGTTCTGTTTAATTATTACACATAAATTCCTCACCAGCACACTTTTTTTTAAAAAGATTTTATTTATTTATTTGGCAGAGATAGAGATCACAAGTAGGCAGAGAGGCAGGCAAGCAGGCTCCCTGCCGAGCAGAGAGCCCGATGCGGGGCTCGATCCGAGGACCCTGAGATCATGACCCGAGCTGAAGGCAGAGGCTTTAACCCACTGAGCCAACCAGGCGCCCTGTAGCACACTTTTTGCTTTTAGTTATCTGAAGTCCCTTTACATGACAGTATTTATTCTTTTTCTTAGTGGTTCCTTCAAGGTTTCTCATTGTTCTTTACTATGATACTCATCCGTAGTTCGGTTGTGAAGTTGGAGGAGGTCCTACATGAATCAGTGTTAGCTAGATGTGCTGGCAGGGGAGCAAAAAGCCCTTCTCTGATGTTATCCCTTTGTGTTTCCTTTCTAGAGTCAGTGGATATCAATTTAGGCCCTAATCTGGCATTTTTCAACCTTTCTCCTTCGTGACTCTGTGCTGGGCATCTCCATTAGCTAGGAAGCTCTGGAGCTGGCAATTTCATGGACCACTAGCTTAGGGTTGTGACCTGCACTTTAATAAATATTGCCCCAGGCCTTTCTTTTCCTGTGACCTGCTGCTTCCGCAGACCCGGGCTCTGTTTCAGGGCCACTGCTTTTTCTCCTTTCTTTCATGCAAGTGACTTACAAATGCATTTTAAATAGCCAGTTCACGGTTAGGAACTTTGGAGCTCAGGTTTCCAGGACTGTGCTCTGTCCCAGATGTGCCTTCCTTCCACCCAGGAAACCAGTTCTTGGTGTCTCTTACCTAGGGATATTTTACTCTTTTTTTTTTTTTTTTTTTCAATTTTGGGTTGAAGTATAGTGGCCTAGGGCAAAGGCTCCAATTCCACTTTTGGCTCTTGGGGACCAATTTATACTTTTGGGGGTTTTAGGGCATTGCCAGGAGGCTGGTGAGAGGTGGAAAGGGAAAACAAAAACTTGATTCTCTATTATAATATTTAACTTGAATGAAATGTGTGAGCCCTGGCAAATTGGTCTCATTGTAAGTGAATCATTGCTGCCAACAAAATAATAGGTAGCTGGGTGCCACTATTTCCTAATCAGGTTTGTTTTTTTTAAGTGACTAGATATTGTTCCCTATAGAGTTAGCAGTTGAGTACCAATCACTCTGTGTTCATTTAAATACAAGCTGATCCCCCCTCCTGCTTTTAGCTTATAAAGTTGTAATCCATGCACATACAATTAAAAATGATACCCAAATGCAGCTCAGGGTTTCCTTTGAATTTGTAGCAGCTTTTGTGTTTTTGTGCGGAGGGAAGGTTGTTGCTCTGCTAGAAACCACAGACCCAGAGTAAACCTCAGCTGTGCTGTAGCTATTTTGGACGACAAGTTTCTAGTTGCTTGTGTGTAATTGCCCATATTACATCATCCTAACCATTGTGAAATGTGCAAAATACGAAGCTTATTTAATGATTCATTTCAGGTGGACAGTTCCTTTGAAAGTAATTTTAGAAGGGTTCCCTGCGTGAAACAGATTCCCTGCTTTGTTCTTGCTTTCTTGTTCAGGTTGAGGGTAATTCAGTGATTGATAACAATGTAGCAGAAAGAAGTGTATCATAATACTTTGAGCCCCATAACCTTGACAGTCTACCTAAAACCTTCATTGGGATGTAGTTTCTCTTGGTGCAAGTGAAGGGCAAGGGGAGAAAATTTCCCTCCATGTGAAATCAAATCAACATTAACCCCAAATGAAATTTAATTTCTCTGTCAGTGAGCGGCAGAAAAAAAAATCTGTTTTCAGTGACCACAAGAAGCTAGGCTGCATATCACTCACTGGTCTTAGCCGGTTCCAGTTTGCCAGATTTTGCTGTCTTTTGTGATGGTGGCTGTATGCCATACAGAAGACTTTTTAAAAATGTCTCTGTTGGTGGATTGCATTAATCCATCTTTAATTCAGATATGTGAAATTCCACTAAGCTAAGACCTTTTGGCATTCCCCTGCCAATGTTAAACATTTGCAGACCAGGTAGTAGGTCATGTTTACTCACCTATTAGTAGAAAGAGGAATTTTAAAACAACATTTATCTTTGGCCATGGACCTTATATATTGCCCACAGACTGCAGTTTGGTAAAAGGCCTGATAGAGAGTATTTCAAAGTGAGAAAAAGAGATTGTTTAGAATCTGAAAGGTCAGACATGGATCAAATAATTCTGGGCCATTTTATTGCTGAATAATGGGCTTTGTAAATACCATATGTGACTATTAGATCAAATGAAAATACATAGAGTTCAATATTAATTGGTTCAGTATCAGGTGGTGGCCTGCTTGCAGAATACAATGAAATTATGTTATCAATATAATGTTTTATCGACTCCTTGGTTTGCAAAATTAAATAAACATAGCATAAGCACTTGCTGTGTAAGTTGTAGCAGGGAACAGGGCTTTGATTTGGAATTTGAAAAGAGAATTAAAGGTGATCGAAGCAGAAAGCAGGCTCTGGCATAAGATTTTTGCCAGCGTTTCTTGAAGTAACTAAGTATATCTGGGTGTTTGGGAGGAATAAAAACCAAAGAACAGAGACTTTGGGGGCTGTGTTCCAAAATGCTTTCTTAAGGCTTCTGCCAATATTAGGAAATCCTTTTGTTGAATAGTTTAACTTGTTTTGGTATGGATATTCACTTATTTCATTATATACTTTTTCTTCCCCGTGTCTTCTTGGTGTATTCCTCTAGATACAGGTTAAATAGTGGTGAACTGAACCGACGTAGTCCCTGCCTCCATGGAGTGGGGAGACAAAACCCTAATATAAAATTATAGTCTTGTGAAAGAAATGATCATCTCATCATACAAGGGACAAATGGGGGACCTTGATCTAGTCTAGGGGATTGTGGAAGTCATATTTGAGTTGACACTTGAAGGGTGAGCACGAGTTAGTGATGCAAAGAGCTGTGGGGTAGGGTGCTGGGTCAGAGCTGAGGAGTAGCCCGTGTGAGAACCCTGCAGCGGGAACGAGCTTTACTGGAGCCACAGTGAGAGGACCAGTGGAATCAGAGCAGGTGGGCAAGTGGAAAAATCTTCCACGCTGGGGCTGGCGAGGTATGGATCCGAAATTAAACCATTGGCCTAATTGCAAGGAGACCTTCCTCCGTCCCCCAGGTGGTTTGAATCTGAGAGTTGAAGTCCTGAACCTAGCCATTGGTTAGGAAAGTGGAAGGGGCTGGGACAGGTAGGGGTACTAGTTCACAGTCTACTGTGAATCCTGCGGAAAGCAAATCCATTTCAGAAAAGCAGCCATGGAAAGAATTGATTTCACAGGAAAGAAAGCAGCAGCCTGCGGCCAGCTTCAGACGGATGGTTTGTGGCTCAAGTCCATGCTTACATTCCCTCTCAAGGGCTTTTGGTGGCCCTGCGGCGCACACATGGGATAGTGGTGGTGAGCCCATGAGCTCTCTCAGATGGTGTTTGTGGCACAAGCCCGGCATAACTAGTCACATTCACTGTATGGAGTCAGTAGTTTCAAGGTGATATTTGTAACTTTATCTTCTCTCTTGGCTGCTTTTGATAGAGAGGAAGACAAGGAGTTTTTCCTCTTCCCCATGCCTCTGAAGAAACAGACAGCAGGCCCCACCGAAGAAAGGACTCATTTCTTGCCTATTTCCTGCTTCCACTCTGCAGCTTTTTCCCTCTTCCCTTTCTGCTCCATTTTTTTTTTCCGTGAAGTTCTGCCTGATAGTCACCAGAGGGCGCACAGATGCACCAAAATCCAGCCTTTATTCCTCTGGCCACAGAAATTTCATTGTCTTTTCTCTTTTCATCCTCACATTCCTCAGAGACAGGGATGCATCTTGCTTGGCCTTTTCTCTTTGTAATATTTCTATCAAGGGCAGCCATTCCCCACCGATTTTTAAAAGGTGGGCAAAAGCTACCGTTCAGATGAAAAAGAGAAATGGATTGTGTTCCTGAGATCTGGGAGGAAAGTGTGTGTGTGTGTGTGTGTGTGTGTGTGTGAGAGAGAGAGAGAGAGAGAGAGAGAGAGAATTAGAGAGAGAGAGACTGCGATAGATCAGAGTTGCTAGTACCTTGCATGGCTCGTTCGGGAAGGACTCATTCATTTTGCCAATAGCAAGGTAGACAGTCTGGGCTCCTCTTCTTTTTTGGTTTCCCTGGGCTGTTGTCCTCATAGCAGCTGCCCTGCTTCTTGACATGTCCTAATAATGAGTATGATGTGGCCAGGGGGAGATTCATCTTTTTCCCCAATCTGACTTCTTTATTGTATTTGCTCCTTGCTAAAGTCTAAAGAGGATTGTCTCCTCTTAACTGTGTGCTCTTTTCACTCTGCCCAAGGTCAGAGAATCCAGCTGCGGCCCGTCTGCCTCCCACATGACCGGCCATACAGAGCAATCCACATATGCCTGTGACAGTTCTGTGCCTGATGTGTGAGAGGCAGACGAGAGCTAGTTTAAGCTCTTCCAAAGATGTCTTGGCAAGGCAGCGCCGATGAAAGCAGAGACTTGTTTGTGTCTGTGACATAATCAGAAAAGACAACCAGGACCCAGCTGTAGGGAGTGAGGAGGTCTTTCTGACAAAGGCCCACGTACTTCACATTTGTCTGCCCCTAGTGCCAATCTCCTTCTGATGTCTTAACCTGACTTTTGTTCTGGTTTGCGCAAATAATTCTGGTGCCACAAAGAATTGCTTGGCTGGTGGTAGTTATCCTGCTATCATGTTACTATAGATGCAGGGCGCTTTCTGACCAACTGGCCTCATAATGATAACTACACACGAGGAACAGGCCGGGTTTAGCATATTCCGCCTGTTGTAAAGCATCAGGCACAGTTAAAGCTCCTCATAAATAATAGTGATGGCTGCGAAAGGCCATTTTTCATGTAAATTTCCTTACTGTTAGCAAGTTTGGAAAAGAGCTGTACTGAAGAACGGATTCAGAATGATTTCCCAATAAAATGCTTTCCAGCTTTTCCCCTTGGGGCTCTGAGGAGCACCCCCCCCCCCCGCTTCAGAGATCCACGTGGGTAGATTGCATGTTAACTCGTGAACCCATGTTCTTACTTTCCATGCCAGCAAAGTGCTAATACTCTAAACACAAAGGACATTTAACATAGTAATTGTTTCTGAGGCAGCAAGTGGGGGTGCCAGCCTGTTCTCTCTTGGATGGCTTCTCTATGATGGGAGCAAGCTTGGGAGTCAGGCCCAGGCCACTCCTTGGTCTATGTGGTACAAATGAACAACTTAAAAAGTGTGTGTATAGCCAAGGTCATTCCTGCCTTTTCTCAATAGACTTGCTGTCCTGGGCTGAATGCTTATCTGGCTTGGTTTTGTGTCTTTGGAACAAAGGAAGCTTCCAGTGACCAGTCTGGTTAATCACCACTGCTTATTCTCTCTTCCCTACTATTTTGTATTGGGTTTCCTTCTACTCCAGTACATTGGATTTCCAATCACATCCAACCCTATTAGGCTGCTTTCCATTCATAGAAGATTAGAGTCCCTTACACCTCACTGCCTAGCAGGATTTTCTTCTCCACAATGTGTAGAGTATTAGGTTCCCTTACATGGGTTGCTGCTTGTTAAGTTGTGTTCGGTGCTGCGTAGTATTGAATTCTCTTTCCCGTCAGCAGTCACTGGGTTGTTAATTACACACTTGCAGATTCGCTTCTTCTGCACATTCTGTAATATACAGCTCTCCACACTTCAGTGCCTTAGACAGCCATATCTGCTCACAGGTTCAGTTCCATTCTGCTGTGATACTGAGCAGCTGCCTGTACCCCCGAGTCTGTGCTAGATACTGCAGGGTTTGCAGAAGTGGTTGGGGGTTAATGCTCACCCTCAAGGAGTTTACCATCTACTGGGGTGGGGCTAGGGAAGGGCAGTGTCTAAGAGGAACTATGTGCATGAAGGCTAAGTGTTGGTTATACTAACTTCCTAGTAACAGTTTATTATTTGGCATATTTAAAACACCTTAGAAGGCATCTTGTTGCTTATAACTACTTGTAACTTGGTTATAAGTGCTTGGTTATAAGTTGATTATAAGTTGGTTACTTATAACCATCCATTACTATCACTACTCTGTTCTGCAGTGAAAAAAAGTTAGGAAGGACAATCGTGTGGAAAGTGGACATTTTACCAGATTCGACTGCAGGTATTGGAAGAATTCTGATAAAACTCTGGAGTCTTTTAACACATTCAGTCCTGCTTTCATATGGACCTAGCATGATATTAGAAATCACGTGATTCTAAGAGATACCCATCGGGCATGGATAAAGTAATAAAAACTTATATGTAGACTAGTCTATAACATGCATGGACGTTACACACAGACTAGGCTCTAGCTCTATTTTTTTTTCTTATGACACCAAAATATTGTGCAATTTTACTCCTCCCGGGAGAGGAGGGAGCCAAAAGTAATGCGAAGGGGTGTGAGTCATGGCTTCCCACAAGCGACAGAAGGGGCATTACCGGTTGTGATCTTAATGCTTGAGAATCTCAACTTGGTGGCAGAATCACAGTCTTGTGTCTCACACTAGTATAAATATTGCCTAACTTCTTCTTCTCAGAGCTTCTCATTCCTTGAACACTTACCATGCGGCAGGCAGTGTTCCAGGTGCTTTATTGTAGCGTCACAGTAATTGCTCACCATAAGTGAACCTTCTCTATATTTGCTGTCATAAAAAAAAAAATCCAAGTTTATTGGCAACAAAGGGATGTGTTTTGTATCTCTTCCTGCCAGCTCAACCAGAGTGCTTCGTTAATGCCAAATTTCTAATTGGCTGTGAACAGTACTTATAACATAGTCTGAAGCTTGGAGTGACAAATAATCATCTCAAAAGAAATATAGTTTAGAAAAAAGACCTAGATAATAGACGAAGTCTTTGATATAGGAATTAAATAAACAACAAGAATTTGGTTTAAGTTCTTTTTTTTCTTCAACACCAAAATATTATGCCATTTTCCTTAAATCCCTGGAAGGGGAGAGGACCAAAATTAAGGCAAAATAGAAAGAAGGGATGGGACTAGTGCTTTTTGCAATTTGCCTAGTCTTTTTTAACTAGTGAAATATATAGTGTTTCTAGAACCCAGAGTAATGATAGCTGTATTTCCTATTCTCATTGTGTAAGGGGATTTTACTGGTATGGAACTGTAGAGCAGCATTCAGAACTCATTTTTCAAAAGTGTGTTACTATTGCGACATACAGACTGTAACACTGCTGCATTAGAATAATGAAACATTGCTCTTTCAACTGAGATGCCCTGCCTACGTACTTGCCCAGGGTCATCACCAATTGCCAGGGCACTGTTTCTTTTCTGAGGCTTGTCCTTATTGCATAGGGCTTAACATGCACGTCTGGATATAGACTTAATACTCTCTAATGCTGTCCCTTACTATGTGTAATGCAGCATCCTTCTATTCTCACAAAGACTCCTACCAGAGTATAGTACTTCCATAACTCAACTATTCCATATTTCATATTCTTTTGAATCCAAAACTTGTGGTTATAACTTATGGATTACAGTTTCAGAGAAATACTCAATTACAATGAACCCTATTATTCCTTACATGTCTTATTTCATAGTACAGTTTCCACTTTCCCCTGTTGCTCATTTATAGCTATAAAGACTACAAGATCAGTCACTGCCTCAAATCTAGCTACCCTCTTTCACATTAATAGCATAATGGTGAACATTCTGTACATTGCCTGTGACTCACATAATCACCATGCAAAATGCATCATTCATAAATTGTTTAGTGCGACCTTTTGCACAGTAGCACTAATTATTATTATCACAGAAGCCCAGTAAACTAGACTGGTAATTATCAGGGATTTATTTGAATGGACAGCTAAGCTATTCTTGGCAAGTTGGTCAAAGCAGTTGTCATGACAGCTATACAAATATGTCTTATGAATTGGGTTAATTAGGGTAATTAATAACCGTTATTTGGCCCCCTTTCCCCAAGGTATTGCATAAGCAGTATCAAAAAGGGAGAGGTAAAGTTAAAAAAAAAAAAAAGTTTGCCTCCCTCTTTTAAGAAAGCTACTTTTTAAATCAGTGCAAGATACCCAGCCTCCAAAGGTGGCTCCCCTCGGGGAACCCTTTTATGGGGTCTTCACCTACTTTTGAAGGTTTCAGAGTCAGTGAGCACAAGCCATGCTGAAAAAAATGTAGTTAGAAAGAGGAGCTAAGTAGTTTCCTAAGGCTGCTGCTTTCTTTTTAGTCACCTGTGAGCACTCCCGAGGGACCATCCCCTTGGCTTAGATTTTTGGCAGTCTTGCTTTGTTTTTGCTCATCTACAACTTTCTTGCCTTGCTCTCTAGCCTGCTCATTGTATTGGTTTTCTTTTCTTATCGTTCCCTCACAAGGAAGTTGTGAGTTTTCCTCAGCCGGGTTTCTGCTCCTCTGAGGTTTTCTGAGTTTTAATTCTGTTAGAGGACTTTTTTTTTAAAAAAATGCCTTGGGGACCATCTAACATTGCCCGGTGGCATAGTTTTGCTCTTTTTTTAAAGAAAGAAAAAGGGGCTAGCTTTAAAGAGCTCTTTGTCTTTCTCTTCCCTAAGGAAAAAAAAAAGTAAAGGTTAAAAGTCCAAGTTTCTTCTCTGTGCATTGCAGCATATTAAGATGTTTTCTTTCTTTCTTTTTTTTTTCTTTTTGCTGGGACAAAATTCTTTTTTTTAATGAACGTATAATGTAGTATTTGAAGATGTTTTCTTTATTATAGTGTAGAGAAAGGGAGAGGTTAAAAATGAAACTGGTTTTCTTCAATGAGATCATCCTTTCAGAGGATACCATCATTCATACAAAGAATTCAAACCTTTTCATAATGGTTTTGAATAGCAGATCGATTTTTCCCTGTTTCTTCCATAAAACAGGGGAAGTGATAGAAAGAGGGAAGGGGACTGAGGATGTTAGTTGGACCTCGAATCTATGTCAGTTCCTGGGCTCAACGCTTTTCATATATTAGCTAACTTAATCCTCACTACAGTCGTGTGAGAATGGAAACAGTATTATCCTAGTTCTATAGATGAAGAAACTAAAGTATATAAAGGTTAAGTACTTTGCCCAAGGTTATACAGAATCAGGACATGAACCTAAGTCTCTGATCCAGAGTCTTTTTTCTGTACCATCTAGCACAGAGTTTCCCAGAAGAGTGCTAGGCTTAGTACTTTACAAATTCCAGATACTTTGTTCACACCCTAGAGGCCCATTGACTAGAAATACCTATTCTTTCTTGCTTCTCTGCCTCTTTGGCAACTGAGAATTCTGTCAGGGGCTAGCATTCTGGCTGACCCATAAAATTTAAATTTGGGGACAATTCTGGTAAAAAGCTTTTAGTAGAGGGCCATAGGCTAATACCTTAGAAATGTCCATAGATCTTTCTTCCTGTGTCACAGTGGAGTGTCATGATCAGGAAATGGCAGCTTCCTTCTCTGTTTTACATGAAGTTGCCCTGTTAGGAAAGAAAGGCTTTGTGCTGTCTGAAGTGGCTTGGTGATGTTTTGAGGCTACACAGGACACATGGGAGATGGAGGTGGTCGGGGTCCTCTGGGTATCCCTGTCCTAGTATAACTAGACCAAGTCCTGATATCTTAGGGCTACCTTAGGCTCATTTTTCCGGGTATGCCCTTATACAGTTTAGGATGAGTATTTTACTTGTAGTATTTAATTTTTTGTGTGTAGTTTACCTAGTCTATATAGAAAAAAACACCATTCATTTAGTCAACAAATAGTTTTCCCAGAAAATAGAGCCATATATGTCTGTGTGTTCAAAATCAAATGCCAGTAATTAGCTGGGCTGGAGGCTAAAGGTATCTATATGCAATCATGGCAATCAGACATTTGAAATCACAAATTCATGGATCCCTAGGTACAACCCCAACCAAACGGGACTTGTTTTGTAATCATGTTGTCATGGTCCTTGGAAGGACCATTGTTTTCATGGTTCCAGGAAGAGCAGTGAACAAGACAGAAATTTCTAACATCATGGTATCAACATTCTCATAGGGGGAAAAAATAATGAAAAAAAATTAGTGAAACATGTATTTTGGAAGATAAGTGCTATAGATAAGGCAGAAAAGGGGGTTGTGAGTACTGGAGAAATTTTGCAAGTTTAAGTAGGATGGTTAGGTAAGGCTTCAGTGGGATCTAATTATGTTCCTTATCACTTTACACAGACTGTTCTCCAGCCGGGCTGATAGTTCATTCATTCATTAGTGCCTACTCTACCTACCTTTGTATCACACTAGGCACAGGATACATATTTAAGAACAAAACAGACATTGCTTCTATCCCAGAGTATAGTGCAGGGGACAGACAGGAAAAAAAAATATTACACAGATAATGACTTGCAATCATGGTAAGTGTGGTGAAAAGCAGTACCGGCTATAACTTGTACCATGCATAGAGGACAGTATACGCATACTAATCCTAGCAGGAGAAAAGCCACAGAGAGCCCCCTGAATGGAATTTATTTTACTTAAAAATTTTTTTTAAAAGATTTTATTTATTTATTTATTTGTTTATTTATTTATTTTTTCTCCCCAAATATGTTTATTTTAATTTTTCAGTGTTACAAGATTGATTGTTCATGCATTTATTTGACAGAGAGAGAGAGAGAGAGAGAGAGAGAAAGAGAGAGATCAAGCAGGGGAAGCAGCAGGCAGATGGAGAGAGAGAAGCAGGCTCCCTGCCACCAAGCAGGGAGATGGATGGGGGGCTCGAGGCCAGGACCCTGGGATCATGACCTGAGCCGAAGGCAAGTGCTTACCCCAGGCGCCACGACCCCTGAACAAAATTTAGTCTCATTGGATTATGTGGGGAAGGACCATGACAACATGATTACAAAACAAGTCTCGTTCAGTTGGGGTTGTGCCTAGGGATCCATGAATTTGTGATTTCAAATGTCTGATTGCCATAATTGCATATAGATACCTTTAGCCTCCAGCCCAGCTAATTACTGGCATTTGATTTTGAACACACAGACATATATGGCTCTATTTTCTGGGAAAACAAATAAAAGACTGTTTGATGTGGTGAATTGTAGGCCTGCTAGAAAACTGACTTAAAAGGAGGGAAAGCATTAATGAAGATAATGGCTGATTTTTAGAGCAGAGTGCCTATTTGTTTGTTCTTCTCTTTTCATTGTGCCTCCAAAGCTTCAAAACCCCCTAAAATGAAAGATTGTAGGATAAAATGCATCCTTTTTATTTTTAAACCATGGAGAGCAAAGTATTTTAATGAGGAAATATATTATATTATTCTCCTATAAACCCAGGGCTAATAGTCTGGAACTGGTACTTTGGCTCCCTAAAAAGTCCAACAAGACAAGCCAATTACAGATTCTGAAACATTTTTATTTTTAGTTTCTCGGAATAGCAATTCATTCTCTGCTATGGTACATTAACTGGGAAACAAGTTGAAATGAGAATTTTGGCATATTTAGAATAATTGACTATATTTACCAAACTCTTAATAGTGCAGAGAGGTTGATAAGGGGAGGGATAGAGGAGCAAAAGATTAGGTAAGGGGAAGGTGCCTCCAAGAAGGCATGACTTCCAATAAAGTCATGACTTTAGATTGATATCTGTGGAATACAGTTTAGCTTCACATATTTTTTTCCCTTTCAGTTTATTCTTCAAGTAGACAATAGTTTGACTATTTATGCTGATTTCTGCCTTTATGTATGCTATGGTGTTACTTTGGAGGGCAGGAATAATTAGTTGTTTACAAACAAAGAGTGCGATGGGCATGCAGCTGTGATATTCTTCTCTATACCAGAATCTCTAGCAATCCCCGGTTGTCCTCTGTATCTGGATGCACTGGTAAGGCTGTTAGTCGGCCTGTTCACTTTCCTTTTAGGTGGAGTTTCTTTTTTTTTTTTTTTAAAGATTTTATTTATTTATATGAGAGAGAGACACACACAGACAGAGGGAATACAAGCAGGGGGAGTGGGAGAATGAGAAGCAGGCTTCCGCCGAGCAGGGAGCCTGATGCGGGGCTCGATCCCAGGACCCCGGGACCAAGACCCTAGCTGAAGGCAGACGCTTAAAGACTGAGCCACCCAGTCGCCCCCTTAGGTGGAGTTTCTTTTGTTTTGGGCTCTGCTTGCCTATCTGGTGGTCTTTTTGGAAGTTCCAACCCAGTGCCAATCTGAAGCAGAGCCAGTAATGCCAAATGGAAGGAAACTTCGGGAAGGATAGAAGTGTAATGAGGGAAGAAAGTTGAAGTTAAATGAACTGCTAAAGCAAATATAATCTTAAGTCTCATGAATGAAGTATAGTTCCCTGATTACAGGATGAATTAACCCCTCTGAACTCTCTGCTGCTCGGATACATCTGAAGTATTAAATTCATTTCTGAATGCCTTATTTCACGTAGCACACTGACAGACTAGAGTAAGCTTCAAAGAAGGTTAAGAAACTGGTAAAGGGCCTGGAGTCCACGTCACTTTGGGAACAATGATTGTATTGCTTATTTCTGATGGAGGCAAAAAGTCAGTTGCAGGAAGCCAGCATTATCACTTGGCTGTGCTGGGCAAATGTGTTGAAATGAAGAGACTAAAACGAAAATGTCACAAAAGCATAAAACATTCTTCTTCTTCATGTTTGGATTGTGAGTTAGTTTGAGTAAAACTATGCAGGCATACCCCGGAGGTATTGTGGGTTACGTTCCAGACTATCACAGTAAAGCAAATAGCACAAGAAAGTGAGTCAAATGAATTTTTTTGTTTTCCTAGTGCATATAAAAGTTATGTTTTCCATTATACTGTAATCTGTGAAGTGTGTAATCGTATTAGGTATAAAAATGTACATACCTCAATTAAAAATACTTCGTTGCTAAAAAATGCTAACCATCATCTGACCTTCCAGTGAGTCATAAATTTTTTTGCTGGTGGAGGGTCTCGCCTCCATATTGATGGCTGTGGACTAATCAGGGTGGTGATTCCTGAAGGTTAGAGTGGCTGTGGCAATTTCTTAAGACAACAGGGGAGTCTGCCACATCAATTGACTCGTCTTTTCACAAATGATTTCTCTGTAGCATATAGTGCTGTTTGATAGCATTTTACCCATAGTAGAACCTCTTTCAAAATTGGATCAATTCTCTCGAAATCTGCTGCTGCTTTATCAACTAAGTTTATGTCGTATTCTAAATCCTTTGTTGTCCTTTCAACAATCTTCATAGCGTCTTTACCAGGAGTAGATGCTATCTTAAGAAACCACTTTCTTTGCTTATCTGTAAGAAGCAACTCTCCTAATCCATAAAAAAGCAAGTTTTGTCACAAGATTGCAAGCAGTTCAGTCCCATCTTCAGGTACTACCTCTAATTCTTGTTCTCTTGCAATTTCTGCCGCATCCACAGTTCACTGAAGTCTTGAACCCCCTCAAAGCCATCCATGAGGGCTGGAATCAACTTCTTCCAATCGCCTATTAACGTTGATATTTTTAGCTCTTCCCGTGAATCCTGAATGTTCTTAATGACATCAAGAATGGTGAATCCTTTCAGAAGATTTTCAATTTATATCACCTGGATCCATCAGAGGAATCACTATCTATGGCAGCTATAACTTTACAAAATATATTTCCTAAATAATAGGACTTGAAAGTTGAAGTGAATCCTTGATCCATGCTCTGTGGAATGGATGTTGTGTTACCAGGCATGAAAACCTCATGAATCTCATTACACATCTCCGTCAGAGCTCTTGGGTGACCAGGTACATTGTCAATGAGCAGTAATATATTGGAAGGAATCTCTTTTTCTGAGCAGCAGGTCTCAACAATAGGCTTCGGGTATTCAGTAAACCATATTGTAAGCAAGTGTGCTGCCATCCAGGCTTTGTTGTCCCATTGACAGAGCACAGATAGAGCAGATCTGGCATATTTGATAAGAACCTTGGGATTTTCAGAATGGTAAATGATCCCTGGCTTAAACTTAAAGTCACTAGCTGTATTGGTCCCAACAAGTGGGTCAGCCTAAGCTTGAAGCTTTGAAGCCAGGCACTGACTTCTCCTCTCTAGCTATGAAAGTCTTAGATGGCATTTTTTCCAATAGCAGGCTATTTTGTCTACATTGAGAATCTGTTGTTCAGTGTAGCCAGCTTCATGAATTATCCTAGCTAGATCTTCTGGAGAACTTACTGCAGCTTCTACATCAGCACTTGCTGCTTCACTTTGCACTTTTATGTTATGGAAACAGCTTCTTCCCTTAAACCTCATGAACCAGCCTCTGCTGGCTTCAAACTTTCTTCTGTAGCTTCCTCACCTCTCCCAGCCTTCACAGAAGTGAAGAGACTTAGGGCCTTGCGTTGGTTTAGGCTTTGGCTTAAGGGAATGTTGTGGCTGGGTTGAGCTATCCAGACCACTAAAACTTTCTCTGTATCAGTGATAAGGCTCTTCTACTTTCTTATTATTTGTGTGTTCACTAGAGCATCACTTTCAGTTTCCTTGGCTAAATGACATAAGAGGCCTAGCTTTCAGCCTGTCTCAGATTTCTGTGTGTCTTCCTCACTAACCATAATCATTTCTAGGTTTTGATTTGAAGTGAGAGACGGGTGACTCTTCCTTTCACTTGAACACTTAAAGGCCATTGTAGGGTTATTAATTGGTCTAATTTCAGTTTTTTTGTGTCTCGGGAAATAGGGAGGCCTGAGGAAAGGAAGAGAGATGGGGAAATGGCAGGTTGGTGGAGCAGTTAGAATGCACACATGTATCAGTTAAGTTCGCTATCTTACATGGGTGCAGTTCATGGTGTTCTAGAACAATTACAATAGTAATATCCGGGATCACTAAACAACCATACAAATACAATAATAATGAAAAAGTTTGAAATCCTGTGAGAATTAATCAAAATGTGACACAGAGACATTTAGTGACCAAATGCTGTTGGAAAAATGGCACTGATAGACTAGCTTGATACAGGTTTGCCACAAACCTTCAATTCGTAAAAACTGTAATGGCTGTGAAGGGCAATAAAGTGAAGCACAATAAAAAGAGGTATGCCTGTATACTGTTTGAACTCAGGACCAGCTAATCATTTGACCAGCGTAAGAGCTTTCACATACACAGCATGGAAAATCAGTTCTCAGGTGTAAGGCCAAAACCTGATAGATCATTTAGGTGTTCAGGGACATTTTCCCTTCCCCTTCTTGAATGCTCTGTATTTAATCTTCTCATCATTAATGAACAGATAATCACCACTGCCAGAGGCAGGGTTGTAGAAAGGATAGATGGATGGCTACTGTGCTGTCTTCCATCTTCTTGACCCTCTTTGCAGCTTTGCAGTGGTGTGCTTTCAGTGGAGTTGGAAGGAAGGAGTTCATATCTTCGAAAAACCTTGAATGTGGCTTGTTTTCCTCCTAGGAATATTGAAAAAATGAACATGTAGTAGGAAATTTTGAGATTTTTTCTGGTATTATAGATTCTTTTTCCAAAAAAAAAAAAAAAAAAAAGCACTTCTAGTAATAATAAGCCCAAATGACAGAAGAATTATTAACTTAGGAAAATAAAATTTCAGAAGGCAAATTTTATGATATGGTTGACTGCCATTGTATCCTCATTATTTTTAGAACTCGGGGAGAGGCCGTCCATACCTTTATTTATTCTCTATCTTCTCATGCCTTATTCATTTATATTTTCAAGCATAGTGAAGAAAACTTTGTGAGGCAAGAGATAAAAGTCACTTTGTTTACACAGAAACACAATGTGTACATTGTTGGCTCAGGTTTTGCAGTAGATGGTAAAAGTTTGGCTTCAGAGTCATCCATGCCCTGTTAAGCAGGAAGAGAAGACACAGAAACATTGTTACAGAAACATTGTTCTCAGAGCGCAGACTATGTTTCTGAACAAGTCAAGAGTTCACTTGTTTCTTCTTGTGACTTTGCCTCACCTTGGGCTCTGGATGGGATCAGGCTTCCAGGGATGGCTTGCAGTTAGCTGGTAAGTGACGGGGAGGGACTAGGCAGCTCCTGGAAGGCAGGAAGGCTGCCCAGGAACTTTCAGCTGCTGGAGAAAAGGCAACGTGTCAGGTGATCAGAAGAATGGAAGAAGCCTAAAATCCACATCTTCAGACTCCATAAAAAGAGTGCTTCCTTTGCTCCCTGCCAAGTGCATAAATTTTATGGTCATCTCTTTTTGTAGGGCTGAGAGTGAGTGGGTCTGATGCGCTGAGGAAAATGAAGGTCTCCACCTACAGGCTGCTGCCGGAAAGAGCTGTATCTTCCTTTTCTACCTCTGACAAGTGGACTAGGGGAGGTTTTAAGAGGCTATCCAAGTTAGGGTCGACCTGCTCAGGATTCATCTTTATGCAAAGGCTGCAAAAGGAATTTGGAAGTCATGAACATCTGACCACTGGAGAAAACCTTTACCGGCTTCAAAATTAGTCTCTGTGGTTTAATTAGCTACCCATCCGGATATTGATTTTTCTAGCACTTGTGCTGAATGTAACTTGTCTTCCAAACTTTACAGAAGAACCAACCCAAATCCAGCTGGATTTGTGGCTGTAGGGAAGTTGCTTGATTTTATTAAGCATGGCTTGTACTCTCTTTCTCTCTCTCTCTCTCTCTCCCCTGACACTCATACATAACTTGCAAAATCAAGAATTAGAGCTAGAGAGAAGCAAACTCTTCCCCACAAACAAATGTTTTCTCCCATTTCTTCCAGTTCCATCACTCGCTTAGATCTTATGTGTCTGAAGGCAGTTCTGATGATGTTACCCCAAAGGGACCTTCTAGGTTGCTCTCTCATCTATGCTCCACATGTGTATACATTATACATATTATGTAAATACATTATCCACATTATAATTGTGTCTTCACTTACTTGTCCCTGACACTAGAGATGTGAGCTCCTTGAGGGCAGGACTAGAAATCCAATTCATCTCCATATCCCTAGCATCTATATACCCTAGGGCCTGGCACATAGTCTTAATGGTATTTGTTGAATTGAACTGAATTAGATTATTTCGGCTCTGAGCTGTACTAGCTTCCATTTGTTCTTCAATAGGCAGTCATGGACAGCCTGGGAGCATGAGGCAAGTCTTTTCAATTGTGGGGAGGGCTCTGAATGATCTCTTTTTGCTTTTTATTCTACCCCTTCTCACTGGTCCCATCTACCAGTTTCTACTACTGGTTGCCTACAGTTTGTGCAAGGAAAGGTCTTAAACATAGTGCAGGGTTTTCTGTGACGTTTATGCCTTTTGACCTGGGACTGATGGCTTTGTCATTTTACTCAGACTTTATATAGTATGGTCAAATTTGATTAATTGAGACTAATTTGGGGACAGGCCATTGGGAATTCTAGATAGAAAAGAAATGCAATTTTAGCACTTTGAAGTTCATAGAGTAATAAGAAGTAGACCAACAAAGCCCTTGCCAGGAAGTTTTGCCAAGTAGAATTCCTTGGTCCTGCTTTAATGAATAAATAAGAATGATGTGCAATTAACATATGCATTGTTTGTAAATTGCTTCTAAAGTACTTAAAAACAATTTATGCTCTTGAGTAGTTTAAACACTTCCCTTGTAATCTTCTTTACACCATAATTTGCCCAGCAAACTTCTAAAAAAATAGATACAGCAGCCTAGCTCTATCTGAATGATCACCAAATATGAATCAGTGATGTCTAAACTACAGAGGTGTGACTCCAAGCAAGTAAACTTGAGAATGACACTTTGAGGAAGTGGGCAGAGTAGATTCCTTCTTTTCTATTTAGACGTTTGTGATAGAGACAGGAGCTTAGATTTAGTTCCTCAGTCCTATTTAGAGAAGAGAAAACCTTTCTCAGAAGGAAGCAATGCTTGCCATCATTCTAGCCCCCCCTCAGTGGTCTAATGCCAATTTCCACCGAGGCAGTAAAAGGAACAAATTTACCTTTTAGATAATTTCCCTATGATCAAACAATCCCCAGTGGGCAAGACTAATAGAAGATACTGTATTTTGATTGCAGTTTATCTCTAGCAATTATAGATGAGCAATTTAAGTGGCAACAAAGCAAGTCATTTGTGAGAATGAGGCCATATTTCACAGAGCTTTATCATTCGACTTTCTCTGGATCACTCAGCTAAAGACAGTCAGTTTCCTTGGGTGGATCACACATTCTCTTTCTACAGTATCCCGAGGAGTAGTTATTTTTCTTAATGATAGGATATTGGTAAGAAATGATTTACAAACATCATTTGCACTAAGTTTCACTTTTTCTTCCCATGAGAAATCTAGTTCACAGAGCATAAAGTATTTAGTTTTACTCTTCGGGGACTTCTTAGGAGAAATAACAAGAAGGAGAAACTAGGTAAGTGTAAAAAGATGAGACCTGGCTTGGGTGTCAGAAGATCTGAATTCTAAATCCATGGCTATGTTTCTGTTAACCAGCTGTGTTGTTTGAGGGTAGTTGTGAGGTTCCCTGGGCTTATTTCCTTGTCTTCAGAATAGTGTGTATGTGTGTGTATGTGTGTGTGTGAGGGGTGGGGAGAGAGAAACTCCCAAAGATTTTTTTTTAATGTTCTATGGGTATATGGTTTTGTGATGGTCATGAGTTCAAAAAGAAATTTTTCAAAGCCTGCGGTGGACAGCATAGCATTGTCAGATCGCACTAATGATGTGAAGAAACTTTGTAAATGACCATTTTGCACTAAAGCAATTGAAGGCTCTATCATGATCTGAAGAAGTAATTAATATTGCATAAAAGGATTTTTTTGAATTTATGAAGAATAGATCTCAGAAGGGACTGTATGGATTGAAATCAAAAGCAGTAAGTCAGCCAATTGGGCTTCCATTTCCTGCTGCCTCTAAAGTTAGACTGGGTGGCAGATTCTCTGCTCCAAGAAGCAGGAGTCTTAGTTTCTTGCATTGACCCTGCCAATCCTAGGCTATTTGATCTTGATTCAAAAACTCTCTGAGCCTCAGTTTTTCTGTCTGTTAAAAAGGGGAAATGATACTTTGCCTATATACTTCTGAAGTCTGTTGGGGTTGTTGGAAAAGGTCATAGGTGAGGGCTCTGTGAAAAATAATTGCCGTATCAATACAAGGTACTATGGAAGAAAATAACATTTTATTTAAAAAATTTTATTTATTTATTTGACAGAGAGAGAGATCACAAGTAGGCAGAGAGAGAAAGAGAAGCAGGCTCCCTGTGAGCAGAGAGCCTGATGTGGGGCTCAATCCCAGGACCCTTGAGCCACTGAGGGCAGAGGCTTTAACCCACTGAGCCACCCAGGCACCCCAGAAAATAATGTTTTAAATTGGGCCATTGAGAGATGCAACACAACAGGTGTTTCTCATTCTGTTAGATTGTAAACATCCCCTTTAAAGTTGCGGATTGTATCATGTTTGATACAATGTATATTCCATACCATTGTCTAAATATTAATAAACATGGATTCTAAATCTTTAGGTTTATAAGTTGTACTTTGGAGGCATGAAAGAGATGAGAATAGAAAGTTGGCAAGACAGAAAGTTAGTTTTTTACTTGAGCCAGTTCTCCCTACTGTCTAAATTCTTGAGAAATGTTGGAACAAATACAAGTCTAGGAAACACAGGAGACTTTTTAAAAACAGCTTTGCCAATCTTATGTTCCCGATCCAATCTATCAAAGGGACAAATAAGCTCTTCCTATCTCATAGGCATGTCTAACATCTGCTGTTATGCAATTAACAAGCAGTGGGTGAGCACCTGCTGTGTGCCAGGAACAGCAACAGGAACTGAAGATTTGGACACTAAAGATGTGGTCCTTACCCTGAAGGAGTTTCTAGCGTAGTGGTGGTGACAAATAGGCAATACAATGTGTTAACACGATATGATAGAGATAAGTGTACTCCTTCTATTTCCTTAGGTCAAGTGCCTCACATTTCAGAACTGGAGAGTCCTAAGTCACAGGCCAACAGTCTTGTTCTGAGGCAGCACTGCCCAATAGAACTTTATGTGATGATGGAAATCTACATATCTATGCTGTCTGATATGGTAGCCACTAGCCACATTTGCCTATTGAGCACTTGAAATGTGGCTACCCCATCGATTCTCGGCCTTTTGGCTAAGATCAAGTGAAATGTGGCTACCGTGATCAAGGAACTAAATTTTTTAAATTTTATTTTTGTTAACTGAAATTTAAATAGCTACATGTGTCAATACTATTAGACAGCACAGCTTTGTAAGGAGTAGTAGAGTGGGCCCACAGTCAGGCTCCAAGGCAGTCCTGAGTTGAAATCTTTCTTGTTGTTCTGGGTCTTAGAAAGCCCTAGTCAAGCTGTCCCCATCCTTTTAACCCTGTTTTTCTGTCTCCATACTACACTGGTCTTTGAATGGCTCATTTCCAGCTGACAGCTCCGAATTATGCATGCTAATGTGCTTTACTTAACCCTGGGATAAGGTTTTTTTTCTTTCTCTCTCTCTTTTTTTTTTTTTTTTAAGAAAAGAGATTCTGTGACAGTTCAGTCATAACAAAAGAAGGAAATGGGGTGAAGGAAAACTAGCTTATAAAGGCTTTTAAAATGTCTCAAATTTTTATTTTCACATAATTTCAGATGGTATGAGGTCATTTCAAGTCTCTTTAAGCTGAGATTTCTCTCTCTTACAGACATACACACACACGCAGACACACACAGACACAGACAGACAGACAGATACACACACACACACACACACACACACACACACACATTCCAGCTAAGGTATCTGCTGCAGGAGGTTGGGCTCCTTCTATTTCTATTGAATCAGCAATTAGAAAAGATGGGTCCACATATATTTTTTATCTTTCATGCCAAAACCAATAATGTGTACTGCATTATTTCTTTTTCTGGTAGAACAGATAGGAGGAGAATGAGCTAAAATGTTGTAGTAGGGAGTTCCAGAAAGAAAACTCTTCATAATGTTGAATGGGAATTTAGTTGGAGATAGAAATAAATATGCAAGGTAGATCAAGTTTATGACCTAATAATCAGAAGACGTCATCTTGTCATTTGTCTAGTAATACAGTCTTAGAAAGTACCTGCACATATATTATTTTATTTGATCCTAAAAATAAGTCTGTAAGATAGGACAGATGTTATTTCCATTTTCTAGATTAGGAAATTGAGGCGAGAGGTTCAGTGATTTCTGCAAGGTCACATAGCTGGAAAGAACTCTGTCTTTTTCTTTTTAGTGTTCAGCGATTCATTAGTTGCATGTAACACCCAGTCCTCATCCCAACACATGCCCTCCTTAATACCTATCACCCAGTTATCCCCTCTCCCCTCCCCTTCCCCTCTGTAGTCCTCGGTTTGTTTCCCAGAGTCCAGAATCTCTCATGGTTTGTCTCCCTCTCTGATTTCTTCCCATTCAGTTTTCCCTCCCTTCCCCTTGGTAAGGACTTTTTCTATTTTTACTTTGAGGGCTCTGTATTTGAAGGCTTTCTAGGAATTTTCTTTGAATAGTCTGTGAACTTTTCTAAGCTTATAACCATCTGCAGAAACAGTTGTCAGGGTGACCTATGGCCCTGATTGAAGTAGCATCTACCAGGAACAAGCATTTTGTAATATCGAAATGCAAAGGTACAACATGCTTTCCCTCACCAAAATTATGCATAATGTGTGTGTGCATAAATATGTGTGTGAATTAAGACATGACTGCCCACACCTCTATTTACTTTAACCTCAAACAAAATGTTTCTTTGTTATCAAGTAGACACATTATTGAGCAGACCGCCAGGAAAGAGTGTGCCAGTTTCTTTTGATAAAAGGGTGTAAATGGAGAAAGAGGCATCTAAGAGTATTTGAAAGACCAGCAGGAAGCTGGGGAGGGAGGAACTGAGAACAGGGGAGGGAAAAGAAGGTAGAAATCAATTGCACAGGCAAAAGAGATATGACTGACTGAGTACCATGTTATGTTTCTGACAGCATTAATTTTTTTTTTTTTTTTTGACGGGTAAGTTTGGGATTGTTCCTGGTTTTTATTGCTGGGAGTCTGATGTTAGAGGAAGAGTGAAGTGTTCCTTCTCATTTTTTTCCTTTTTTAATTTTCCATTTTTAATGAGAAATAATTGACATCCATCGCTATATAAATTTAAGGCATATGGCATGATGGTTTGATTTACATATATTTTGAAACGATTACCAAAATAAGTTCAGCTAGCATCCATCTTCTCATATAGATACAATAAAAAGAAAAGAAAGGAAAAGAGAAAAAAATATTTTCTCTCTGTGGTGAGAACTCATAGAATTTACTCTCTTGACTTTCCTATGTATCCTACAGCAGTGTTACCTATCTGTAGTTACCATATTGTACATCACATCCCTAGTACTTATTTATCTCATACCTAGAAGTTTATACCTTTTGAACACCTTCCTCCAATTTCCCCTTCCCCACCTTCTGCTTCTGGTAACCTAAAGTCTGACCTTTATTTCTGTGTATTTGGTGTTGTGTTTTTTAATTCCATATGTAAGTGAGATCATACAGTATTTGTTCTTCTCTGACTTTTTTCACTGAGCATAATGCCTTCAGGGTCCAGCCATGTTGTCACAAATGGTACAATTTCCTTGGTTTTTAATGGTTGAATAGTATTCCTTTTGTGTGAGTGTGTGTGTGTGTGTGTGTGTATAAAACAACTTCTTTATCTATTTATTCATTGATAGAAACTTAGGTTGTTTCCATGTCTTGGCTATTGTAAATAATGCTGCTGTGAACATGGCGGGGGGTGCAGGAATCTTTTCAAGTTAGTTTTCATTACCTTTGGATATATTCCCAGAAGTAGAATTGTTGGATCGTGTGGTAGTTCTATTTTTAATTTTTTTGAGGATCCTCAATACTGTTTTCCATAGTGGCTGTGTATTAATTTACGATCTCACCAACAGTGCACAAGGGTTCCCTTTTCTCCGCATCTGTGCCGGCATTTGCTATTTCTTGCCTTTAGATCATGGACATTCTGACAGGCATGAGGTGGTATCTTACTGTGGTTTTAACTTGCATTTCCCTAATGACTAGTGACATTGATCTTTTCAGGTACCTGTTGGCCTCCCATATATTTTCTTTGGAGAAGTGTCTATTCAAGTCTGTTGCCCATGTTTTGTGTTATTGGTATTTTTGCTATTGAGTTGTATGAGTTCTGTATATATTTTGGATATTAACCTCATCAGATATATGGCTTGCAAATACTTCCCCCACTCCATGTTTTTTTTCCACTTTGTTGATTTTTTTTTCTTTGCTGTGCAAAAGCTTTTTAGCTTGTTCTGGTCCCACTTTGTGTGTGTGTGTGTGTGTGTGTTTTTCTTAAGATTTACTTATTTATTCGAGTGGGGGGCAGAGGGAGAGAGAGAATCTCAAGCAGACTCCCTGCTGAGCACGGGGCTGATGCAGGGCTTGATCTCACGACCCCTAAGATCATGACCTGAGCTGAAAAGAAGATTCAGAGACCCAACTCACTGAGCCAGCCAAGCGCGCTGAGTCCCCGTTGTTTTTTATTTTGTTGCTTATGCTTTAGATATCATATTCAAAAAATCATTACCAAGACCCATATCAAGGAGCTTTGTTTCTCTGTTTTCTGCTAGGAGTTTCATAGTTTCAACTCACATATTTAAGCATTTTATTCATTTTGAGTTAATTTTTGTGAGTGATGTAAGATATGGGTCCAGTTTCATTTTTCTACATGTCAATATTTAATTATCCCAGCACCATTTATTGAAAACATTGGTATCTTTTTCCCATTGAGTATTCTTTGCTCCCTTGTCAAATATTAGTTGACCTTATATACTTGTCTTTGATTCTGAGCTCTCAGTTCTGTTCTATTGGCTTATTTCTGTTTTTCTGCCAGTATTATACTGTTTTGATGACTATAGCTTCAGAGCATACATTGAAATCAGAAAGGGTGATGCCTCCTGCTTTGTCCTTCTTTCTCAGGACTTCTTTGGCTATTTGGGTCTTTTGTAGTTCCATAAAAATTTTAGAAGTTTTTTTTTCTCCTTCTGTAAAAAATGCCATTGGATTCTTGATAGGGATTGTACTGAATCTCCCCTCATTATTTTTTGATCTTCCTGCAGGAGGGAATTGCTGTAGTTGTGTTCACCACCCTTGAACCTGTCATGTTCAAACAGGCGAGGTTATTTTTCTCCTCTCAGATAGTATACCCAGTTAGCCAGACTTAATTACTTCTATTTCACTGCATTTTCTAGAATCCTAATGAGGTGTGGCTCTAGTGATGTGAGTGAAGGATACAGAGTGAAACATCTTGAATTCTAGTTGCAAATGTGACACTGCTTCTTGCTAGTAGAGGGCAAATCTCTTAACTTGTTCTGTCCTGCCATTAGTGGAGTTAATAGTATTTATTTAGCTCCTAATAGTAGCAGGAGGATTAACTAATTAATGTTGGTTATGAGGCAAAAAAAGGAAGGAAGGAAGGAAGGAAAGAAGGAAGGAGGGAGGAAGGAGGGAGGGAAGGAAGGAAAACAAAAGAAATGGCAAGTTTTTGTGTATTATGTCCCTTTCCAAATGCTAATTCTTTTTTCAGGATGGTATTAACAGGCATCTGCTCAACTGAAGCCATTAAGCACCTCATGGATGTCTTGCTACCTGGATGAGAAGCAAAATTCTTCAGTTCTGTGCCACTGAGCTCTGTAAAAAATGTACCTACCTTCAGCCCCAGTTTTCAACTTGGGTGTTTATTTTCTGCCCATCTAAAAATATTCGTTTCCCTTATGGCTTCTCTAAGGTTTAGTAATTTTTCTCTCTTCTGAAACCCTTTTTATTTACTGTTACCGGTGCAAAATGATTACTTTGTTTCAACTGTGGGAGAAAATGATCCCTTTTTATAACAGCTTGTTAAACATTCTGGAATTCTTTGTGATCTAAAGTTCCATATAAATGCAAGATGCTTTAGTAATTGTTGTTCTGTTCGTGCATTGCATAACCGCATTGGAGATTTTGACAATTTCAAGCTGCTGATAATATTAGCCACTTTGTGAGGTGTGATTATGTCTTTACTGTGCATGGTTGCCAGCACTCTTATGTCAGATAATAGCCGTTTGATTAATCTCTGTTTTCAAATCAGGTCAAATTCTAACCTGCCCTTACGTCACACCCTGCATAAAATGAGAAAGTATATTAAGATTTGGGAGGACAGGTAGGGGCTTTTAGAGAATGAGTAAATACTTCCATTACTTCCTTGAATACTCTTCCTATTGCTTCTCATTTATTGCTCGTGAAGTGATGCTAAAGTTGAGCACTTTCTTGCCTCCGACACTGATTTGCTGCAATGCCTGTTGAAGTTGCTAGAAAATGGAGGCTACTGTGGATTTCCTTCAGTGTTCAGTGCCCTTTATTTAAACTACAGACATAATTAGAGGGTAGCCAGTGTTAAGCAACCACGGAGTCTGGTTTTGAGAAATATTTATCGTGCCTCATTAAATTCGAAATTAATGTTTAAAAGATCAGAAATAAATAATCTGTTTATATTTTTTGTGACAGTAAATGTAAGTGGATGCTGAATATGCACATCTCTGACTCTACACATTGCACCGAACTGAGATATGCCTCTGTTTGCCGTGGCAGTTATTGAAATAGCAGCATCAAAAGAGAACTGTGGAGAATTTCATTGACCACAAACAAGAAAATGGTCTATTGTATTGTATCTAATTAGAAAACATCAAGCTAACACATTCACAATTTCTAAGATTGTACATTACCTGACTGGTTTTGGTCAGCATGATTATATGTTACAAGCCCGAGCAACAAGCTGGTACCAGGGAAATGAATTTAGAATGCTATGCCAAAGGCCGTTACTTCTTCAATATTAAATAAGCTTGTGGAGGCAACCGGGTTTTAAGTGATGTATAATATAAACAATGAGATTGGGGTTGGAATTGGATTTGGGGGTTGTTGTTTTGGCCCACAGGCACAGGGCCACCCACTGTTTTCCTTCCAAATATTTTAAGTCTTTTCAGCTGACAGGGCTCCTCAATAGAAATTATACTCTGCAGGAAGTTAGGGCTCCGTAGTGGCTAAATAATAGAGATTTGAAGCACTGATAAACTAGAATCTAGCAGAAAGGAATGGACCAGCTCAGCTTCTAAGAGTGTTCTGGGTCTTGCCTGAGCCAGAAGGGCTCAAACATAGGCTGCATTCAGGAGAGCGCATATGTGAATCCCTGGGCCATTTCTTGTGGGAAGTCTTGTATTTGTTTCTTATTGTCAGTTGGGCCAGGTTTACCAAGTTATAGTTTCTGAAATTGGAGCTACCCCATAAAGTCATCACTAGTCATGTTAGGTCACCTTGTAAAAATGGTTGCCAGTGCCGCCAAAGGACAGTTGAAATAGTCACCAGGGTCTAGGGATGAAAAGTGGCTCATTCCTGGATCCCTTGGACTCTGTGACTAGGCTCTCCAGCTGGGATTGGAGAACTACCTTCAGTATTATGTGCCAAATATATCTTTGTCTAACTGCTAGACTATACTCTCCTGATTCACTCACTGAAAGGAACTAAGAAAGTCATTCTGGGGAAGATAGGTGTAAAGCAGACTAATCACTTCCTTGATGTTACCATTGTGTGTTTGCTCTCTGTCTCAGTAGTTGGTAATGCCAAGAACAGTGCTCCTGGGAATTTTTCTTGCTGTTGTGTTTTTGTGGCTTGTTCTAGCTGAGTCAGTATTTAACATGGCTGTAGCAATTAACCTGTAGTGTTTGTTTTCTTGGCTCTTTAAGAGGGGAATAACAGTTGGCACCTGCTTGTAAAGTACTTTGATATTTGGGGATGAAAGGCACTCTGTGCCTGCAAAATAGCTTTAATACATTGTAGTTACATAGTTGGGGATGGTGATTGGACTCCAGGGTTTGTTCCACTGGCAAATGTGATTGATAGCTCTTTGCTTCTCAGGGTGAATTTTGTTTATGTGGGATGAGATAGCGTGGCTCACATGATTGGATTCATCTTATTTATTCTTGAGCTATTTTTACTCACACTGCGTTCTTGTTGATTTTGCATTTGTACTTAGACTAGGCATTAACTGGTTCCTGAGAGCTTTTTACAAGCAGATACTACTTTATAGTGTACCACACTGCACAGAATACTTAGAAAAAGATCCCAGAGCCTTATTTGGAGGGCTTTGCTCCTCTATTTAAGGGAATGGTGCTTAGTCTGGTCTTTCAGCAGGCTTTTTGCTCCGTGTTTCTCAAGGAGGTCCTTGTAGTAAAATTGGCAACTGGGTTGCTCTTCTAAAGGCACAACTTTGGCCCAATCAACAATGAAGGCAGAGAAAAGCACTTTCCCTAGACTGCCTTTGTCACCTCTGGGTAATGTGACCACATTGATGGTGCTAGTGAAATTTTAGGAGTGATGAGGAAAGGCTACCAAGAGGGGAACCCTTTCAACTTGACTTGTTGGATATTAGTTAACCACATGGCCTGTGTTTCCCCATTGATAGCCTTGTCTTGAAAGCCACTGGAATCCTAGAATTCTCTTTCACATGTAGAAAAGTAGCTGCCACACTGTCAATCTGTGACTCAGAGAACTGTAGTCTGGCAGAGCCTTATCTTCTTACAGAAATTTTATCTGCTTTGGTTTGGAAACACTATCTTGTGACACTGCTGCCATTCGCAGAGATGTGGCAGGACTGATGGATTTAGATGGGCAGAAAGCACCAAAGTGTGTCAGCTTATCCCTGGCAGTTAAATCCAGACTACTGTATATTTATAAGGTAATGGTTGGGAGTGAGGACAGAGAACAAATTGTAACTACAGAAGGCAGCATGGAGAATGGATGCTTTTTGAAGAAACAGGACCACTTGGCCTAATAGACTTGATCACCTGCTGTCATTGTGATAAGTAGCCTCATTATTAACCTCTTCAAGTTCTTCTTTATTCATTCACTGATGCATTTTATGAAGAGTGGCTAAAAGTCTAGCACTGTGGCAGTGAGGACTGAAAGGACAGCGTCCAGCCCAGTTGGAGGATGAACTGACATACTACACGTGAAATAATCATAGAACCTGTGGAAATACGTAGCTACATTGCACAGTCTGTACACAGTGCTGAGAAAATGCTAAGTAATGTGGCATGACCAGTGATGTAGATATATTAAAGACGAGGGACATTAGATATGGGAGAAGTAGAGAAAGTAGAGGACTGATATTGGATGACCATTCAGCTAAAGATTTAATTTAGATTTAAAGCTGAATCCATCAAGAAATCCCCTGTAAAGAGTTCCTGAAACCCTTGGAAAGAGAAGTGCTGTGATGAAAACAGGGCGGGGGGTGGGGGGAGGAAGATTATCCACATAGCATTTTGCAGAATGGGATGGAGTAAAAAGCAAATACAGATGAGGAAACAGTGGCACAAGGTGAGGAAGGCTATGGAAATGAAGCTAAAGGAACAGATACACGCACTCGTTCGAAAAACTTTAAGAATTTTATAACCCACTTGATAGGAGAGACAGGTTGCCTTTATTTATGATGTGAGTTTGTATGTGTAAGAAATATAAAGGCCAGATCATCCTCTATGAGTCACCTACTCTCATCAAGCCATTATGGTGCTATTTAGCTCTGTGAAGTAGCAGTGTGATTCTCCAAGTTGTACTCTAGCAGCCTGTGGATAAGTATATACGTGTATCTTCAGGAGAGTATGTGCCACTCTTTGTGTGTGTAGGGTGTGTGTGTGTGTGTGTGTGTGTGTGTGTATTTTTCATGGTTTTTTTTTTTTTTTTTTTTCCTGAATGGCTGACATTTTAACCGTCCCTGGTAAGAAGTCCATTACTTCTAGTTTGTGGCCTCCTTGCAGGTGCAGCCTATGTCTTTTTTTTTTTTTTTCCATCTACAGGGGTTGGAGCATGTTTATTGAATGGATGAATAAATGAATGAGAGCCTTTTGTTTTAGAGTCCTAGAATTTTTGGAGCTTAAAGGGAACCCTGACATCATTTGGGTTATTCTCTTCATTTTATAGATAGCTAAATTAAGGCCTGAAGAGGGATAAGGTGATTTATTTCAGGCCATCAGTGAGTCAGTGACAAACATGGGGAGGGAATCCAGGTTATCCCACTATACTGTGTTTCTCACTGTAGTCAAAATGGATGTTTGTGACCGTGCATGAGAGGGAGGGGGGGAAAGAGAGGGATAGAAGAAGGAGGGAAGAGAGAGAGAGAGAGAGAGAATGAATGAATGAATGAGCATTAGGCCTGAGATGTGTGTAGGCAGAATTCCTGGGAGCTTACTTGGCTTGTTTTCCAGTTCAGGGTAAATATGGGCTTTCTAGTGATGGCAGCTTTAGGGATGGTGCCTTTTACTCCATCTTCACTAATTCCTGCTTCAGCTGCTGCTGTCTGGATGGATGAGTCTTTGAATATACATTCTAGCCGGAGGCATGTTGGCTTTATTTTTTTTTATATAGAATTTACATTTTCATTTTTATGTGTTGGAGATAGGAAGCAGGAAAAAAGCCATTTGTCAATTTATTTCCTAAAAATGCCTTTGGGAAGAGTTGTCATTTGAACATCTAAAACAGCAACTGGTTTTAGAAAAGGTTATGGGTCTTTTCATCATTGATCCATAAGTACAATTATCATTATTAGACATCAGCAGTTAAAAAACAAGACAGGCATTTTAAAATCACTTTACCGTGCATCTGATTTGTGATTCCAGTTTTCCTGTTTGTATTGCTAAAATGATTAAGAGTTAAAAATTAAAACAAAATAATTAGATAGCAGATTGCAATTTGGATGTTTTTCAGTTTGATGGCACTTTTAAAGTGTATTTTAAAATGGCTATTCATTTTCAAATGAAAACCTTAAGGTTTGAGTATTCTCTGCTTTAATCTCAGTGTCTGCAACCTTTTTTAGCTTTGTTTAGTGACCTGGGGCTTTGTGCTACGGGCAAAAATTCTAGTCCTGGATATCTGCATTTATTGGTTTCTTTTTCCTTCTGGTTGAAGTCTCTCCTGGTGATAAATGTGGTGCTCAGAGAGTCATAGTTACTCTTCCAGAGACTAGGGTAAAATTCAGTGAACTGTAAAAGTAATGCAAAATGACAATTAAAGTAGGGCATTCTGGTACCTTGGGGGCCTGACAAAATGGAAGAATTGGACTTGTGATGTGCTAGACTTATTAACATGGAGACATAATAGCTAGCATACCACCTACCCAGAAGACTTACTTGAAACCTCACATATCCAGAAGGGAGCTCAGAATAGGAAGTAGTAGTCAAAGAAGGCTCCAAAGCAGGTTAAAAAAACAAAAAAACAAACAAAACAAAACAAAACAAAAAACCAAAACCAAAAAAACAAGAACCAAAACATTACACAAAAGTCTCTATATTAAAGATCTTGTAATTTCCCTCATAGAACAACAACATCTCAGCTCTCTGCCCAGACCTTACCTCTTATTTTCTGGACAAATAGAGTTTCTAAGAACACAGTAGAGTAGAAGGATCAAACTTGAAATGGAAGAGGGGCTGTTTTTGATATATTGATAGCACTGAGAAGTAATAATTCTGAGTGTTTGATAGCAAGGTAGTGAAAGACATATGTTAAAAATTAAAGGCAAGAACTCAAAAACCGGAGCACTTTGGGGTCAGTGAGTGTACCAGCAAAGCCTGCGTGGTCCAGTGATTGATGTTTAGAAGGGCACTCCTAAGTAACCAATAAACAACTGTATGATACCCTTCAGAAACAAGGCAGAATGGTTAGGATTTTAAATCAAAGTTTTGGCCCTTGCAGAGGAAAGCCCTAAGCTATCTAAAAATTCAGCCATCCAGAAGTACTTACTCTTTAGGTTTTCAGAGAATCAAGGTGTTATTAAACCTAAGCCAAGTGAGAAAAGTCTGTTCTCAATGAGCTCCTAGGATAAACACTTCTAATTAAAGAAAGGATTTGGGAGAAATATATTAAATGGTAGAAAAGTGACTCTTATTTTCCATTCCATTGAGGCTGGAAATAAAAGTTTGCTCTAGACCCATTTTTTAATGTCAAAATTTGTTTTTTCAGAAGCAAATGTTGTTCTTGTCTCCTTATTGTGTTCCTGTGTTAACTTGGCTGTCTCATTAGAGATGGGGACATTTCCTAGTGAAATTAATGTGACATTTAGAGAAAATTTCCCCTCTCAAATGTTTCATGTTATTTGCCATTTAGAATACTTAGAGAGGGGATTGGAATAATGTCAAGCAAATTTTGATTAAATAAGGCTAACCAGGAGCCAATACTTTCAGGCAAAAAAGAAAAGCTCTTTTATTACTTCTTTAAAAAGTGTATTTCTGCTCTGATTTTTTAGCCTGTGTTGAGATGACCTTGACAAATAATCTGACAGAAGAGA
>CM052801.1:62485126-62502889 GCA_028533885.1 Nasua narica | reverse complement strand
AACCCCTAAGTTCCCTAGTTGATCCTAATGTGCATTAGGGCTGAGAACCATTGGCTTAAGACATGCAAGCTATTCATTAAGAAAAGATTATTTCTTTCTTCAGGGTGGTCTGAGTTTCATTCTTTGCTTCATCTGAAGTGGGGAAAAAATGAACCCGTTCAATGCACAAAAGTTGGGTTTGAGCACATACCTCGAATCAATATGAGCAAGAACACTTGACATCAATATACACAGACCCATAATAGGCTCTCTATGGCCAATTAGCTCAGTTGTTTGGAATGTAGTATTAATGGGGTCAGAATAGTGTATGCTATCAATTAGAATAATTCTGTTTCATAGGTTGTTTCCATAACTCCAATCAAGCGGCCTCACAAAGAGACCTGAGAACGATTACAAAAAACAAAAAGACAATGGATGACTCAACAGAGCCCATCCACTATGGGAAAATTGGTTCTAGAAATCTGCCTCCTGACTGGCACTTTAGGTTCTGTAGAAAGCAGGGGATAAGGATTCCCACCATTTCTACCATGAGTCATGATAAATTCAGTTGAACTTCCCCTTTGGATTCATGTTCTATTGTCCCTATTTTATATGGGCAGAAAGTGAGGCATGCCGAAATTAGGTAATTTACCCAAGGTTGCACAGTGAAACTAGTCATTGAACTCCTGAGTACTTAATCAATTTCCTGTTTTAATTGGATAGCATGCTTTTTGGCAGGTGGAGACTTCCATTTGTTAAATTATATATTGTATCGACTATCATAAAAGAGCACACTTACCCAGCACAGTTTTTGCCTATTATGTTGGTATAATAAATTAATTCAAGAAATGTTTGTTGGTTGACTGACTGATGGATTACCTCTTCCAGCAATGCTTCCAGCATTGTATTCCCAATGCAGCTTCAGGTTGGCCTCTTCTTCCTGTAATTGTATTTGCAACAATTTCAGCATGCATTTTCTTATGAATGGATTAGAAATGAACTGACCCTTTTGATTTTTTACTCTCCCAATCCATTCCTTCCAACAGAACCAAAATCACTTGTGGTTTACATTAAAGGGGATTTTGTCCTCTAGATAAGAGCAGTGCAAGTGGAGTGGATATTACAGAGCCCATCTTCAAATGAGGAGCATGTAGAGGGCACAAGCGTGCCTGAGTAAGTACCAGACGATGGTGGGATTTAGTTTTCTTCACAATACTCTCTCCTCTTTTCTCCCACCTACTCCCCACTGCCATCCCCACCTCCTCTAGATACTCAGGGTCCCTACCCTGACTGTTAGCTGTTTGGTACTCACGTGGTGGTTGGATTTGCTATCACCTGTCCATTTTCTCTTCTACCAAACTCTTGAGTTCCTTGAAACCAAAAGCTGCATCTAAGAACCCCTCACAGTTAATGTCTGACAGGTAGTCACCTGAAAGCAACCTGCTCTTTTGTTAGCTAGACAGCTATTGTGTTTCCTTTTTAAGGCACTTTTAGTTGAAGTGATTTCAGGAGGGCCCCAGGGAATGGTGAGCATGGTGAGGATGTCTGGTAGGCTAGCAGGAGGATGGAGAAGTGTTTAGGCATTTTCCAGTACCTATGGTGGTTCAGTGAGAGTAGTACTTTAGTGTTGGGGGTACGATTCATTTTACTAGGACTTGCAGTTAGTTCAGCATCAACATTTCCCTGCATTCTCCCTTTCTAAGGCTGCCCGCTTTGGGTGTTCCTAAACGTTTTCCCATCTCTTTCATCTGTCAGGTATTCTGCATTTGCTTTTGTAAAGCTGTTGTTCCTGCAGTTCTACTGTAACCAGATTAGGCAGTAGTGTTTTAATGATAGGAGCTGAGACAGGGTTGCTTGCAGACTTCATGTTTCACATGAAAGGCTTTGGCACCCCCTGTGGACTGCCCTTCACCCGGTTTCAGGCATAATACTTGTCTGCCTTTATATCTGTGATAAAACGAAGGCCTTCCTGCATAACCAGTGCTGAGCAAAATGTCTTAAAACAAAGGGAAGTGCAGAGTTTAAATCCACAGGAGGGGATTACCTTGCCTGCATTTCCATAGCTATTGAATAAATATTTTAACATGTTAATTATCTGCTACTAATAAAAATACCTTTGAACTTCCAATCAAGTTGATGGGCACAGAATTATATCCACTGGGAATGGGAAGCAATTAGTTTCTGTAAAGATTGTGGGTCATGCTGTATCTTCCTCTAAGTACTTACATGGTCAGTAGCCATCTGTATTCTAGGGGATGTTTGTGTCAATTTCATCTTGGTCTGCAGGTGAGGGCTGCCTCCACAGAGCCCCCAGGGTTCTAAGGAGGCAGCAGGCATTCCTCAGGCTGTTACCGGATATGGTCTCAGTTTCTGATTCATTCATTGCTTCTCGCTGGTCAGGAAAATTCCCCCTAAGCAGGACAGTTTGGCTTTTTTCTTGAATCATCTATGTAACCTTTTTAATCTTTTTTTTTCCCATTGCAGACTGAAAACTATTCCTTTGATTCCAACTATGTGAACAGCCGAGCCCATTTAATTAAAAGGTATGTTGTTTTGCTTGCCTATTTCTACAACCAAGCTTCATTTAATATAAAAAGCAGACCAGGGCCCCTGGGTGGCGCAGTTGGTTGAGCGACTGCCTTCGGCTCAGGTCATGATCCCGGGACTGGCTCAGGTCATGATCCCGGAGTCCCGGGATCGAGTCCCACATCGGGCTCCCAGCTCCATGGGGAGTCTGCTTCTCACTCTGACCTTCTCTCTCTCACTCTCTCTCTTTCCTAATAAATAAATAAATAAAATCTTTAAAAAAAAAAAAAAGCAGACCAGATTCAACCTTTTAAATGATGCCTTTGTTTTTTTTTTTTAAGATTTTTAAAAATTTATTTGAGAGAGAGAGAGAGAGAGACAGAAACTCTCAAGCAGACTTCCTGCTGAGTGGGGTGGCTGACTTTGGGGCTGGATCTCAAGACCCCGGAGACCATGAGTGGAGCCAAAAATCAAGAGTTGGGTGCTTAGCTGACTGAGCCACCCAGGTGCCCCATAATGCCTTTGTTTGGGGATTTCAAAATGAATACCTATCTGCTTACTGTAAGAGATTTGAAAAATTCAGAAAAACATAAAAAAAAATCACTGACAATTCCACTATGCCAAAATAATCACTGTTGGCATTTTACCATATTCCTTTACATCAAAACGTATGAATAAACACAAATTAATAAAAAACTGGGGTCGTATTAAAATATGGTTTTATATGATGATTTTGAAATCTAATATTAGAAAACAGATCCTTTCAAAATCATGTTGATATCAGAATTCTTGTTGCTCTGCATTTTAAATGAAGAGAGGCCTTAAACAGTTTTTCATGTGGAACTTTCAGTGAATTTCAGGGTCGCGGTTATTCTGTCAACTTTGGCATCATTTTAAAGCTATGTTAATGGAAGATTAACTAATTTCTTATCTTTTAAGAATTTTATAGATGAGAGAGGAAAAGAATCTTTGCATGATTCTATACTTCTTAAAATATTTGGAAGTGTTTCAAATGTGGCATTCAAAATTAAGATTTGAGTGATTGCTTGGTCATAACTCAGTTATCCATGGAGCTACAGACTGCCAAGCAAGATTCCATGTGGTGGGGCACCAAGGTTCAGGGAGCCCTCTAAGGAGGGAGAACTAAACAAAATAGAGGACTTACTGTGCTGAAAAACCAGGACTGACTACTCAGTTGATGCCTTTATTATTGTTTCATGCAAATATCCTCTTGAATGGTTCAGGGGTTATTCTGCAGCTAAAATTAAACTCTGAGCATATTTGTTAAAATAATATTAATAAAATAGAGAGGCAAGCAGGGTACATTAGAGCTACAGTAGAGAAGATGCGAAAATTCTATTATTTTGCCGGCTCTGATCCCATAAATTAACATCGCCAGATGAGTATTTGAAGAATAAACTGGCTTGTTGAACAAACCACTTTAATCATATTTAATTTAATTCATGATACACAGTAACCCCTGAAAACATGCTAGGTTTATCTATATTGGTCTGGAATTGCTTGTGACCTTAAGTGATGATCGTTAATTATGGTTAATTAAAATGAATAGCCCAGCATTACCCATCATAGCACAGTTAGGAATTTTTTCTGAGGGGTTGGGTGGACTCCATTTTGAATATTTTCTTAGCTCACAGAATAAACTCACAGGTAAGGAATTCAAAATTATCTGACTGATTTGTTTTCGTAGGAAAATGGCCCCTCTTTATGTGCACTGATTACAATAACTTTGCAGCAGAAATCTGCTTTATTTTCTGCTTTAGGACTGTTATTCCAAACCTTCAGGGAAGAATTCTGGTAAAAACAGTGACTTGACTTATCTTCATAGTTCCCTTGGGCTAGCTCTGGGTACCTTGGGATTCTATGAGCAGATTAAACTGATAACATGAGCCTGATTTTCACAGTATGGCAGAAAGCCTTCTCCCGGGGACCCTCCCTGTCTTCCGTCAGCCCCGAATATACAATGCACAGGCAGACTGATGAGATGAAAACTTAATGTTCAAACATTTCGTTTTGGGGGTACGTGTACCATGGCAGCTTTGGGACTCACGAGAAACTCTGATTTTGATTAATTACTCTATATGTTTTTGTTTACACACAAAATGCACAACCTGGACTTAATAGGCTTTTGGTGGAAAAGTTTCCTGATGTGCCTGAAACCAAAAATAGTGACTTTTTACCAGGGTCCACTTTGATTAAGAGGAAACATCTGAAAGCTCAGGGACACATGCATTTTCTGCCAGGTTCTGTTTTGAACCTTGAGGGCTTTGGAAAACCACAAAGGCCTTGGAATTTACAAGATCCATTGAGTTTAGACAAAGCACAATACCTGGAAACATACAGGAAGTCTTGTATGCTATGCTTTTCTGGGGACTAATGATTTCAAATGTAAAATGTGTGGAAAATGTTAAGAGAGAGTGGTAACACCAGGTGATAAAAACCCTGCAAACTGTGTTCAAATAGCTTCCAGTGATGTTTGAAAGGGGTTTCACTGTATGTGGTTTCTTGAGGATCCATTTATACGCATGGAAAAATCTCCCAGCCAGGAAATTCTGAATCTTGTTATCAATTTTAATTTTACTATCAAGTCCTGTCTCTTTTTTTTATGATTTTATTTATTTATCTGAGAGAGAGAGAGAGAGAACGTAGGAGCACAAGCAGGGGGAGAGGCAGAGGGAGAAGCAGACTCCCTGCTGAGCAGGGAGGAGGAAGGGAAGAAGTGGGGCTGGATCTCAGGACCCTGAGTTCATGACCTGAGCCAAAGGCAGAGGCTTAACCAGTTGAACCAACCAGGTGCCCCTCAAGTCCTGTTTCTTTGAATCCAATTTCAGGAGAGTTGAGAACTTCTTTTCCTATCCATTTTGTTTTCCTCTCTTCATTTCCTACTTATGCATGGATGCCTCTTGGACCTTTCTTTTTGGCATTCTCCAGCAGTCGTTACCTGTCTTGTCCAGACAGTTTACACACAGGCTTCTTTTTCTCTCTCACATCTACTTACCTCGGATAAACTAACTGAAAGAGAGCAAGGGGGTTCCCCTAAGCACAAATCAAAGTTGAGAAGGGTAAAGGGTAGATCTGGAAGGGAAAGGGAAGATAGATGGCACATCATCTTTGCACCACAGAATCCGATGTTATATTTCCGTATTTTTGTTTGCTTGTCTGTTTTCAGAACATCACCTGCAACCTGTAGGTGTACCCAAGGTTTAGATCAGGATTCCAGATTAACAAGCCGAGATGGTTCAGAATTTTTTTCTGGATGTGCTTCCTTCCTGCTCTGTTTCCTCGTATCTTCTCAGAGCAAGGAAAGCCAGCAGTTGCACTTTGCCCCTGCTGCAACACTCTCTTTCCTCCTGCTTGGTTTCTGTGCGGCTGTCTGATATCTACACCTGCAGTGCTTTTGGAGCAATGACAAGCAGGGCATGAGGCTGGAGTGCAAAGAAAATAAAGCAGGAAATGAATAAGATAGTGAAGCGGTATGGAAAGGAAAATGAACCTTGGCTCCTAAAGCGTACATAGTGCTTTCCTTTTCCACCCAGATTGTTCTGGGGTTTTGCTGCACCTGGTATCATGCCTTGTCTATAACAAGGGCTGATACATATTTCTTGAATGAATGGTTGAACAAAGTTGAAGAAAATCTCAGCATTTTTCCAGTGAGTGCGAGCATTAAAGTTCCCTGCAAACCAGCAATTTCTGACCTTTGATGTGCATTAGAATCACCTGGGAGGTTTCTTAAATGCAGTCTTTAGCTCCATCCTTAGAGAATCTCTAGTTTTCATGGGTTCCCAAGGTGATTGTGATGCAGGGAGGAGATCCAGGAATCACTGAAGAATCGTCCTTATATTCTCTAAATATAGTTACAATACTCTTTACTTTTACTTCCTTCTCATTCTTCCTCTTAGATGCCATTCCTTGGGTATGTAGTGTCACTTACTGGGAAGATATGACTTGTTTCCTTTCCGATTATTCTGGCTTTTAGAAAGAGTTCCAGTATTTTAAAGGGTAAATAAGGGTCAGAATTTGAATAAGGTTTATTCATGAAGTATTTCCTGAGTTACTTATGTTCAGAGTCTTGCTCTGGGTGTTTTCAAACAAATCTGTCCCTTTGCTGGCCACCAGCACGGTCATAGAAACATTTGCATTTACAATACCATTGCAAAAGGGTACCCCTAATTTATTGTTCCACAGAAGTTGGTTTACAAGTCTTTCATCTCCCAAGAGGTACACAGGTGATAAAGCAAGTAAATCAGCATTTCTTATACCTGGCATAAATTGTTATTTATTTTGGATGAGTAGCCATTTATCAGGCTGTTTCACAATTTGCAGCATCTTGCTCACTGGGTCTTAAACTGCCTTACCCAAATCCATTCATTAAGCCACTAAATGCCCTTACAAGATTAGAGTAAGTGGTACTTAGTTCGTCAGATGGACCAACTGATCTTTAAGTGGGTTAACTATTCCAGGGTTTGGGGGTGGGACGTTAGACCCCTTGCATTTTTTTTTTCAGAGAGTACATGACTATCATTTTTGGAGTCTATTAAAATTTTTTAAGCTTTTAATTTTAATTCCAGTATAATTAACATACAGTGTTCCTATTAGTTTCAGGTGTGCAATAAAGTGATTCAGCAATTCTATACATTACTCAGTGCTCATCATGATAAGTATACTCTTAATCCCCATCACCTCTTTCACCCATTCCCCCACCTACCTCCCCTCTGGTAACTGTCAGATTGTTCTCTGTAGCTAAGAGTCTTTTTCTTGGTTCACCTCTCTCTCTCTCTCTCTCCCTCTCTCACTTTTTCTTTGTTTTGTTTTTAAAATTCTACATGTGAGTGAAATCATATGGTGTTCATCTTTTTCTGACTGACCATGTTGTTGAAGGTGGCAAGATTTCATTCTTTTTGTGGCTGAACCATGTTCCCTCATATATATACCACTTCTTCTTTATCCATTCAACTACTGATGGATGCTTAGGCTGCTTCCAGAATTTGGCTATAGTAAATAATCTGCAATAAACATAGGGGTGCATATAGCCTTTTAAATTAGAGTTTTTGTATTTTGGGGTAAGTACCCAGGAATGGGATTACTGGATAGTAGATTAGTTTTGTTTTTAATTTTTTTAAGGAAATTCTATATTATTTTCCACAGTGGCTGCACCAGTTTGCATTCCTACCAACAGTGCATGAAGGTTCCTTTTTCTCCACATCCTCACCAACACTTGTTATTTCTCGTGTTTTTGATTTTAGCCAAGAATACCTGACTTTTTATACTCACGGTACCAGTCCCAAGTAGCCAATCTTTTACTATTTTATTATTTCTGTCATTTCTACCTAAAAAACAAAATCTCTGAGATGGTTTGTAATATTCGTATGCATATGAAATAGGTGATCAAACTTTAAAAAAACTTATCTAAACCAATTGGGTGAATATAGTGATCCTTGGCATCCAAATCACAGCAATTAAATATTTCATTTATTGTGAGGTTTTTTAGAAGCCAAGACAAAATGGTAAGTACGCCAGGGTATATGGTTCTCATTTTTCAATAACATAAGGACACACGTTTGACAGAATTTCTTTTCCTATTCCTGAATTCTAGGAGAAATTAACATAGTGGACAGTGTCTGACTATAGTTTATGGAAGATAGAGAAACATTATTTAAATACAGGTTTCTTGTATCCTAGAAAAAGACCACAGATATAATATTTAATTATAACTCAATGAAGATATTACTACATGGAGTAATGATCATATTAAACAATAACTATTTACTGAGCATTTGTGTTTACCCAGTACTTCATGTACGGTGTCTCGCTGAGTCCTCAAAATGGCCTTGTGAAGAAGGTTTTAGCAAATGCATTTTACAGACAGGGAAATTGAGGCTCAAAGATAGATATAAGGATAGATTAGATCAGATAGATTAGATATCAGGGCCAGGGTCCCATCAATGAAGTGGCACAGTACGGATTGTCACTTGTTCTAATGACAGTGCTCTTTCCACCACAGTCTGGAAATCCAACATGCTACAGGAATAGTTTTAAAGAACCTAAAGCAGTGGTTTTCAACTGAGGCTGATTTGGCAATGTATGGAGACCTTTTTGGTTATAACTGCTGGAAGAAGCACTACTAGCATCTAATAGGTAGAGGCCAGGGATGCTGCTGAACATTCTACAATGTGCAGGATGGTCTCTGACAACAAAAAATTATGCAGCCCAAAATGTCACTAGCACCAAGGTTGAGAAACCTTGGTCTACGGGATGGCAAATTGCATTGTCCTTATATTCCTCCTCAATGTATGTCTCAAGCCTATTTTGGCAACTGCTGAAATGCACTCAATTCAGGGTTGAAGTCTCTGACTTAGAGTAGCAATTTTGTGTTGTAGACTGAAGAAATTTTCATGCGCTCCAGGTACCAGAGATGCAGGTCGAAAAATTCATTTTGTTTTAAAAAATATACGAACCAGGCAGGTCGTTTCCTTTCTTCTGAGATGAAGGAGTCCATGTGGGCAGGACCAAATACTATTTTTTCTAAAAGACAAACTTTGAATCTGCTCAGGCTATGGCATTAGTATTTACAGGACGCCCCAACATCTGTGCCATAAAGCTTGAAATGGCTACACACTCTAAAGCCTGCGTTTCCAATTGGTCTTCTTGACCATAAAAGAATTTTAGGATGATTGGTTTTTTAATAGAACTGCATGCTGGTGGGTCCACAGGGCAGAGGAGCTGCATGACATAATTTGGAGGAGCTGAGTGAGTTGGCTTATTGAATGATTTTAGTTTTAATACAGGTGATGCTCAGTGATCCTTTCTGAAAATAATTAGCAAACAGGTCAATGCTTTACTCACTCCTGCTCTTCATTTTCTTATAATTATGGCTTTCCAGTTACTGCCCTTTTGATCTTTTCCTTTTCATATTCAGAGCAGCAAGCATTCTACATGTAGGTTGGTCATATGTTAAAAATCTGTAGTGATTCCCTTTGACCAATGCGGAGAATTGTGAGAACGTGTCTGCTGTGTCCATGGCATAGCTCTTCATCATGTGTATTGAATGTTCTTATCAAAGCCTCAGAGAGCCAGGCCTGTGGATGTTCAAGGTTGAGCACATCAAACGAGCTTGCACTATTATCTCCACAGGCTCCCTTTTCACAGGTACAGTAGGTCCGTTGGGACTTGTCCTAATTCACAAGCATGACGCTCTCTGTTGTTGAGACTACAACACATTTTCTTGAGTCTGCCTTTGGTCCTTCCCCACTGATTGGGGAATGGATTCACCATTCACTAGGTATTTCAGATTCATAATTTATGGCCCATACTGTTGCACATCTGCAGATTCTGTCAGGACATACGGAATATTAGAAATAGCTGATGGGGCCTGTATGGATGTACCTTAGGAATTATTCTCTATTTTTTGTTTGAGGTTCTTGGATTGTATGTTTAGTGTATTGTGTGGTGGATTGATTTAACAAATGCAAGAAAAATTGGCCCATAAACTCCTCAGCTGAAAGTTTTCATATTCTTAGCATAACTACACCCACAGTTTTATTGGAGCTCACTCTCCAGTTCTTACTTTTATCTTACCGTGCATGCATCGAGGCTCCTCTTCTTGGCTCCTGCCTCTCCCCATTTTCTTTGAATCTGTCTCTCTCAGTTAAAACTGACCTGAGTTATCTGATCCTTATAATTCTTTCCATTTTAATTGCATTACCTCAATTTCTGCCACTTCAATTGCAAGTGATTAGTAGACATCTTTGGAGAAGCAGTATACATAGTGGTTAAGGGTCCAGGCTCTGGAGCTAGACTGCTTAGGTTCGGTCTTAAATCTGCGGCATTTTCGTCAGCTGTATGACCTTGGGGACGTTACTTAAATTCCATGTGCTTCTGTTTTTTCATCTGTAAACAGGAATATTTGTGGTACCTTTCTCTTATATAGTTGTGGTGATTAAAAAAAGTTAATTCATGTCAAGCACTTAAAATAGTGCCTTATGTATAGTAATTGCTCAGTAAACATTAGCTATTATTTTACCTTGATTATATAAGAAGAGGGAAAAACCTTCTGAAATGATGGTATTCTTTGCAGGTGGTTGTTTCAGATTGGTACCTTTTTCCACCTTACCTGTAGTAATGCACCGAAGATAATTGAATGAAAGTATTAGCTACATCAACATCCAATAGTGGGAACCTCTCTGCAGCATTAAGTTCTATCATGTTTATTTTTTTAGATTTATTTATTTACTTACCTACTTACTTGAGGGAGAGGGAGAGAGAGAATCCCAAGCAAATTCCCCACTAGCACGGAGCCTGACGTGACGCGGGGCTCGATTTCACAACCCATAAGATCATGACCTGAGCCAAAATCACAAGTTGGACAGCCAACCAACTGAGCCACCCAGGTGTCCCAAGTTCCATTATCTCTAAACAGAAATTTCTCTTCATTCTACTCTTTAGGACAATCCAGTCACTGTTGGCCTCATCAAAGAGCTGACATCCTGGCTCTGAAAGATTTTAAAAATTAGATGATCACAGTTGTTAATTCTCATTCTTTCTTCAACCCAGCAGCTCTACCTTCAAGGACTTAGAGGGCAACAGCCTGAAGGATAGTGGTCATGAAGAGAGCGACCAGACTGACAGTGAGCATGATGTCCAGCGGAGCCTGTATTGTGATACTGCTGTCAATGACGTGCTGAACACCAGTGTGACCTCCATGGGCTCTCAGATGCCTGACCATGGTAAGGGCTGGTTGGATGTAAGTTGCAGCCACAGATCCCAAAGAACCCAGAATGTTTGTAGGTGTACTGGACTACTTTACTGTAATGAGTGTGTTGTCAAGGTGGGCACTGTGCTCATGCCTGACAAGTATCTGCAGAGTTGTGAGATGTCCTGACACCAGACCGGATTTTTCTTTATCCTCCCTGAGTGGATGCCCTAGGTTTGTATAATGTTCAAGCATTTTAAAAGCTGACTATGTATACATATTGCATACATTCTCTTCAATAATAATTGCACTGAGCACATACAAAATGAGCAGATGCCTTCTCATCAGGAGTAAAATGCCTCTTTCTGCTTTAGTACGTGAAATATAACTGATCAGTCAAGTTCTACAGAGCATAGCACTGATGAGACCAAAGGGGTGGGTTTTATTTACATATCAGGCTGGTTAACTTTACCCAGAGAGAGGCGCTATTCTCTCATCATGAATTGTATGCCCTTTACTGAAGAGAGAAAGTACCAAACTTCCCATTTTGTCTGTGGGGCTGCTATACCAAACCCCTCTAGCTACCACCATATGCCTGCCATTGATCATAGGAGATACCAGCATAAGAAAACATGGCTGACTCCAAGCAACGTTCTGGGCATATGAAAAACATCTCAAAGCAGATCTCAGGACTGGCATTCTCATATATGAAGAGGAGTCTATTTTTGTGAATGCAGCCACACATGCTTTAGCAAGAGGAGCTATTTAAAACCATGCTAGGCATAAACCAGGGTATAAAAACATTAGCAGAGTTCAGCTAAGGCAGAGTGTTCAGATGGACTTGGGCACAAATGTCATTTTCAATGTTTTACTGATGCAAACATGCTAGGAAAACAGCCTGTCTTTTTCAATTAAGAACTATGAATTCAGCTTGGTGTTTAGGCTCAGTGAAGCTTCAGAATGCTTGGCTATGTCTTGAGAGAAGCTAGACGCAAGCTCAGCTGGAAGCCCCACTGCTAAAAGACTTAAAGATGAGAAAACAAAATATGGTGATTATGTGCTGGTCTTCAGCTGTTTCATTTCACTGTAAACATCATTAAATGCTTTTGTTTTGGTCTTATAAATGAATCCAAAGGAAAAAAAATTGCACAATTCGAAAAAGGAAATATTTTTCATGGAAAAAAGTTTGTCACTGTAGATTCTATTAAACCGTCTAAAATCCATCCCCTCCCTGGCTGACTCAAGTGTCAAAGTCTATAATATATAGAGGTCATTATTGATTATGCACTGCTGTCTTCCCTAATTGGCAAGTTGGTGACATCTGCGGAGATAATATACTTTCTGGGCAACCTTACGAAGACTAAAGTTGAGAAAACTTAACATTTATATAAATGAAACAGAGACTGTTTAATTCTCAGAGGATTAGTAGTGTGTCACAGGGTACAGACCAGTATGTATCATTTACTAGCCTTGTATCTCAAAAAAGTGCTTTTTCATTTATATCAGAAAGAGTTTTAGTTAGATGCTTTTTAAAAATGGAGTGAATCCAGGAAAGGAAATGGTCACAATTGATTCTCACTTTATGCCTGGCTAGAACAACTCTGTTTTAATTTTTTTGTCACATTTTTCTAGGAAAACAGTATCAGTGAGCTATGCTTAATTTTTCTGAGGGAGTGTTTCTTACAAATGGGATGTGTTGTGTATATATATTATGTAGATTGTATAATAGTGAGAGTTTTCTAAAGCAAATGTGTGGCATTATTCCAAGATTCTCCTACATATAAGATGATTACACACACATGCGTGTACACACAGACACTTTTTGGTGTTCCATTTTGGCAACACATATTTTTTCTCAATATTCAATTTGCATGTATATATATCTTAATTTGTTCCCATCATTCCAGCAGTGGCTAAATCTTAAGCCAAGCCTTGAGTTTGGTTTTTTTCACTTAGGTTGAGTCATTAAACTTTAGGTACAGGTGGAATTCCAGTTGTGCTAATATCTCAGGCTCTACCTTATGAGTTTCCAGTACTTGTGAGCTTTCCATAATAGTACTTAACTGTTATATCTGAAATCAACTCTAGGCTGGGCACGTAAATTGTGTCACCTTAGTTATTGGTACCTCAAACAATAGTGACAATTTCAACAATTAACATTTTATAGCATTTTACTATCTCAAACCAGGATTCACATAGTACTTCTCGTTTTATCCTGAGGCAGAGTAGTTGAAAGACAATCACTGAGCCAATTAACCACGTGTGCCTGATCTTGTAACCATTCTAACAAGAATAGTTCTAGGTATATTAATTCCAGGGCAATATGGTACTGTTTCTTCTGGGGACTACTAATTTAGAAAGGTCATGAGGGAAAATGGAATCTCCTCTGGACTCAGACCTGTACTGAAAGTCTCAAAGATTCTTTGAGGGGGAAAAAAAATAGTCCCTGGTCTCTGGTTCATTGATGCTGTGATGGGTGTTTCAAACCCAAGTGCCCTTGTTTTGGCTCACCTTGGATTTCATGTCTGTAGCTTTCTGTGTTTTCTAACTTGGATAGTAGCACAGCATTTTTCTTTGCATGTATAGAGACCCACGATTGATAGGGAATATCAGGATTTTCAAAATAGAGATAATTTTATGTATCTGTTAATTTTTTCTTTGAGCAGGAATGGGTTGTTCAGTGAGCTATTGCTGTGTTGCCAGCGTTCGAGGAAAAGGTACAAATTATATTTGCTCCCCACTTTCCCAGACACCTGGGTCCTGTGCTTCTTCATACTGCCGAAGTTTCTTTGGGTTTTGTTCTTAAAACTGCTACAGTAGAAGAATGCTTAGTGTGAATGTTAAGGGTGCTTCATGACTTTCAGAGTAAAGTCCCAAATCCCTTAATTTTCAGCAACCCATCTCTGAGAACAGTTCTCTAGGGATGGAACCCAGAATCGGTATATTCCACCAAAGAAAAAAGAATGTCTGAAAGGCTTTTGCACCCAAAAGGCAAAGCCAGGGGTTTAGCCACTTGAGGTAGGATTGTGTTTTGACTGTCACAACCTAATACATCCACGAGCTGGGTCAGGGTGGAGATAAGAAGGAATGACAGGAATCTCTGCTTTCCAGATTATTATCAATCCTGGTATCATTCTCAACTTGCCTAAGACAGGTCACTTGGTTGATGAACTGGCTGAGCTGAATTTCCTGGTTGCCAGGTGACTGAATTACACATTTCATTTATCATCTGAGAGCCCTTGAATTAATATGTCTCAGCTTGTTGCCAGTAATTCAGCTCTTATTGTCATGGCTTCCTAGAAAAGAAGGTGATGGAGAATTCTTTATCCTGTACTGTCTACTCACATATAGCGCTTTTTGGAATGTTATCTCTCTGTAGCTCTCAGAGTGCCTTGAGAACAAGGAAGTGTTGTCTTTCAGCATATTTTACCACCTGATTTGGTTCTTGAGGTGATTTGGTGCTGAGCTTGGGAGTCACACTCAAATCCTTTAACCAATGCTTTCTCTTCCTGAATTTGACTTATTTGGTAAAATTACCAACTTTTGGCGAGGCCAAGAATTTTGCCTTATGCAACTGCAGCAGTCTCCAAGAAGAGTAACTGACCATAAGAGAGGTCAGAGGTGCCAGAGGTTCATGGGTTTGTTGCACAGTTAGGGAAATCACTGGATTTGAATCTCTTCCTTTCAGTTATTTCTGGGTTGAGTAGTGCTGGGGTTAATAGTCTTCTGTCTCTTCCATGCTCCTTTGCATGACCATTTGTGATGACTTGGATATACCATTATGTTTACTTAAATATGTAGTCCTTGAACTATACATACTAGTCCCAAGCTCAACTAATTTGTTTCAAATTATACTCATTGTCTCTTACTTTATGATTTTAATTATTGGTTATAAATTCATCAACTGAAAAGATGACTCTAATTATGCTAATGTGGGTCTAGTTTGGAGTTCACTACAACACTGAACTGGTTTGCCTCCCACGCTAATTGATACCAAATGGAAGCAATGTACAGAAACTCACAATAACATCTATCTGCTTTTGTATCCAAATGCATCCAAATGCAATGTATTGATTGCTTTATTTCTGGAAATATAAATATGTTTGCATTTTACTAAACTTATTTATTTGGTGGTTCATCACCTGAATATCATTTAACACGTTTGTTGTGTAAAACATGGATTGAAAGAACTTGATCTGTGCCTAATGCAACTGCTTCTACGAATTAGCCATGAAAATGTTCTGTAGGTTTCACACCATGCATATTCTAGTTTCAATCACAGGTGTATTAAGATGTTTACACTTCCAACAATCTACCAGCAATGTGTAATTTTATTTCCTCTAGCCTTTTGATGAAATTATGATTTAGTGATTGAACATCCTTTGCTTATCCTCTTACCTATCCCCCTGACTCACCTCTCACCTCACTACAGTTCCAAACACTCATTTCAATTAGTCTCTTGGCAAAATAGGGAGTTCTCAATGGAGAATATTTTGTGACATTGCAAAGCAGTGTGCTGCTGGGCTCCAGAAATGGTAGCATGGACCAGATGTTCATAGAGTAATTGAAAATTCCATTTTATCAGAATAGCTTTTGCTGTCAAAAAGTTTTATCTTTACTTCAACAAAGAGGCTGATTAGATCCCCCTGGACCTGAATTAGCATCTTTGAAGCTAGATATGCTGTTTTGCAATTCATGTGGTTAGTTCTCCCCTGGTTTTGCTCACATAGAATCTTTTAAAAATGTCTTCAGCCTCATGCATATATATATACAAGGTGAAATGTTTAATTACTCAAACAATGGAATGTATATGTGTATAGCAAATCTATATATGTGACGTTCAGCTGTTTTCATCTATCTCAGGAATACAGTATTCTTTTTTCCTCATTTATTTTTTTCCCAAATACTTTTATTTTATTTTTTCAGTGTTACAAGATTAATTGTTCATGTACCACACCCAGTGCTCCATGCAATACGTGCATTCTAAGGCCAGGTAGGAACAATCCATGAGTAGATATGTAACTTTTACCCATTCATTCAAACAATATTTTTGAGTGTTCACTGTGTGCCTGTCTCTGGAAATGGAATGTGTCATTTACTGCTATTATTGACTGTGAAAATTATCATCTCTTTAGCTTTGCTTATATCTGGGTTTTACAGAACTGACCATCGTCGTCTCTTTATGATTTTAGAAATCATTATAAGAATAGAGCTTGGTACTATTAGAAACCTTATTCATATTGTGTCAACAAAACAAAGGAAACAATAAAAGGAGACTGTTACAATCAAGATCTTATTTTTAATAAGAATATCATGAAAGATTCTTCCTTGATGCCCTAATTTGAACAATGTCACAATTTGAACAATATCAGAGGTAAGCATTTTCTTTTAAAATCTATCAGCTGAGGCTGCACTTCTTGCTTACTTTTAGTTAACTTTATTGTAAGACCGTAGGTTTAATCTCTGACATGCCCAGTTATGTTGCTGGTTTAGAGGCACTCACTGGTACTCAATGCCCAGTCTCTCTTTTCCTCTGATGTCCAGGAACTTTTATCCATTATCAGTCTCAGCAGTGGCTGAGCAGGTGGGAATAGAGGGACAGGTGGATGTTTTTGTTTATTTCAACTACATTGCTGCACCAGATAATTGGACTCCTTTCTTTTTTTTTTTTAAAGATTTTATTTATTTGACAGAGAGAGACACAGCGAGAGAGGGAACACAAGCAGAGGGAGTGGGAGAGGGAGAAGCAGGCTCCCTGCTGAGCAGAGAGCCCGATGCGGGGCTCGATCCCAGGACTCTGGGATCATGACCTGAGCCAAAGGCAGCCGCTTAACGACTGAGCCACCCAGGCACCCCTCTTTTCTTTTTTTTTTAAAGATTTTATTTATTTATTTATTTATTTATTTATTTATTTATTTATTTATTTGACAGAGAGAAAGAGATCACAAGTAGACAGAGAGACAGGCAGAGAGAGAGGGGGAAGCAGGCTTCCTACTGAGCAGAGAGCCTGATGCGGGGCTTGATCCCAGGACCCTGAGATCATGACCTGAGCCGAAGGCAGAGGCCTTAACCCACTGAGCCACCCAGGCGCCCCTGGACTCCTTTCAAAGCATTATTTACATTTTATTGGCAAGACAGTTGCTGGAATAAAACGTTGTCCTTAACTAATGGAAACATCCATGCTGTTAGCAGTTGTTTCCTAGCATTATTTTGGCATGGGCCTTTTGGCCAGAGAATTCTTTTAGGACAGTTCTCTTCATCTGCTTTGAAGTAGAAACACTATGCCCCCACTTTTTTTTAAATTTTTTATATTAGCATATAATGTATTATTTGCCCCAGGGAACATGTCTGCGAATCATCAGGCTTACACATTTCACAGCATTTGCCATAGCACATACCCTCCCCCATGTCCATATCCCTACCCCCCCACCTCCCAGCAACCCTTAGTTTGTTTCGTGAGTTTAGGAGTCTCTTATGGTTTGTCTCCTTCCCCATCCCATCTTGTTTCATTTCTCTTCCCCACCCCCCCATAACCCCCTGCCCTGCCTCTC
>CM052801.1:62401357-62484626 GCA_028533885.1 Nasua narica | reverse complement strand
AAAAAAAAAATGTTTTCCTGATCCACTGGAGCTCCTGATCCACTAGGAGCCATCTCATATTCAATGTCTATTTTAAAATTTATTGTAATTACCCACGGAAAGGGATTCATTATTCATCATGAAAATAGATGTCAGGGGCTTTCTTGACTGGCTGACACTAAGAATTTCTATATTTTTAAGCACTTAGAAAGCATTGGAGGATGGAAATTATATAAAGGGAGCACACTGGACAATTAAGAATTTTATTCTCTGGGAGTTTATGGCCCAGTAGCACAAATAGTCCAGTATGGAATAGACTACATAGGATCAGTGAAGAAATTAATCAAGATTATTTGAACTAGAAAGCAAAATATGTTTCAAAGGACACTTTGGTGTAATGGAATCCCTTTGGAGGAATAGTGGAAGCCATGCCCCAATATAATAAGCTAGATAAAGTTATGCTGTATTTGGGTGATTTGCTAGGTGAATGTTTTCCAATTGCTTTATGATAAAGCAAGTTCCATAGGCCATGATAAGTAGCGATGCTGCCAATAGGATAACAGATGAGAAGCAAATCAAGTTGTTTGATAGGGCTAGATCATATGGGTTGCTATCTATTTAATGACAACATTGCTTTCCTATCATAAGATGGTTAAGAACCAAAAACTCCATCAGGATGGGAAATCATAAATCTAAATTTGTCATTTACATATTTATGAAGTTGTTTTTCTGTTCCTTTTCCCTTAACCCCTTTAATATGAAATAAATATGGGGAATCAAGTCCAGTCATAATTTAAAAAGCAATTTCAAGAATACCAAAATCATGTGTTATTTCTTTATTATATGGGCAAAATACTTGTGAGATGGTTTTCCTCTTTTATAGATGCTTTTTGTCATCCAGAGTTATGTCTTAGCCCCAGGTATTTTTGGTCTCTGTCTTTACCAGATGGACGATTGCCTGTTTACTTTGGGCCAAGGAAAGGCAATTTCACACATCTACTTTAGAATTGTGGCTTTTTGACAAGCACGTCTTTTCAATTTCTTTTCCTACATGGTTATCCCCAAAAAATCCCCACACATGGAAAAATCAATGAGCTCCAGACTGGAAAATGTTCGAGCTGGCCCTTAGAGCCATCATTAAAGTTGTTTTTCAGAGACTTAACACAGCTCAAGGTAGGCAGACAAAGCCGATTCTTTTGCAACTGGGCAGAATGGAGTCCTGTGAACCAATTATTCTGCCACGTAGGGAGAATACAAAGCAGTTATCCATCACTTAGGCCAAAGAGATTGTCAATGAGATACCAGTCTCTAGAATTGTTTTGGAGCAAATACTTTGGGGCTGGACATTTGTGTACAGGTGACAAAGCCAGGAGGCTATTGTGGGATTTTAGGTTTTATGGTGAACCTTGAACTTCTTCACTCAAAAATATGCAGGTCTAAGATATCATTGGAGGAATTTGCAAGATGGTGTGTTGCAGATGTAATTTGAAAGGCAGCGAATCCACAAGTGGCCAAACAGATTTACCAGAAGACTAGCTCTTTGTGGCTGAATTTACTCATAGTTTTGTCTCACTGAGGTAGCCTCATGAGAGGCCTTTTGTCTTGTGAGGGATCTTGGTAATCAGAAATAATAGTTCTGCTCCAATATTCTTTGCAATAGTATAGACAACAAACGTGCCAGCTGTTGAGTCTGAAGTAATAGATGATACCATTTTATCATGTTAGTTCTTTTTATTTATTTATTTTTATTTTTTCAGAGAGAGAGAGTGTGCACGTGTGTGGGGGGAGGGGCAGAGGAAGAGAGAGGAGAGAATTTCATGCAGGCTTCCCACTGATCACGTAGCCAGATGCTGCCTTGATGTGGGGCTCACGACCCTGAGATCATGACCAGAACCAAAATCAAGAGTCAGTTGCTTAACGTACTAAGTGGCACCCAGGTGCCCCCTACGTTAGTTCTTTTAAACCTTAGTAATAGCCACTTTAATGGCAAATGAGGCGCTTTAGGTTCCTGTTTATCTTAACAAAAAGATTTTCAGTTTGGTGTAAGTTAGAAACTTAAAAATACATTCATTTTCTCCTGTCCCAGTTAGCTAAGCCTTAGGTTCTTTCTAATTCATGGTCTAGTACGTAGTGGGGCAGGTGTGCCACTGTAACCTGCTTTAAAGAAAAGCATAACTTACTACCTTGCCCTTTTAAATAGATATCTGTAAACAAAACACTGCTGTAATCACCGAGAAATTTGGTAGCCTTTGTTAGTTGCAGCAAGGCAGCTTTCCAGCCATGAGTTTGCAAATTTAAAGCCAGTGCCAGAGATGTGTTTTCCAATTTGTATGAGGCAACTTTCTTCACCTCTAAGCTCATATAGTCTCTCCTTTCTATCCTTAGCTTGAAGAATAATATGTTTGACCACTTGCTTTCTTTCCTTCTCTATCATGTAGGGAGTTTCCAACCTATGTATAATATAGGATCTTCTCCCTTTTAATACATGGGTAAGTGCGAAAAGAGGTATAGTATAGGTTCCAAGATATTTAGACTGGTCACACTGTTCCAAGACATCACCATCTGCTGTTTTTAATCATTAAAGAGGCTGTCAGTTGTTCTAATCTGAGCATCCAAAAGAATGGTTTTGATTTTAATTTAATTTAAAAATCAGCTTATTGAAAAAGAAATGCCTCCAGCATATAAGAGTCAGGTTGCCCACTGTTGGTAAACCAAAGCAAGTCAGATGCAGAAGTTGACCCACCATTCATATGCAAATGTATACCATTTTAAACTTGGGGAACTATTATTTTTATTATCACTAGCTAGAAAATTTAGTCCTTTTAGTTTATTATTTTTAAGTTTTTATTTTAATTCCAGTTAGTTAACATATGGTACTATATTAAGTTTCAGGTGTATAATATAGTAGTTCAGCAGTTCCATACATGACCCTGTACTCATCAGGATGGTACACTCCTTAATTTCCATCACCTATTTAACCCATTCCCCCACCCACCTCCCCTCTCCTAACCATTAGATTGTTCTCTGTGAGTAAAATTCTCTCTCTTTCTTTGATTCTCTCTCTCCCATTATTTTCCTTTGCTTGTCGGTTTTGTTTCTTAAGTTCTACATATGAGTGAAATCATATGGTATTTGTCTTTCTTTGTCTGACTTATTTCACTTAGCATAATACTCTCCTGCTCCATCCATATTGTTGCAAATGGAAAGATTTCATTCTTTTTTATGGCTGAGTAATCTTCCTTCGTGTGTGTGTGTGTGTGTGTGTGTGTGTGTGTGTGTGTGTGTGTACTACCTCTTTTTTTTATCTATTCACCAATCAGTGGACACTTGGGCTGCTTCCATATCTTAGCTATTGTAAGTAATGCTGCTATAAACATAGGGGTACAGGTGTCCCTTTGAATTAGTATTTTTGTATTTGGGTAAATAGCCAGTAGTGCAATTGCTGGATCATAAGGTAGTTTTGTTTTTAACTTTTTGAGGAACCTCCATACAGTTTTCCAGAGTGGCTGCACCAGTTTGCATTCCCATCGATAGTGCAAGAGGGTCCCGTTTTCTCCATGTCCTTGCCAACACCTGTTGTTTCTTGTGTTTTTGATTTTAGCCATTCTGACAGGTGTGATGTGACATGGCATTTTAGTTTTGATTTGCATTTCCCTGATGATAAGTGATGATGAGCATCTTTTCATGTGTCTCTTGGCCATCTGGATGTCTTCTTTGGAGAACTGTCTATTCATATCTTCTGCTCATTTTTAATTGGGTTGTTTTTGGGGTATTGAGATTTGTAAGTGAGAGAGAGAGACAGAGAGAGAGAGAGAGAAAGAGAGAAAGCATGGGGGCAGGGGCAGAGGAAGAGGGAGAGAGAATCTTAATCAGACTTTGGCTGAGCATGGAGTCCAACTTGGGGCTCGATCTCATGACCTTGAGACCTGAGCAGAAACCAAGAGTATGATGCTGAACAAACTGCACCACCCAGTGCCCCTCACATCCTCACATTTAGGACTTTAATCCATTTTGAATTTATTTTTGTGTATGGTATAAGAAAATGATCCAGTTTTCCTAACACCATTTGTTGAAGAGACTGGCTTTTTCCCACTGGATATTCTTTCTTGCTTTGTTGAAGATTAATTGACCATATAATTGTGGAGTTATTTCTGGATTTTTAATTTTTCAAATTTAAATTCAATTAACCAACATATAGTACATCCTTAGTTTCAGATGTAGAGTTCAGTAATTCATCAGTTGCATATAACACCCAGTGCTTATCACATCATGTGTCCTCCTTAATGCCCATCACCCAGTTACCCCATCCCTTCACCTACCTCCCCTCCAGCAACCTTCAGTTTGTTTCCTATAGTTAAGACTCTTCTGGATTTTCTATTCTGTTCTATGGATTTATGTGTCTGTTTTTGTGCCAGTATCATACTGTTTTGATTACTGCAGCTTAGTAATAAAATTTTTGGTCTGAAATTGTGATGTCTCCAGCCTTGTTCATCATTCTCAAGATTGCTTTGGCTATGCAGGGTCTTTTGTGGTTCCACACAAATTTTGGGATTGTTTGTTCCATTTCTGTGAAAAATGCTCTTGGTATTTTTGGTAGGGATTACATTAAATGTATAGATTGCTTTGGGAAGTATAGACATTTTAACAGTATTTATTCTTCAAATCCATGAGCACGGAATGTCTTTCCATTTCTTTGTGTCACCTTCAGTTTCTTTCATTAGCGTTTTATAGTTCTCAGTGTATAGGTCTTTCACCTCTTTGGTTAGGTTTATTCCTAAGTGTCTTATTATTTTGGTGCAATTGTAAATGGGATTCTTTTAATTTCTCTTTCTACTGCTTCATCTTTGGTATATAGAAATGCTTTAGATTTCAGTACATTGATTTTTTATACTGTGACTTTGCTGAATTTGTTTATCAGTTCTTGCAGTTTTTGGGTGGTCTTTTGGGTTTTCTATATATAGTATCATGTCATCTGCAAATAGTGAAAATTTTACTTCTCCATTGCTGATTTGGATGCCTTTTATTTTTATTTTATTTTTATTATTTGTTGTTGTCTGAGTGCTGTGGCATAGGACTTCCAGTACTATGTTGAATAAAAGTGGTGAGAATGGATACTTGTTTTGTTCCTGCTCTTAGGGGAAAAACTGTTTTTTCCCCATTAAGGATGGTGTTAGCTATGAGTTTTTAAGATAAGGCCTTTAAAAGCAAATGCAGTACAAAGAAGGGCCACATGTACCCCAGTGTTCATAGCAGCAACGGCCACAATCACCAAACTATGGAAAGAATCAAGATGCCCTTCAACAGATGAATGGATAAAGAATATATGGTACTTATATACAATGGCATATTATGCCTCCATCAGAAAGGATAAATACCCAACTTTTGTATCAAGATAAGGCCTTTAATATGTTTAGGTGTGTTCCCTCTAAACCTATTTTGTTGAGGGTTTTTTTTTTTTAAGATTTTATTTATTTATTTAACAGAGAGAGATCACAAGTAGGCAGAGAGGCAGGCAGAGAGAGAAGGGGAGGCAGGCTCCCCGCTGAGCAGAGAGCTTGTTGCAGGACCCTGAGATCATGACCTGAGCCAAAGGCGGAAGCTTAACCCACTGAGCCACCCAGGTGCCCCTTTTGTTGTGGGTTTTTATCATGGATTGATGTTGTATTGTGTCAAATGATTTTTCTGCATATATAGAAATGATTGTATGGTTCTTATCCTTCCTCTTATTGATGTGATGTATCACTTTGATTGATTTCTGAATATTGAACTACCCTTGCATCTCAGGAATAAATCCCACTTGATCATAGTGTATGATTTTTTTAAATGTATTGTTGAATTTGGTTTGCTAATATTTTGCTGAGGATTTTTGCATCTATGTTCATCAGCAATATTGGTCTGTAGTTCTCTTTTTTGGTGGTGTCTTAATCTGGTTTTGGTATCAAGGTAATGCTGGCCTCCTAGAATGAATTTGGAAGTTTTCCTTCCTTCTCTATTTTTTGGAATAGGTTGAGAAGCATAAGTATTAACTCTTCTTTAAATGTTTGGTAGAATTCACCTGTGAAACCATCTGGTCCTGGACTTTTGTTTGTTGGGAGATTTTTGATTACTGACTTAGTTTCTTTGCTGGTCATAGGTCTTTTCAATTTTTAAAATTTCTTCCTGTTTTAGTTTTGGTAGTTTATATCTTTCTAGGAATTTATCTATTTCTTCTAGTTGTCCAATTTGTTGGCATATAGTTTATCATAATATTCTCTTATGATTGTATTTCTGTGGTGTTGGTTGTTAGTTCTCCTCTCACTTGCGATTTTATTTATTTGAGTCCTTTTGCTTTTTTCTGGATATAGGTTTATCAATTTAATTTACTTATTTATTTGTTTGTTTTCAAAGGTCCATTCCTGGTTTCATGATGTGTTCTTTTTTAAAAGTTTTATTTATTTTTGAGAGAGAGAGAGAAAGAGAGAGAGAGAGAGAGGGAGGATGGAGGAACAGAGGAAAAGGAGAGGGAGAGGGAGAGAATCTCAAGCAGACTTCCTGCTGATCACAGAGCCCAATGCAGGGCTTATGACCCTGAGCTTATGACCCTAAGATCATGACCTGAGCTGAAATCAAGAGTTGAATGCTTAACCAACTAAGCCACAGAGGCACCCCATTTTGTTTTTAGATTCTATATCATTTATTTCTGCTCTAATCTTTATTATTTCTTTCCTTCTGCTTGTTTTAGGTTTTATTTGTTGTTCTTTTCCTAGCTACTTTAGGTGCAAGGTTAGGTTGATTATTTGAAGTTTTTCTTGAGTTAGGCCTGTATTGCTCTAAACTTCTCCCTTAGAACTGCTTTTGCTGCATCCCGGAGGTTTTGGACTGTTGTGCTTTCATTTTTTTTTGTTTCCATGAACTTTTTAATTTCTTCTTTGATTTCCCATTTGATCCATTCATTGTTCTGTAGCATGTTGTTTAACCTCCATGTATTTGTGGTCTTTACAGATTTTTTTCTTGTATTGACTTGTAGTTTCATAGCATTGTGGTCAGAAAGTATGCATGGTATGATTTCCTTTTTCTTGAATTTGTTGAGGCTTGTTTTGTGGGCTAATATATAATCTTTTTAAAAGACTGTTCCATGCGCAGTGCACTTGAAAAGATTGTATATTCTGCTGTTTTAGGATGCATGCAGTATTCTGGATATATACGTTAAACTCATGTATTCCAGTGTGTCATTCAAAGCCATTGTTTCCTTGTTGATGTTCTGTTTAGATGATCTGTCCACTAATTTTAGTGGGATGTTAAAGCCCCCTACTATTATTGTATTATTATCAATGAGTTTCTTTCTTATTAGTTGATTTATATATTTGGGTGCTCCCAAGTTGGGGGCATAAATATTTACAATTGTTAGATCTTCTTGTTGGATTGTTCCCTTTGTTATTATGTTGTGTTCTTTGTCTCTTGTTACAGTCTTTGTGTAAAGTCTATTTTGTTAGTTATAAGTATTGCTTTCCCAGCTTTCTTTTCACATGTATTTGCATGTTAAATGTTTCTCCCTCCCATCACTTTTAATCTGCAGATGTCTTCAGATCTAAAATGGGTCTCTTGTAGGCAGCATGTAGAGGGTCTTGTTTTTTTTTTTAATCTATTCTGACACGCTGTGTCTTTTTTCTTTCTCCAAATTTTTATTTAAATTTATTTAACATAGAATGTAATATTAGTTTCAGATGTAGAAGTTTCAGATGTAGAATTTAGTGATTCATTAGTTACATACAATACCCAGTGTGCATCACAAGTGCCCTGCTTAATCCCCATCACCTATTTAACCCATCCCCATGCTCACCTCCCCTCCAGTAACCCTCAGTTCATTCTCCATAGTTAAGAGTCTATTTCTTGGTTTGCCTCTCTTCCCGCCCCCCACGTTCATTTGTTTTGTTTCTTAATTCCACATATGAGTGAAGTGATATGGTATCTGTCTTTCTCTGACTGACATATTTTGCTTAGCATAATACCCTCTAGCTCCATCTATATTGTTGCACATGGCAAGATTTCATTCTTTTTTATGGGTAATATTCCATTATCTTTTGATTGGAGCATTTAGTCCATTTACATTCAAATAATCACTGATAGATATGTATTTATTGCTATTTTATTACTTGTTTTGTTGTTGTTTCTGAATATTTTCTCTGATTCCTTCTCTCATGTTTTACTGATTTTCTTTAGTGATATATTTGGATTTCTTTCTCTTTATTCTTTGCATATTTATTATTAGTTTTTGATATACGGCTACCATGAGGTTTGTATATGACCTCTAATCATATAGCAATCTTTATTAAGTTTATGGTCATTTAAGTTTAAACCCATTCTTTTCTCTTCTCCTTCCCACATTTTAGGTATATGTTATTATATTTCATATACTTTTTTGTGAGTTCCTTGAGAGAGTTTTTTGCAGGATTATTCATTTTCACTGTGTGTTGCCTACATGTGTACTGTCACTTTTGGTCTTTCCTTTCCACTCAACGTGTCCCTTTTAAGGTTTCTTGCAGAGTTGGTTTAGTGGCCATGAACTCTTTTAGTTTTTGTTTGGGAAACTGTTTATCTCTCCTTCTATTCTGAATGATAGCCTTGTGGGATAGGATATTCTTGACTGAAGATTTTTCTCATTGAGTTCTTTGAATATGTCATGCCATTCTCTTCTGGCTTACAAAGTTTCTATTGAAAAATCTGCAAGCTTTATGGGTTTTCCCTTGTAAGTTAGTGACTTTTTTGTCTTGCTGCTTTTAGAATTTTTTCTTTATCAGTATATTTTGCAAATTTAATTACATTATGTCCTGCTGTCACTCTTCTTCTATTGACTTTGATGGTGGTTCTCTGTGTCTCCTGAATTGGGATGTCTGTTTCCTTCTTCTCTCTTCTTCTGGGACTTCTGTAATATGAATGTTATTATGTTTGATGGAGTCATAGAGTTCCCTAAGTGTATTCTTGTCTTGCATAATTCTTTTTACTTTCTTTTGTTCAGCTTGATTGCTTTCCTTTACTCTGTCTTCTAGGTCACTAGTTCATTTCTCTGCTTCTTCCATACTGCTGGTCATTCCATCGAGTGTGTTTATCCTTTCATTTATTATACCCTTTATCTCTACTATGTTATTCATTATCTCTTACTTATCTGGGTATAAATGGGTACTACCCATACAACACTGGGTATTGTATGTAACTAATGAATCACTAAATTCTACATCTGAAACTAATATTACATTCTATGTTAAATAAATTTAAATAAAAATTTGGAGAAAGAAAAAAGACACAGCGTGTCAGAATAGATTAAAAAAAAAAAAAAACAAGACCCTCTACATGCTGCCTACAAGAGACCCATTTTAGATCTGAAGACATCTGCAGATTAAAAGTGATGGGAAGGAGAAACGTCCCTTACTTACTTACCCTTATTGTTAAGGGTCTTACTCATGTCTTCCAATCTTCTAAAGTCCAGTGAGTATCCTTATTGTCATTGATTTAAATTCTCTATCATGCATGTTACTTGTATCTGTTTCACGTATAGCTCTCTGGATGTGGCCTTGTCCTCTTCTTTCATTTGGGATAAATTTCTCTGTCTCCTCATTTTCTCTGCCTCTATTTCTCTGTGTTAAGAAAGTCAGGTGGGTCTTGTGCTCTTGAAAGTAGTGACTTTATGAAGAAGGGGCCCTGGAATGCCTGCAGTGTGGTGTCCCTTGTTCACCGGAACCTGGTACTTCAGGAGAGTGTCTTATGTGTGTTGATTATGCCCTGCCGTTGTGTCTGAGTCACTTTTCATTTCCGTGCAGTCATCTGCACTGACTTTCTGCCTGTGTGTGGACTTGTTCTCTGTGGTGTTAGTGGGGCCCAAGCAGGCCAGCTCTGATGGGGCATGCCTGCCAGGGAACTTTGGAGAAGGGTGATGGTATAAGAATAATGTGCCCTGCGCCAGATCCTCTGAAGTGCTCTGGTTTCTGGGGGCTATATGCCAGGGTAGCCGAGAGTATGAGGCCAGGTGCAGCGTGCACCGCTGTCTGGGGGCTTGCTGCTGGGCACAGTGTGATGGTTTGTCCTGGTGCAGCGGCTGGGGTGGGTATGGAGGATGGCAGCAGCTGTATACCTGATGGCTCTGCCCAACGTGTGAATATGGCCCAGGACGGTTGACTTGGAATGGTGCGAGACAGCACCTGTGGACACCTTGCTGGGAGTGGCATGAGGCAGCTGCTGGGGGTATGCGGCTGGGTGAGATACACAAGGGCGTCTTGAGTGCAGAGGTAAGTGTGGCACTGTAGATGTGCCTGGTACTTGGTGGCAGCTGTGCATCGGGCAGCTGGTGGGGTGCATGCTCAGCTTTAACAAAACCTGTCCTGAGCCCAGGGCTGAGGCCAGCAAGCTTGGAGTGGAGAACTTGTGCATGTGGCGCACTGCTAGATGGTTAGGTAGCAAGTGTCTGTGTAGTCCTGCCTCTGGCAGGTGTCTCTGTGCTTATGCTCTGGGGTGAGGAGGAAGATGACTCCTGCTAAATCCCTTGTGTTTGAAGTCCCCCAAGATGTTAAGAAATCAGCACGAACAGATCTGTCTCTTGTTGCCCTGGTGTTGTGTAAACTGCAGTTTTTTGTGTTGCCCCTCTATGCTGTGCAGGCTGCTCTCTTTAAGGGTGGTGACTGGCTATTACTGGTTCTCTGGGCTCCCCAGTGTTGTCTTGGTTGAGCTTTAAAGCTCCAGGTTAGAAGCCCCACTGGTTTTACAAGCTCATGTATTCCTATTCAGCCCCTCTGGTTTTTAAAGCCAAATGTTATGGGGATTAGTCTTCTCTTTGTGAACTCCCTGGTATAAGGGCCAGTTTCTAGGCTCTCTCTGAGCGTGCAGCTCTCTCCCTCCTGTGGGCAGCCTCCCTCTACCATTCTGTCCTTACTAACCTTCTAGATGCAGCTTCTTCTCTATATTTAGTTGTAGTGTTTTGTTCTTCTGCCAGTGTTCAGACTGGTGTCCACTTTATTGAATTGGATGTGGATGATAATCTTGTTGAAAACATTGGATGGGGTGAGCTCAGGGTCCTCCTACTCCACCATCTTCCTAAACTCTGAAAATTTAGTCCTTCTAATTCAAAGAGCTATTTTATTCCAGAGACATGCTTCATATAAATATCTGTTCCATTTTTTTTTCTGGAAGAAAAACAGATGCACCAAAGGCTTAAAGATTTTATTAATGTCGAAATGTAAATCAATGGCAAAGTCAAGAGTAAAGACCAAAGTCCAAATTCTTTTGCTTGACTCACTGACTATCAAACCGCATATTTTAGAAGTTGAGTGATTATCTGTGAGTAGCCTATGAAGTCTGGGTTTTCCTACACTGGAGCATTTTGCTGAATGGCAAAATGAGCATTCAGAAATACAGTGTTTATGCACAACATGGATTGTTAAGATCTGGAGCAAGACCTTTGTTTGTGCCAACTGTCAGTTTAGAAGTTATCATTATGCCTCTCAGAGCTTCACCAAACTCTTTAAGATTTATAATTGATACCAACTGGAGTTGAAGGCAAAGACACGTCCCCTTTTGACTACAGAAAACATTATTTTACTGTTGGGACCAGTTAGCCGTAGGATAGGTGTACTGAATCACACTAGCCTTCTGCTAACACAGCAAGTGAGCACTTCCTGAATTCAGCTGATAATCAATCTATGCAACTAATGAGTCTGCAAACACATTGAGCTGCTGGAGCTGGCACCAGGAAACCACCATTCCAAACTAACCATCTCTTATTAACCTTTGGGTGTTTCCTTTGTGACGCTAATTAGAGACCCATGAAAGTATCTGCTTTGGATCTTTGGTTTAAAATACAATTTTGGGGGTGCTTGGGTGGCTCAGTGGGTTAAAGCCTCTGCCTTTGACTCAGGTCATGATCTCAGAGTCGTGGGATTGAGCCCCACATTGGGCTCTCTGCTCGGCAGGGAGCCTGATTCCCCCTCTCTCTCTGCCTGTCTCTCTGTCTACTTGTGCTCTCTCTCTCTCTCTCTCTCAAATAAATAAATAAATAAATAAAATCTTAAAAAAAAGTTTAAAATACAATTTTCAAGGAGATACAACCCACTTTAAGGCTTCCATTAGTATGGTGTTTCTCCTCATGAGGGAGAATGACTGCCTTGTCATTAAAGTTTGTGTGATTGATCCATAATGTTACAGTAATTTAAATGACAGAAAAAGTTGCTTCGGTAGTCCTTGGTATAATTTATTATGCTCTCCAGATTCCAGTGGTACTTAAGTGGGTGGCAGATGTTTCTATCAGCATTGTATGTTGACAGTCTGAAGGTACCCATTCCCAGCCTATAGCCTTGCCTGCCAGACTGCCTATCAGCCTTTCGCTTTGGACTTAATTCCTTTTGATTGCCCGAGGGGGTTAGGTGTGTGTTTTGCTTCCTTTCTGCAAGATGATGAGCCACGAAATGAGCATTGTACTATTGGATGAAGGGAAGTCTTCCATATTGTATAAGAGCTCTTTAGCTCGAAATGATAGCTTATCAAATGGGCCCACTCAACATTCAAACTATTACATTTGCATAGTAAAGATGAAGGGCAAGCAAGCATTTCTTGCTGCTGTAGTGTCCCATTCCCATTCCATCTTTGATAGATTTCATACCTAGAAGTGCATCACTGAGCAAAGATCATTGTGACATAAGTGTTCAAAGCATATTGGACCCATGTGTTCATCCTGTGCTTTTGTTTATCCATCTACAGCACCTTTAAGTGCTTCATTTCTCTTTCATTTGTCTTAAATAAAAATTACTTAGAATAAATGATTTATATGATCCTTGGGGACAGAATCTCTGGAAGAGGAATTGGCTGTCTATTAAATAAGTGAGATTTGCAATGTTAGACATTGTTTTATTTGATTCAGAAAAGGGTACTTCTTCCAGAAGCTTAATATTAATTATCTAGGATCTTTTAGAATTTAAGATACCAATACCAGAAATGTAGGCACGGAACCTAATATTCTACTTGTAGCATTACTTAGAGCTCCTTTGGCATCTTAAGTTTTCACTGTCATCAATATAGAAAGTTTAAAGTGCTGAAATGTCCCCCAAATCATTGTAGTAGGGGGTTCATGTTATAATGTAATATATTATTTATTCCTTACAGCAACCCTGAGAGAGAGACAAGCATAGAGTTCCAAGAAGTTAACAGAGGAATGACAGCCATCTAAGCTGAAACTCAAAGTCAGAATCTTAACTGATTGACAAAGAAAGAGGAAATTAAAATGAGGAGTAATGAGAGAAATAAGATACAAATATCTGGGATTGAAACTGAGTTTGATGGGGACTTGAAGGGCATAATCCAGACTTCCCTTAATATGTACTAGCTAGGGGCGCCTGGGTGGCTCAGTGGGTTAAGCCTCTGCCTTCTGCTCAGGTCATGATCTCAGGGTCCTGGGATTGAGCCCCGCATTGGGCTCTCTGCTCAGCGGGGAGCCTGCTTCTCCCTCTCTCTCTGCCTCCCTCTGCCTACTTGTGATCTCTCTCTTTTTGTCAAATAAATAAATAAAATCTTTTAAAAAAATATGTACTAGCTAATCTTTTTATGTACGGAGACTTCTAATTGTCATTAGAATCTTCCAGATAGATGATATACCATCAATTCAGGCTCTAAATAATATGAGCAAGTCATATTGAGTCAGCACAACTGCTTCTACTCTATTCTATTCTCAAGATTGACATCATTAGTCTGCCTGTAAATCCAAAGGCAAGCGTAGCATACGGTGGCTAAGAGTAGAGATTTTGGAATAAGACAAATCCAAGTTCTATTCATATCTTTGCCATTTAATAACCATTGACCTTAGTCAAGTTACTTATTATTTTTTTGAATCTTCAATATTTTTATCTGCAAAATGGGAATAAAAAAGAAATTACTTCTCAGGGTGGTTGTGAGATGATCCAGGTAGGGCACTTAGTATACTTCCTGGTACATAGTAAGTGCTCAAAAAATACAAAGTGCTGTTATTACAGAGACTAAGTTAGTGAAATCTCTTCCTTGCATGATTTCAGGGACACCACCATCCAAAACCTCATCTCTGCTGCTGTCTATGATCCCTTTAACAGAGGGTTAGGCGTTTCATTTTACAATAACAGTTCAAACTTCAAGCAACCCTTGGGAAGAGGGAATACATTTGTTCAAATTTACACTAGGTTGTTAAATGACTGCTACTAGATTCTTTTTAAATTTGGAATTTGGCCTGCATGGGGGGATGGTTCCTAGAATATTGAACATTAAGAGTCTCAGAGGAGGGAAGCACAGAAAAGGGGTGCCAAGGGTGACAGCCTTCTGAGTTTGCCAGAGCTATCAATGTCCAAAGTAACATTGGGTAATTGTTACTTGATTTACTCACTGTCAAATGTTTAGATGCTGAAAAGCTGCCTTCAGTATCAAATCATTTTTCTGAATTAGTCCAGATTCTGGTTTGAGGAATTATAGAATGTCTACCAAAGGTTTTTATGAAACTTGGAAGGGAGGATTGTGTTAATCTACATTACAAAATGTACACTCTTGAGCACCTGTGGTGAGGCAAGCAAAGCTATAATTCCTTTCTGGTGGCATTGACTCTGCTTTGCTCTCCCTATGTAAAAATGTACATGCCCCAACCCGTAGGGTCCCAATCGTTCTTCTCTGCTCTCCCTTTCTTGCCTTATTGCTCTTAAATGGCTAATAGGTGGCAAATAACATTTTGATTCTTTTTTTTTTTGGTTCCTATCTCATGCCCAGACTTTCATTAAGAAATAAATGAGGAGATACAGTTGTCATTTCTAGTTTTCCTTTAAAAAAGTCACCCTGTGAAGGATCCTTCCCATTCTTTTCTTTTTTGTGAATGGACTGAAAAATGCACAGCTCCTACCTGAAAGGTCATATCTCCTTGTCATATGAATGAGCTCACAGCAGGTCCATGGGGACAGTGTCATCTGAGTAATGGTGGGAATTTATGTGTCTGGATTTCTGCCTTTTTTTTTTGTAGTGGAAAAAATGAATTTGTTAATGATTTAAAAAATTCAACCAAAGTCCTTTATAAAATCCTTTCTATATAAATGCCAGGAGAGAGCCACTCAAATATACAGTTGATAATGAATTTTTTTTTTACTCCTGCCTTGCTTAGAGCTGGTTGTCTTGTGTTAATGTAAGTCACATGGCTCATCTTCATTGGTTATAGTATGTTGAATTTAGCTGGCAGACTGTGGTTTTGTGGCATAAACTGTTTTAAGGCTTGTAAGGGACCTTAAGACATGTTTGTGTTGGCTGATAAATGGAGATGGAGAAAGGGGAAGGCAGAAAGAGGGTAGGAGATAAGAAGGGGGGAACAGTGGGGGAGGAGGAAAAGGAGAGGAAGAAGGGGGGACAGATATACAGAGAACTGTGTGGAATTAGGGATAGTCAAAAAGAACTTATAACAGGGACAAGCATTGTTTTTGAAAAAGATTCTGAAAAAGTTTCATAGCTTGAACATAACATTCCATGATTAATGTAACTGGAAGTGCATAATTTTTGTCTTCCTAAAAATCCAAATCTATGCGCTATATGCAAAATGCTAAAAAGATAATTATAGCCCTAATATAATGCCATGTTCCCCAAGGGAAACTGAGAATTATAGTTTTCACTCTATTATTTATTCGTCACAGAACCCCAGATAAGTCACTTAACCTCTCAAAATCTCAATTTATATAATCATAGATGGGCTGATGAGCAGTGTTGCAATAATGTTTTTAGGATTAATAACCAAAGCGATATTTTTATTTGTATAATACCTTTTGTTAGTACAATATTATTGTGAGTCAGATAGCTAGTTTTTTTTTTTTTTATTTCTGTGCCCTCCTTGCTGGCCTGTTGACCTGAGCACTTTTACTTTCAGCATAATCTAGTTTAGCAGAAAGAGAGCACTGACCTGAGAGTCAGGGCCTTTCAGTTCTCATCATGTTCCACAAGTTAATAGCTGTGTGATTGTATACAAGTTTTTTGTCCTGTCTGGTGTTTGGGTTTCTCGTCTGTAGAATGGAGGATTCTGGTAGTACCTACATTACAGAGTAGTTGTAAGGATTAAATGAGATTACACATATAAGACATAGAAAAGTGCTTATTCTATAGTAGACAAAGAATGATAGTGATAGGTGGGGCTGATGAAGTCATTCTTCTTCTTGGTTTATTTTCCTTCTTCACTTGTCCATCTCTCTTTCTCACTTTAAAATCTTGGGCAAAATTGAAGCCTTATAAGAAAGAAATCTTTCTTGACTAGCAGTTTGTCCTGACTTCTCTTTTACTTGTCACCTCTTCAACACCTGTATACATAGTTTATATCACATTAATTTGCCTTTTGCCAATTTTTAATGTAAAACGAGGGGGTTGATAATTGTTAGGAGCCTTCAACTTCTAAGCTCTTTTTTTCTGCATTTTGGGTTCTGGGTACAATTTTTTCAGATTCCTGAGTGCACAGGCATTTGCCACTGGATCTGTAATGAGTGCCATACTCAAGTTAACAGATGGTATGGTGTGCTGGCTTTGAGGGGTAATTGCTCTTTCATCTTAATTTCCTATCTTTGGCATTCCTTTCTTGGAAGCTGCTCAATGGCAATGTCATGAAGCATGGGGTGAAAATCAAAGTGAAGTCTATTTCAGAAAAAAAAATACAGTTAAAAACTAAGGATCAATGAGGCACTACCAAGGGAGGGGCTTTTTGCCCTACTGTTAGGGGCCAAATAAATCAAAGGGTACAATGGACTTATGTTATTTGTTCATTCCTCTTTTTCTTTTTTTTTAAAAATATTTTATTTATTTATTTGACAGAGAGAGAGAGAGATCACAAGTAGGCAGAGAGAGAGGGGGGAAGCAGGCTCCCTGCTGAGCAGAGAGCCCGATGCAGGGCTCGATCCCAGGACCCTAAGATCATGACCTGAGCCGAAGGCAGAGGCTTTAACCCACTGAGCCACCCAGGCACCCCCATTCCTCTTTTTCTAAGCAAGGTGACTATTCCTAGTTGTTAATTGTCTCTATTTTCCATAAACAAAATTTAAGACTCCTCCTTCTCCTAACATGTGATATCTTTGTCTATTTTTCTTAAAGTCTAATACTCTAAGCCAAATCTCACCTTTCTTCTATGGGGTCAGTTACAAACTGCTATCTTTACTACAGACTTTCCTTCTATCTTTTCTTACCCCTCCCTCTCTCTCCACACACTTTTTTCTTTGATGTTTCTTATTTAGCTATTTCTTCAACCCTCCCCCTTTTAAGTTCACCCTTATTCTATCCTCTTTCCTTCTAGGGATAACTTCTCTTTCATCATTTTTACAAAAAATGGAGATATTTTCAATGACATTAAGAAAGAATTTTTTTTGGTTGTAGTAGCTTGGCATTCCCTTATGGAAGATTTTTATGGCTTCTTTTCATTTGGTACCGTTTTCTTCTTTATCACTTTTTTCCCTCTTCCCACACAGCTCATAGCACACTATGAGTGGAGAAGACCTTCAGTGAACAAATCTTGATCAGTTCATTGCTGTGAACACTACCAAACAACAGATGCCATCCGCCAATGTTTCATCCTCAGGGCGGTACTCATCCACCCTATTTTACAAACGCCAGACGTGAAATGATTTACTCTTAAGACAGGGCAAGGATTAAAGAGAGTTTGTGTTTCCTGGCTTTGTTATATTAGTCCAGGGCATTGTTCTCTTTTTCCATTTGAAATCTCAAAGCCTGCTGGACTAGCAGGAAGTTCTGAAAGGACTACCTCCTCCAGTTTAGAAAGGATGTTGCTTAGGGAAACTGCAGCAGAATAGAACAGTGAAGCCAGAAAGATCAGGGAGTCAGAAGCATTACTATGAGATAGAAGGGAATGACTGTTGTGTCTAACTAGCCCAGGAGGCATGTTTGATAATACCCAGGAGTGTCTACAGTGGTGTTATCTGTATAGATACTGGCCTTTGACTTTGGTTCTTACATTTTACTCTTTGAGTTGGCCTGCTGTGTTTTCTGTGTCATTGGCAATTCTGTTGACCACAACACTTCAATCGAATCACAGCTTGAGTGTTCTTGAAGTTTCATTCCCTCTAAACTTGCTGGATTCTTGCTTATGTTAGGGTTTAAAACTTTTTCTTTCAAAAGATACCTGATGAAATTCAGGTCTTTAGCTTCTGTTCCCCTTGTCATTTCCTCTAATCTGGGCTGTTATGAATTGAATGTTTTTATTACAATAAATGCTAAAAGTTTTGTCAGATGGCCCAGTCATTCTACATTGCCTTGTTCTTTGTGGTACTGTATGAGCATTTTGGGGATGGTCATTTCTCAAAGATGATCTAAAAAATATCTTCCATATTATTAAAACACCCTGTGATCACTTTTTACTTTCCAATAGGTATTGAAAAAAATTCTTATTTTTCCCCTTTACATTGGGGTTTTTATTGAATAGGGAGGGAAAACCCTGATCCAGGCATCTGGATTCAGGTCCTGGATCTGTTACTAACTCCATTTGTGATCTTGAGCAACTTACTTTCTCTCTTTGGGCCCCAGGTTTCTCATCTGTAAGTGAAGAATTTGGACTGGGATGATTTTTATATAGAGGCTAATCATTGCTGATAGTTTAGGACTCTTTATTTTTATTTAGTATGAAAAGATTATTGGGGAAGTAGAAGGGATTTTGATTGGATTTTCTTTTTTTTTCTTCAAGATTTTATTTATTTATTTGACACAGAGAGAGAGAGATCACAAGTAGGCAGAGAGGCAGGCAGAGAGAGATGGGGAAGCAGGCTCCCTGCTGAGCAGAGAGCCTGATGTGGGGCTCGATCCAGGATTCTGAGATCATGACCTGGGCTGAAGGCAGAGGCTTTAACCCACTGAGCCACCGAGGCACCCCCTTGGCTGGATTTTCCTCTGTATTTCTACAGACCAAGGCAGAATGGGAAATCTTAGTCATGGGGTTGTAAAAATCATTCCATCGTAGTGAGGGAAATTAACATGGAACAATGGCGAAGCTAGCTTGTGTTAAACACTCTGAATTTCTTTTTCTTCTTTGACTTTTGTTTGCATGTGTTTAGCTTAACTCTGCTTTTAAGTGTGTGTATTTTCGTGGAAATGGTCCTCCTTTCCTTTTACGCCTGCTTCGTGTTCTCATCTTCCCTCTCCCTTACTGAATCATTCATTTCTGAATAGTTTGCAATTTTCAACTTAATTAGGTCTTTCCCCTAACTGAAGAACACAGCTGTTTCTTCTCTAATGCTTTGGCAGCTGCCTCTGCCTTTCTCAAAATGGAATCATTAGCTCTTTCCTTTGGTTTCTTAGTTGGTCATTAGTTCAGGACTACTGGCCCATCTCCTGGTGCTAGAACTCCCAAATCTCATGGCCAGAGTTTCTCCCATTGCCTTTGGTGTGTTTTAATTTTGGGGGGGTTTAATTCTTATGAAAAGAGACCTAACAGTCATTCAGAGTTCCCCGTTCATCTCATTATCTCCAGGGATTCAATTGTTCAGCCTTTTGAGGTGCTGAATCATCTATGGGGAGAACCTAGCTTGATGTCGCAGGTGTGGTTTTGTTAGAGAAAGAGAGGATGAGAAGATCCTAAATGTACTTTGTCCCTGAATTAAATGGCCCCTATTTGTTCACTTCACAGATTTTGCACTACAGTTCCTAGGAAGCACTCTTGCCCATTGGTCTTTTCATTTTACTTTTATGTACCTGGGTTTCAGAAAGTTTCTCTAGATGTTTTGACTTTATCTGCCCCTCTGGCCTTTAATTTTATGATTACTCACTTCAGTAGTTAATTGTTGGGATTTGTATGTATCATACCTCGCCCTTACATCTAAGATATCAAGTCAGCTTTTGCACTCTACTCCAACTCCTTTCTCACATTATGCACCCTGTTAATCAACCAAAAGCCTTCTGTATTGTCAGTTTAGCAGTGTTGTTCCAAATGTGTTTGATGAAGCCTGGTTTTGCTTCCCCACCCCAAGTGCCTCATTCAATTTAATTCTTCATACTTAGCCTATTAAGTATCTTGTCAATATTTCCTATTGAGGTCTAGATTTTAAATTTGAGTGCATTCGGTGTGTGTGGTTATTTTTCTTAAGTGACGAGATCTGTTGCAGCAGAGAGTCAGAATTAGCTTTGTATCTAGGAGGAAAGAAAGCATAGAGAGAGCATTGCTCATATTCTCAGAAGTATTCAGGGGTGAGCCCTTGGCAAAACTGTGTCAACAGTGCAACCATATCTATCTGCCTGGATCTTCCCTTCCATTTGGGAGCACAGGCATCCAATCCTCCCCTTGGGTTTTCTTAGTTTCTGTCATCATTAGCCTTTCTACTCAGGGCCCTGCATTCTCAGGCTTTCTTTGCTTGTTTTCTGCTTCCCACATATAAACTTATCTGTTCCGTGTTCCATTTCCCCAAGGTCCTAATTATTTCAAGGGACCCGTTAAGCTCACTGGTCTCCCTTTGCAAATAGCATTTAATATCTTTTTTTTATTGAAGTATAGTTGAGAGTCACTATTACATTAGTTTCAGGTGTTCAGTGTAGTCAATTGACAATTCTACACATTATGCTATGCTCACAATGTGAAGTGTAGTTACCATCTATACCACATATTGTTATTATATTATTGACTATAATCCTATGCTGTACTTTTCATCTCCATCATTTATTTTATAACTGAAAGTTTGTGCCTCTTAATCCTCTTCACTTATTTAATGTAATGATAATACAAAGAAAAAAAACAATGGTGGCATTTGGGTCACCAGGTCACCAGCCCTGATGAGGGTGATGTCTTTAATATGGAGTCTCTTCTAGCATCCCTTCCTTGATATCCCACCAAAATTGGCTTACATGGTCTAAGAATAAGGCCAGCTTGGACTCCATCTATCCCAACGAGTCAGAGCTTCCGGATGGGTAACAATACTTAACATGTAGTGAGTTCTTCCTTTGTGCCAGGAGCTCTTTAGCTTGGTTTATATGCACTTCCACTTTATTTTTCTTATCGTGTGATTGTTGGCTGAAATCTGGGTTCATTTCATGTCTTTTCCTCCTCTGTAAGTTAGAAATCATTCAGAACATTACAAATAATCATTTTAAATTTGCAAAAATGTACACCCCCAAAGTAAGCCATCCCAACAACCCCAGGAGTTCAGTGCTATTATTTCTATTTTACAGATGGAAAAAATAAAAACAGATCAAGGCACGGAGAGTAACTTTAAGTAACTTCCATACTATAGGGCTATAAAATGGTAGAACTGGGACTTGAACCAGGCAATCCTGCTCCAGATCGCATAGTCTTGATCCTATGCTATACTGCCTCTGGAAAAGAGATGGTGCCTTTTCCAAATGCACAATTCCCTGAGAAGAGCTGAGTTCAGATGTGCTGCAGGGTAGAAGTAAGCTCTTTTGACAAGGAGCAGATTATGTCTTGAGTTGCTCCAGTAGAGGTGACTTACGTAGAGTCATTTTTTCTTGAGAGAATCTTGCTGTCGGATATAGTGCTGCAACAGAAAGATTTGCCTTTGCTTTTCTGCACCCCCTAAATTAGCAATGTTAAAAATTTTCTTCACCAATCCCTATGGCGTTAGGTCCTCGGCAGAAATGGTTGCCAAATGCCTAGGACCAAGCTGACAATCTATTTTCCCCTACTTTTGGAGCTGTGGGGAGGTCTCTCCTTGTGTTGGTGAGCAGGAATACGGCAAACTCACAGTGTGGGTTCTAGGAAGGGGAGAGAAGACTCACCCATACTCTAAAGGGCCAGAATGGTCAGAAACCTTGCCTCAGTGAGGTAGTGCCAACCTTTTCATTATAAGCAGTTTTTCCTTGCAGTTGTAGAATGAATTGTTTTCTGAGGTGGATGGTTGTGTTCTCTGTTATTACTGCATTTCCTTCTGGACTTGGATTTTATTGGCTGCTGCTTACTTACCAGCAGACAGAAAGCTTCACCCCGTGGGCTGCTGCAATCGTGGTAATGAACACTCTGCTCAGGAAGGGAGCTTTCCCTTTCTTTCCCAGTAGCTGTTACCCCAACACTGGGAATTTAGTACATTCACTTATTCATTTATAAACAGGATTAAATCTAGGACGAAGCAGGGAGCAGTCATACCCAGTCTGTGCTTTGCATGATTTTCAAGGTCCGCGCAGCTCCAGCTGTGTAAACATGATTGAAGAACTTAGGTATTGTCTAATGGAGGATTGCAGTTTGGGAGAGGCCCATCAAGGCTGGGCTGGAGCCAGACATTCTTCCACCCACTCCAGTCCACACCCTGTGAGGTTGGCTTGTTCAGCTCCTAGAGTCAAAAGTGAAAATGGGGCAGCTGGTGTTAATTATACTGTCTCATCACTTCTTATCAGTAGGGGATGAGAACTAGGTAAGGGTTAGGAAACTCTAAAACCTATCATCCAAGACGCTCCAGGTATGGTGCTAGGAAACAAACAAAGGGAAGGTATTGGACAAAATAAGAAAGCCCAAAATATTAAATATGACAATAAAAAATAAAATACCTATTAAATTTAGAGCTGTATTTATATTTAGTTTGATTCTTTCTGTGATCACTGGAAGCAAGAGCAGAGAAATACCATGTCAAAAAGGACCAGTTTGTTCTGATATCTGGACTCAGCTTTGTCATTGAGATTTGTTTACATGCTGACTACCTCAATAATGCTAAGGACTTTTAATATATAAGCACTATTATTGTGGAAGGAAATGTGGTTTCTCCATCACAAATACAAATATTATGGATCATCCAATTCATAGAGTCTGGGGTCTGTCTAGTAATTATTCTGTCCCTCCAAAGAGGCATATGGGCATGCATATTCCTGAGCTCCAAGGTATGGACTTTCTGATGAAGTAGCAGGTTTCCATGCCTTGGATTCTCCAGGTTATTCTTGGGGAAGTTCAGTGATAATTAAAACTAAGTCAGTTAGTTGGCTTTCCTTTGGGTGTGAATGCCAGGATGTGGTTCTGATCAAGGAGGAAAATAAAAAATTACCTTTTAAATGCACTGGGATTCTATTGCATTTAGGGATAACCCAGTTGGTTACATTCACTCCTAATACAGCTGACTATTAAAAAACTATTTTCCTGAGCAACTCCCTTTAAAGCAGTGTCTCTGAGACACAATATTCTTTTGCAGAATAGAAAGCCTCTGGTTTGGGAAGAAAAGCCAGTATAGTAGAGCACTGAGTTTGAATCATACAGGAAGTGTTCAAGAATAAGATGGGGAAGAAAATTCAATAAGTTACCTTTCAATGCAATATTGGGATGTCAGGGAAACAAGAGACTTGCTAGAGAGTTCTACGCTGTGATGTATCCACATACATTCCTTTGTTCCCTAGTTGGGGGAATATGAAGAGGCATAAAGAGGCCTCTATACTAGCAGCAGGGCATATGGGAACCCCCACATCTTCCATCATATCTAACCAGGGAGGGGGCAGGCCTATCAGTACTGTCCATGTGGCATGCCTGGAACTCGAGACTAGGATGCCTATTAGTGCTATGCTGAATGCTGTAATTGTAACATGTGCAGAGCATCCTATAACACTTAGATCCTGGATGCTTGTCCAAATCATTAGGCACGAGCACTGTGGGTGCCATGATAGCACTGGAAACATGATAGCACTGGAATTCCTGCAACTGAAAAGGAAACGCATTTGGCTTTTACTTCATCTACAATCACTTACACTTAAGCTATTGATAGTTGATTGGGATCTGTAGACTGCTGGGCTCATGCCATGGGACTTCTAAGCATATTTGATGGATGGAACAGACAGGGAGGCTATAGATTTTGGCAAGCTGTAGTTCCCATTAGTCAGGATGACTGTATCTGACACTAGAGATTCCAATTCACCAAGATGAAGCTTACTTCTCTAGGCTTTGGCTGATGGCCCAATGATATTAACGTGAAGAACAGGAGAGGACCAGTGTTACATTAGACTATGAATTTCCAGTGAGCAAATTGTTGAGTAGTTACTGAATACCCTGTTGATTTTTTTTGGGCAGACATAAAATTCATGGCAACTTCTTTAGAATTTGAGGGAATTGTAAGCTTTTAATTTTTATTTTATAATAAATGTTAAGCATTTTCCCTCCTAATAGGGAAATGTAGTCTCTTTATTATAAGGTGTGCAGACTATGTTTGTAGTTGTACAGTTAATATTCTTCTCCAAGTTTTTCTTTTAAGGGATGCTGGTAAAATACCTTGCTGAGGACATTCCAGACACAGCTGTTTCTCATATTTGGAGGGGCCCCCCACAGAATCATTAGGCTTATTCTGAAGGTTCCTTGGTGGGAAGGAGGAAATGTCCTAGAAAACAAATTTTTTCCATATTGGTGGATTTTCTGTCAGACTTGGCCGCTGCTCTTGTTTCTGATTGCCTCCCTGTAGCTTCGCTGGAGTTGTGAGTTTTTAGGCAGAAAGATTTGATGTGACGAGGAAAGGCTACAAAGCTAAAGGAAGAGAGTCTGAACAGAATGGTTAAGACAAGAGGCTATTTTGGGCATGGCAGAAACAAGTTAAATACTATGGCATGGAGAAAAGGGAAATGAAATGAGAAAAGAGGAATACAAATTAACTCATGAGAGCACTTTTTATTTATAGGTGGGAATATAAAGGTCCATTGAACTCCAGGGGAACCTTCCTTTATGCAATGCCTGTAACTATGTTGAAATTTTGTAAAGGCAATTCCATCTTAAATGCACTGGGGGAGCTGACAACCTGCAGTTTGTGGATTACACTTACACCATCTAGTGCATAATCAATTTACTCTTCCCTGCCCTGGACAATCTTCAGGGTGTGGTCAGGAAAAAATAAATAGAACAGATGGAAGATTTCCTCTCAGGAGAGTTCAAGGGCTTTCTTAAACAAAGGCAAGATGTGAGCATCCCCTTTCACACTTCAAACAACCTTTCTGAGAACTATCTTGGAAATTCTCTGGCTTCCTTACAATTCCCAAGTAATTTCTGAAACATTTAGGTACTCTGATTAGTTTTGCTTTTTAAAATAAAAGTTGGTTTATGTGTGCTAAAAAGAAATCATCTGGACAATCTGTGTCTATTTGGGTGGTGCAGAAGATAGGCGAACTCTTGTATCAGTCTTTATTCCCTCTGTAAACACAGATGACCAGAAGGGAAGGCTGTTATTAATGGTAATGCAGACCAGAAAAAAGGCTATTATTTTCAGTCTGTTGAACAATACAAAAATGCTTCTCAAGCACTGTGTTCAGATGTTTCTTTTTATTAGCCGTCACACAAGGAATTAGACTCATTTCAAACAGGTCATTTTCCCACTCTTGTCTCCGTAAAATCATTACTCATGAGTGGTTTCTTTGTTGAAATATCGCTGACCTCCCATATTGGAATGGATAACAGGGTGTTAAACATATAAACTTTTCAGTTTGCATGAACTCTGGAAGAAGGGGGACAAAGATTCCCCAGGAGAATAAAATCATTTGTTAGTGTCCTTGTTTGTTACTGTCCTATATAAGCATCTTATCCAGGAAGCTGTCAGCATTGCAATTCTGTGTTTGTGTGTGTGTGTGCATGTGTGTGTGCACGCGTGTGTGTGATTAATAACAGGAGAGAGCTCTTTGAATGCCAGCTGGAGGTTTAAAAATATAATTCTGCATCTGCCCCGCTCTTTTCTCCTTTCCAATCTTTTTCTACTCCCTGCCTCCAATCCAAGACCATTAGGATAGATAAAGGAGTTGTGCCATGTCTCAATATATGAGCAGATGATGATCCTTAGCTCTTCAGCTAGGCGCCGTTTGCATTTTGCCAAAGCTGATTATTTTATCTGCAGTTTTAATAACAAGCCAGATTATTTTCTGTTCACTAACCGATAGAAGCAAATAAAAAATGATTGCAGAGTGGAATTTAGGGGATAAGAAAGCTCTAGGGCCAAATAAGGCTTTTTCTTTAATTAATAATTTCAGTTTACTCTTAGAATATTTCTATGCTAGAATCCAACATCTTATATTAAACAAGTCTGCACCCTCCCTCTCTGTAGCTGCCAGATCGGAATCTCAGAGAAGAGAAATCATGCAGGCTTGAATGAAGCTTTAAATTCTCTACTCTCAGTCCTGTCTTGTTTTCTGAACATAGAACTAGACTCCTCAGGGCTTCTCTAGCCACAGCATGGTGTTCCTTCATTAGGAACATGTTTTGCAGACCCAGTCATGAAAGATTGGCATTTTATCCAACAAGGGGCAAATGCAATAAAATGGAGTTCAGGAGATGTAACGTTTTGGAAAAACAGATTATTCCAAGGCTGTAAAGATACATGATCTGTACTAAATGGACAGAGCATTTAAATTTTACCAGACTAGTTTTAATAATCTTTTGATTTTGTTCCATGGATTTTTTTTTGCTGCTTTATTGAGATATAATTGACATATAATGCTCCATTGTTTTAACCTGTGAATGGAAATGAGTATTCAGAATGATGAGGACTGGTGGTGGTGTGTGCACATGCATGTGTATGAATGTGTGTGTATGTGTGTGCATGCACGCACATGTATGTGTGTGTGTGTCTCTGATCTATTTTTGTGCCTATACTCTAGGCTCACTATGCGTCAGTATGTACGTAGATTTTACTAGACCTGTGCCAGAGTGTCTTGACCCCTGTCATCTCAACCAAAATGTCTTCTGTTACTCTTGTAATTCAGAGTTTGAGCCACCTCAGAAAAAGCTCTCACAGCTGTGGCCCAAAGAGATTCCAAGTTCTTTGATGCTTCAGATGGAGCAGCCATTTTTTCTTTCAATGGAGAGTTGGACAAGCTAAGGGCCAGAGGGTCAAACATTAACTGTCATGTACTAAAGGTGTAAAGGACTTTTTCTTCCTAATAAGAGCAGCAGGACAAGCATAGTATTCCTTCAAATGATCAGCCTTCCTCAAAGAATAGATTAATTGGTCTCACTTCTGAATTTGTCTATTTGCTTTTGAGGCATCACACTGAAAAATGGGACTTGCATTCTCCTACTAGTATGATTGAATGGACACCTGGAAAAAGAATAATTATGAATATTTCTAAGGAAAAGAGCAAAATAATAAAACTGAGCATTGTCCATGAAAGATGGATAATGACAAGTAAACATAGAAGGTGGTGTTTGATCCCTTCAATTTTGTTATTCATTATTCATAGTTATTATTCATGAATTCCAGCACAAATGTTAGGCCTGCACCCCAGTGACACATTTGCATTTTATTTTAAGTTGATTTCTACCTGGTTTTGCAAACAAGGATTTAATGGTTTTTCTTGTCTCTCATTCTCCCTCTGTTGCTATAGTTTGTCTTTCTCATATACTGACTTCTATCTCTTTCACACTCTTTATCTCCATCATCTGTCTCATTCCCTTATCCAAGATCCATTCATTCCTTTCCTCCCTTCCTCCCTTCCTCCTTCCCTCTAATGTTCTAGGAGAAAAGATTTCTAACACGTAAAAGTGATATTTGAATGGATTCCCCCTAGGCAATCAATTTACTTTTAATTTGTCTGGAACTAAGCTTTTCTTTGTTGCAATGAGGAAGGATTGAAACTGCTGTAAAATTTATTAGCTTCCAGGAAGATATTTGAAATGAATTTTTTTTAATGATTGTGCTGTTTGCAGTACCCAGAAGCGGTGTCATAGCAATTACAGTATTCCAGATGGTTGCCGAAGTTACACTGAAACATCAAGATAATGCTAGACTTTTCTATGAGGCTTTTGTTGGTAACAAATAGTCCAGCCTAGGTAGTTAATAGATATTTAATCTTTCTTACACTCCTGTGTGCCTCCAGTGACTATTTCTGGTGACTCCCACCTTGCTGATGTCATGACATGCACTATCCTTTTGAATCATTGCAAGGGACAGTGATTGGTTTACTGAGCACTTTATTTTTCAAATGTGAAATAAATGATTGGAGAATTATTAATGTTGCTTCTTAGCTTCCCCACCCAGTAACAAGAACATTTTGGCAGTCAAGGATCTTCAAAGAATTTAGAAATTACTGTTGCAACATTTTTTGACTTATGTACAATATTGCCTGTTTTACAAAACTGGAATGCCCTGGGACTTGACTGAAGGAAGTGTCAGTTCCTGTTAAGAGGAACACCGGCCTTTTTTCCCCTCCAACATTAAATTTTCATTAAAAAAGGAAAGATTTTTTTTTTCTCCTGGCTAACATACCCTGTCCCTCTTGCTTTCTGTACTATCTGTGCTATCTGTGCCATTCTCACTGCATATTCTATCTAATCCCCTGAAGCTCACGACCAACATAAAAGTGGCTTTTTTCTCAAGCTAATGATGTGTTAGCAATTTCCTTATTTTCCAGGAAAGAGTAAAACCGAGTTGGCAATGACTTTAATTCAGTGCCGCTTGTAAGGATCATCTGAAGGCTCTGTCTTGCCAGCAGCACATATCTACCTGTAGAATGTGTGAAACGGTCTGGCTGTTTTTAATCTACACAAAATCAAACAACTGGTTCGAACTCTTCACAGAAGTGACTAGGTTTTGTAGGTGTCCGACAGATACAGGCTGAGGGACTTAATTCTGTGGACATTGTAGAATGAAACCTTAAAAATGGTACCACTTTGCTCAGAGTTTTAGTATTTCCATGTTCCTCCTTTGGGGGACAAGTTCAATGGCCTTCTCTGACCCCTCATATTTGACTTGTAAAGATGCCTTTTCATGTAGTTTCTGAGCACCCAGATGAAGTCCAGCACTTTGTCAGATAATTTTCTTTATCATAGAAGCCAAAATACAAAGATTCCAGTTTAGTCCATTTCTGCTTATCTCGGTCACTGTGAACACCTCTTATTTCTTAGTCTCAATTTTCCAGGCAGCCTTCTGCTTCATTTCTTTGCTCCCCATGCATCAGCACAAATGATTTATACTTATATACATCTTGAAATCTCTTCTTTATGGGTTGAATTGAATTGAGTGCTAGTACAAAAATGAAAACTCCAGGAACTATTGTGATTTCTCAAATTGCAACTTAGATTGAATGACTGTACATGCCACACTATCATCTATCATAAACGTTCAACTCTCAAGCACTTTGACTTCAATACGTTTTAACTTTGTCTCTTTGACCAGCTCGGCACTGAAGATTCCATTGAAGATAATTCAATTGCTTTGAATTCTGAAAGGGGCATCTTTTAAATCTATTTTCGTGTTGCACCGGGAGTAAGTGAATTTCAGGTGCATAGACTATGAATGAGGAGAGGGGTTTACATGCCATTTGGCATCACAGAGGCCAAGTGTTGGGTGGCACTTACTAATTGATGCTGATCTGTCAAATGGTCTCGGACAAGATTGGGGTCCATCAGTTTTTTTAGCCATCCTGTCCAACCCAAACTAAAACTCAACTTTACAGATTCCTGCTGCTTAACTGGTTAGCTATCCTGAAAATGCCAAGCTATGCTAATCAGGGCTGCCCCTTTTCTTTGCCTATCTGCTGTTTTTTGACAATGTCTCTTTGTCAGCCTCAGGAAGTTTATGCCTATACCCTATCCCTCACTGTGCCCTTCTGAGGTATCGCTACCTCTAGACATTTGTGGCCTTTATTAACCCACAAAAAACTCTCCTAACCTGGGTCCCCTTCACCCATACTTTTGCTATATGACCAAATCGATGATCTCAATATTGGAGTGGATTCTCTTATTTTTCACAAGGACCTTTAATGCTTGTACCCGGCTGAATGAAAAATGTGGAAAATTCTCTCTCTGTTACAAGGGCTGGTTTTTGGGTAGCTCTCCTTTAGCATCCATCAAATAATACCATACAGGTGTTTTGAATATCAGTCACATCAATAAGATGCCAAATCACAGTTTGGCATCTTACTCCTGCCTGTTGTCTGTCAGACCATAGTGCTGTGAGAAGAGAAAGGAAGCATTAGGGAGAAAGTGAAATGTCAGAAAATTCTGAAAGAAAGAGAAGAAGGGAGTGAGAAAGAGACAAGTCATTGTAGTCATTTGTGATTTACTTCTTATTACACTAGAGTGGCTGCTGGATAGCTTGGTGTCATTAGTTCATGAATCTCTAGTGATATCTCAGCCTTCACTGATGTGTCCTTGAACATTTTATAGATGGAAATCCAACTTTTCTTGCCAAAACTTTAGGTTCTTTAGGAAGTGAGTTTAAACTCCTTTCAGAATTATAACCTGGGAGGACTCTGGGAAGTTGTCATTTTGCAAAGTCCTAAGCCCTTATTGAATTTTGGTTAGTTGCTCTAAATACCCAGTCCTTAAGATGTCAGTTGGATCAAAACCAAGACAGAATGTTTAAAGCCTGGATAATGTTTCCAGCTCTCCTTCCTTTCCCTTCCCTTCCTTTCCCTTCTCTTCCTTTCCTTTCCCTTTCCTTCCCTTCCTTCCTTCCTTCCTTCCTTCCTTATTTCCTCCTTCTCTGTTTTCATTCCTTCCTCTCTTCTTTCCTTCCCCTCCTTCCTCTCTTTTTCACTGAGCCCATTGCTACTCTGCTTGCCCTGTTAAGTTACAGATGTTCATTCTCTTGACTTTGCAGGCCTTAAAATGCTTTTAAGAATTCTTTCTAGGATAATTATTTCTTTTGGTAATTCCCTGGTGTATTTGGAGCATTAATTTTGCCATCCATATTTTAATTAGTTTTGCTAGAAAGAGTCAGCATCTGCAGTTGGTCTAAAAGGCTCACTATAGGTCCCATTTTTGGTTTATATTTTACAGGAATTAGCAGCAGTTGTGTTTGATGCCAAGAAACATTGATTGATATTTGAATAACACATTCATTTCATAAAATAAATGCCTCTGTTTATTGTGTTATTAACTTATTAGAGTACAGGCCTATTAACTGTTGTTAAAATTGGAAACTCCAAAGCACATGACAAATATATTTTCAACTGGACATCAAAGCATGATACATTTCTTTAAGACCTGCATACAGTATTTAGGAAATCACTGAGAGGCTAAGGTGACACTTGACTTTAGTATTTCTGAAGTGCTACATTTACTTTGTTTCTGACACAGCTACCTAGTTTTCTTTGTAGGTTTTCATGGTGTTTCTACTAAATAGAATAGTAATTTCTACTTTTAAGAGTTGTATCAGTGGCACAGTATCTGGTGTGTTGACTAAAGTTCTTGGTTTTACTGCTATCACTCATATACCTTTTTTTATCCAACCAAGTTAAACTGTTACTGAGTACCTACCTGCTCTATGCTGGACACGTTGCTAGCTTCTGTGGGTATGGGAGGGAACAAAATAGATATAATCTTTGTTCATTTAGAGTTTATAAGCTAACACTGAATATAGATATTAGACAACTATAATGAGTGCTATAAAAGGAGGTGGTATGGTAGTCTATCTAAGGGATCAGGGAAGGATTCCGAGAAAGTTAAATTTAAATTGAGACTTCAGGGATAATGTATCAATTATAAATAGTGTTCAACTGCTGGTAGTAAAGACCCTCCTTTCCCACTAAAGAAAATAAATCAATGGCCTAACCAAGAGGGGGGCTTATTTTTCTTCTTATATGAAAGAAGTTTAGGTCTAGTGAGGTGGGTCTACAATATATTTGATATCCCAGAACTCTTCCATCTTTCTATTCTGCTATCCATAGGCACATGACTTCCATTCTCAGGGTTGCTTCACGGTGGTAAGATGGATCAGGGATCATGTCTCCATTCCAGGCAGGACAAAGCAAGAAGGAATGACAAAAGGGTCTCCCCAGCTACATCACCGCTTTCCTCCCTTTAAGCAGTTTTCTTGACATCCTGCCTTCATAACATTGGTCCAAGCTTACTTACATGGCCACGCCTTTCAACAGAGGAGGCCAGGAAATGCGGTGTTTTAGCTGGCACATTGACAATCATAACAAAAGAGTGGTTCTATTCCCAAATATTAAACATAGATATGGATATTTGGGGGCAGTTCATGATGTATGCTTCAGATGATTAAGAGGTAGGTAGGTCAAGAGTGGATGTTTCCTAGTAGTTATGTTTTCTTGATTAGGCACACATGACAAATTTTAACATTTAACCTGTTCATAAATGGTGCTACCATCCCTTCCATTATATCTTACAAAAATTGACCTTGCTTTTGTCGTAGATTTTGTTTAGGGGTGACGTAGATTAAGCTAAGTGGATGCATGTGAGTACAATCCAGGAAGCTTTCCTAATTTACATATCACTTGCTTATAGGTTATGTTACTGCTGCTACTGAGAAGTAACTAACTACTTGAGCTCTTAGGAACTGGAACTCACTTTAACTTTCCCTTTCTGCCTCATTGACTACAGATCACTTTTGAGGAGATAACACATAGCTCTTGTTAACTGTTACCTTGAACTTTTCTATGTTAGAGTTTTGTCTCTGATCATTGGGATCTTTGAGTTAAATACATCCAAACTCTGAATCACAATAAAGAGCTACAGCATTATTGAACACTTCCATTGTGGCTGGACATCTATACAATATAACAGAACCTCTCAGCTCTTCTATTCCACCAGGACTTTGAGAGTTTTAGCAAAGCCTAAGATGGTTTTCATCATTTTCTTTTTTACTTTAGTTGGGATCATGTGTAGGCTCTTTCTGGTGTGGAAGCACATTGTTTGCCTACATCTGAAGAGACAGTGGTTTTATGAGGACTGTAGAAATTGCTGTAAAAAGTTTTGCTAATATTTGCACAAAATAACATATTCTTTTCTTTTTCTATTTGAATTACTTCCTTATCCATCATATCTTAATCATTGTTGTCTCTTATGCCTTTTAAGATATAATTTAAAAAAAAAGATATAATTTAAAAAAATTTTTAAAGATTATTTATTTATTTGAGAGAGAGTGAAAGTAAGAGAAATCACAGAGGGAGAGGCAGACTCCTGGCTGAGTGGAGAGCCTGATGTGGGGCTCGATCCCAGGACCCTAGGCCAAAGGCAAATGCTTAACTGACTGAGCCACCCAGACACTCCTAAGATATAACTTTTTTCTGCCAGAGGTTTTAGGTTTCTCTCACCAAGGTCCCTAAGGACAGATTGTGAACAAACAAATACATATTACCACCTAGATAGAAGTGGTAATATGTATCTTTGTAATATTACCACTTCTATCTAGGTGGTAATATACATCTTTTTCCTCTGTATTTTGAATTTTTGTCTAAACCTGATCTAAGGAGTGGCTTTGAGGTTTGTGTGTCCCTCTTCCAAACTTACGCATTTTATTTATTTTTGTAAATCTTAGGGACGAGTTCAGAATCAGGGAAGACCAATTTGCAAATTCATCATTCGCCCCTAATTATGTATACATTTGGATTAAAGACATCTGCCTTCATTTATCTGTACTTGGCAATGTGTTTGAATTTCCACAACTAAATGTGGATTTTAGAGATTTACATTTTGCTTTGCATAGGCTCAGATCAAGATGTAATAAGGTATAGAGTCATAAATAGGCACATAAAAGGCATCTTAGCAGGGAATTAGTGACTTTTTAGCTGACCTCTGTTTCATCTAGAGCCTACATCTTGACAGTGAAATTTTTTTTGACAGCTAATTTTTATGATACAAAATGGTTCCTCTCTAGTCTCATACCTCCATCTCTAGCCCCAATACTACATGATGACATGCCCATAACCTCTACCAGTCCTATGCAATTCCAGAAGTAGTTTCTTTGCTTTTTCACATCTGGTCTGTCTTCACTGTTATTCTTAAGGGGCTTTGTATTGTGACTTTCTCACTTTTAATATGCAATTTCCTTGCTAAACTGAAGTTTTGGCTTTCGAAAAAGTAATGTATCTGCAGTACATTTATGAATGCAGTTTACCTTTGGCTGGAAAGACATTCTTCCTGCCTATCTATTTTCAGCATGTTTTCTTTCATATTTCACATGGCTATAAACACTAAAGTTCAGTTAGATTTTTGTTTTAAATTCAGTTAGCAAACATACAGTACATCATTAGTTTCAGATATAGTGTTCAATAATTTATCAGTTGTGTATAACACCCAGTGCTCATCACATTGAACTGACATCCATGTCTTCGAGTGTTGTTTGATACTAAAAAATGATAAGCAGCAAGTCACTGCCCCGAGTAAGGATTTAAAGAAATAAAGATATCACATCTAAGCCAGGGGTGAAACATTGAGAGTAAATGAGTCTCTTAGATTCAAGTCTTTGCTTGCATTGAGGTAAGAGCAGTGAACATATAAGTTCACATACTTAATCCAAAAAAATACCTATTTTTTAAATCTCATATAGGGCCGGACTAGGCTTAGTGAGATTGGTGGGTAGGCTTATGATCACAGTCTTGGAGATGCTGAGTGAGTTTACCTTTTCCTCTTCCTAGGGGGTGGTGATTTATCCGTTTAGGCAGTGGGTAGGTTGAAAGCGAGTACTGTTTTTGCAGAGAAGCTTCTAAGAAGACTGAGTTCTGGTCTGCCTAGATTAACAAGGTCTTACAGGTGTCTGTCTCTGGGTTCTCTGCTCTCCTTCTGTGTGTGGTGGGGATCCAGGTCTTCCCATGCTATTCATTTGAAGCAGTCTAATATGGGAAAGAGCACTGTACTTGCATTCAATATAACACATGGATGTCATTCTCCTACTGAATTGTGTTAAAAAAACAAAAACAAAAACCTGCATCTCCAATTGGAAGGTCAGCTACTTGATACTAAAAACTTAAATGAGAGTTGTATGTTGAGCTCATTGGGATGATTCTGCTAGATTATAATTCACCACTGTTATACTTTAGGTGTGTGAACAAGTGGCCTATAATACCAGTCTGAAGGTCAGCTGGGATTTCCTCTTAATAGCTGGTCAAATGTCCATGGTTCCAGGGTTCAAAGACTAAGTCCTTCATGATTTTATGCTATAAATTAGGAACAAAAAGGACAGGAATCTCATAATCTTCTGGACATTTTTTTCTTTTTACTGACTTCCAGGGGACTCTTACTCAGATTTGTAGAAATGGAAGTTAATTATTAAACTATTCCTCAACTTATACCTCCCTAATCTTCATCTCAGAACAAATACACTAATTCTTTAGAGCTATTACTTGGAAAGTTATGATATGGGCTTCAGAGGAGATGGAAAAGAAAAAAAAAACATCTTTTTCGGAAACTCTGAACATGTGAATTCTGTCCTACTGGAGGGATCTTGGTGCTTCCTGGGAAAACACTGGTTTTGGATGAAACTGATTGTGGGTGGATCATCTGTACGCTCTCCCACTGATGTTGGAGTCTATACAAAGTAAATGTTTCCTAAGTACATTCCAATATGTTTTCCTTACTTTCATACTTTCTGTCTCCCAGAAACGTATACATTTTGAATGATGATAGGCTATCAGATGGCAGCACTGAGAGTTTGCTGGGAAGAGGCAGAGAAAAGGATTTGACAACTATTTTGTAGAGGGGGTCATGCACCCCTCACGTGGAACTATGCTGGAGTTCACAGAAGCGTTGCCCTATCCCTGTGGAAAGCACTTACCTTATTGGTGATAATGCTCTTTTGTTATTTGGCTTCATATCTGCAAAATTCTGAGTTTTTTATTCTCCACCACTGAAAGGGAGCATAAAGTGGCTATCTTAAAGATAAATTGGCAAATTGTGTCCCAGTACACTGAAAGGGTCTTAACTTTGATTGGCTTTTCAGTAGTTTAAACTAGGTCAAAGGCCATTCCCAGAGTTGTGTTGAAATCTGGACTCAGCCAGGATCAGGCCTTGACATTTAGCTGCTTCCAGTGCCTTTTCTCCAAATGGTGAGGTATACATCCAATTCAACATCCAATATACATCCAATTCATTATTTCTTGAGCCTCCCCTCGTATATGCCGCTTGACCAAAATAACCTCTGGTAGATAAGGCAGAACATTGCCTCTTTGCTATGCCATTTACTATTTAAAAACAAGAAGGAAACAACAAAGAAATACAAGTGTATAAGGAAGGTGTGTTATATATAGACTATATCAGGCAAGACCCTGAATTCCAGACTTCTTCCCACAGCAAAAAAAAGCAATCACATAATGTATTTTCAACTTCTTTTGGCATGCTTTTTTTTCTGTCTTTGCAGTCTCTCCTTGTCTCCCCACCTCCTCTGTTCCTGCCCCAAGTTTTTCTGTAAATGTTAAACTGCTCATATTTCGATGCTCTATATAATGTGATGAAAATTTTGATTAGGTCATCCTCATATAAGAATGTAATATAAATAAAAATGGATCTGGAAAACTAGGGCTGTAAACCAGACATTGAGATGAGCAATTTTCCAATGGACAAGCAGAAATTAACCCTGGGTCTGTGCCTTGATGAAACCCATGTAGAAAGCCTCTCCGAGAGGCAAATTAAAGCCTTAACTCTAAATGAACCTGACTTGAGAAGCGAAAAAAAATAAATGTCTCAGCAATAATTATGAATTGTAACTGCTGAGATTGTCTATGATAGGGTTAAAGTAATCCATCAAAGATTTCTTTAAGAAATATGACCCTAACAAAACTGCGGATAAGGAAAATAAGGAGGGATGGCTAGTTGAGTATAATTAAATGGTGCTCAGCCTATGAGTGAGTTGAGCATAGGGTCAATCGAAACTTATGGGTCAGATGGAAGGAAAATATCTCAGTATATTTCTTCTAATGGGAAATCAAGTCATGTAAATAATTTAGTGAAAAGATTGGCTGGTGGAACTGATGGTCAAAAAGAAGTGAAGTGATTGGGTTTTCAAAGAGAGCACAATACCAATCTAAAATTAAGCTTGGTTCATCGCCCCCTCCGATTTCCCCCCACTCACCCTTCCTTTCCTTCTTACAATGCCATGAGAGACTGTGGACTCTGAGCAACAAACTGAGGGTTTTCGAGGGGAAGGGGTGAGGGGGTTGGGCGAGCCTGGTGGTGGGTATGGAGGAGGGCACGTATTGCATGGAGCAGTGGGTGTGGGGCATGAACAATTATTCTTGTAATACTGAAAAAATAAACGTATTTGGGAAAAAAATACAAAAAATAAAATTAAGCTTGGCATATCATTGACAAGTAGAGTGGAAACACGGTTGGCAGTGCTGTTGCTCAGAAGTATGGCCAAGACTTCTCAGATATACTGACTGTTGGATTTCCTGCTCTGCCTCCACTCCCTCTTCTGCTGGAACCAGTTTCAAATGCAGTTAATTTTTAGCAGGAGTTGTTAAAAATGCTGACTCTCAGCGCCTTGACACTCAGGATAAATCTTTTTAAAAATACATTTTTTCATCATAACGTGTTTCCCTTTAGGTTTTTAGTTTTGTCAGCAGTGAGAACAACAACAAAAACAATAATAAAAGAGAGGCGTATACAGGGGCAGATCTATGGCCTTTTACAAACCCAATTCTTCACACCTGTCCCAAAAGGCAATAAAGGACTATCTAAAAGTGCCATATCCCAAAGGGCCTGTGGGTACCTAAGAAACCAGAACACTGGGGAGTAACAATGATTCCTGGGAAAAGCTGATGTAATCGACATTTTATTTTCTCCAAACAGATCAGAATGAAGGATTTCATTGCAGGGAAGAATGTCGGATTCTTGGCCACTCTGACAGGTGCTGGATGCCCCGGAACCCCATGCCCACCCGCTCCAAGTCCCCTGAGCACGTGAGGAATGTCATCGCGCTGTCCATTGAAGCTACTGCTGCTGATGTTGAGGCTTATGACGACTGCGGCCCCACCAAGCGGACTTTTGCAACCTTCGGAAAAGATGTCAGTGACCAGCCGGCTGATGAGAGGCCCACCTTGAAAGGCAGGAGAACTGTCGATGTGACCATCTGCAGCCCCAAGGTCAACGGCGCTATCCGGGAGGCGGGTAATGGCTGTGAGGCTATTAGCCCTGTCACCTCTCCCCTGCACCTCAAAAGCCCTCTGCCCACCAAGCCCTCCGTGTCTTACACCGTTGCCCTGGCGCCCCCGGCCCGTGATCTGGAGCAGTATATCAACAATGGCGCATCTCGTCCCTCTGAAGCTGAACCCCGTGGAGCTGACAGCGAGAAAGTCATGCATGAGGTCAACCCAACTCTGAAGGAGGGTCGTGACAAAGAGTCTCCTGGTGTGAAGCGTCTGAAGGATATCGTTCTCTAAAGCAATCTCATGGAAGAAGAGAGAAACCATGCTGGTGTTTATCAAGGAAGCAGGAGCTGATTGTTTTAATTGCTCACCAATGGTTGGTTCTTGAGTGGTTGTTATTTCAGAGCTTTCCCTAAATGTATTGTTTATAAGTGACTATCATTCTGTGACAATCCCTCTCGTTTCAACAGGCAGCAGGGGTGTTCAGTTGGAGCAAATTAGCTTTGGCTTAAGTTGTTCATGGGGCCTTGATGTTGGGGAAACAGAGACAAATTCAGTTGTGAAAAGTATTATGTATTAAGTGTTTGAATTTATATATTTTTCTATGTCAAAATTATAATATAAATTACCATTGTTTGTGGAGGATTACCTTTAAAAAAAAAACAACAAAAAAAAGAGAAAGCTCTGGACACCTTTAATAAGCTCGCCACTGTTTTGTAGTGTAGACAAGTTAATGGTCATTTATTGTGTACTATTCATTGATTCAGTGATGTGAAATTGAGCCCCCAAAAGATCGTTTCTGAAGCTTGAGTACTTTCCAATGCCGCTACTTTGCTGTGGACACCCCTGCTTTAAGAACCCTTTTGCTAGCTGTGCTATTGTTGTATTTGATATTGCAAATTGCTATGTGTGTGGTGATGGCAAAAGGCTTTTAGAAGTTGGTGTTTTTTTTTCTTAAAAAAATAAAACTATAGACAAAAACAAAGTGCAAAAAACTGAGATGGCAACTGAATGAACAACACCACACATATAGATTGAATACTTGGAGGATACTCACTCATGGAGGATACCATGTAGTGGTTACTCACCACCTTGCAGAGTATTTCTCCTGCCTTTCAGTCTTCTGCCCATATCAGTGACAGATCATCACAGAAAGTCATTTTTTGGATATTCTGCTATCTAATTTGCAGTTGTCAGAACTACTATGCTGAAAGTTTTATGGCATCAATTTTTAAAATTTTCAGGCCCTGAATGGGAAAGTTGCTCCTGAAGTTATCAGTTTCCAGGCTTAGAAATCTCATGTCTCCAATCATTCTAAAACTCAAAAGGACTGAATCTATTTTGAGATCTAAATTAGCATCTTTTCTGACACACATTTCCCAATTCAGTGTTTCCCAATCATGATTAGACTTAGACTGCAAAGCATGTTGGGGGCTGGAATTGAGAACTCCATGTTGCTCTGCATTGTAGGATCATAAATAGGAATAGAGTAAGCAGTACAAAGTGTACATTTAGGAAAAGACAGGTAACCAGTAACAGCATCACTAATCCAATTACTGTGCCTTCTAAATGGAGACACTTGGACACTTGAACTCTTTTTATGACTAATACTTTTTTTAAATTAAAAATGTGAACAGGAAACTATTAAAATAAAAATCCTTTAGATTTAGGTAACTCTTTGCTGTAGGCTAAGAATACACCTTTTATTACTAACAAGTTCATTACTCACATTCTTTTTTTGTTTAACATTTCTCCAACTCCCCCATTTAGTGTCTATTAATATTTAGTAGCCGACATAGTATTCTTGCAGCCCAAGAGTTCATTATTTAAAACTAAACAGATATGTCACCTTTGCTCTGCCTTGGTTTTAAAAAAAAGTTTTTTCTAGAGCAACACGTTTTGTAGTTCTGTTCTCATTTGTTTCATTTTTTTAAATTCAAGAGTACCCAGAAAAAAGGCTTAGAGGTAAGAGCATGAAAATGCAAAAGAGGATTTATTTTCTTAAGTTTAGTTAGATAAGTGAGCTCTTTGAAATGTTTTAGTTATTTTTGTCTGAGTTCCTGGCTTTATACATTACTAGGAATATTTTCCTGTATGGGAGGGAGGGTTTTGAGGGAGGCTGGTAGGTAAGGCAGTAGGGATGGGGTTAGGTAGGGGAGAATATTTCTGAAAAAGAACCTATAATGAAGCTATAAATTCATCCTTATTTCTTATTCAGTGCTGAATACTACCTCATGCAAAATATTGGTGTGGCTGCAAATATCCTCTGAGACTGATATAATTAGAGATCAGTTACCATAACATCTTCATTTTGGCTCATTTCATTATCTCTCATACACTTTTTTTCCCTGTGATTCATTTCATTTTAGCTGATTTTGAATTAGGTATTTATTTGTGTTTTCAAGTGACTATTTGATTAACACATTAAAAATTATTTTTTTCCTTTAAGTTATGATGGCTGTCTGTAGAATTTAGACTGTTCTTCACCTGATCCATCCCAATACTATGTTGTTAGCTACCACATCAAGGTCACTTTCGAGTCAGATTTGACAGTTTTTGCACAGGTGTATTTCCTACTATGTTCAGTGGGAATGAGGGAGCTGAGAAGATTGTGGCAATTGGGAATATTAAATATTATATGGCTGTTGAGCCAGAGAGGGCACTGGCTGCCATGTCTCTTACCAGCCAGGTTGAAAATGGTTAGAGTAGCAGTCGCATTGATTTTGATATTTTTCCCTCGTTTTTTTTTTTTTTTGAACTTACAATACTTTTTTATTGTGATAATACAATTGTAATAAGACATTACAGAATTAAAACATTTAAATTATGTGGTACTGGTATAACACAATAGCAGTGGACAGACCAGTGAAATAAAGGTTTGTCTATTTCCCACATGATACAGATGGCATTTTATTTTTTTATTTTTCTTTTCTTAATTTTTTTTTTTTAGAATTCAGTTTCAAGCTACAGACCAATCCCTTTTCCTTATCAAAATACTTTTTTTTTCTCAGTGGGAAGTCAGAGATTTTTTTTGGCTCCCAAACCCATTATTGAGCATGTTCAGAGAATTCCCCTCATTAAGAAAGTATCTTTTTTTTTCCTCTCTCTACAACTGTCTGATGTATACACACTCCCAGAAGCACAAGTGCATCCTAGGAGGGCTTTGTAAGCTAGTTTTATAGACAGGCTATGCCTGCAAGCAGGAATTTTGTGCAAGGATCCTAGATTTCCCTTTGGCTCATGTTTTTCCCTTCTTCTTTTCAATATATCTGATGAAAAGCCACATAAGGCCAGAGGGCCAAATATTCTTCCTTTTCCCCTCTCTAAACATATTACACATTTAAATGTAAGGGATCAGTTTTAGTTCCTAAATTCTAGGAAATTAGACATCTATTCTGATGTCCCTTTGGGGAAGGAGTTGGTGTTGAGGCATGACTTGCTTTTCTAAACAGCTGCATTGGGCACATCCCTGGGCAGGTAAACTTCTTCATGCAATATAAAGGCTTTAGTTTGCATTGACTGCTTTTCCCCAAATATGGGAATATGCTATATACAAGGAATAGGAAGAAGAGAGCCACGCTATGTGGCATCTCTTTTTTCTGTTCTCTATATTGATTGATCTTTGACCCTATTCAGAATGAAATTCTCTTTGATCCTCTTAAAGCCAGTAGAGTAAATTGTGGTCCACCTCATTGTACAAATAGATAATAGGCCAAGGGATCCTTGGGCAGTTGTTCTCGAAGTGTAGTCTTTCAACCAGTAGCAACCACGACACTTGGGAACTTCTCAGAAATGGTAATTCTCTGCTCTCACCCAGACCAACTAGAGCAGAAGTTCTGGCAGTGAGGCCTAGTAATTCATATGGATCAGAGGCCCTCTGAAGGTTGCGAACACAGGTTGATAGATCCCACACTTACAGTTTCAGTAGGTCTGGGGTAGGTCCTAAGTCTCTGCCTGGTTAAAAATTCTAAGGCGATGCTGCTGCTGCTGCTGGTCCAGGAACCCCACTTTGAGTATCACTGCTCCAGAGTAAACCTGCCTAATAGAGCTAATTGCATGTAAGGTGCCCATTTAAGCTAATTTGTTGACATGGTGACCTGCTGATCACGAATCAAAGATGTTAAGGGGAATACAACGTAGAACTCTGAAAATTAGCAACACCCAGGGTATCATCCCAATAGTGTTCCTTCAGCATACATCTGACCATATGATGGGAATTCAGCTGAACTTTTCATATTGTTCTTTCGTATCCTTAACAAGCAAAAAAAAGTGGTCCCCTTGAGGCAGCAAGGACAAAGGGCAGTTTGGGGAGAGGCAGAAGGTATAGGGGATAGCTCAATTGGGCATCCAGGGCAGGAAAAGAATTATTATTGTACATAATAGGAGTTCTGGTTGGAATTCCAATTCAGTCTATGGGGATCATTTTGATGTTGAATGTTCCCCAAAAGCATCCTGACAAGTCTGGTCCACTTGGCTCTTTACGCAGGGTACTAGGACCCTAACTGACTTTGAAAACCTGGCATACATGAGCTTAAGAAGTCCATTGTATACAGTCCCAGTGTTTGCCTTCTCAGTAAAATTACATTTAAGGATGTCATTTCATGAGTCAAATTGTATCTGCTGACACTGAAGTGTATTGAGATGTTGTTCTTTAGTTTAAGTATGTAACAAAGTAATATTCAAAGGGGATGTGTGGGGGTGGGGCTGGGGCTGGGTGGCTTTATATTGATAATGAAATATTCCAGAGCAAAACACATTGTCCTAATGAAGTTGTTGCAGCTCTCTTTGTTTTCTTGTGAGGCTGGAATTGGCCTGTGGGTCACTTGTTGTGAAAAAGTGAATTAACTTCACATAGAACTCATATTGCTTTTGTAAAACAAAGAAAGTCAACCACCTTGTCTGAAATGTTAATATCGCAAGAGGCTCTTGGTAAAGAACAACCCACGAAAACCTGATCTTGATTGGAAAGCACTGTAGGTCATTAGGGAAAACTGATGATGCTGATTGTTGCTCCAGCTGTGTTGGCAATTAAAGATGACCTTGTTACTAACTGAAAGTTGCTGTCAACCTTAGAAAACAAACCAGCTAACACCATTACAGCACTGGTTAAGTAGATTTTACTGGCACTGGCTGGCGTTCAGCTGAGGAAGGCTAGGATACAGACTTTAATGACCAAGAGCCAGCCTAGCTCAAGCTAGAAATTCAGCAACAAATACCTCCTTGTGCTATTTGAATGCTAAGGTATTAGTTGCAAAAGGCTTACGCCTTCGCTCCTCTAGTGAGGGGAATGAGCCTGATGACACTATTACTGTTTACCTGTCAAACCAGGGTGGAAATTTAGAGGCATGCAAGTACAGTATGTCTCATTAAGCAGTCTCTGTTGCTGATTATATGAAGATGAAATTGTTGTATATGCTGATCTGTATGTTATGTACATTTTCACAGTGATTGAATCATTGTAAAAAGAAAAAAGACAAAAAAGAATCACCATTGTCTATTTTCTGAAGATGATAAAGCAGCTTTATTAAATTATTACAGTTATGTTTTAAATGGTGTTATCTGCCACATTGTTTCCTTTTATCTGGTGATTCTCTGTTTCCCCCTTAAATGTGTTTTCTCTGCTTCAAAAATTTAATGCATTTTAGTATTAAAGGCTATTATGGAAAAATTGTTGAGTGTTGGGTGAAATGTGTCTTAGAGAGCATTGGCTAGCTCCAGGATGGAGAAACTATTAGGCCAAGGAGGTAACCAGCCCTTGGCGGGGTCACTGGGATTCAGGCCCAAAGGGTTCCTCTTGCCTTTTCCACTTCACACAGTTGCCAACTCTCCAGCTAAGAGGGGATTCTTCCTTTGACCAGGCTCCAATCATTTCCTGAGTGCCTCCCCTACTTCCCATCCCAGTTAATACCATTTTCTGAGGAGAGAGACCCATTCATATTCAGAATGATAAAGACTTTTTTGGGTGGTACTTTAAACAAGAGCATCAAAACCATTCTTTAAGAGTAACAATTTCAGGCCAACTTAACAGTGTGACTTCTTTGAAGAATTAATTTTAAAAAGGTGAGAAGTAGTAGAAGCTGACAGCAGGAGAAAAGAGAGTTTGAAACAAGGATGACCTGGCTGACCCTTTGATGCCTTCGGGTTTGAAAGTGAAGCAACAGGAGAGGCTCTGACTTTGCACATAACGAGGCTACAGTATAAATCCTGATAATCTTTTTTTATCCAAACTGTTGTTCTCTCGGACTTATCACTTGAGCTGTAAGTATTCATTCTGGTTGCAACTGGCAGGGGGAAAAAAAGAACCCAGTAGAGTAAAAAAGGGGGCATGGCAGAACATTTCCAAAGAGTGCCTTTAGTGGTTAAAAACCAACTTGCTTCAGCACAACCTAGTCTCTCTCAGCACAACCTAGTTTCTCTGCACCATTAAAAAAGATCTCAAGGAAATCCACTGTTTCCCTGGATCTCCAGCTTCCTGTTATCTCTACCCACCTGTATTAAATTGAGAGCACATCTCATTCCCCATAATTAGCCCTAAAGCCATAGCAATAGCCAGATACTTGACGCTGCAGTTTAACAGGTGTTACATCAGAATGCGAGCACAGACATGCTGGGAAAATGAAATCACTTTTGCAGATGTAAATACAGATGTTCACACAGACTCACAGATGTTCATAAAGGTATATCGGAAGGAGGCTGATATGTCGCTGGCTTGGAGGCCAAGAAGTCATAGGAGGCCATTATGAGTGTTTATGTGTTAGCCCACACCAAAAGTGCAAGGAAAAGAGGTGTCTCTGACCCTCTTCCATTTACCTTTTTTTTTTTTTTGCCTCAAAAAGGAATGGAAACTCCTCCTTAAAATAAGATCCTTCAAGGAATGAGCAAGAAAAAGAAATCAGTTGTCACATGATGAAGGGCATTCATACATGGAACACAAGTACATCCAAGGTCATGGACAGCTACTGTACCTCTACCAAAAGTGGGAGAGTTAACAGATTAGAGGCATAACCTAGAAGCTATTCAAGTTTATAAAACAAAACAAGGCAAATGATTAAAATAATACACTTCTTCATTTTGGTAACAAAGTACTTGTGACTCACCTCAGAAGTCATTGATTTTTGCTGTGTGTGGGGTCAAGAAACCATGGTGGGAAACTGCCTAAGAGAGAAGCTTCTGATAAGAGATGACAGCTGCTCTAAGGATAGATAGGACTCCCTGTTTTCATTATTTTGGTTTTGGGGTATAGATATGCCACCACTTGTAAGGGGATGGGACCCTTAACCCGTGAAACAAAATTGTCCAGGATGGACCAGAGAGGCAGGTTCTCTTAGAGTTTTAAGTCCTAACCCTCCTTTATGTTGGTGCCTGACCTACTTGCATGTTCTGTACTTCCGTCATGTGCTGCTTTTGATGTGGAGGAGGATGGCTGAGAAGTGACGTGAGATTCTCTTAGTAACATGCAGTTACTGGCTTGCTGGCTATAACCCTACCTTGTTCTCCCAAAGATCAGTGTGCTGTAGGGAGTCAGTGCACAGAGACCTGTTGGGAACCTCTGCTGTTTCTGCCCAAAAATGAGGGGAAAACTGTGCCAGTGGCCCCAACATTTCCCTACTTTCCTTCTCCCTGTGTGTCGGTATCTTGACTTCACCCCAGATGCCCAAAGCCCTAATTTTCCCTAGATGTCCCAGTTTTCCAGTGTGGTCCCCTCTCCCTAACCAGAGTTTTCTCTTCTCTTGTGATTATCTCCCCTACTTCCTTTTCCACTCTAGATTATCTCTAAAATGTAGCCACATCCCATTTTTCTTTTCTTTTTTCTTTTAAGATTTTATTTATCCACTTGAGAGCGAGAGAGTGAGAGCGAGAATGAGAGGAGATATGGTCAGAGGGAGAAGCAGACTCCCCGTGGAGCTTGGAGCCCGATGCAGGACTTGATCCTGGGACTCTGGGAGCCACCCAGGTGCCCAAACACATCCCACTTTTCTAGAGTTCTTTTCTCTGCTAGGGTTCAAGGGAGCCATACTTTTATTGAGCATCTACTATGTGCCAGACACTTTACAAATATCATCTCATTTTATCCTCACAGTAGCCTTACATAGTAGATGATGATTATCTCCATTTTATATACACATAAATTGAGGCTTAGAGTGCTCAGGGGACTTGCCCAAGGTTACACAGCTACTAAGCAGCAGAGATAGGACTCAAAACCATGTGTGTCTACTTAGAAATTATTACTCTTTTCAACTACTCTTAAGAGATAGGTAACCAACCTGATATGTTCTTCCTTATAATATTAATCATGAACGCTAATTTAAAACATACATTTTAACTGAGATCTTTGAGAACCCAATATCATGGTCCAAAGAAGTGACTGTAGCAGTGGGACTTTCAAGCCAGAGGCCTTTTGATCAGCCTCATAGGCATCTCACTACTCTCTCTATACCCAGTGCCTGCCTTTCAAGTTGCATTAGTCATGCATGACAGGACTATGGCTCCTTTTAGAGTCTGTGCACTCTAGCTAGTCAACAGCCCTTGAAATGAAGGTCTGGTAACCCCATATTCATCTGTCCCTCTGGGTTTCAAGCAATCTGTCAAGGCTGGATTCATGTGTGTTACAGGTCAGCACAGCTGGAGTCAATCCCAATATATGTTCATAATAGGCCCTGGTGACTTTTTAGATCCAGGAAGTTAGTTGAGAACGAGGGAGGCTGAGGGCTATAAAGCAGGGTGATAATGGTAGTGGGGAGGGAGGCATAGCTGAAAAAGAAATTGAAACCCCAGTCTTTCACAGGAGAGATATCAAGGAATTAAAAAATTTGCTGGGAAAATTGGCTGAATCAGTTGTGAGCACTTGGCTGCCAGAGGTCTAGGAATTGGTTTGTATGCCTGCCTCATAGCTCAGGTATAATTGAAGAGGTGTTGATTGTCCCCCAAAGGCCCTTTATCTTGTCCTTCTCAGTAAGCAAGGGCCCTGACAGAGAGCTAAGCCTGGAAGTGAGGTCAGACAGGGAAAAAAATAGGAAGGGAGGAATGATTTCAATTACATGCATAAAGTCTTTGGTAATGAATTCATCAACTTCCCCAAAGGAGGCCTTGAGATAAAGAATTTAAAGATAAACCCATTTTGAAATTCCTGTTGTTGAAGGGTTCTTGTCCAGTTTGCCTTGGTGGCCCAGCACTTTCTCAGTCTGGGATGTGGTTTTCAGGATTTTGGATGTTAGAACTAGCAACATATAATGCTAAGCACTGAGATGCTTTGCCAACACTATTCTAGCATTCTTTTTTTTTTTTTTTTTAGCAGAAAAAAATATGGAGTTTCAGAGACTGAGACAGAAACATTTTATGTCCCCAAATTAACACATTGGAGCTTTTCAGAAAATGTCTGATAAACTGTCCTCATTCCCACTGCCATCACTGTAATCTGGGCCATAGCATCCCTCATCTGGATGATTGAAATAGTCTTCTAATTTGCTTCCTCTCATTTACCCTGCCTCTCTTTATCACATTCTTCACACTGCAGCAGTATGATCTTACTAAAATACAATGCTGGTGAAATCACAACTTTGCTTAAAACCTCTCAATGACTTCTCTCTAGATGAAGTCCAAATTCATTAACACGGACTAAAGTGCTTTTCAGTTTTTTGAATTGCTCCCCATAGTAAGGAATGCATTTTGCATCATGACTTAGTATCACACACATAAAACTGAAACAGACATTTCACAAACAATACTCATCCTTGTTACCTGCAGTGCACTCTTGAGATTTTGTATTCACATCTGTATGCCAATGGTCAGCAAACTTTTCCTGTAAAGGGCCAGATGGTAAATATTTTTGGTTTTGTGGACCACAGAGTCTCTGTTGCAACTGCTAAACTTTACCATTGCTGTGGTGTACACAAATACTTTCATTTGCTACAATTCCCAGGACTTTGTGAATCCCCCAAAGATGCCCTCAGTTTTCAGATGCAAAGCACTGCAAATTCTGTCCCAGGTAGAGAGCACTCTAACTAGAGACATTTCATTATCACACAGTGTCTTACTCACAGGTCCAGATCTTGAGCAGATCCACACCAATGTCCCTTTTATATGTCATACTTTATATTTTTCTTATACTTCTTCTCCTTGAAGTATTTATGAATGAGGTATTTATCTAATCTTGAATAGCAGGCAATGAGAGAAAATAATGTTCATGATCACTGGAGAGAGGGAAAAAAATCCGATGAGTCACAAAACATGTTCTATCCCTTTTTTTCTTTCTTGATATATATAACGTTCACATGTATGTATGTAAATAAGTAAGTATATACATATATATGAGAAGTAAAGCACAGTTTAACATAAACTCAATCTCTATCCTAACTTCACAAAATGAATCTTTTCAAAGAATGCAACTTTGAGGGAGAAAGAGGTACCCTTGTTTCATAGCACAATAGTTTGAGTTTTTAGATTATGTGGCCTACAGACCTTATGCATTTTGCGGGAGAATGCTGAAGTTCAAATCTTACAGCTGTCTGTGTAGTTGTTTCTTCATACAGTTTATTTCCTGACTTCTCATTCTAGTGTTTACCACGGGTGTTTAAGAAATTGGGCCAATTATTTTCCTCCTTAGCCTGCCTTGATCTTTCTCCTATCTTCAAGAAGGATTCTAGCTGTGTCCTAAGCTAAGAATTCTAGCTGTGTCCAACTGCCTTCTACACTGAGAAGTAGAAGGCAGTATAATTCATGTGTCATTCATGTATCATGTATCATAACTCTACCTCTACAACCTTGAGCCCATTGCACATGGCCTAAGCTTTGAGGGATCTGGGGAAAGCATCACTTCTGAATGCTTGCCGAGTACCAAACTTTTTGAAGAATGGATTGACAGTGGATTGAACACTGGGGAGATTAAGTAGAAAACTCTTGCTATAATCTAGGCACAAAGTATGAGGACCTTAATTAGGATAGTAATAGTAGTACTAGAAAGAAAACTTGACAGGTCTTATTATGTGATTAGAGGTGAAAGGGCAAGAATGGGTAATTGGAAGAATTTATAATGGTCTGATTAGAGGAAGATGATCATATAGTGCAATTTTCTACCTGATCCCTCAACCTGCAGTCCTACCAACAGACAGACAGACAGACAGACAGACACACACACACACACACCTCTGTGGTTTCTAATTCATTTGTTCATTCATCAAGTATTAAATGAGCACTTACTACATAATAGGCAGTCTGCTAGGTACTGGGGATATGAGTGAAAAAAATAGACAAAAATTTCTGCTCTCATAGAGTTTATATTCTGTGATGACCATAGATAATAAATAAGATAAATAAGTACAATACCTATTATGTCAGATTGTGGTAAATGTTAAGGAAAGGAAAATAATCAGGCAGAAAAGGGGGATAGTAAGTGTCTAGGGGGGTTACCGAAACTTTAGTTAGGACAGCCGTGGAAGGCCTCACTGAGAAAGTAATTTTTGAGTAAGACCTAAGGAAACTGAGGAGGGCACGTACTGCATGGAGCACTGGGTGTGGTGCATGAACAATTAATCTTGTAACACTGAAAAAATAAAATAAACATGTTTTGGGGGGATAAATAAATAAATAAATACAGAGAACAACAACAACAACAAAAGACCTAAGGAAACTGAATTAGTAGCCGTGTGGGTATCCAGTCCTGAGATAGGAAAGAGGCATCTCCAGGTTTTTAGCAGAGTAGTAATCTGACTCAAAATTTGACATTATCACTCTGACCAATGGACTGTAGAAGGTCAAAGGCAGAAGCAGGAAGACCGATTTGGAAGCTACTACAGTAATGCAGGCTAGAGAACATGGTAGCTTGAACTGGGGTGATAGCCATGAAGAGGGTAAGAAGTGATCCAAGCTGTATACATTCTTTACTGCCTCTTTGTAGCCAAAAGTGGGAATATCATTATCAAAAGAAAATACACACTAGAGAGGGGGAAGAACAACTGTAAAATGCTAAGGAGGCATGAGGTCCTGGTGGCTAAGATAAAATAGGGCCACATGGGAGAGAGAAGGCAGGCAATTAGAATGTTTGAAATCAGTTTTCAGTATCAGGTGCTTCTGATTATACACAGTGGACAATACATGCATGTTCCATGCCTTTCACGGTGTTGATCTCTTTGTAAAGTAACATAATTTGCGGCATTTTGAAATAATAAACTTGTTCTTTCTTATATGTATAAATTAGGGAGATACTTGTTCTTCTACAAGCTAAATGAGGCTAAAGAAAAATCTTTTTTTTAAAGATTTTATTTATTTATTTGACAGAGAGAGAGATCACAAGCAGGCAGAGAGGCAGGCAGAGAGAAGGCCGGCGGGGGGGGCGGGGCGGGGAGAAGCAGGCTCCCCGCTGAGCAGAGAGCCTGATGTCAGACTTATCCCAGGACCCTGAGATCATGATCTAGGTTGAAGGCAGAGGCTTTAACTCAGTGAGGGAGCCACCCAGGTGCCCCCATTTTGTAGAATTTAAACTGAGTTTGAAATTTGATGTGGTTGTACCTCTGGTCTTTTTGTTTAGTGTGTGTTGAGGTAGGGAGGAGAGGACTAAAAAAATTACCTATGCAACGAAGAGCTTTCTTTCTTTTTTTTTTTTTAAGATTTTATTTATTTATTTGACAGAGAGAGAGAAGTCACAAGTAGGCAGAGAGGCAGGCAGAGGGGGAGGGGGAAGTAGGCTACCCGCTGAGCAGAGAGCCTGATGCCGGGGCTCAATCCTAGGATCCTGAGATGATGACCTGAGCCGAAGGCGGAGGCTTTAAACTACTGAGCCATCCAGGCGCCCCATCTTTTTCGTTTTTTTTTTTTCTTTACAGAGAGAGAGAGAGGGAGAGAGAGAGAGAGAGAGAGATCACAAGTAGGCAGAGAGGCAGGCAGAGAGAGAGGGGGAAGTAGGCTCCCTGGCTCCCTGCTGAGCAGAGAGCTCGATGTGGGGCTTGATCCTAGGACCCTGAGACCAGGGCCCTAGCCTAAGGCAGAGGCTTTAACCCACTGAGCCACCCAGGGGCCCCTAAAGGAAATTCTAATTGGCCCTGGAAAAAGTAATTAATGGGTCAGAATAGGCCTATCCTTTTTTTTTTTTTTTTTTTTTTTTGAGGAGTACTCCCAGCATGAATGGACTATAGGCAAATGCCCTCTTTTTTCTGCTCCTTAATCAAGTGTACTATGCTAATTCTAGGGTTCAGGATCATCTAAACAAACAACTTAGAATTCCTTCCCATTGGCAGAAGGCTGGAAGCAAAGTAAGGAGTATCTGCAAATTGTTTGGGCCTTGAGTCTTTTTTTATTATGAAAATCTTCAAACATACATAGTAGTTGAGAGAATAGTGTATTAAATGTGATGTTCCCATCATCCAGCTTTAAAAATTATCAGTACACCTGGGCTTTGTATTTTATATAAAATGAAGGGAAATGTGAAACCTGGGTTAAACTTTGTATTTTGGAATTTTGACAATTTGATCTCCCTGCAATCAGAACGCTCAGCATATGATTAGTCTGGGCCAGAAACAGGAAGGATCTCCAGGTTTTGCAGACTGAAGAACATCTGAGGGGAGAGAAGGGAGGAAAGATAACTGAAAATTGGAAAAATTCTACAGGGGAAAAGTAGAGAATTCTGAGCTTTTGGTGGAACACAACCCTCCAGAGATTATAGGGTTGGCATATTGTGGTTAACTTTTTTCTCCCTCAGGTTGTCAGCTTTGTTTATTCATTCTACTTGGGACTTTTCCTCTTTACCTTTTGATGAAACACTAATTCACTGTTATATTTTAGCATTGAAATCCATGGGAAAAGTAATACATTTTGCCAATAGCTCCTTTTCGGTCACTGTTTTTTATGCAGTCCATTTTGCAGTGCATTGACTTTTTGAAGTTCAAGCTCTAGGTTTCTTTTTTTTTAATTTTTTTTAAAGATTTTATTTATTTATTTATTAGGAAAGAGAGAGAGTGAGAGAGAGCATGAGAAGGGAGAAGGTCAGAGTGAGACGCGGACTCCCCATGGAGCTGGGAGCCCGATGTGGGACTCGATCCCGGGACTCTGGGATCATGACCTGAGCCGAAGGCAGTTGCTTAACCAACTGCGCCACCCAGGCGCCCCAAGCTCTAGGTTTCTTGAAAGATTCACGGTCTTTACAGTTTACTGTAGTGTTTCCTCATAGAATAAAGCTCAAGCTTAACTGTGCACCATCTTCACTACTCTTATTCCTGAATTTTGACTGTGTTGGGGAAAAAAAAGTTTGTGTATTTGTGTGTGTGTATGTGCATGCGTGCGCACCCGTGCACAGGGAAGGGTGCTTAGGAGGTTCTGGGGTGGGGTGAGAGAGAAGAAGATGTACTTAAAAATGTTTCTATTCTTTTGGTCATCAGTTGTTGCCAAAAGAGGATCAAACTTACAAATATTGGTACAATTTTGCTTAGAAAATAGGTAAATAGGTATTCTGACAAAAAGAATTCTCTAGTGAGGTTACATCAGGAAAGGTCATACTCATATGCCATAGACTGGGGTAGTGGTGTAGAGGACTAGTCTGGACTCTAGAACCTCCACCCAGGTGGGACTTGAGTTGACCATATGGTAGTTTTGTTTTTCACTTGCTTAGTTTCAGATGGCGGGTCAAATATTTGGCCTGGATCAATCCCTTCTGAGGTCTGCAAAGACAGCTGAAGATGTTTTAAATCCCTCCCAACACTTTGTCAGGGAACTGTACCTGGCTTTGATAAACCATGGAGTAATGTCATCAAAACAGAAACCTCCGTCAAAGGCAGTTAGAACAAGAAGGCTTTCCTTCCCAGGACTGCATAAGAAAGAGAATTGCAGGTTTGGAAACTGCAAGTTGCTACCTAGTGGTGGTAGCACTTCTGAGAGAGGCTTTCCCTGTCTGTCCTAACTGAAGTTTCAGTAATCTGCTAGATATTAACTATCCCTTTAGCATTTATTACAATCCGACACAATATACAGAGGCTGCCCAGTGATGTGACACAGGTAAGAAAGCTTTGCTGGGACCGAGGGCTTTCATTTTTTCATCTGACAACTCAGGCCCAACCCAAAGGAGGTGAGATTCAAAGACATTTCTGAAAAATAGATTTGCTATGCAGATTGGCCCTATTTGACACTCCTAGGTACAGCTGGCTGTGTGGAGCAACTTCTCCCATGGGGCCTTATCAATGGCACATCATAGAGTGGCAGAGCTTAAATAGTATTAGCCACTGTTTGTTAAGCATTTAGTGCATGCCAGGCCCATCAAAATGAAATATATATATTTTTCTTTAGTCCACCCACCATGACAACAAGATAGTTGCTATTATCAGTATTCACATTTTGTAGATGAGAAAACAGAGGCTTGAAAAGCCTTTACTTGATTCAGGTTCAAACATCTAAAAAAGTACCAGAAATGGGCTTTCAATACCAGCAGCCTTATCTGAAAACCCATGATTTTACTTTTTTTTAATTTAATTTTATTTTTTCAGTGTTCCAAGATTCATTGTTTATGTACCACACCCAGTGCTCCATGCAATACCTGCCCTCCTCAATACCCACTGCCATGGTTTTAGCCAGCATGTTATATTTGATTTCTGAGCTGGAAGAGACCTTAGTGGTCATTCAACTCCCTAATTTTATAAATTAGTGAAAAAAAACACAGAAGGGAAATGACTGGGCTGTAAGATCCACAAGTCCATGAGGGCAGAGATCATAACTATTTTGCTTACCACTGTAGGCCCCACTACCAATTTCAGGCCCCACTATCAATTTCAGGATCAAGCTTATAACATGGAATGGATATAGAATAAATTAGCAAAATGGAAGGTTTGAATCATGGATCTATGAGATCTTTTATATGCCTGACATTCAATTTCATTTGAGCCTCAGAAACTTTTCTTAATTATTACAGGTATGTACACAATATTTGATGTAGTGAGGGAGGCCATGGACTGAAAGGTAAAATTTCTGTAGCTTTACGGTTCCTCATGATGGAGGGCTGGTACAGACTAGAGGGACAACGTTCATTTGTTCATTCTACAAATAGTTTTTGAGGTCCTAACCTGTGCAAAGCACTGCACTACGTTCTAATGGCACAGATGTAAATGAGAGCTAATTTTCATATATCTGTATGGGATCTGTTCTAAGTGCTTTATGTATAACCAGTCAGCATATTTGTATTGAACACTTATTGCATGCCAGGGATGTTCTGGGATGCATAATTGAACAAAACAGACAAAAACTCATGTCCTCATAGAATTTATACTCTAATCTTCATGACACATTTATGAGGTTGAGTCTATCTTTAGGCCTATTTTATAGATGAGGAAGCTGAGACAGAGAGGCATAATTAACCTGTTCAAGATCTCACTGGCAGGAAGTGGCACAGCCAGGCTTATGCTAAGGGAGTATGGTTCTTAAGACTACTTCTAACTATTGCATTCTATTGCCTTTCAAAAAGGAAGAAGAGCCTTTGCACTCAAGTGGCTGATGGGCTATTTGGGGAGACCAAGCAAGAAAATTAACAACTGTAAAACAAAAATAGCAGTAGCTAACCCTTATTGCGGGCTTACTCTGTTCTAGTCTTTGTGTTAAGAATTTGACATATTTTCTTTCATTCATCCTCCTAACGACTTAAAGGATAGAAAACATGATCCCCATTTTACAGATGAAACATTTGTTGGGCTCCACTTTCCATATCCTTAACTACTGTAATATAGGGCTCTTCAAGTATTTAAAATACATTACCCAAATACATGAGCACAGTCCAACTTACCGAATGACAAAGTTGTAACTTCCCTGTCCCAAACCTTTGTTTTTACTTACTTTCAAACCACTAATGCTCTATTTTGATCTTTGGTAGCTTGTCCCTACTGTAGGAGCTACACGCTTTGCCGTGACAGTCTTTAGGAAAGGCCACTTAAGTTAGATGCCCAGTTTCTGAGATATTTCTGGCCTGATGTCTCTAGAAGTTTTGCCAGATTTTACTGGTGCTGCAGACTACTGTCATAACAGCATTTTTATAAAATTTTAAAAAATGGGACTGTGTCATTCCATGAAGTAGCACAGTGTAGTGGCTAAACTTGTTATCGTTAGCCTAGAGTTCAAATCCAGTCTATCTTTTTCTAGCTCAGCAAGTTACTTAACTTTTCTGTACCTTAGTTTCCTAGCACTTAAAGCAAATTCTAGAAGCTTTAAGAGGAGGGCAAAGTCTATATTTAAAAAAGGACTGGGAGAACTGCTTATTTTTTTCAGTGCTGTGTGTGTGTGTGTATGTATGTATGTGTGTGTGCGCACACCATGAGCGTGAAGGTGCAGAGCCAATCTCACTGTCTCCAATTCCCCAGCCCAACTGGCTACAATATAAAGAAGTATTCTTCCCATTCATTCGGCCATCCTTTATGATTTTCCCTTTATAAAGTGCCATATAATAGAATCACTCATAAAACTGTATTTCATACCTATCCTAATAAGAGTTCACTCTTGACCACATTTGTTAAAATGAATATCAAATAATGATTTTCCACTTATTGTCAAATGTTAGCCAACTTTATACCCACCTCTAGTTTTCATGTAACAGTTGAACATTAATATTTATTATTAGATGTCAGCAGTTTTACAGAGCTTTGCTTCAAATGTTTGGTGCCTCACAATCTGTTGGCACAGAAAGTGTAACAAAGCAAATAACAGGAGAGCAGATTATAATGGAGTCTGATGGTTCATTTTAAAAAGGGAAACCTATTTCCAGAGAGAACATCTGCTCTTAATGCGGAGTGCAGGGCGGTAGCTGGAGCTGCTATACTTTTAGCAGATGGAAGTAGCGTGGACTGGAAATCCACAGACCATGGGAAACTGAAGTTTGTCACCTCACCAGATTGCTTCCTAGATAGTTCCTTGTCTGCTAGTCTTGAACCTGAAAATGCAAAATGAGTGCACATTGTCTTATGAGTAAAAAGACCTTCCCATGTGTCAATTTCAACATTACTCTTTTGTTGAGAGACTCATGGCTCAGACAGTTACATGTTTCCTTCTACTGTATACATGGGAAGACAACAGTCCATTTGTCTGTGGATGCATTTGCAAGAATTGAATGATAAAGTCATGGGTATCACGTATGGAAAGAACCTATCAAGACAATTAACTTTCCCCTAACCATGGCAGTATTGTTCCCTCAATAATCAGTCTGGCCTTTGTCCAGTTTCACATTAAAGAAAAAGGATTTGCAATATTCCCTTTCACATTAGACCATTAGTTCCTGATTGTAATATGCTTTCTTTCTTCCCTCTCCCCACCTTTTCTTGGTCAACAGTTCTCTTAAGATAATGAGATCTATACTGTGTTAAATTACTCAAAGGTCTAAAAGTAAAACCTTGTTATATGACAGGACTGTGCTAAAAGAATATCGTGTGTTAGTAACTTTCCATCATGTTAACTCCCTACTGTGCCCAGAAGTGGAAAACACAGAGCCTTTGAAAAATAACTAGTTTTTTTTTTTAACAGCCTCACTTAAACATAGGTAGTTGCATTCTGAGGGTTACATTTAATGCAATATATTTATATTTTGAAAATGACAGTTAAAATGTGATTCGGAAATTCTTAAACTTAGTGCCAAAGTGACATTCTTATCTCTATCAGGAAAGGACAATATATTTAATATATTTGACTTAGTACCTATGGCTGATGGGCTAATGGACACTAGAAATATGTAGAGGGATAAATTGAGATAAGAGAGGCTAGTAATTCACTCTCACTTATCAAATGATATTTCATTCAGAGTTATGAATAAGCCATAGTAAACACAGTGCTATGATTTGTAGCTCAGCATCAATAAAAGAAGATGAATATGAGTGGTGAAAAAAATAAGCAATAACTAGAAGAGTTCCAAAAATTATTGTAAGTAAAAGACTTTTCAACATATAGCCTTTTGTGTCTCTGGGAAGAAGGGCTTTTTAACTCTTTAATTTTTCTAAATTTTATTTTATTAACATATAACGTATTATTTGCTTCAGGGGTACAGGTCTGTGAATCATCAGGCTTACACAATTCACAGCAATCACCATAGCACATACCCTCCCCAATGTCCATAGCCCAGCCACCCCATGCTTCTCCCTCAACCCTCCAGCAACCCTCAGTTTGTTTCCTGAGATTAAGAGTCTCTTATGGTTTGTCTCCCTCCCTGGTCCCATTTTGTTTCATTTTTTCCCCTCCTATTCCCCAATGACCCCCCACCCTGCTTCTCAAATTTCTCATATCAGAAAGATCATATGAAAATTGTCTTTCTCTGATTGACTTATTTTGCTTAGTATAATACCTTCTAGTTCCATCCATGTTGTTGCAAATGGCAAGATTTCGTTTTTTGATGGCTGCATAGAATTCCATTGTATGTATATACCATTTCCTCTTTATCCATTCAACTGTTGATGGAAATCTAGATTCTTTACATAGTTTGGCTATTGTGGACATTGGTACTATAAACAATGGGGTCGATGTGCCCCTTCAGATCACTACATTTGTATCTTTAGAGTAAGTACCCAGTAGTGCAAATGCTGGGTCAGAGGGTAGCTCTATTTTCAACTATTTGAAGAACCTCCATACTGTTTTCCAGAGTGGCTGCCACAGCAAAGATTTCCACCAACAGTGTAGGAGGGTTCCCCTTTCTCTGCATACCTGCTAACACCTGTCGTTTCCTGACTGGTTAATTTTAACTGGTTAATTTTAACATTCTGACTAGTGTAAGGTGGTATCTCATTGTGGTTTTGATTTGTATTTCCCTGATGCCAAGTGACATTGAGCACTTTTTCATGTGTCTGTTGTCCATTTGGATGTCTTCTTTGCAGAAATGTCTGTTCATTTCTTCTGCCCATTTCTTGATCAGATTATTTGTTCCCTGAGTGTTGAGTTTGATAAGTTCATTACAGATTTTGGATACTACCCCTTCATCCGTTATGTCATTTGCAAATATCTTCTCCCACTCTGTCAGTTGTCTTTTGGTTTAGTTGACTGTTTCCTTTGCTGTGCAAGAGCTTTTGATCTTGATGAAGCCCCAATAGTTCATTTTTGCCCTTGCTTCCCTTGCATTTTGCAATGTTTCTAGGAACAAGTTGCTGCAGCTGAGGTCGAAGAGGTTGCTGCCTGTGTTCTCCTCAAGGATTTTGATGAACTCCAGTCTCACATTGAGGTCTTTGATCTATTTTGAGTCTATTTTTGTGTGTGGTGTAAGGAAATGGTCCAGTTTCATTCTTCTGCATGGGACTGTCCAATTTTCCAACACCAATTGTTGAAGAGACTGTCTTTTTTCCATTGGACATTCCTTCTTGCTTTGTCGAAGATTAGTTGACCATAGAGTTGGGGATCTATTTCTTTCTGGTCTCTCTATTCTGTTCCATTGAACTATGTGTCTGTTTTTGTGCCAGTACCATACTGTTTTGATGATTACAGCTTTGTAATAGAGCTTGAAGTCTGGAATTGTGATGCCACCAACTTTGGCTTTCTTTATCAACATTCCTCTGACTATTTGGGGTCTTTTCTGGTTCCATAAAAATTTTAGGATTATTTGTCCCTTTTCTTTGAGAAAAGTTGATGGTATTTTAATAAGAATAGCATTAAATGTGTAGATTGCTTTAGGTAGCATAGACATTTTCACAATATTTGTTCTTCCAATTCATGAGCATGGAACGTTCTTCCGTTTCTTTGTGTCTTCCTCAATTTCTTTCATGAGTACTTTATAGTTTTCCGAGTATGGATTCTTTGCCTCTTCGGTTAGGTTTATTCTTAGGTATCTTATGGTTTTGGTTACAATTGTAAATGGCATCAACTCCTTAATTTCTCTTTCTTCTGTCTTACTGTTGGTGTATAGAAATGCAACTGATTTCTGTGCATTGATTTTATATCCTGACACTTTATTGAATTCCTGTATGAGTTCTAGCAGTCTTGGAGTGGAGTGTTTTAGGTTTTCCACATAAAGTATCATATCAGCAAAGAGTGAGAGTTTGACCTCTTCTTTGCTGATTTGGATGCCTCTCATTTCTTGTTGTCTGATTGCTGAGGCTAGGACTTCTAGTACTATGTTGACTAGCAGTGGTAATAGTGGACATGCCTGCCATGTTCCTGATCTTAAGAGAAAATCTCTCAGTTTTTCCCCCATTGAGAATGATATTTGCTGTGGGTTTTTCATAGATGGCTTTTATGATATAGAGGTATGTACCCTCTATGCCTACACTGTGAAGAGTTTTGATGAAGAAAGGATGCTGTACTTTGTCAAATGCTTTTTCAGCATCTATTGAGAGTATCATATAGTTCTTGTTCTTTGAACTAACGTTGCAGGCCAGGAATAAATGCCACTTGGTCATGGTGAATAAACATTTAATGTACTGTTGGATCCTATTGGCTAGTATTTTGGTGAGAATTTTTGCATCCATGTTCATCAAGGATATTGGTTTGTAATTTTCCTTTTTGACAGGGTCTTTGTCGGGTTTTGGGATCAATGTAATGCTGGCCTCATAAAATGAGTTTGGACGTTTTCCTTCCATTTCCATTTTTTGGAGCAGTTTCAGGAGAATAAGTATTAATTCTTCTTTAAATGTTTGGTAGCAATCCCCTGGGAAGCCGTCTGGCCCTGGGCTCTTGTTCAGGTTTTCTATTTCTTCCTGGCTCAGTTTCGGTAGTTTATATGTCTCTAGGAATGCATCCATTTCTTCGAGATTGTCAAATTTGCTGGTGTATAGTTGCTCATAATATGTTCTTATAATTGTATTGCTTTGGTGTTGGTTGTGATTTCTCCTCTTTCATTCATGATTTTATTAATTTGGGTCCTTTCTCTTTTCTTTTTGGTAAGTGTGGCCAGGGGTTTATCAATTTTATTAATTCTTTCAAAGCAATTTTATTAATTCTTTCAAATAACCAGCTCTAAGTTTTGTTGATTTGTTCTACTGTTCCTTTGGTTTCTATTTTGTTGATTTCTGCTCTGATCTTTATTATTTCTCTTCTTCTGCTGGGTTCAGGCTTCTTTACTGTTCTTTCTCCAGCTCTTTCAGGTGGAGGGTTAGGTTGTGTATTTGAGATCTTTCTTGTTTCTTGAGAAAGGCTTGTATTGCTATATACTTTCCTCTTAGGACCACCTTTGCTGTGTCCCAAAGAAATTTGAACAGTTGTGTTTTCATTTTCATTTGTTTCCATGAATTTTTTAAATTCTTCTTCAATTTCCTGGTCAACCCATTCATTCTATTTTTTAAATTTTTCTTCTTTCCTACTTTAACGTTTTTATTTTATCAATACCTTTTTAAAAATAGTTTTAAATTCTAATTGTTATAGTCATATTCTATCCCTTCATTGTATTTAACCTTATTTTTTGTATACATATAGGTTTTTCTTTCTTTAAATTTTGGGATACAGTTTCTTCTAACAGATCAAAATATACCTTAAATCTAGTGCATGGCTTTGTTCTAGAATCCAGCAAAATACTAAAATACTAAAAGAGTAGCAAGGACCCCAGAAAAATCAGAAGAGAGCTGAAAACAGGTGTTGAAGAAAAAGGGGTGGGGGAGTAAAAAGAGAAAAAAAAATTAAAATGAAATAAAAAAGAGAAAAAGAAAAAAAATATATATATTAGACTTTTGATTAGAACAGAACCCCACACCTGATTTTGGGTGTTTTTGCTCTGTGAGAAGAAAATACCTCCCAAAATTTTAAAGAAAGAAAAAACTTATAAATATACAAAAATATGGGTAAACACTATGAAAGGATGGAATATGAGTTTAAAGATGAAAATTAAAAAAGTTTCTAAAAAAGGAAATGATAAGAGGTTGGTTGAAAAAAGAGAAAAAAAATGAATAAAGGACGAAAGTTGTGATCAGGCTGGAGACTAGAACCAAGCCGTGTGCTAGATTTAGTGTATATTTTGATGTATTAGAAGAAATTGTATCCCAAAATTTAAAGAAAATAAAACCCTATGTGTATGCAAAAAATAAGGTTAAATCAATGAAGGGATAAAATATGAATGTAACAGTGAAAATTAGAAAAGATTTTTTAAAAAGTATTGATAAGATACTAGTTTAAAAAATGCCAACATAGGAAAGAGGAAAAGTAAAATTAAAAAAAAAAACAAAAAAAATTTAAAAAGTTCAACTCTGAAAGACTAAAGAATCATGGGGGAATAAAAGCCATGAATTCTGTGTTGCTTTTTTTTTTTTTCCTAACTCCGGAGTTCCGCAGTTTTCACTGATTGATGAACTTGGTCTTGGCTGGATATTCTCACTGATCTTCTGGGAAAGGGCCCTATTGCCATGATGATTCTCAAATATCTTTGCCTGAGATGGAATTGCACCGCCCTTGCCAGGGGCTGGACAGGCAATCCGCTCAGGTTCGCTCTTGGGAGCTTTTGTTCCCTGAACGCTTTCCGTACCACCCTGGAGGCTGGGAATGAAAATGGCGTCCTCCCAGTGTCCCGCCCGTGGAGCCGAGAGCTCAAGGCCCCTCTCCTCAGCACACCCTCAGAGAAAAGCAGTCACTCCTGTCTCCCGGGTCTCCGGCAGCGCTCAGAGCTCACCTGGTCTGTGACCGAGCGTTTCTGTCTCTGGTGCATGGCCCCGTCTGGAGTTTCCAAACCCAGCAGTTTCCTGCATCGCACACCCGCGCCGCTCCTCTGGGAGGAGGAAAGAAGGGGTCTCTCTGGAACTGCACCTTGTGGGGTCTCTGCAATATAAGCAGTGGCTCAGCTGTGCCTTGGATCATGGTTTAAGGTAAGCCCAACCTGAGAGCCCACTGCATGGCTCCGTCTCTGCTACTGGCTTCCCCAGTCTGATATCTGGGGGCTCTGCCACCCTCAGACACCCCCGGTTCCTCTGTGACCCCACAGATCCTGAAACCACACTGTTCCCGTGAGGGCTAAACCCCCCGCTTAGCCTCTGGAGCGATGTCCCTCAGTGGAACAGACTCTAAAAGTTCCGATTTTGTGCTCTGCTGCTCGGTGGCTGCCGGGAGCCGGCCCCTCCCCCCTGCAGTCTCTCTTCCCGTCGCTTTGGATTCATTTTTCCACATATCCTACCTTCTGGAAAGTGTTTGATTTTCTGCTCCTAGAATTGCTGTTCTTCCTCTGTTCTATCTCCTGTTGAGTTTGCAGGCGTTTAGAATGGTTCAATAATTATCCAGCTGAACTTCTGGGATCTGATAATAACTCAGCCTCCTACTCCTCCACCATCTTGCTCCTCCCTCTGAGACCTTTCTTGTTTCTTGAGAAAGGCTTGTATTGCTATATATTTTCCTCTCATGACCACATTTGCTGTGTCCAAAGATTTTGAACCTGTTTTCATTTTCATTTGTTTCCATGAATTTTTTTAAAATTCTACTTTAATTTCCTGGTTTACCCATTCATTCTTAAGTAGGATGCTCTTTAGCCTCCACGTATTTCAGTTCTTTCCAACTATCCTCTTGTGATTGAGTTCAAGTTTCACAGCATTGTGGTCTGAAAATATGCATGGAATGATCCCAATCTTTTGGTACTGTTTGAGATCTGATTTGTGTCCCAGGATGTGATCTATTCTGGAGAATGTTCCATGTGCACTAGAGAATAATGTGTATTCTGTTGCTTTGGGATGGAATGTTCTGAAAATGTCTGGGATGTCCATCTGGTCCAGTGTGTTATTTAGAGCCTTTATTTCCTTGTTGATCTTTAGCTTAGATAATCTGTCCATTTCAGTGAGGGGGTTGTTAATGTCCCCTACTATTATTGTACTATTGTCTATGTGTTTCTTTTATTTTCTTATTAATTGGTTTAGATAACTGGCTGCTCCCATGTTAGGGGTATAGATATTTACAATTGTTAGATCTTCTTGTTGGACAGTTCCTTTAAGTATGATATAGTGTCCTTCCTCATCTCTTAATATAGTCTTTGACTTAAAATCTAATTTATCTGATACAAGGATTGCCACCCCAGCTTTCTTTTTATGTCCATTAGCATGGTAAATTGTTTTCCACCCCCTCACTTTAAATCTGAAGGTGTCTTTGGGTATAAAATGAGTTTCCTGCAGACAGCATATTGATGGGTCTTGCTTTTTTTTTTTTATCCATTCTGACACTTCGTGTTTTTTGATTAGGGTATTTAGCCCATTTACATTCAGGGTAAGTATTGAAAGATACGAATTTAGTGCCATTGTATTGCCTGTAAGGTGAGTGTTAAGTGTATATTGTCTCTGTTCCTTTCTGGTCTGTTACTTTTTAAGATCTCTGCTTAGAGGACCACTTTTAAGATTTCCTGTAGGCCTGGTTTAGTGTTTGCAAATTCTTTTAGTTTTTGTTTGTCCAGGAAGCCTTTTATCTCTTCTTCTATTTTCAATGATATATAGTCATATATGACTACAATGGATATAGTATTCTTGACTGCATATTTTTCTCACTTAGTGCTCTGAATAGATCATGTCATTCCTTTCTGGACTGCTAGGTCACTGTGGATAGGTCTGCTGCCAATCTAATATTTCTACCATTGTATATTACAGAACTCTTGTCCTGAGCTGCTTTCAGGATTTTCTCTTTTTGCTGAGACTTGTAAGTTTTAGTATTAGATAATAGGGTCTTGACCTATTTTTATTGATTTTTGAGGGGGGTTCTCTGTGCCTCCTGAATTTTGATGCTTGTTCCTTTCCCCAAATTGGGGAAATTCTCTGCTATAATTTGCTCCAATAGACCTTCTGCCCCCCTTTCTCTTTCTTTTTCTATTGGGATCCCAATTATTCTAATATTGTTTTGTCTTATGATATCACCTATCTCTGGAATTCTCCCCTCATGGTCCAATAGTTGTTTGTCTCTCTTTTTCTCAGCTTCTTTATTCTCCATCATTTGGCCTTCTATATCAGTAATTCTCTCTTCTGATTCATTTATTCCAGCAGTAAGAGCCTCCATTTTTTATTGTACCTCATTAATAGCTTTTTTGATTTCAACTTGGTTAGATTTTAGTTCTTTTATTTCTCCAGAAAGGGATTCTCTATTACCTTCCATGCTTTTTTTGAACCTGGCTAGCACCTTGGTAATCGTCATTCTGAACTCTAGTTCTAACATCTTACTAATGTCCGTATTGATTTGGTCCCTAGCCATTGGTACTGACTCTTGTTCTTTTTTTGAGCTGAGTTTTTCCACCTTGTCATTTTATCCAGATAAGAATAGATGAATGAGAGAACAAAATACTAAAAGGGTGGCAAAGTACTCCAGAAAAATATACACTAACGAAATTGTAAGAGACCTCAAACTGGGGGGGGGGGGGGAGAAGAAAGGAGAAAAAAAACCCATCATATTAGACTGATGAGTAGAACAGAGCTACACTCTTGATTTTGGGTGTATTTTGTCCTGTTAAAAGAAACTGCCTCGCAAAATTTTAAAGGAAGAAAAATTTTATATATATATATATATATATATATATATATATATATATATATATATAATTAGGGGTAAATACGATGAAGGGATGGGATATGACTGTAAAGATGAAAATTGAAATAGATTCTAAAAAAGGAACTGATAAGAAGTTGGTTGAAAAAAGAAGAAGATAAAAAGAGGAAAGAATGTGATCTGGCTGGATTCTAGAACAAAGCCATGCACTAGATTTAAGGTATATTTTGATCTGTTAGAAGAAACTGTATCCCAAAATTTAAAGAAAGAAAAACCTATATGTATACAAAAAATAAGGTTAAATACAATGAAGGGATAGAATATGACTATAACAATTAGAATTTAAAACTATTTTTAAAAAGGTATTGATAAAATAAAAACGTTAAAGTAGGAAAGAAGAAAAATTTAAAAAATAGAATAATAAAAAATAAAATTAAAAAAATTTAACTTTGAAAGACTAAAGGATCATGGGAAAATCTATGAGTTCTATGTGTTGCTTTCCCCTAGCTCTGGAGTTCCACAGTTCTCGTTGATCGGTATACTTGTTCTTGGCTGAATATTTTATTGATCTTCTGGGGAGGGGCCTTTTCCAGTGATTCTCAAATGTCTTTGCCTGAGGCGAAACTGTACGGCCCTTGCTAGGGGCCAGGCTAAGCAATTTGCTCGGTTTTGCTCTCGGGAGCTTTTGTTCCCTGAATGCTTTCTGTACAGCTTTGGAGGAGGAGAATGAAAATGGCAGCCTCCCAATCTCCGACCCAGAGGAGCTGAGAGCTCAGGGCTCCATGCCTCAATGAGTCCTCAGAGAAAAGCAGTCAATCCTTCTTGTCTCCCTGGTCTCTGGATGCACTCTGTGCTCACCCAGCCTGTGACCGAGTGTTTCTATCTCTGGTGCATGGCCCCGTTTGGAGTCTCCAAACCCAGCATATTCCTCCAACGTGCTCCCGTGCTGTTCCTCCCAGAGGAGGAAGGAGGGGGTCTCCCTGGATCTGCCACTTGTAGGGTCCCTGCTTGAAAAGCAGTGGCCTGACATCATGGTTTAAGGTAACCCTGATCTGAGAGACCCTCTTTGGCTTTGTCTCTGTAGCTGGCTTCTCCACTCTAATACCTGGGAGCTCTGCCACCCTTAGACACCCCTGGTCTTTTTGTGACCCTGAGGTACCTGAGACCACACTGTCCCTGCAAGGGCTCCACCCCTACTTAGCCTCTGCAGTGACATCCCTCAGCGGAGCAGACTTCTAAAACTCCCAATTTTGTGTTCCACTGATCTACCGCTTGCCAGTAGCCAGCCCCTCCCCCTGAGGTCTGTCTTCTCATATATCGCCTCGAATTCACTTCTCTGCACATCCTACCTACCAGAAAGTGGTCAATTTTCTGTTCCTAGTATTGCTCCTTTTCTTCTCTTCCTTCTCCTGTTGAGTTTGTAGGTATTCAGAATGGTTTGATAACTATCTAGCTGAACACCTGGGACCTAATAATATTAGGTCTCCTATCCTCTGCCATATTGCTTCTCCCCCTCTAACTCTAATTTTTAAGCAATAAAAATTAAATCAAAGGCTTGACAATAATACTACATACACATTGCACCTTAAGTCTTTGTAAACCTTCCTGGCCTTACAGAGCACTTCTTATTCAACAACACTTTATATTATTAAACAAAATGTTGATTGACTACCTCCTCTGTGGAAAGCACTGTGCTAGGTGCTGTGGAAAGAACAAAAGGGTATATCATTAACTCTTTGACATGTAAAATGACAATGTTCAGAGCCCTGTCCAATATGTTTTCTTCTCCACATCCTCTTTATATTTTGTATTTTTAACAATCCATCCACATGTGGCAGTCTGCAATATCAAGGCAGACTGGAGAGGCTGCTTATCAGCAAGATGATTTCAATGTAAAGAGACAAGTAATGGTGCACAATTTGTGAATTCCAAAGGGCGTGTTTCAAGGCAATAGCACTTCCATGAATCTAACTTATCCTATAGGACTAAGGACTAGAAGCTATCAGAAGTGTAATGTGTGAGTGAGTTTACAGATGCATAATAACCAGTTATCAGATCTGGATTTGAGGTAAGACAGAATATCATAGTGTTTGCTGTATTTGCCAGGTGTATATTGTTACATATCTCAGTGCTCTAATCATTTGGATGTTGGACTCTCTTTTCTTCCACTTGCTATATGATCTTTTAGTAATGTGTGGTTACTCAAAAATATTTAGACATAAAATTTGGAATATTGAAGCATTTTGGTATTTTGCCTGTGTATGCCTGAGCTTTTTTTTTTTTTAAATAGAAAGTATCAGTTTTCTTCGAAGAGTTCTTTTTACTCATTTTTGGCATTTCTGATTCTAAACAAAACAAAAGATCCAACCTGCCTTATATTGGACCTACTTTAAAATTGGCCCTGGGGTTTTCTCTCTTTTCTGTAGAATTTTTTGTTTTGTTTTGTTTTTGGTGAAGCAATATGAAATCAATCAACAATGGCTAGGGAAAAAACCAGTGGGTAAGAGTAGGAGAACAAATCCTAGCTTTCTTCTTAGAGATTAAGAATGGTGATACTCATCAATAAAAGTCAGAGCTAACATTAACAGGTGCTTCTTGTGAGCCAGGCTTTGCTTTAATTACTTTACATGAATTCTCTCAGCATAACTCTGTGGTTTAAGTTAGTAGAAGCAACTGAGGCAAAGTGATTAAATTAATTTACCCACCAACTCACACAGTCTTAAGTGGCAAAGTTCAGTTTTATACTCAAGCAGTCTGACTTCAGAATCCAAGAGAGTAACCACTAGTGTCCCACCCCTGGGACAGACCTGAGAGTGGTGTGGCCTGGTAATTGGCATTAAAAAAAATCTCCCTGGGGATTCTGATGAGCTTCCAGGGTTTAGAAGTTCTGTTTGAAAGCAAACTGACCTTACTTCTTTGAAAAAGAGCCAGTGCCCAGGTCTGAGAAGAAAAGGGAGGCAGACAGTAGAGATGCTCATGAGCCATTGGATGATAAATACCCTCCATATGGTCAAAATGATTCCCACTGCCTCCCAGTGAGGAAAGCAGACACTTTGCATATAAAATGTACTGTTTATTTTCTTGTGCAGTGGTTTCAGTTAGAATTAAGTGTTTCACATCAGACAAGGAATTAATAACAAATGATCTCCTCCCTCAGTGGTGCAGTAACAAATATGTGGTAATTTGAAGGCTGGAAAGAAAATTATTACTCCCAAAGATGCAATAAATATACGATATGTTTAGAGAGTCCTTTGATGAAATGAACACTGAAGGTGCTGCTAGCAGTACTTTTGCTTAAGAAAAAAAAAAGTGTAGTAAAAAAAAAAGTAACATTTAAAAATGCTGTCTGATCTGTCAACATTTTGTTAACATGTAATACCTTAAGGACACAACTTAGAAGCAGAATCTTCAGTGAAGCAAAAACTCATTCCTTCTTCATATCACAGGAGAGAAAACTAGAAAGTAGAACAACCAGGCATAAAATTTTGCAGTTTAAAAGCAACTTAGCAAGATAGGCTGCTTCTGCCTTTTTCCTTTCTTTGCCTGGTCTCTGAAAAGGGCAATGGCCAAATGTTATGATTTTCTTCAGTGAGGTACCCTAATGCCTGCCCCCAAGTCCCATTTCTATTCTATTATCTTAGCATTTACAGTATTCTGGGAGATCTGATATTTTTCCTCTCTCTGTTAGGCTCCCTGTTTCAAGGACTCCAAGGAAAGTAGTCTCTTCATCAATTGACTATGGCCCTGATCTAAAGCATTAGCAGAAGCAAGAAAGAAGTCCAGGGCCAAGACTAGCTGCTACTGCCAGTGTCCAGTCCAAGTTTGGGTCTCTTCAAAGGGCCTTGTCTGCTTAATGTTTGCCACAACTAGCCTTTCTCTTGTTGCATCATAGTAGGCAGGCCACCACAGTGGAAGGCAGCAGCAGCCCACATTCGAATTGGGCTTTCACCGTATATTTAAGAAAAATTTTAAAATACATACAAAGACATACAAGAAGTTACAAAATTGATCAGGGAGTTTCATGCACTATTCACTCCTCCTTCCCCAATGTTATAATCTTGCAAAGCTATAGGTATAGTATTAAAATCGTGAAATTGACATTGGTATGATCCACAGAACTTATTCAGATTTCACAAATTATAGTCACACCCATTTGTGTGTGCTGGTACATGTGTGTGTGTGCGTGTGTATGTATAGTTTTATGTAATTTTATCATGTGTATCTGTCTTGATTACCATAGCTATATAGTAGGCCTTAACAGCAGGAAGAGTGATTTCTTTCTCACTTTTTTTTAAGAAATTTTTTTCCTTTATTTTCTCCTCCTTTTTCTCATTACATTCCAGAGTGACTCATCAGTAACTTTTCCTACCCCCAAATTGGCTATGGCTAGGAGTTCATGCTATCTAGTCTGAATGGAGCTAGTGCATTCTGGAAGTGGACAGAGGAACCAATTTCCTTGGGAGGATTTCCAGGTACATGGCTTAGATTTTCTTTGGGGAAGAGAATGAGGAAATTGGAAGATATATTTGGTTTTACTACTAGAAATGCACTCCCAAACATCTCAGCCCAGCTGTATCACCTAGAAGAGTTGTCTGATTTTTCTTCCCTCTGTGTTTCTTTTCAATTATGGGGAAACTGAAAAACACAGAGGTTAAACCATTGGCTTAATTTAAAAAATAAATGAGAGCAAAACAAAACACCATTAACTTTCTAATGTAGTCAAGTAAAAATTTGAGGAAAAATTATTTCCTGGTGATGTGGTATAATTTGGGGTATATACCAAGTTGTCCTTAATTTTCAATGTTTCTCCCCAACTGGTGAATACTGATATACCACATCATCCCTTTAGCATAAGATTTTAAGTCCCTATAACATGCAGGTATCCATGGGAGGGCTGATGCTTTCAACACTTTTTGATAACTTACATCTTAGTATGAATCTGTGTATTTCATCTTTTCTTAAGACTAGATTTTTGTGAGGTAAAGCCTGTGACAATGCTGGGTACTAGAAGCTTGAAAATGCCAGAGAAGGGCCCAGAATGGAGGGATAGATGGCCTGAGGACAAACTTTGTCCTGACTATAGTATTTTCTGAAGCAAATTTTGCCTCAGACTCTCAGATTTCTGACCCAACTGTGCAAATCATCCTCTTCTTTTACTTAGACAGTTACCATTATAAAAACAAAATGAAAACAAAATACAGATCTATCTTTGTTCTTCCTAATCTCTGTTTTATTGATCATTTGGTTCTTCTCAGGTTGTTTGAGGAAGTTTGAAATGGAACACTTGGCAGACTGCCATATATGTGAAAGGAAAGACCCCACTTAATACATCCAAGCCAGTTGAATTCTCTTTTAGTTCGATTTAATTATATATGGTTCAATTCAGTTCAGTTCAATTCAAATCAATTCAATTCAGTTCAACATTTATTGCATGTTGAGCAAATGCCAGGCCCTGAACTCTGGTGATGAATGTGTATGTTAAACCAATACAGAATCATTTCTGCCACATGATATTGATACCCAAGCCAGTCACTCACTTTTACCGGGACACAAAGTGGCATTTTTTAAAAAAACAAAGACAAAAGGCACCTAGGTTATGAACTGATTAAAAAGGGATTTTTTTTTTAAAAAGGGATTTCTGAATGGAACTCACATCTCTGAGTCAAACTGAGACATGCTCCCTGGAGTATGAGTCCATAATTTCCTGACTTTACCTGGTCTGACATATCAGCAGTGGATCAGAGGGCTGCTGAGTGGGCTGAGACATAATAGTCAGACCAAGATAGTATGATAATGGTACATTCAGCCTCAGAGCAAGCATCTATTATTGGGATTTATTCCTGAAAATGGTTGTGGGTTGATGCCTCCATTACAAGCCTTACACTCTTGATTTCAGTGAGCTGCATAACAGGATTCACATTATGTTTTAAAAGAGATACAAGCTTGTGCTGACTTTATGTCAAGCTGGGTAAGTGCAAATGGGTTTGAATCTTAAAATACCTTCAGTTGCTCCTCCTGTCATGTTGATCTATTTTGCTGCCTGGCTAACGCAACAGTGGCCTTGCCTCAGAAAGTGATGCTGGCTAGTTTTTGGATCCAATTAAACTTTCAAAGCTGAGAAGGGAACCTGGATCAAGCAGAAGTGAATTTCTACATCATAAACCCAACAGCTTCAAGTTGTTTCTCAGTCTGACTCTCAGAAGTGAATACCCACCCCATATAGAGACTTTTCAGGCAAAGTAATCTCCTTTATGCAGGAAAGTCATGTAGCTGAGCCTGGATGAATAGCCACTGCGACAATCCTGGCTAGTAGGCATCTAAAACTTCTTAGGGAACTGCAAGGTATTTCTTGTGCTATGCAGGCAGAACTAGTGTGGTGTATGTGGGATGTCCAGGTCCCTTTCCTGGCCCTCAAAGAACAGGCTATCACCTGAGAAAATTATTCATGGGGAAGCTGCACATCTTTCTCCTATCCCCAACTCTCCTGACGTACAGTGGTGACCCAGTAAGGTCAGTGTATCACATTTTGGGACATGCCACTGACAACTGCATGAGTGGGAGGGAGGTGAGGTGAGAGGCAGGCGTGAGAAATATGTCAGATCTTGATGTACAAAGACTTATAGGATGTCCTGCACTCCTTGTAAATTGAGAGGCCTTTTAGTGGTAAAGAAAATTAAAAGCAGGCATGATGACTGATTTAACTGCCTATTAAGCAAGATCTTCTAAGTTGAGGTTTCCAAAGCAGGCCCTTCTCGCTTGTTCTTTAATAAGCTGCTTATAGGTAATGTTTTTGAATTGAAGAGGCAATGGGAAAGTACTTTACTTTTTGCCCACCTCAGATGTAGCTCAGTCAGTAACTGGAATGTTTGGGGTTAGGGGGCAGATATGGAGGCAGGAAACACTGTGGGAAGGAGAACTTCTGGCCAGCTATTCATCAAATCAAATCAAATTATTTAGAAGCCATCTTAAACTTTTGAGGCCTTTCCAGGTCATTGTTTTTGCCTCCTCCTCGCTTCTGGGGATTGCTTCTGGGACAGGAATAATGGAAGTGTGAATTAGTAAGATCTTCAAAATGTTAGCATCACTGGTCAAAAGGTCCAGTGGGAACACACAAAAAATGTTTAGCTTTCTTGGTAATCAAAGAAGTGAAAGAACATTAAGAATTTCTCCCCATTAAAATAGTAAAGGAGGGGAAGGGAAATAATAGAGCTGAAAAGGGTATATGAAATAGAAACATTCAAATGGTGCTGGTGGTTGTAGAAGTTGGTACAACTCTTTTGAAAGATAATTTGACAGAGTTTATACCTTTTGACATAATAGTTTAACTTCTGGGAATCTATATAACTTAGGTGAATGATGTTAATTGGGTGAAGTTTTAAGCACAGATATGCTCATGGTTACTTATTTATTTTAGCCAAATGAAGGACACAACAAAAGTGTATGAGAGTGTGGGAATATATTGAAGTACATTGTGGCATATCCACAATGATTGCACTAGGCAGTCATTTAAAAGTGTACTTACAGGGTACCTGGGTGTCTCAGTTAGGTGACCAACTCTTGATTTTGGCTCAGGTCATGCATGATCTCAGGGTCGTGACATTGATCCCCACATCAGGCTCTGTGCTGGGCGTGGTGCCTGCTCAAGATTCTCCCTCTGCCTCTGCCCTCCTCTCTCCCGCAGCCCCCTCCCCCCTCTCGTACTCTCTAAAAAATGTGCTTACAAGGAGATTTTAATAACATGGGAAAATCCTTATGTTATAGTATTACTGAATAAAAAAGAGTACAAACCTTTATATAGAGAGAGTAAACACAACCATATTTAAAATATGTATTTAAAGGCAGAATAGAAAGGATGGAAGGAAATGCAACTGAATGCTAACAATGATTGAATTTGGGTGGTGGAGCTATGACTGATTTTTCCTGATTTTTATTTTTATTGTTGCATTTTTTCAAATTCTCTACACCAAACATGTACTATTGTTATAATTGGGAAAGAATTTTATTAAAAAAATATTCAGTGGGGGTCTGGGTGGGAATTGAAAATACTGACAAAGATGAATTTGGGAGATTATCCAAGAGTTCTATTTAGCTGTTTTCTTTCTATTTTTGTTTACCTCAGAGAGTTGAAAAGTAGTTATATTTAAGTCTCAGGCTATGTGGCCTTACACAGTTCATTTTACACATTTTTCTGACTGTGTAAATGACTTTGTCCTCGGCCCCATGTGGGAGAAAAAAATACTGTTAGCTATTATTGAATGCTTACTATGTACTGGGCATTAAGCTAAGATCTTGGCATTTATTATTTCATTTAATCTTCACAAAAGCTCTATGAGGTAGGTTACATTATTTTTTTAAAGATTTTATTTACGTATTTGAGAGAGAGAGAGAGAGGGAGTACACGAGTGGGGGGGGAGGGGCAGTGGGAGAGGGAGAAGCAGGCTCCCCACTAAGCAGGGAGCCTGATGTAGGACTCGATCCCAGGACCCCAGGATCATGACCTGAGCCGAAGGCAGACGCCTAACTGACTGAGCCACCCAGGTGCCCAGGTTACATTATTATTATAATACCAATTTTACAGAAAGGAAAATTAAGGCTTAGAGAAATTAAGTAAAAATCTAAAACACACTGCATCAAAAACTAATGATGTATTTTAAGGTGACTAATGTAACACAATAAAAATAAAAAAAAATAAAAATAAATAAAACACACAAATAGTCAATAGTGGACTAAAAATTCAAACCCATGTCTCAATTATTATATTTGATATACTTCTTGCTTTCAATAAGTGGGTAGATAATAACGACAAAAAATGTTTCTCGTTGGGGTACCTGAGTGTAACAATTAGTTAAGCATCTGACTTTTGGTTTTGGCTTAGGTCATGATCTCAGGGTCATAAGACCAAGCCCAACCTTGGGTTCCATGTGCAGGGTGGAGTCTGCTTGAGACTCTCTCCCTCTCTCTCTGCCCCTCCTCCCAGCATGTTTCCCCCCCTCTCAATCTCTATCTCAAATAAATAAATAAATAAATAAATAAATAAATCTTCAAAAACTGGTTCAGGGGTGCACAGATGGCTCAGTTGGTTAAGCATCTGACTCTTGATTTTGGCTCAGATTTGGGGTTGTAGGAACAAGCCCAGAGTGGGACTCTATGCTCAATGCAGAGTCTCCTTGAGATTCTCTCTCTCCCTCTCCCTCTGCCCCTCCTCCCCTCACTCTCTCAAAATAAATAAATAAAATCTTTTAAAAAATGTTTCAGGTTGGACACTTTTGCCTAAAAGTACCAGAAAACTCTACTAACAGTTTAAGCTACAAGGCCACTATATTTTTACTTATAGTCAAGCCTGGAAAGGTAGATTATTCTTGGGATGTTTCAGCAGCTGTATGATTCTTGGGGCCTGGGTAGCCATCCCTGGGATTCTTTTGGTCTCCCTTCAGAGTTTCAAGATGGACACAGAAGTATTAATGCATCATGTGAGCATCATGTCTTCACATGTAAGTGTCCTAGGCAGAGAGAAATGGGAGGGGCTCTATTTTTGCAGGTTTTTCTTTTTACTATGGAGAAAAATCTTTCACAAAAACCTCTATATCAGGGGTGACTGGGTGGCTCCATCATTAACCACCTGCCTTCAGCTCAGGTCATGATCCCAGGGTCCTGGGATGGAGCCCACATCAGGGTCCCTGCTTGGTGGGAAGCCTGCTTCTCCTTCTCCCACTCCCACTGCTTGTGTTCCTTCTCTTGCTGTCTCTCTCTCTGTCAAATAAATAAAATATTTAAAAAAACCCACTCTACATCAAATTCCTTTGGGAGACAACTCTCTTTTGGGAGGACAATTATCCAATGGTCACTTGCATTTCAGCATGTCTTATGAGCGAAGACCATGACTGCCTTTGTTTTAGACTATCTTTTTCAAGAATGTTTGTGTAGTAGATAGCCTTGGAAGATAGAGATAATGTCTTTTGCCAGGGCAAAAAGCAGTACTGCTTACTGTCTATCATAAAAAGTTTGTGCTTCCTAAACTTTGGATTCCTTTCCTTTAAACCTAATGTATTAAGTGCACAGTTGTCACGTGGCTCTCTTTGTATCAACTGTGGGAACTGGGTATGGGAAAACTGAAGAAAATGCTGATACTCTGATCACTAATGCTGCTGTGAGTGAAAAATTCTTGTCTCTGGCTCAAGATTTGTGGCAGGTTAATCTGTTAGATAGTAAGTAGAGTAAAATCTCAGACCCTTTACTGTTTTTGACAGACTCATTGGTTAGAATATTTTTCATATGACTACCCCCAGCTGTGAGGAAAACAAAGATAGAGGTTGTATGGCAAAGGAAAATGGAATAATCATATTTGGCTTTGATAAGTTAGAATTCATTCTATATAATCATTATTATTAGAATTCATTCTATTATCATTCTTAGATAAATTAGAATTCATTGTCAAGGTTTCTTTTGGCAAGAAGTGGGGGAAATGATTATTGAGTAGGCAACCAACAGTGTTTGCCAAAAAAATGACTGTCATAAAGGGATAACGTGACGTGTACTTTAAGGCAACGAAACTGGGGATGGTAGCTGCAAAAGAAAGAAAAGATATTTTGTTTGAGAGCTTGGAATTAGAGAAGACTTCATAAAGGAGGTAATAATTTATATGTCCCATGAAAGATAGAATTTTTATAGACTATGATGAGAATGGCCAGGCTGGTAAGAAGATATTCCAGGCAAGGGAATAGCATCAGTCAAGGTACAGTGTGAAGAAAACACATGGCATATTCAGAGAGAAGTAGATATGAATTAATTTGTACCATAAAGTCCATTCATTTAAGTATTCTACAGAGTAAAGATGGAATACTGTGGTTTATAATGAACTCTGAATTTGGAAAAATCATTTAGTCATTGTCTCTCAGTGGTGTCACATGCAAGATGACACTTTTTTAATTTGCAGAGTCATGGCAAATAATAATACAGATAATGGCTCTGAAGTTACATGGAGGCAAATGGCCAAAAATGTATCATAACTACAGTTTATACAATTAAAAGGGCAAGTCAGGGGCACCTGGGTGACTCAGTTAGGTGTCTACCTTCAGCTCAGGTCATGATCCTGGAGTCCCAAGACTGAGCCCCTCATCATCAGAGAATCTGCTTTCCCTCTGCCCCTCCCCCGCTCATGCTCTCTCTCATGTTCTCGCTCTCAAATAAAATAAAATAAAATAAAATAAAATAGCAAATAAGTTGAGAACTACCATTAGTTTATCCTCTAAAAGTTCTCACCCTGTAGAGAGCAGCAAGATACATATGACAAACTAGAAGCCTGGCTTTGAGGCCTAATTTACTCCCTCTTGATTTATTTTCTTCACTTATAGAACAAGGGCTATGAATTAGGGGTTTTCAGTCTGATATTTTATATATTTCTAGATCAGGATAATTACCCCCAATCATATACAAAGAGCCTGTTCTTGATTACCCCCACTTTCTCCTACTTAGCACACATACATATCACATGCTGGCAGTATGATCCATAGATATACTAAGACATGAACTTTGATTTTACTAAATAAATATTTTTGTGTCAAACTCATGTTGAAGCTCTGTGTCCCTTGTGGAGTTCATTTTTAGTTTATCCCTTGTATTTATCAAATAATCCTGTAGTAAGTGAGGTCAAAATGGGAGTAGGAACTTAAAGACTCTTAGTTTTAATTTACTTATTTATATTTTATTTGAATATAGGTGACACACAATGTTACATTAGTTTCAAGTGTACAACATAGTGATTCAACAAATTATACATTATGCTGTGCTCACCACAAGTGTAGCTACCTTCTATCACCATACAACACTATTACAATACCATTGACTATATTCCCTATGCTGTACCTTTTAGTGTCATGATTTATTTATTGCATAACTAGAAGCCTGTACCTCCCACTCCCTTTCAATCATTTTGCCCATCTCCCTACCTCCCTAGTTTTAGAACTGGCATTTTAGTTAATATATGTTGAGTTAGTTCCTTATTCTATGAATTCCATTAGAGTGAAAGCTTATTTCTAGAATTTTTCCTATTTGCTATTTTTAATGCCCTATCAAATGCATTATCAATTTGTGTGACCTGTGATGTCTCCATAACTCAGCTCACAGAGGAATTAGGGTGAAACCAATCTCATGCAGAGAAATCTCCAAGTCATCAGCTTTCAGCTTTCATTGTGGAGTTTCCTTTGTCATATCCTTCAAAAATCTTTCACTATGGAGTGTTCATTTAGTGCAAAAGGGCAGGAAGAAGCTCAGCCTGTTTGGAGTCTGTCGTTCTTTATGCACTCCTTTGTGATAGAGAGAAAAAGGCAGTAGGCAAGGAATCTTGTTCTAAGAGTATAGAAATGAGGCCTGTGAGAAATTAATTCAGTACAGAAGTCAGATGCAGTGGAGATTCTTATGTCTTGGTGGTTACTGCACTCTGCTTCTCATAAAAGACTAACAACCTCAACAATTAGCAGTGCCACTCATGGCACCATTTGAGCTCCCACTGTGTGCACACCACTCTTCTAGGCACAGCTGAAGGGGGAGAATAGGATGCATGATTACAAGGAGCTTGCTATGAACTTGGGGAATATTTTGCGTAACAAATGACTTATAGTAACACCTGCAAAATAGCATACAAATGAATGCAAATTAATACGACACAACTAGAATAAGGATGAAACATGGAAGCCCAGAATAAAGAGGTGATCATAGTGAAGAAGGGTTAATAAGAAAAGGCTTCCCAGAGGAGAATTTTAAACAGAATTTTGAATGTAGGAGGCCCTTTACACATACATATAGTCCTCCTTGCATCATTCTTTCATGCAATAAGCATTTGGCATCTGTTGTAGCATGGCACTATGCAGGATTCTCTGGGGGATACATAGGGGTACAAAGCTTCACCTCTGCCTTCCCTCAGGAGCTTCCAATCTGATAAGGAGGTTCACTTCTCCCCTACTTCTGAAGTTTCCTTCTATGTGAAGTGACATCTCATTAATATAACACTCTGGCCTTTCTCTGTTCCCGCATTCTATCCTCTCTTGAGGAGAAAGTATAACTGTTTTGATTAGTGAGTTTGAGAGAGGGTGCTGGGCAGGTATAGCTTACCAGTGCCCTATGCTTTACTTGAGACACTTGTAGCTTATGTCTTTTGAGATACATTTCAGCCTGCTCCTGCATGCCTTAAGTCATATATGTGGAGGTCCCCACATGGGAGGACTGCTGACTTCTAGTGTCATTTGCGACAAGGAGTTAAGTCTATCTAGTTCTGGTTTTCAGATTTAGGAAGCTCACATAAGCTGTGTCCTTGACTCTAGACTTCAGCAGTAAAAAAAAAGTGATATTTTAATTTCTATCATTTGAATTCTTTATCTAGAAGGCAATTGACTCAGAAGTCAAAGGAGCACTATTTATTTGGCCTAGTTATTCTACCTCCACCAAAGTATAATAAGGGCTATGAAACAAGTCCATATATAATGATAAGAAAAGGTGAATGTGATAAGCACTGTCAATGTGGCTTGGACCCTTTAAGATTTCTCTCTTACCTCTGCAGAACCTATCACCAGTATATAATCTCTTTTGACACTCTAAACATTTACAGAATTGGTTGCAGGCTGGTCACTTTTCACTTGCTTTCAACTGTCTCTTGACTTTCTGATTATTGACTTTCAACTCTTCCTCTAATTTCTAGTCCTGGCCTCTCTCCTGAGCTCTGACTTGTATATTCTGTTGCCTACCTGACATCTCCATTTGGATGGTACACAGCTTACTCCAACTTTAAGTGACCAAAATTGAACACATGGGTCTACAGAACTCCACCCCAACCTGTACCTCTCCCAGTTGTCCTCATCTCAGCAAATGGCGCCATCATCCATCCAGGTGCTCAAGTGAAAGATCTTTGTGTGGTCTATATTTGTTTGGTGGTTTGATCATACCTGTATCTCAGGTATCATCTGTCTCCTTTTTTTCTGTATGATAATAACTACTGGGCCTCTCAGGGTATCAGGCATATAGTGGGCACTCAATAGATACTTGTTAAATAAGTGTATTTTAATTTTTTAAATTTTTCCCCTAATACTTTTATTTTATTTTTTCGGTGTTACAAGATTAATTGTTCATGCACCACACCCAGTGCTCCATGCAATACATGCCCTCCTCAATACCCACCACCAGGCTTGTCCAACCCCCCACTCCTGCCCCTCCAAAACCCTCAGTCAGTTGCTCTGAGTCCACAGTCTCTCATGGTTCATCTCCCCCTCCAATTCCCGCCCCGCCACTGTGAGACGGAATAAGTATATTTTATTAATTAAACCTGATCATAGCCTTTTCTACTTATTGCAGCAGTTTGTCTTTGGACTTTTGTTTTTTTTTCCCCTTGAATTCTAGCATCATTTTATCCTTCTCTAACCAAGACTAAAATGTGCTTTTGTCCTAGGCCAGTGCAGATAAATTACTTAGAAAATTCAGAGGAGGGGACTAGGATGGGAGAATTATGGAAAGTTCATGGAGGAAGAATAATTTGAACTGAGCCTTGAAAGCAGGATTTTGATGTGTGGCGAGATGGAGGCAAGGTAATGAGACATTACTAGTGAAGAAATTCACTAAGGGAAGATATAGAGAGAGTTAGAGAAGCACTGAGTATTTTGGGAACATAGCCAATAGACTGATCTGTGAAGAGGTATATTGGAAGCTACAATTACAAAGGTAAGCTACAGCCAGTTTGTGGAGAGAAAAAGTGCCCAAAATTCATCTAGGAAATACGAATCTGCTTGGTAAAACTGTGCAATATGAACTCTTCACTAAAACTGTTAAACTATAAATGAAAGCTTCATAGACAGAGTATGAAATTAAAGTCTGTTCCATTAGGTTATGACCAATTTTCCTGTGAGATGATCGTGGTTGAATTTTGGAGAATTTCACAGTAATGCGATACTTTTGGCAATATTAATATTTCTTTTAAAATTCTTCAGATCCTGAACAGTCTCTTGGATTTGCTGTGAGACTCTGCAAGTGCAATTATTCTCCTTGTCATCTCATGAAAACCCATGTTTCAGGTTCACCCATTCTGTGGGCACTCCAATCCTCCCCAGGATTCTAAGGGCAAATTCTGGCCTAAGAGAGTACAAGTGCAGTGTTGGGAGGGAGTACTTTTCAGTTAAGGAGACTCCACTGGCCTCAGCATCAGGGAATAACTAGTGTGTAATGTAGAGCAGTGTGAGAAATTGTTCAATTTCGGAAAGAACAATTGTTGAAGAGAAAATAGATCCATTTTCCCATTTCCACACTTGAATACATTTGTGCTGGCTGCTTGCTTTTGTGAATTGGAGGCCACCCAGCAAGTTGCTGTTTTTAGCAGTGATTATTTCACCAGACTCATTTACATCTCTATTTTTGCAGGAATGCTTTCTCTTTGGGGTGGGCTTCCCTGGGACTGGGGATGTTCCTCAGATTACTGGGTGTGGGCATGTATATGAGTGCACGGAAGGAATGTCTTCTTCATTTCAGCCTGACTTGGAAGGACTAAAGAACTGCCTTCTAAAATGGGAAGAGTCATCATATGAGAAAGTGAGTAGACAGTCTTTGGAGCTTCAGAAGATAGATCTAAGACTAACTGGGAGAAGTTCTGAAGGGGTAGATTTTGATTTAGCATAGGAGCTTTGTCACAATCAGCTGCTTAGAAACGGATGAACTGCCTAGTCAATTAATGACTTTTGTGTTGAAATGATGTGGTAGAGAAAATTCCTGCCTTGAGTGGTGGGAAGTAGGATAACCTCAAAGAGGTCTTTCTAACCTCTGTTCATCTGTGAATCCTACTGCCTGTATATAAAATTCTACCCATGTTTTAAGATCAAGCCCTAATCTCATTTTTTACACAAGGCCTTCTATAGCACTTGTCCATTCTCTGTACTTGACATTAGTTATTTATGGCCTTATGTTGTTAGTCCAAGGTGTCAACAACAGCTGTCCGAGATACATAGAACACAAACTCCCCTGCATTTCTTACAGATGATATATATAATAGTCTTCTGTGACTTTTAACCCATTTCTGAATTTTACCCTATGTTTACTCCCTACCCCCATCTGTTTGGCGGTCTAGGATGGGGTGAGATCCAGAGAAGTGATGAGGATATAGACTTCACACATCATGTGTTTTGCACTTACCTTGTTCAAGACCCTGTCCTAAGCCTCAGAGAGCAAAACATGTTAGTAAAGAAAATAGAAAAATATCCTTGCCCTTATGAAGCCTACATGCATATCAAATACCAGCACACATACTAACTTCCTTTCTTCTCAAATCTTCTGTGCTAGTATGGCATCAAAGAAGTAACATTTATTGAACATCTGTGTGCTGTGTGTGCTTACACATGTTATCTTATTCAATCCTTGAAACAATCTCCCCAAAATAGAGCTTCTCTTCTATACTCTTACATCAGAAAAACTGAGGATTATAAGATTAAGTATTTTATCTATGAGCAAATTATAAGTAGTGCAAGTATAAGTTGAACAAAAGTCTGTCTGATTTCAGATGCATGCTTATGCATTAGGCTGCTTCCAAGAAGCATAATATTTCTTGGTTATTCTATGGGTGGTGACTTTCTACATAGCAGAAGATCATCTTTTATAATATTAAATTATGGTCTCTAAAGGCATGACTCTCATATTTCAGGCTGTGTAAGAATAACATCAGAAGCTTGATAAAAATGAAGATATCGGAATTCAAATGAGTCCAGTAATCTTCACTTTAACAAGGACCTACCTGCAAACAGCTTAATATCCACATGCCATAGAGCATACTTTTAAGGACATAAGGTCCTTTACAGTTGCATTGCTTTGTGTTTCTATGAGATTTTGACTAGTTCCAATTTTGTTATTTATAATGTGTAAGAGAATTTTTGAGATTCATTAGCAGTCAGCGTAGTCATTTTATCAACTCTGCCACCACCTTCAGTGCTGTCAGATATAATTATTACCCTTTGTAAGCCACTTTATGGATATTTTGTTTTTCCTGAGGAATACCTGTGCAAAGGGTAGCGTTTTCTCCTCTGCTGGTGCTTCCTGGCTGGGTGGCTAGCCCATACAAAATCAACAAAACCAAATAATTTGAGAGTGGGCTTTATAAAGCCATTAAAGTACAATTAGTGATTTGTTTTTAGATCATATACCTTGACCATAATCAGTATTATGGATTTGGACTATTCAGCCCCACTGAAGGCCTGGTTTTCCCACTCAATGAATTTACTTTTTATAACTGCGATGCTGCCTCTCACACCTTTTGAAAATGTTGCCTTTAGTGAATCCACTGTTGACAGGAGAAGTTTGGTGCTTTGAGGCTTAACTGCTGAACCTTTTGTTTTGAGAGTAAGGTTGATTGGGTACTGGCAATGGACAGTATAGGATTTAAATAGCTGTGTCTTGGAATTTACATGCTTTTCCACTCAACAACCTTATAAGAGGTTAGAGTATCTCTCATATTGTCTTAGCATGGTTCTGGGCCTTCAATATACATTTGACTGATTATTCAGAATAATAATAGCTAACACTCATGGTTATTGACTATGTGTCAGCCACTATAGTAAATGTTTCACATGCTAATCACCTTGTTCAATTCTCCTAACAATCCTTGTCTGTACTTTTATGGTCTTCATTTTACAAATGAGGAAACTGGCTGGAACTTAGCTTAAGCAACTCAAGTGGACACAGCTAGGAAGTGGTAGAGCTGGAATTAGGCCCCGTCTAATGGCAAAGCTTTCCCTTCTATTTTCAACCTGTGTATTCTCTGCTTTATAAAAATGAAAAGGCAATATCTTAGAGGAGCTTGAACATTTGGATATGAGATTAAGGGTTTGCAGGTTAAGCTGGAAGAGAAAGTAATTCAGTCACGTTTGAATTTCTCAAAACATAATTTTTGCTAACATATGTCTGTTTTCTTTTTTCTCTTTTATATTAATAAATATTTTATATATGTGTGTGCACTCAGTAAATAGATAATGATAATGGCTGCCACCTGTATTCCTCAAAAATGGATCGAAAGTTAGAATGCCATTACAATTAATGTGCATGAAAATGAACATTTTCAAATTAACACAGAGTATTACAGTGCAGAATGTAATGTGGCAACATTTTCAGTATAGAAGTAAACATGGACTAATTAGGCATCACTGCTCCCCACTGATGAGTCTGCAGCCACACAGCTTACTTTGTCCTTTATCTCTATACGGGCAGTATCTCTAAAAGTAGCCAGAGAAAACATCACTCAGTGTTTGCTTAACTCACAGCCTTCTCTACTCCTCTCCTCTTTGTTTCTTTGTACTTATGTTGTGGAGCCCTATTCCTTTTTAATTTCTCATTATTGCTATTATTCGTATTATCTAGTGTTATTTTCATTTAAAAAATAATCCTGTTCATGTAAAAATTCAAACTGTAAAGAAAAAGCAAAAGATGAAAAGTAAAATCTTCCTCCTTCTCTGTAGTAGCCAGTAGTCACTTAAGTTTCTCATATATCTTTCTAGAAATTTTGTATGCATATACAACATTTATGCACATATACAAAACCATATATAGCTTTCACAAGTGTTGGTTTTGTCTCAGTATTCCTCAATCTGATGGGTAGAAAAAATGGTATCTTATTGTTTCATTTTGCATTTCTTTAATTACAAGTGAGGTTGATTATGTATTTGTATGTTTATTGGTGATTTGGTTTTTTATTTTGTGAACTGCTCATTTTCTACTTTTTCTTATTAAATTTTAATAGCTCTTTGAATATGAAAGAAATTGGCCTTTTTCCTTAACATACATAGCAAATATTTGTTTATAGTTTATCATTTACCTTCTGGTAACTTTTTTTTTGCATATGGAATGTTTTAAGTTCTATGTAACTAAATTTGTTAAATATTTTTTTTCACAATTCCCAAGGTTTACATATTCATTTGAAAATTCTTTCCCATTCCAGTATTATTTATTTTAAAATTCCCTTTGTGCTTTACTTATCTCTCTTTTAAAAATAAATTTTACCTGGTTTGGGGATCAGGGTAATGCTGGCTTCATAGAAAGAGTCTGGAAGTTTTCCTTCTGTTTCTATTTTTTGAAACAGTTTCAGGAGAATAGGTATTATTTCTTCCTTGAATGTTTGGTAGAATTCCCCAGGGAATCTGTCAGGCCCTGGACTCTTGTTTTTTGGGAGGTTTTTGATCACTGCTTCAATCTCATTACTAGATATTGGTCTATTTAGGTTGTCAAT
>CM052801.1:62380427-62400857 GCA_028533885.1 Nasua narica | reverse complement strand
TATTGATTTTCTGTTTAGAAGATCTGTCAGCTACTGAGAGTGGTGTGTTACGATCTCCTAGTATAAAGGTATTCATGTCCATATGACTCTATTTTGCTTAACAGTTGGTTTATGTAGTTGGCTGCTCCTATATTGGGGGCATAAATGTTTACAATTGTTAGATCTTCTTGGAGGATATACCCTTTAAGGATGATGTAGTGTCCTTCTGTATCTCTGACTACAGTCTTAAGCTTAAAATCTAATTTATCTGATATGAGAATTGCTACCCCAGCTTTCTTTTGAGGTCCATTGGCATGAAAGATAGTTCTCCATCCTTTCACTTTCAGTCTGGATGTATCTTTTGGTTCCCAGTGTGTCTCTTGTAGACAGCATATGGACGGGTCCTGTCGTTTTATCCATTCTGCAACCCTGTGCCGCTTTATGGGAGCATTTAGGCCGTTCACGTTGACAGTGATTATTGAAAGATATGTGTTTATTGACATCATGTTGCCTGTGAAGTGCTTGTTTCTATAGATGGAAAATTTCTGTTCTAAGTCACTCATGTGTTCTTTCTGCTTTGATAAAACTCCCTTTAATATTTCCTGGAGTGCCGGCTTGGTGGTCACATACTCTTTTAGTCCTTGCCGGTCTTGGAAGCTTTACCTCTCCATCCATTTTGAATGTCAACCTTACTGGATAAAGTATTCTTGGCTGCATGTTCTTGTCATTTAGTGCCCTGAATATATCATGCCAACCCTTTCTGGCTTGCCAGGTTTCTGAGGACAGGTCTGACGTTATTCTGATGGGTTTCCTCCGTATGTTAGGAATCTCTTTCCCCTAGCTGCCCTCAGGACCTCCTGTCTAAAATTATAATTTCCACATTTTAATATTATGTGCCTTGGTGTTTTTCTCAATTTATTGATCCTGGCAGGGGTCCTTTCTGCCTCTAGGACACGAACACTTGTTCCATTCCCCAGATTGGGGATATTTTCATGTAGAATTTGGTCAGCTATATCTTCTAGACTTCTGTCCTTCTCTACACCCTCTGGGATGCCAATGATTCTGATGTTGCAACGTTTCATTGTGTCATTTATTTCCCTAAGTCTGTTCTCATGATTCTTGAGCAGTTTGTTCCAGCTCTCCTCTTGACCTTTCATCTCAATCATTTGATCCTCTAGATCACTAATTCTATCCTCTGTGTCCACAACTCTAGCTGTTAGACTATTTAGATTGGATTGGATCTCATTAGTATCGCTTCTTACCTCTGCTATACTGGACCTCATTTCTGCCCTTCGCGATTCTATAATGTTTTTCTCCATCCTAGCCATTTCCTGGGATAATTGCCAACCTGAATTTCCTTTCTGACATATTGTTGATTTCCATGTCCAATAGTTCTGAAGGAGAGGATGTAGTCTCTGGGTTTTTCTTCTGTTGGGTGTTCCTCCTCCTAGTCATTTTGATGAGAAATGAATGAGAGGATGTGTAGCTGGATATACTGCCCCCAATCCAGGCTATGTGTACTCTGGAGGGTTTTGGAGCAATTGGGATTTACCACCAAAAAGAAAGAATAAGGATAAATAAAAAGATAGAGAGAAGGAGAAAAAGAGTAAATCCCTGCCAGAATGGGCCCCAAAACTAAGGTTTATAAGGTATGCAAACAAGCACGAACAAACATATAGACCAACACGAATAAATGACAAGAAGTAAAAGAACCTAGCAGAATGAACCCCAAGAATAAGATTTATGTAATACCAGAACGAAAGCAGATACGTAGAAACACTGACAGAGGGATAAGATGGGAGGGTGGTTATAACTCCTCACAGGCGAGGAAGGTTATTTCAGGTCCTCCTGGGTTTATAGTTGTATTAAACCTCTTGCTGTAATGTTATGTAGTTAAAAAAAAGATAAAAGAAAAAAGAAATGTGAAAGCAAGTGAATACTAAAATAAAATAAAAAAAGAGGGAGAATAAGATAGAGAAAACAAAAACAAAAACAAAAACAAACTTGTATCTATGAAATATACAGTTTTGAGGGTATTACCAGGTGCTTAGTATATTGATTACCCCTGGCGTTGGGGGTTTAAAATTTTATGGGGTCCCTGTGGTTATAGTCCTTTTGTTCTTTGGCTGGTCTTCTGGGGGAGGGGCCTGCCGTGTTGTTTTCCAGTCAGTCTTGCTTGGGTTGAGTCACCCTGCCCCCAGTCAAGGGGCTGAGCTCTGTGGAAACCGGTTTCTCAGTCTCTTGCTCTCTGAAGGTTTTTGGCCTTTTGTAGCCTTTTCACCTTTTCAGGGAGTCCAAGCAATGAATCTGCCCAGAAGCACTCAGACCTCTGAGGTGCAGGAAGCCCGAGTCTCTGCTCCCCTCTGTGTGGTTCAGAACACACACTTCCCTCCGTGAAATTTCTGCTCACAGCGCAGCCTGTCCGAGGTGGCGCGCGACCCTAGCGGTCTTTCTGCAGCTCCCAAGCGCAGACTGGGAGGCCTGCGTGGCGCCGGGAAAGTCGCGACCCCAGCCGCCTTTCTGCGGCTCCGCGAGGGGCACCCCGGAGGTTAGGCCGCTTGCCCTCATTCTCTCTGCCGCTGGCGGGGATCGCTCAGGCTCTGTGGCGGGCCACAAATGTCATGGTCGCGGGCGCACACAGAGAAATGCGGCGGCTTGTGGACCACCGCAGACTCTTTAAAGGCTCTTGCAGGTGTGCGCCTGGCTCACAGGATGTTGCAGAGAGCGGAAAGCTGCAGGTTCAGGAATCGCGGACTGGATCCCCCACCAGTCTCACTTTGGGGAGCTCCTTCCTGGGAGCATGGGCCCAGGCCGGTGCCCGCGACCACCCCCTTCCACTAGTTACTCCTCAGAACCTTCTGCCCTTTTTAAGTGTTTTTAAAGATTTTTTTTTTTATTAGAGAGAGACTGAGAATGAGAGGGGAGAAGGTCAGAGGGAGAAGCAGACCTCCCGCAGAGCCGGGAGTCCGATATGGGACTCGATCCCGGAACTCCCGGATCATGACCCGAGCCGAAGGCAGTCGCCCAACCAACTGAGCCACCCAGGCGCCCCTTTTTAAAGTGTTTTTAATGGACTCTACATTAATGCTGGTCCCCCACCACCAGGCACTTTCCTTTGGGGTATTACTGTCCTTGGTTAGCTTCTGGTGACTCCCTCCCCCTTTTGTTTATTCTCTGATATCAGTTCCAGTGTTCCCACTTTGCTTTTACCTCTCCACTGCTGTCTTCTGCTCTCGGAGAGATCCCGGAGTGAGAAATCTTTCTCCTCAGGGTGATTTCATGGGTGCTCAGCGTGTTCTGGTAGATTTCCAGCTCACTTTTGGGGACCAGTTGCTGCAGGATCTCTTACTTCTCTGCCATCTTGCCCCTTCAACCTCTCATTTAATCTTTTTAACAACTCTATGAAACAGAACTATCATCATCACCATTAAACAATTATTTAACAAATAAAATTACTATAAGATATAGTTTTGTACCTTTTATTCCATTTAATAATTTTCCTTGGAGCTGGATTCTTAGAATTTCATATAGATCTACTTTATTCTTTTAATGATTATATAACAGATGATCAGGTAGATATATCATTTATTTAATGACTCCCCTATTAAAGGACATTTAAGTTGTTCCAGTTTTGTGCTGGTATGACTAATACTTCAGTGAAAAGTCATGTACATTTCTCTTGGCATACTTTTGTGAATATATCCTTATGTTAAACTCTCAGTGGAATTGCTGAGTCAAATAGTAGGAAGAGCTACAGTTTTGATGGATTTTGCTAAATTGTTCTCCAAGTAATTTGTACCACATTTCCTTTAACAGACTGTAAAATGCCTTTACTTCCACATGACATACGGAGAAACTAAGGCTCAGAGAGGTTAAATAAATTGCTCAAGGTCACAAAGCTAGTAAATAGCAGATGTGGTTTTACACACATTCTGCTTAACTCTAGCACTCTCATTTTTCCAGACTACATTGTCAATAACAGCAGGAGAGATTGTTTAGTTGTAAGTATTTTAAGTTCACTTACTGATTGTAACCTTTAATAATGTGGTTGTTTCCATCTGATTTTCTCTTTTGTATCATGTGGTCTAGAACAGGACTGATCAAACTGTGATCTATTGGCCGAATTTGGCCCACTGCCCATTTTTATTTGACTTGCAAACTAAAAGTGGTTTTCTCATTTAAAAATGATTGGAAAAAATATAAGAATACTATCTGTGACACAAAAAATATCATAAAATTCAAATTTCATGGTCCATAAATAAATTTTTATTGGAACACAGTCATCCATGACCATTCATTTATATATTGTTCAAGGAGGCCACTCATTGAGTAGTAGTGACAGAGTTGAGTAGTAGTGACAGAGATTGAATGACATACAAATCCTAAAATATTTACTATCTGGCTTTTCTCAGAAAAAGTTTGCTGGCACTTGGTTTAGATCTACAGAATCAGTCATCTAACAAATAACTACTTAGTCTTTATGAAATGGAACTCAGGGAACAATTATCTCTATGCTTTTCAAATTTCATTTGTTCAACCCCCTTTTCAAGTTAAATGTTACCTAACCCCAGTAGTAATATAGATAAAAGCAGAACTTCTCTGATAGATGTCATGCTAGGGATAGGTGTCCAAGTGTCTCACATGACTGGCTTTCCTGTTGGTCTTTCCTTTTGCCTTCTCTCTTGGCAATTTTTGAGGAATTCATAGCTCTATAGGCATATAAAATCTAAGGCCTCCGTGGAATGTCATTTGAAATTTACTGGTACATTTCATCCCTTTACTTTTACAGAGAATGTTAAAGACCCAGAAAAGTTAAGTGATTTACCCAAAATAATACAGTATTCTTTCCTTTTCTGTGTATTGTGTAAATTTGAGTAAGATATACAATGGAATACTATACAGCCATTAAGAGAAACAAAATCTTTCCATTTGCAATGCAGTGGATGGAACTAGAGGGTATTATGCTAATAATAATAGAGAAATAAGTCAATCAGAGAAACACAATTATATGATCTCTCTGATAAGAATTTGAGAGTCAGGGCAGGGGTTCGTGGGAGGTGGGGGAGGGAAATGAAACAAGATGGGATCAGGAAGAAGACAAACCATAAGAGACTCCTAAACTAACTAAACAAAGTGAAGGTGGCTGAGGAGTAGGGGGGCTAGGGATAGGGTGGTTGGGTTATGGACATTGGGGAGGATATGTGCTATGGTAAGTGCTGTGAAATGTGTAAGGCTGATGATTCACAGACATATACCTTGGGACAAATAATACATTATATGTCAATAAAAATTAAAAAAAAAGTTGTGTCTTGGTGTTGGCTAGCTTTTGTTGAATTTGATGGAAGTTCTCTGTGCTTCTTGGATTTTGATGTATGTTTTCTTTCCCATGTTAGGGAAGTTTTCAACTATCATTTGCTCAAGTAAAACTTCTACCCCTTTTTTCCTTTTTTCTTCTAGGGTACCTATAATACAAATGTTATTACACTTTTAAGGAGTCAATGAATTCCCTAAGTCTACATTCATGATCCAATACTTTTCTTTCCTTGTTCTTTTCAGTTTCATTATTTTCCACAATTTTATCTTCCATAACACTCGTTCATTCCTCTGCTTGTCAATACTTGTTATTGCATCCAGTTTTGCATCTCAATTATATCATTCCTTATTTTGGCCTGATTAGTTTTGAGTTCTTTTATCTTTGAAGTAATGGATTCCCTAGTGTGTTCTATGATTTTCTCAAGCCCAGCTAGTATACTTATGATTATGGTTTTAAAATTCTGGTTCAGACATCTTATTTATTTATGTATTGATTAAATCCCCAGAGGTTACTTCTTCCTGTTCTTTCTTTTGGAGTGAATTCCTCTGTCTTGTCATTTTGTCTAGGTATCAGTTTTTTTGTGTATGATTGTCAGGAAAGTCTGTTATATTACTGCTCCTGAGATTAATGGCTGTTTCAAGAAGAGTATCTATACTATTTTGGGCCTAGTACTTCAGGAGGTCTTCAGAGTGTGTCCTCTATTGTTCTGTTTTGGCTGCTCCTTCCTTCAGGTCAGTCCTCTGCAGACTCTATTCTTTCCTGCAGGGGGGTGTTCAGACCATGTCCACCATGTGACAAGTTTTTTTTAACCTTCTTTTTTTCTTTTAATAACATATAATGTATTATATGCCCCAGAGATACAGGTCTGTGAATCATCAGGCTTACATATTTCACAGCACTCACCATAGCACATATCCTCCCCAGTGTCCATAAACCAGCCACCCTATCCCTACCTCACCATGCCCCAGCAACCCTTCGTTTGTTTCATGACATTAAGAGTCTATTATGGTTTGTTTCCCACCTGATCCCATCTTGTTTCATTTTCCCCTTTCCTAACCCCCCAAACACATCCACCCTGCCTATTAAATTCCTCATATCATAGAGATCATATGATAATTGTCTTTCTCTGGTTGCCTTATTTTGTTCAGCATAATACCCTCTAGTTCCATCCACATTGTTGCAAATGGCAATATTTCGTTTCTTTTGATGACTGCATAGTATTCCATTGTACATATATACCACTTCTTGATCCATTCATATGTTGATGGACATCTAGGTTCTTTCCATAGTTTGGCTATTGTGGACTTTGCTGCTATACACATTCGGCTGCACATGCCCCTTCAGATCACTACATTTGTATCTTTAGGGTGAATACCCAGTAGTGCGATTGCTGGGTCGTATTTTCAACTTTTTGAGGAACCTCCAGAGTGTTTTCCAGAATGGCTGTACCAGCTTGCATTCCTACCAACAGTGTAGGAGGGTTCCCCTTTCTCTGCATCCTTGCCAACATCTGTCATTTCCTGACTTGCTAATTTTAGCCATTCTGACTGATGTGAGGTGGTATCTCACTGTGGTTTTGATTTGTATTTCTCTGATGCCAAGTGATGTTGAGCACTTTTTCATGCATCTGTTGGCCATCTGGATGTATTCTTTGCAGAATGTCTATTCATGTCTTCTGCCCATCTCTTGATTGGAGTCTATTCATGTCTTCTGCCCATCTCTTGATTGGAGTATTTGTTCTTTGGGTGTTGAGTTTGATAAGTTCTTTATAGATATTGGATACTAGCCCTTTATCTAATATGTAATTTGCAAATATTTTCTCTCATTCTGTCAGTTGTCTTTTGGTTTTGTTGACTATTTCCCTTGCTGTGTAAAAGCTTTTGATCTTGATGAAGTCTCAATAGCTCATTTTTGTCCTTGCTTCCCTTGCCTTTTGCAGTGTTTCTAGGAACAAGTTGCTATGGCTGAGGTAGAAAAGCTTGCTGCCTGTGTTCTCCTCCAGGATTTTGATGGATTCCTATCTCACATCGAGGTCTTTCATCCATTTTGAGTCTATTTTTGTGTGTGGTGTGAGGAAATGGTCCAGTTTCATTCTTCTGCATGGGGCTGTCCAATTTTCCCAATAGCATTTGCTGAAGAGACTGTCTTTTTTCCATTAGACATTCTTTCCTGCTTTGTCGAAGATTATTCCACCAGAGAGTTGAGGGTCTATTTCTGGGCTCTCTATTCTGTTCCATTGAACTATGTGTCTGTTTTTGTGCCACTACCATACTGTCTTGATGATTACAGCTTTGTAATAGAGCTTGAAGTCTGGAATTGTGATGCCACCAACTTTGGCTTTCTTTTTCTACATTCCTCTGGCTATTCAGGGTCTTTTCTGGTTCCATATAAATTTTAGGATTATTTGTTCCATTTTTTGAAAAAAAACTGATGGTATTTTGATAGGGATTGTGTTAAATATGTAGATTGCTCTAGGTAGCATGGACATTTTCAGAATATTTGTTCTTCCAATCCACGAGCATAGAACGTTTTTCCCTTTCCTTGTGTTTGCCTCAATTTCTTTCATGAGCACTTTCTAGTTTTCTCAGTAGAGATTCTTTGCTTCTTTGGTTAGGTTTATTCCTAGGTATCTTATGGTTTTGGGTGCAATTATAAATGGAATTGACTCCTTAATTTCTCTTTCTTCTGCCTTGCTGTTGGTGTATAGAAATGCAACTGATTTCTGTGCATTTGATTTTATATCCTGACACTTTACTAAATTCCTGTATGATTTCTAGAAGTTTTGGAGTGGAGTCTTTTGGGTTTTCTACATAAAGTATCATATCATCTGCAAAGAGTGAGAGTTTGACTTCTTTGCCAATTTGGATGCCTTTCATTTATTTTTGTTGTCTGATTGCTGAGGCTAGGATATCTAGTACTATGTTGACTAGCAGTAATAGTGGACATCCCTGCCATGTTCCTGATATTAGGAGAAAATCAGTTTTTCCCCATTGAGAATGATATTCTCTGTGGGTTTTTCATAGATGACTTTGATGATATTGAGGTATGTACCCTCTATCCCTATACTGTGAAGAGTTTTGATCAAGAAAGGATACTGTACTTTGTCATATGCTTTTTCAGGTTCTTGTTCTTTCTTTCATTAATATATTGTACCACATTGATTGATTTGTGGATGTTGAACCAACCTCGCAGTCCAGGAATAAATCCCACTAGGTCGTGGTGAATAATCCTTTTAATGTACTGTTGGATCCTACCGGCTAGTATTTTGGTGAGAATTTTTGCGTCCATGTTCATCAAGGATATTGGTCTTTTAACTCCTTTTTATTTATTTATTTATTTATTTATTTTTAAAAATTTTATATATTTATTTATTTGAGAGAGAGAGAGAGAATAAGAGAGAGGAAGAGGTCAGATGGAGAAGCAGACTCCCTTCTGAGGAGGGAGCCTGATGTGGGACCCAATCCAGGGACTCCAGGATCATGCCTGAGCTGAAGGCAGTTGCTTAACAACTGAGCCACCCAGGCGCCCTTTAACTCCTTTTTAATGGGGTCTTTGTCTGGTATTGCGATCAAGGTAATGCTGGCCTCATAAAATGAGTTTGGAAGCTTTCCTTCCTTTTCTATTTTTTGGAGCAGTTTCAGGAGAATAGGTATTAATTCTTCTATAAATGTTTGGTAGACTCCAGGGCACCTGGATGGCTCAGTGGTTTAAAGCCTCTGCCTTTGGCTTAGGTCATGATCTCAGGTTCCTGGATCGAGCCCCTCATTGGGCTCTCTGCTCAGTGGGGAGCCTGCTTCAACCCCTCTCTCTGCCTGCCTCTTGGACTACCTGTAATCTCTCTCTCTGTCAAATAAATAAATAAAATCTTTAAAAAAATTAAATAAATGTTTGGTAGAATCCCCTGGGAAGCCATCTAGCCCTGGGCTCTTGTTTGCCCAGAGATTTTTGATGACTGCTTCAATTTCCTTACTGATTATGGGTTTCAGGTTTTCTATTTCTTCCTGGTTCAGTTTTTGGTAGTTATATGTCTCTGGGAATGCATCCCATCCATTTCTTTGAGGTTGTCAAATTTTCTGGTTTATAGTTGCTCATAATATGTTCTTATAATTGTTTGTATTTCTTTGGTGTTGGTTGTGATCTCTTTCATTCATGATTTTATTAATTTGGGTCCTTTCTCTTTTCTTTTTGATAAGTGTGGCCAGGGGTTTATCAATCTTATTAAGTCTTTCAAAGAACCAGCTCCTAGTTTCATTGATTTGTTCTACTGTTCTTTTGGTTTCTATTTCATTGATTTCTGCTCTGATCTTTATTATTTCTCTTCTGCTGGATTTAGGCTTTCTTTGCTGTTCTTTCTCCAGCTCCTTTAGGTGTAGGGTTAGGTTGTATATTTGAGACCTTTCTTGTTTCTTGAGATAGGCTTGTATTGGTATATACTTTCCTCTCAGGAATGCCATTGCTGTGTCCCAAAGATTTTGAACAGTTGTGTTTTCATTTTCATTTGTTTCCATGAATTTTTTAAATTCTTCTTCAATTTCCTGGTTAACCCATTCATTCTTTAGTAGGATGGTCTTTAGTCTCCATGTATTTGAGTTCTTTCCAACTTTCCTCTTTTGATTGAGTTCTAGATTCAGAGCATCATGGTCTGAAAATATACAGGGAATGATCCTATCTTTTGGTACTGGTTGAGACCTGATTTGTGACCCAGGATGTGATCTATTCTGAAGAATGTTCAGTGTGCACTAGAGAAGAATGCGTATTCTGTTACTTTGGGATGGAATGTTCTGAACATATCTGTGATGTCCATCTGGTCCATTTTGTTATTTAAAGCCTTTATATCCTTGTTGATCTCTTGCTTAGATAATCTATTTCAGTGAGGGGGTTGTTAATGTCCCCTACTATAATTGTATTATTGTTGATGTGTTTCTTTGATTTTGTTATTAATCGGTTTATATAATTGGCTGCTTCCAGGTTAGGGGCATCGATATTTAAACTTGTTAGATCTTGTTGGACAGACCTTTTATGTCATCTCTTATTAGAGTCTTTGGCTTAAAATCTAATTTATCTGTGGCACCTGGGTGGTTCAGTTAGTTAAGCTGCTGTCTTCGGCTCGGGTTGTGATCCCAGGGTCCTGGGATCAAGCCCTGCATCAGATTCCCTACTTAGTGGAGAGCCTGTTTCTCCCTCTGCCTGGTGCTCTGCCTACTTGTGCTCTGTCTCCATCTCTCTAATAATTAAATAAAATCTTTAAAAAATTAAAAAAATCTTATTTATCTGATGTAAGGATTTCCACTCCAGCTTTCTTTTGATGTCCATTAGCATGGTAAATTGTTTCCTACGTCCTCACTTTAAATGTGGAGGGTTTTGGATCTAAAATGAGTTTCTTGGGGCTCCTGGGTGGTTCAGTGGTTAAAGCCTCTGCCTTCGGCTCAGGTCATGATCTCAGGGTCCTGGGATCGAGCCCTACATCTGGCTCTCTGCTCATTGGGGAGCCTGCTTTCTCCTCTCTCTCTGCCTGCTTCTTTCCCTACGTGTAATCTCTCCCTCTGTGTCAAATAAATAAATAAAATCTTTTAAAGAAATAAAATGAGTTTCTTGTAGACATCATATCAATGGGTCTTTTTTAAAAATCCATTCTGATACCCTCTGTCTTTAGATTGAGGAATTTAGCCCATTTACATTCAGGGTAACTATTGAAAGATATGAATTTAGAGCCTTTGTATTGCCTGTAAGGTGACTGTTACTGTATATTGTCTATGTTCCTTTCTAGTCCATTACCTTTAGCCTCTCTATATACTTAGAGGACCCCTTTTAAGATTTCCTGTAGGGCTGGTTTGGTGTTTGCAAATTCCTTTAGTTTTTCTTTGTCCTGAAAGCTTTTAATTTCTCCTTCTATTTTCAATAACAGCCTAGCTGGATGTAGTATTCTTGGCTGCATATTTTTCTCATTTAGTGCTCTGAATATATCATGCCAGTCCTTTCTGGCCTGCCAGGTCTCTGTGGATAGGTGTGCTGCCAATGTAATATCTCTACAGTTTATGTTACAGGCTTCTTGTCCTGAGCTGCTTTCAGGATTTTTTCTTTGTCACTAAACTTCTAATTTTAGTATTAGATGATGGGGTGTGGACCTATTTTATTGATTTTGAGGGGATTCTCTGTGCCTTCTAGATTTCAATGCTTGTTCCCTTCACCAAACTAGTGAAATTTTCTACAGTAATTTGCTCCAATACACCTTCCACCCCTCTCTCTCTTCCTTCTCCTTCTGGGATCCCAATATTATTCTAATATTGTGTCTTATTGTATCACTTATCTCTTGAATTCTCCCCTCATGGTCCTGTAGTTGTTCATGTTTTTCTCAGCTTCTTTATTCTCCGTCATTTGGTCTTCTACATCACTAATTCTTTCTTCTGCTTCATTTATTCTAGCAGTAAGACTCTGCATTTTTGATTGTACCTCATTAATAGCTTTTTTGATTTAAACTTGGTTAGATTTCATTTCTTTTATTTCTCCAGAAAGGGATTTTATTTCTTCAGAAATCTATTCTCTAGTATTTTTGTGCTTTTTTTGAGCCCAGCTTGCACCTTGATAATCGTCATTCTGGACTCTAGTTCTGACATATTACTGTCAGTACTGCCTCTTGTTCTTTTTTTTTTTTTTTTTGTGGTGAGTTTTTCTACCTTGTCATTTTATCCCAGTAAGAATTGATGAATGTGGGGCACCTGGGTGGCTCAATGGTTTAAGCCTCTGCCTTTGGCTCAGGTCATGATCTCAGGGTCCTGGGTTTGAGCTCTGCATTGGGCTCTTTGCTTATCAGGGAGCCTGCTTCCTCCTCTCTCTCTGCCTGCCTCTCTGCCTTCTTGTGATCTCTCTGTCAAAGAAATAAAATGTTTTTTTTTTTTTAAAAAAAGAATCGACGAATGAGAGAACAAAGTACTAAAAGGGTGGCAGTGACCCCAGAAAAATATACACTAACCAAATCAGAAGAGAGCCAAAACTAGGGGGAGAAGAAGGGGGGAAAAATTAAAAAATAAAAAATAAAAATACATATATTAGACTGGTGAATAGAATAGAGCCACCCACTTGATTTTGGGTGTATTCTGGTCTTTTAGTAGAAACTACCTGAAGAAATTTTAAGGAAAGAAAAATTTATATATATAGAAAAATAAGGTTAAACACAATGAAGGGATGAAATATGACTGTAAAGATGAAAACTTAAAAAGATTCTAAAAACGGAATTGATAAGAAGTTGGTTGGAAAAAGAAAAAAAAATAGGAGAGAATATGATCAGGCTGGAGACTAGAACAAAGCCATGTGCTAAATTTAGGGTACATTTTGATCTATTAGAAGAAATTGTATCCCAAAATTTTAAGGAAAATAAAACCTATATGTATACAAAAAATAAGGCTAAATACAATGAAGGGATACAATATAACAATGAAAATTTAAAAGATTTTTTTTAAAAAGTATTGATACGATAAAATAGTTAAAAATTTTAAAATAGGAAAGAGGAAAAGTTAAAAAAAAAAGAGTAAGAAAGGGGTGCCTGGGTGGCTCAGTTGGTTAAGCGACTGCCTTCAGCTCAGGTCATGATCCCGGAGTCCCGGGATCGAGTTCCATATCGAACTCCCGGCTCTGCGGGAGGTCTGCTTCTCCCTCTGACCTTCTTCTCCCCTCTCATTCTCAGTCTCTCTCTCTCTAATAAATAAAAATAAAATCTTAAAAAAAAGAGTAAGAAAAAAATAAAATTCAAAAAATTAACTTTGTAAGACTAAAGGATCATGGGAAAAAAATCCTGAATTCTATGTGTTGCTTTCCCCTAGCTCTGGAGTTCTGCAGTTCTAATTGATCAGTGAACTTTGTCTTAGCTGGATGTTCTTGCTGATCTTCTGGGGGAGGGGCCTATTGCCATGATTCTCAAATGTCTTCGCCTGAGGCAGAATTGCTTCCTTGTCAGGGGCCAGACTAAGTAATCTGCTTGGGTTTGCTCTCAGGAGCTTTTGTTCCCTGAATGCTTTCTGTACAGCTTTGGAGGATGGGAATGAGGATGATGGCCTCCCAATCTCCAGCCCATAGGACCTGAGAACTCAGGTCCCCACTCCTCAATGCACCCTCAGAGAAAAGCAGTCAGTCCTTCCTGTCTCCCTGGTCTCTAGCCGCACTCCAAGCTCAGCCAGCCTGCGACAAATTGTTTCTATCTCTGGTCACGTCCCTGTTTGGAGTCTCCAAACCCAGCAGATTCCTGCATCATGCTCCCATGCTACTCCTTCCAGAGGAGGAAGGAGGGAGTCTCTCCAAATCTGCTGGCCCCTCCCCCCACAGTCTCTCTTCCCGTGGCTTTGGATTCACTTTTCCGCACATCTTACCTTCCAGAAAGTGGTAGCTTTTGTGTTCTTAGAATTGCTGCTCTTCTCTTTTATCTCCTGTTGAGTTTGTAGATGTTCAGAATGGTTTGATAACTACCTAGCTGAACTCCTGGGACCAGATATTTTGGTCTCCTACTCCTCCACTATTTTGCTTCCTCCCCCTCACCATGTGGTAAGTTTTAACTAGGTGTGTTTTGGTCTGCTTGTTAAAAGAAGTTAGATAAAACCAAACCAAACAAAGCAAAAAACACCAAAGAAGCTAGATCTTATTTCCCCTGGAGCTGAAGCTTTGTAGTACTCTATGATCAGTAGAAGACTTGGTGCATGTGAGGGGTTTGTGCTGGGCTTCTGGGGGAGGGGTCTTCTGCACTGATTCTCAGGCCGGCTTGCTTTAGTGAAGATGCACCTGCAGGGCATGGGGGGCAGGACTTGGTAAGCAGTTCCAGCCTCCACTGAGGGGGTGCTGTGTTGCTCACTGAAGTGTGTCAGTGCTGATGGGTGGGGGAGGGAAGAATGGTGCCCCTTGCTCTCTTGTCCTGGGAGTAGGGAATTCACACCTACCACTCTTCAGGGAACCCTCACAGAAGAGTAAGCTGTCACCCCTCTTGTGTCCCCAGCTTCTATCATAGCCTTGACTTCACCCTGTTTGTGTCTGAACTATCTGCCTTCCAGGTGGCACTGTATTCTTGTGTTTTGTCCTAAGTGTGTGGCTGGGTTTCAGAACTTCAAATTTTAGGGACCCGAGCTGACCCTCTGTGGGAGGGTCTTGCTGTGCTGTGGCTGGGGTTGGTTTGTCCCAGAAAAGTGGTTGCATGACCACACAGTGGTTCGGAGTTTATGGTAAACCACAGCAAAAACTGGTACCAAGTTTTGCTTCCCTCAGCCAATATCTTTGTTCCTATGTGAACAGGGCAGCACGTTGGCATGGCCAGTTCTTTTGTCCCTGGAGAGGCTGTGCCACCTTTTCCAAATGCACTCCAAGCAGAGGAACTGTTTCTCCCTGTGTGACCCAGGGGATCCCCAGACCATGCTGCCTGCTCCCAGGCCTCTGCACCCTTTCCCCACTGGGGCACTGCTAAACCAACCAGACATAACCCCCAGGGATGGCGTAGACTTCTACAACTTCAGACTTTGAGCTCTGCTGCTTATAAAAACTTGTGATGGTCAGGCCCTCTCCTTTTCTCAGCCAATGATTTTGGGGAAGAGGTGTGTGTGTGCGTGTGTGTGTGTGTGCATTTCTCTGCATGCTGCTTTCACTCTTCCTCTCTCTCTCTCATATTTTCTCTCTTGCTCCTCTCCCCATGATCAAAGCTCCCTCCCTTCCACAGCACCTGCAATTCTTTTTAGGCCCAAAGCAACTCTTCACAGCTCCTACCATCCACCATGAGACCATTTTTAACCTGCAGATGTGCAGTTTGTTCTCTTAGTCCTCAGATCAATCTTATGGATGTTCAGAATGATTTAATATTTATCTAGTTATGTTTGAGGGATGATACAAGCTTAGGGTCCCCCCACTTGTTCACCATCTTAACTCCTAGCCTCTTTTGGCTAAAGTTAAGATAGACTATATATACTGGAAGTGTAGTTATAAGTCATCCAGTTTAAAGCTTCCATTTCAAAGTTTCCATTGAGGAGACAATATGGGAGTAAAGTAACTTTCTCAAGGTAAACCAGTGAATTGCTAAAAGAGCTAGAATTTTGTTTTCTTTTTAGAGACAATTACCTTAAACCAGGCTGTGTCCTATCCCACTATAGGTATGTTTATCTTTGAAGGCAAGTTGTCCATTAAAATCCTCTTTCAAAATATGCAAAAGTAGAGAGATAATATATTAGCATTTAGTTTTTCAGAAATTCACAAGTCTTTAGCATCTTTTGCATAGCATCAAGTGATTGGGTGAGAGTCTGGCTAGAAGGGGAGAATTAGAAAGGTGCTTAAAGCTACTCAGGAGATGACCTTACATGTAAGGTTATAATCTATGAAGGTTTAAGCCCACTCTTACTTACTCAGGAATAGCCACTCAGGCTTCTAACTAGCCAGATCACACCTCTGTTTTGCTGTTTACCTTCTAGGTATTTTTCTGGTACTTTGCTAGCTGCTTAATATATGATAAAAGCATTGGTGAGAGGGATTATAATAATTGGCTCGATATATGTCTTGTGATCATCTGTGAATACATGTTTTATCCATTAGTTGGTCATTGAATAAAGTGTCATTTTAGTGTTTTGCTGAAAAGACACATGCTATAAGGGTGATTTAAATATTTTCTTTGCAATAATCCTTTTTGCAGCATAGAATTGAGTATGTTTACTGGGTGTACAGATGTAGGTACATTTTTGTACATTCTCAGAGTTGTGTTGACTTTGCACAACATGATTCCTTGATGTTAACAAACAAGGTAATTTCTTCTCCTTAAGGGATCTAGGATAACCCAACTTCAATTTCATTGGAACTGTTGGGATTCCCTGATTTTATAATTCAAGAATTGTATTGCTTCCAGCTCTTCTTGAACAAGCCTTGAAATGTTGCCAAGTGGCCGCTCATTGGTAAAGTGGCCTTTGCTGGCATGGTAGATACTTTGATCAACCTGACTGACAAGTTTCTTTTCTGAGGAAGCTAAAAAGATTACTTAAGAGAAAGGCTACTGCATGACTAGATGGTCGGCTCTCAACTTAGAAAGATTTTTATTGGATATATGCTGAAAGAGAGAAGTTATAAAAGCTGCATTATGGCTCCATTGCACTTTGCAGTTTCTTATAAGAAGGACTAGAAGGGTCCATCCTTCAACTGAAGTACTCAGGTTGGGCCTGAAAGGCTTGGTTAATGGATATACAATAGGAATCATTTGCATTTTAGTATAAGTTAGCTTATTAGCAGTGGTGGGAGCTGTTTGGGAGGGTTCCTGCGGGAGAAACAATTCTCTCATTCTCTTGAGATCACTGGATTTACAATGGAAAGTTATTTCATCTTTTATATACTCTTGGTAATATGATAATACAGTCAAATTGTTTACATGCTTTTTATTCTTTTATTCTTTGCTGTGACAGTTGTCTTTCTTAGTCAGTAGTTTTACATAATTAAAAATGTTGTGAGCTTTAAATAGGAGACACAATCAGACAGACTTGAGCTCTCTTTGAAGAATACCTGGCTATCTTTGAACAATCACCTGACTTTTGAGTCAAGCGGTAGCCCCCAACTTGCCCATACTCTGTCTAAAATCAGACTGTTATGGCATTTAATTAGTCACCAATGTCTGGAATTAAATTCACTCTCTGAATTAACTGGAGTGATCAGACATTCTAGTTTGCCTGTTTGCCTGGGGACAGTTATAGTTTATACCTGCTGTCCTAGTGTAATTATTAATAGCTGCCAATTTTATCCTAAAAGAAATTATGGAACCCTACATCAAAAACTAATGAAAACTGTATGGTGACTAACCTAACCTAATAAAATAAAAAAGTAAGCAACAAAGTATATGATTATCCTGTGTGCTGGCTGCTGTTCTATGGTGCCACCTTGTAAGAAAATACCCTGCTGATTCTGGTTATTCTTTCCTTCACTGTATGGCAGAAGGGAGCAAAGAATGACAAGCTGACAGGTTGCAGTCACTGGAGAGAAACTCTACTATTCACTAGCTTTTAAGATAATCTTCACTGCCTCAGAACAGGGTAATTCATGGGAGCTCTTTCTTTTCTATTATTGCTTCCAACCTGAAGTGCAACTTTGGTTTCAAAGGCTCTGCATTAAGGAGACTCCTGACCATTTTAAGTGTCTTTGAAACATGACATCAAAGAGCCCCTTTCCTGCTCATTTCACTCCCAGTACTAGCTCATTTCAGGTTTCTCCAAATTTCTAGAAATTCTCTTTAGGAGAACTGTTCTCAAAAACAACAAGACCAGGCTTCATTTGTCTCTAAGGTAGCCCAAAAATCTTTACCTGGAGCAATGTTTTTAAAAATGTGCTATGTCACACACACACACATACACACACATGCAAACCCAGACAAACCAAGAAAATACACACACTAAAAACTCATTTTCTTTTGGGTCTCCAAGAGTAAACTGGGATATTTTTATAAAGACTACTTTCCATCAGGATAACGTAGACTCTTCCTGTGTTAGTGGTATCTATTTTTTTTTATTTTATGCAATACGTTTAATGCCAATCATCTGTCTTCCTCAGGTAGTAAGCTCAGCTTATAAAGAATAGCTCCAAACAGGTAAAATGTAGAAAAAGTTTCTGAAAAGCACAAACCTCTGCACCTATGTGAAGAATGGCATCACTACGGATTAAAAGGGACTGTGTACATATATACAATGGAATATTATGCCTCCATCAGGAAGGATGAATACCCAACGTTTGTATCAACATGGACGGGACTGGAAGAGATTATGCAGAGTGAAATAAGTCAAGCGGAGAGAGTCAATTATCTTATGGTCTCACATGTGGAGCATAAGGAAAAACATGGAAGGCATTGTGAGAAAGAAGGGAAGGGTGAATGGGGGGAAATTGGAGGGGGAGATGAACCATGAGAGACTGTGGACTCTGAGCAACAATCTGAGGGTTTTGGAGGGGGGGATTGGGCAAGGCTGGTGGTAGGTACTGAGGAAGGCACATATTGCATGGAGCACTGGGTGTGGTGCATGAACAATTAATCTTGTAACACTGAAAAAATAAAATAAAAGTATTTGGAAATAAAGTAAAATAAAATAAAATAAAATAAAAGGGATCTGTGAATGACAGCAGTGACGGCAGCTTGGATAAACTCTTTAGCTTGGTACCAAGAAGGGTAAAGCTTCATGTTGGGGGCAGTGATGTTTAAGACAGATATTCCTGGCATCCCAAAATCTTTTGGCTAGATGGAATGTGAATTTCTTATTTGTCCTCTCTCTCCATCTCTCTCTCTCTCCCAATTCTCTCCTCTCTCACTTCTTTTTTTCCTCCTTTCCTCTCAATGTAACATCAGCCATAATTAAATCCTCAAATACTGGAAGTGAACAACATTTCGATATTATAGATTGAAATTCATTGGGATTTGGATTGAGGGGGTAAAGGTACTCAACACAGTTGATCTTAAGACAAAGCTTTTGGATCTGGCACTAAAGAGATGGCAAAGCTTGTGCAAAAAAGGGTTATAGGGTGTATAATCTTGGGAATTTTAGAGCTTGAAGGGATTTTAGATACCATCTAACTGATTTTTGATTGTAATAAACCAATAATATTAAAAAATCAAAATAAAAGATAAAAAAAGACTTGCTAACTTTGAATTTCCCAAATAGAGACATTATAAAAGAAAAATATTACCATTTCTATTACCACCAGATAATAAAATAATGGCCATTTGTGGTCCTATACCAATAAGTCCATAAGTTCAAAATTCTAAAAACTGAGTAAATTTATCTTTTTTTTCTCCCCAAATATGTTTATTTTAATTTTTCAGTGTTACGAGATTGATTGTTCATGCTCCACACCCAGTGCTCCATGCAATACATGCCCTTCTCAATACCCACCACCAGGCTCACCCACCCCCCCGTCCCCTCCAAAACCCTCAGTTTGTTGCTCAGAGTCCACAGTCTATCCTGGTTCATCACCCCCTCCGACTTCCCCCCATTCACCCTTCCCTTCCTTCTCACATTGCCCTCCATGATTTTCCTTATACTCCACATGTAAGTGAGACCATAAGATAATTGACTCTCTCTGCTTGATTTATTTGACTCTGCATAATCTCTTCTAGTCCTGTCCATGTTGATACAAAAGTTGGATATCATCCTTTCTGATGGAGGCATAATATTCCATTGTATAGATGTACCACATCTTCCTTATCCATTCATCTGTTGAAGGGCATTTTGGTTCTTTCCACAGTTTGGCTATTGTGGCCACTGTGGCTATGAGCATTGGCGTATATGTGGCCCTTCTTTGTACTGCATCTGCTTCTTTGGGGTAAACACCGAGTAGTGCAAGGGCAGGGTCATAAGGTAGCTCTATTTTTAATTTCCTGAGAACTCTCCATACTGTTTTCCAAAGTGGCTGCACTAACTTGCATTCCCACCAACAGTGGAGGAGGGTTCCCCTTTCTCCACATCCTCTCCAGCATTTGTTGTTTACTGTCTTGTTGATTTTGGCCATTCTAACTGGTGTAAGGTGGTATCTCAGGGTGGTTTTGATTTGAATCTCTCTGATGGCTAAAGATGATGAACATTTTTTCATGTGTCTGTTAGCCACTTGTATGTCTTCTTTGGAGAAGTGTCTGTTCATGTCTTCTGCTCATTTTTTGATGTGATTATCAGTTTTGTGAGTGTTAAGTTTGAGGAGTTCTTTCTAGATCTTAGATATCAGACCTTTGTCTGTAGTGTCATTTTCGAATATCTTCTCCCATTCTGTGGGTTGCCTGTTTGTTTTGTTGACTGTTTCCTTTGCTGTGCAGAAGCTTTTTATCTTGATGAAGTCCCAAAAGTTCATTTTCACTTGTGTTTCCTTTGCCTTTGGAGACATGTCCTGAAAGAAGTTGCTGTGGCTAATATAGACGTTAGTGCCTATGTTCTCCTCTAGGGTTTTGATAGATCCCTGCCTCACATTGAGATCTTTTATCCATTTCGAGTTTATCTTCGTGTATGGTGTAAGAGAATGGTCAAGTTTCATTCTTCTACATATAGCTGTCCAATTTTTCCAGCACCATTTATTGAAGAGACTGTCTTTTTTCCACTGGATATTTTTGCCTGTTTTGTCAAAGATGATTTGACCATAGAGTTGTGGGTCCATCTCTGGGCTCTCTATTCTGT
>CM052801.1:62357030-62379927 GCA_028533885.1 Nasua narica | reverse complement strand
CCTTGTTTCTATAGGTGGAAAATTTCTGTTCTAAGTCACTCATTTGTTCTTTCTGCTTCTATAAAACCCCCTTTAATATTTCCTGGAGTGCCGGCTTGGTGGTCACATACTCTTTTAATCCTTGCCGGTCTTGGAAGCTCTTTATCTCTCCATCCATTTTGAATGATAGCCTTGCTGGATAAAGTATTCTTGGCTGCATGTTCTTGTCATTTAGTGCCCTGAATATATCATGCCAGCCCTTTCTGGCTTGCCAGGTTTCTGAGGACAGGTCTGACGTTATTCTGATGGGCTTTCCTCCGTATATAAGAAATCTCTTTCCCCTAGCTCCCCTCAGGACCTCCTGTCTAAAATTGTAACTTGCACATTTTAATATTATGTGCCTTGGTGTTTTTCTTGATTTATTGATCATTGCAGGGGTCCTTTCAACCTCTAGGACATGAACACTTGTTCCATTCCCCAGATTGGGGAAATTCTCATGTAGAATTTGGTCAGCTATATCTTCTAGGCTTCTGTCCTTCTCTACCCCCTCTGGGATGCCAGTGATTCTGACGTTGCAGCGTCTGAGTAAATTTATCTTAATGAAAAATTTACTTCACTGTCTTACTTACTTTTGCTTAGGAATGACTGATAAATATTTTGTCACTGACTGGTACCTGTCTATGGATTGCTATTTGGGGACAGTTATTTTAGTCCAACTATATTCATTTTAGAGTTGAATAAATGGAGGCCCAGAGAAGGAAGGTAATTTGTGTAGGGACCTACAACTGGTTAATGATAGAGGTGAGCCTAGAATATGGATCTTATAAGTCTGGTTCATGATTCTTTACAGTCTTAGCATTGAACATGAAGTGAGAAGGATTTTTTTTTATGTGGGAGTCCATATATTATGACAAAAGTTTTAATAAAACATGATTTTTTTTCTTACAGCAGATGCTACTGCAAACTCTAGCTTAATAAATTTGTCTGGAGCAAGCTATGTAAGTTTTGTTCTATGCCTATCTGTATAAAGAGATTAATGCAATTTGAGATATACAGCTGGTTGCATTGATTTAATTTATTATTCCATTATCCAGTTGACTTTATAAGAATAAGTAGAGGGAGAAGTTAAATACAAAGAATGGTTTCCTTGGTCAAAAGGTTGTGAAAATTGTTTAAATTTTATTAACGTCTAAATATGAAACCTTGGGCGCCTGGGTGGCGCAGTTGGTTGAGCGGCTGCCTTCGGCTCAGGTCATGATCCCGGAGTCCCGGGATCGAGTCCCACATCGGGCTCCCAGCTCCATGGGGAGTCCGCTTCTCACTCTGACCTTCTCCCTTCTCATGTTCTCTCTGACTCTCTCTTTCCTAATAAATAAATAAATAAAATCTTAAAAAAAAATTTAAATATGAAACCTTGCCAGGGGCTTTAGGACAATTTTTTTTTTTTAGCACAAATTTTTTTGTGAAGAGGCTTTCTCTTCATGTTATTTTCAATATGTGTTGCTTTAGAGTCAGTTGTGCTACTCAGTGTTTACCCCAAAGAAGCAGATGCAGTACAAAGAAGGGCCACATGTACCCCAATGTTCAGAGCAGCAATGGCCACAACCGCCAAACTGTGGAAAGAAGCAAAATGCCCTTCAACAGATGAGTGGATAAGGAAGATGTGGTACATATATGCAATGGAATATTATGCCTCCATCAGAAAGGATGAATATCCAACTTTTGTATCAACATGGACGGGACTAGAAGAGATTTTGCAGAGTGAAATAAGTCAAGCGGAGAGAGTCAATTATCTTATGGTCTCACTTACGTGTGGAGTATAAAGAAAATCATGGAGGGCAATGTGAGAAGGAAGGGAAGGGTGAATGGGGGGAAATCAGAGGGGGTGATGAACCAGGAGAGACTGTGGACTCAGAGCAACAAACTGAGGGTTTTGGAGGGGAGGAGGTGGAGGGGTGGGTGAGCCTGGTGGTGGGTATTGAGAAGGGCACATATTGCATGGAGCACTGGGTGTGGAGCATGAACAATCAATCTTGTAACACTGAAAAATTAAAATAAATGTATTTGGGGAAAAAATAGAGTCAGTCAGTGAATCCAGTTGCTATGTGGATCCTCAAATGCACAAATTTACATTGCATAACAATCGACTCCATATGTGCCACCTTTATCTAGGAAAATCATGAAGAGGAGGGTGTGAAGGGGCACACATCCTCACTATTATCAGTATTCATACCACAACCTACAGATCACTGGGAACTCAGTGCTGTCAGTTGCCCATTTGTCAAGTCCAAGTCTGGTTTATATGACCAACTATGTACACCTAGTTACAGTTTAAAAGGTGATCGGGCTTAGAGAATAGAGGTGGACCGTGATGGCATTTCTTTTCAGAGTAATCTATTGCCTATGTGAGACTATGTGAAGGATTCCAGAAAGTGTTCAGTATCCCCAAATAATGGTCCTATCACTTGTGGCTCCTTCCTTTGGGATAAAAAAGTATTTGTTCCTTATCAGTGGTAGTTCCCAGAGAAGGGAGGGGAAAGGCACTGTATCAACTTTTATCACTTTAGTCTAGAATTTGTTCACAGACTTTTCAAGGAATAGTTGTTCAGAAGCCAGCTGAAAAAAGTAAATTACTGAAGTAAAGAGGAAGTGGTGGGGGGGCTCAAGGGGGCTGTTTGGAGTGATGAAGGCTGTGGGTGCTGTAATGTCTCTCTTCATCATCACAGGGATAGGAAGAAGAATTGGGAGCTTGGTTAGGGGTTATGAGGGTAGGAAGGAGTTCTTTAAAACACAGGCTACAAAGGCTATATAGGTACGACCCATTTTCTATCACCAAATTGTTTCCATTACCTCAAAACACTGTTAGGAGGTTCACTTTACTCATTTATATTTACAAGCAGGGAGAGGAATAGGGCCTCATAGGAAGGTCCAAATGACTTCAGAAAGGGTTATGTGCTCTTGAAATGAGGGTGAGAGGAGGGTGGTATAAGGAGTAATGTTGATATTGATAGCAATTGAAATCTTCCAGAGAGGTAGTCAACCATTTATTCATAAAACAGTGGGTTAAATGGTACCTGGTGCTTTATAGTTTATGAAATACTCCTACACCTTACAGTTTATCATATACTATTTCATTTGATTATTACTCCATATGGTAGCTAAGGCAGGGATTATTTTTCTTATTCTACAGATGAGAAAACAGATATTACTTAATTTCAAATGACTCGTCCAAGGTCAAAAGGCTAATATGTGGTTGAACTGGGTCTAGAATCCAGGTATTCTCAATCCAAATCCTGTGTTTTCCCAGTAAATGTTGTTAACATTCGGTTTTCTGAAGCCTTAATATTTTTTAGAATTCAAGGATTCATTTACTTGTTAAATGTTTGATAGTATACTTTGCATAAAATTGTATGAATAGAATCCACCCCCACAAAGGTCTTATACAAATACTGTCTGAGGAAATGAATAGTAATTGCCAGAGGAACAGGTTAAGCTAGATGATTAGGAATTTAGAGAAGGTCATAAAATCATAGCATCTTCACAACTTGGAGGCATTACTCAGGATAGCTCCTCCAACAACAGACTCCAAAAAACAATTTTCTTTTTCATATCCTTCACAGTGGGTGTCCAGTTTCTGTTTAAATTTTTCAAGTGTTGGGGTGGAGGGTTAAGCAGGTGACTCAACCGTGTGTATGGGATGGGCATGGTGGATTGTGTGTGTATTAGATTCATTGGTGGAACTTCTTCAAATTACATATACCCCTCACCACTCCTTAGGTCTTGTTCCTTTCTTTCTGGGCAGAGATGTTATGTTACTTGATGCCAAACTTTCTGTTCTCAGTGCAAATGTCCCCAGGTCCTTCAGCTACTTACCATATACTACGTTTTCTGTACTCTTTCACCATTCTAGTTAATTTATTCTGAATTTAATCTAGTTTGTAAATGTTTCCTTTAAAATATTGAAAAATAATACCACAGATGTGGTTGGAGCGGAACAGGGTGTGATGGGATCATTGTTTTTTGTGAACTGGACAAAATACAGTTTTTGTATATATCTTCTCCCAATTGCAGTCAAATATTTAGTAGTCAAATCCCACTGCTGGCTCATATTGATCTTGAGGCCAACTAAAATCCCCAGGTCTATGCCACACAAACTGTTGTCAGAACTAGTCTCTCCCTATCCTATACTTATGAAATCAATATTTTGAACCTAAATGCTGGATTTAACAAATATTTCAGTTAAGTTGAGTCTTTTTGGTTTAGACATTTTATTCTGGTTTATTGAGATCATTTTGAATCCTGATTAGGTTGCCCATCCTATTGACTATTCCTTCTAAGCTTTGTGTAATGCTCATATTTTACAGTTTGCCTTCTGTATTCATTTGGGTTGGTATAAAGCTTTCTGTTTAAGAGGATAGTGGGGATTAAAGAAGGCTTCATGGAGGAAGTAGATTTTGTGTTAGGGTCCTGGTGGGAATTCCCTTATGCTCAAAGGACATGAGATTTTCCCAATTGGGAGAAAGCTTAAAATGAGAACTGTTTTTTCATTTATTCATTCATTGACTGAATATTTACTGAACTCTCATCATATCCTGAACACTGTCTAATTATGCTGGAGATATGAAAGTCATGGTAACTGCTTTTAGAAAGCTTATAGTATAGTTGGCTAACTATAAAATCTAGCTCATAACTACTAGACTATATAGTCAGAGAAGGCAATATTTCCAAATCATAACTTTACTCTTTTTGTGTCTATGAAAGTTCAAATACGGTTATTTTTAATTTGATTCAACAAATACTTATTTACTAGGCATTGTGCTAGGTACTGAGATACAGTGGTAAAAAAGAAACACATTGTCTCTATTGAGCTTACACTTTAATACAAATGATTAAGCAAGAAAATAAACAATTATTATCAGTGTGATATATGTTCTTTGACAGGGATAGTGCATGATGTTCTAATCACATATAGCAGTATCAACCAGACAAGACTTGTGGAGAAGGGGTGGTCAGGGAAAGCTTTTTGACAGAATGACATTTTAGATGAGAAAGATGATTTTTTTAGAGATTTTATTTACTTGAGAGAGAGAGAGAGAGAGAGAGAGAGTGCACACATGAGCAGGGGGAAGGGTTACAGGGAGAATCAGACTCCCTGCTGATCAGGGAGCCTGACAGGGGACTCGTTCCAGGACCCTGGGATCATGACCAGAGCCGAAGGCAGATGCTTAACTGACTAAGCCACCCAGGCACACAAGAAAGATGATTAAGAGTAAAACAAGTGAAGTAGCAGGATAATAATATCCTAGGCAAAGGAAATAACTGATGTGAGGTCTTGAATGAATGAAAGAGTACAGAACATTGGAACAACTGGAAGATGTTCTTTGGGCTGGAGCAAAGAGTGAGGGGTTGGGGATTGCTGTTAAGGAAATTTGGTCTGTCTTAGTTTAGGGTACTAAGTTGTCGTATGACACCCCCTCTTTATTTCTAGGGAGATCCTATGGAAGACAGATTGCTACGTAAACACTGTTTAACAACTTTGAGGAGATGATATCATAAAATGAGTTACCCTTTCCTAAAGACTTACTGTCTGGTTGCAGCTGTAATAAAATTAGAGAAATCCTTCACTTTTCCAAGAACTTTACTTACTTTAATGTTTACTTTAACATGTGGGATATTTTTTAAACATATTTTTATAAATTGGCCCTTTGAATCAATCTTGCTAAGCTGTTTGATGCTGGCGATGAAGCTCATTCTTTATAAGCACTGCTTCTGCTTACATTATTGAAATAAAAACTGCAATTGCTTTATGGCAAAAATAAGCCTATTGTGATTAAAAGTAAATAATAAGCATGACTGTGCCATACAGGCACACTAAATATTTCAACGTAGGGGCTAGGAACTCAGGTTTTCATACAGTAGAGGTAAGTTAATCTAACCATTTGATTCTTTGCAAAGTGTTTTGAAAGGGAGCAGATTTTTGTAAAAACAAAAAAGGTTAATGTGAAGGAGACTTTAAAAACCTATTTGAGGTATGACCCAGTGAAGAGGTTCTCATGGGATCATGGCTAAAATAAAGGATTCTGGAATTTGGGTAGATGCTTAAGGCAGGTGAATTGAAGGGCTGACTAGGTAAATTTGGTTATTTTAGGAGAAAAATATTATGTTCAGTTAAAAAATATGAGACTTGTTTTTCTCCCCTGGCATGGCACATTTGAAGGTCTTTGAGAATCTGAGGCCTTATTACATCTGGTGAGTCTTATACCTGGAACATAGCTTATGGCTACAGCTTGTGCCTTATAGTTGGAACATAGCTTGTGGTGTACTAGGGGGCAGATGCCACAGCTTCATTTTTGCTAGAATGCCAAGTCAGGTTTACCTCTAAATAGAGGATAGAGAATTTATATTTTATACTTTATATGTGAAAATATTAAATAATACTCTAATAATGACAGAAAAGATTCACTGATCACTTAGTATATGCCAAACACTATGCCAGATAATTTACACATATGATCCCTTTTAGTTCATACTATAATTTTATGAGGTATTTATGAGGTATTACCTACATTTTAATGTGGGTAATAATGTTAGTAAATGTTAGAGAAATGTTAGTAAATGTTAGAGAAAAGCAAGGATACAGAGATAAGTACATTATCCAAGATCCCACAACTAGCAGTGTTAGAAGTGGGGTTTTTCTGGGTCTTTCCAGTGCTAAGCTCATTTTGGTAATCATTATGTTGTCCTTTCACCACCAAATCCCAGAGAAAGGGATTCTTGAGATGATGTGTAACCTCCTTTTAGTCAATAGGTCAATAGTAGTGCTGAAAGTTGTCACTTCCTTTCTCAACCTCTTACATAGCTGAGAGGCAGCACTTGACATTCGAAAGGGCATAGGTTTTGCATTCACACAGACCTGGTCTAATCCTTCTTGTACAATTTAAAGCTACGTAAGCATAAATAAGTGACTTAACCTCCCTGTCAGTTGCCAAATCTGTAAAGTAAAGGTCATGATGTCTACTTTGCAAGGCTGTTTTAAGGATTAAATGCAACAAGACAAGCAAAATGTGTAATACAGACTCTATCGGATCACAGGTACCCAATAATGGTGGCTGTTTCAGTAATTAGAGGTGGTCCAATTAGATTATTGAGTTGTCAGATGTTCTGGTGATGGGTACTTAACATCTTTATTCAGAGCCAAGGGGATAAAAACAGCAACTGTATGTAGCTCTTTAAGGTCCAGTTCAATGTGTGGCTTTTAATCTCTCCTACCTCTAACTGCTACATCCAATAGATTAGCCTTAATGTAAGTAATAGAAATTGATATTCCCAAGTTGTGGTATTAACCTAAACTCGATTAAAGCACCGTATTGCATTACTGCATTCCTCCAACCATTTGTGATTGCACATCACTCAGATAGATGCTGGTTTTCATGGCTTTATTTCAAAGCAACACATTTCATACATGGAAATCAAATTGCAGTGCAGAGGGAGACATGGTGAGAAGTTACTTGTAGGTTCAGAAAAACAGAGTATCCTTAATTTATACCCCATTCATAATACACAACCATTTGTTCAGCAAGAACCTCTGCTGCATTTACACTGTAAATTATTTGCTGGAAATCTGAACTATAGAAAAACTGAATTCAATTTCCTTGAATTCAGTAGGAGTAAAGCCACTTATTTTCATTCTTTTGTCTGGGAAAGTAAATCCTTAGTACAGTGCATTTCCCACATAGTCAGGGTTTGTTGGTTATTTATGTTTCAGTGTTGAATTTTCATCCCCCTGCTTTTTTATCAAAAGCAATTATGAAGCCACAGTTATGAAAATAATGAGTACACAGATACATGGTTCAACATGTCTGGATTATGACTCTTCGGCCGATTCAAATAAAGCTCTGGGGTTAATTTCTTTATATGTAATTTGCAATTTGTCCTCTTTGGCCCTATATATGCTAAGAATCAGTATTGTTACACAGCCCTGCCTTCCATGTCCTTTGAGGTTTGAATATGATGAATAAAACAAAAGGATGAGGAAAAAAACTGAGGGTAAAGGTTCCAGGAAAAAAGAATCTCAAGGTGATTCATACAGCTGAGCCTCAGAGGAAGAACCTGGCTCCTACCTGCACAAACACTGACAATTGTTTGGAAAATGTCACCAAGTCAAGAATACTTAGGAGGACGAGGGAAGGTTCATTTCTACCAGTGAACAAAAGGACTTGGGAAATTCTGAAATGATCCTCAGCCATTGAAATTAGTCCCAAAGAACAGTACATGTTCTATTTCTCAGTAGAATCATATGACAGGAAGCATAAAATCCAACAGCAAACAAAAACCAGTTAGGAGACTTGAAGGGGATAATGCATTTGAACACCCAGCATAGTGACTGACCAAGCACACACTCAATGAAAGTTAAAAGTTCTATTGAGAACTTTGTATTGGCACAGCATTATGCTAAAATGTTATCAAGAAGCTTAAGGTATAGTATTAAACCTTATGATAAGCTTTATCTTATCATAAACTGGGTGAGACAGGACCCACAGATGAAGAGAAAAGCAGCAATATGAGGCAGTATAGGTAAGTGTCAAATGATGGATGCAAACAATGAGGAAGTAAGATAGCATTTGCTGAGCATTTACTGTGCCATTGATTCCTCATAACAATCATAAGAGGTTGGTGCTATCATTATTTCTATCTTACTGATGAGTCAACTGAAGTTCAGAGCAGTAGAGTAATTCTGTCCTAGTTATACAGGTAGTAACTGACATATCTGGGATTTTCCCCCTGCTCCAAATTCTGTATTCTTCTGTGGTATGTACTATACTTTTTTCTGTGGTCAAACAAAAATTAATCCCTCTTTATCACACATTATTTGCTAGACTCCTTTTTAAGTACTGTACATATAATATCATTATAGTGTAGAGGTTAAGGTCATGGACTCCCTAGATTTAATTCTTCTCTCCACCCATCAGCTGTGTGACCTTAATCTCTCTGTGCCTCAGAAGCAAGTGAATTAATACATGCAACATACTTATAAAAGAGTTTGGCACATTGTAAGTCAAACATAAGTGATGATTGTTACTATTTTTGTTATTTAATACTTTTAAATCTTTATGAAGTAGGGACTATGGTTATGTTCACTTTACAGTTGAGGGAGCTGAGCCTTAGAGGGAGGAAATGGCTTTTCCAAAGTTACCTGGGTGGCAAATTCTGGATCTGACATTCATGTATAAGCTTGTTGACTCTAAACTTCTTTTTTCTCACCATGCCACATTGCTTTCCTAAGTGCCATAGCTGCTCAGGAGAGGGAGACATCTATGTGAGCTGAAGGCTTCATTAAGGATGTGGGACTTGAGGTTGACAAAGAATAATGAGAAAAAGAATCTGTGTAGGAAGCTTGGATAAAGAAGGAAGGGTAGTGTGTGTTGAGGGGAGGAAGAGGGAGGACCAAACATTTCTCCTTTTAGAAGAATTTTAGAGAATGAGGAAATTCAATCCTGCTATTAGTGACGGGAAAGCAAGTGCAGGCCTGCTCAAAGGAGCCTGTCCTACAGCCCAATCACAAGAATGCCCTGAGGGCAGGAAGCAGCCCACACCTTCCTAAGAAGAATAAATCTGAGGAAAGCTGTAAATGAATCCCAAAGTAATCTACAAGGGTGTGCCTAGAATCCTAAACCTGTTTACAATAGCCTTGTCTACCTCCAGGTGGCTCTTATAGTCATGCTCCCTACAGACAGTCATATGGCAGAAGAATTTCCAGAGGAGAAACTAGCACTTGAATACTAAATTAGGAATAAAAGAATCCAGTTGCTTAATTGAAAATTTATAAAAATATGTACAATTATAAGTGCATTACATTGTGCGGCACAAACCCCCGCTGGAGAATGATTTAACTGCTGTTTGCTTCCTGCTCTGCATAACTGAGTCTCCTGGGGGCCATTGCTTTAGTAGTTTGACTATCTCAGCTGCTACTGTGCCTCTTCATTTTCCTCTATTCCTGAGTCTCAAGAGGTGTGACTTGGGAAGCCAACCATGTCTTTTGTAAAGCCTGGCAGTTTGCCTATGTAGCTGGTAAGAGCTGGTGATTTATGTCTGGGAGTCTGTTTAACTGGGGTTTCTGCCTGCCTGAAGCTTCTAGTGGTAATAGCCCTACTAATTAACTCTGTTATTCTTATTCCTCACCCTTTGAGCTTCCTTTGAAACTCTCCCAACTTTGGATGACTCCAAGTTTTAGAGAAACATTTTCCTGTGGAGGAATTTGACTTAAACTCCATCCAGTCCTTCAAGTCTCACATCAGCACCTGTGCCTGCATGTACTTTGTAGTGAACCCCGGTGTTCCAGTAGAGAATTGTTTCGATGTATCACAATTACACAGACTAGAGCTAAATGACTCTGTGGAAACCTACTGGGAACATTTCACTGGCTCAAGAGCTTATAAATGGACTTAATTTAATTTACTCTGTGTAAACAAAGTATACCTGTGCCCACTGACTCTTCAAAGGATGGTGTGCTGAGCAGTGCGATTCTGAATAAAAAAATCCTCAAGAGCAAAAGTGGAGAGTCCTGGATGGCTTTGCAAACAAAATGCCTTCCTACACCCCTGCGATGCAGTTAAGAGCTGGTTTGGCCCTGAGGGCAGGAAGCAGCCCTCAGGGTTTACAAAAATTTACACCATATCATCATCAGGCATGATTTCCTGATTATTAGAGTTTTTAATAATTTATATATGTAATAAGTGCTGTTATAACTTCAGAGTACTCTAGGCTGACATGGAAGAAAGCAAATAAACTTTCATGTAAGTTATTCTAGGATACTGTCCCATGATTCTTGATCAGTGAGTAGATGAAGTAAGATAATTCTATTGCAACAAAATGATCAAGGGAAGCCTGGAGATTTTGTTGCCTTGCTGGAATCTTGGTAACATGGTTAAGTGAAGCAAATGGATTATCCAAGTAGATAAGTAGATAAGCTTCATATTTCTCTGATTCGTTAGGACTCAATACTCGTGCCATACTTGCATTCTTTTAATCTGGCTGTGGTCACTCCCACTAGGTATTTGGAACACAACCTAAGAAATATCAGGCCCCTTTCAATGTTTTGTTCTCCTTACTTTACCATCTGTTGTCCAGAATCATTGACATATTTGCCAAAGCTCATGAAAGGCTCACACACTCTGATAAAGTCACAGCTCTTCTCGGTCTCCATTCACTATTATAAAAAATGTCAGTGACGTCCATTGATATTATTATGCTATACTTGGAGGGACAAAGAAACCTTGGTTCTTACCTTCAAGTATAATGAGCAAAACAGACAGAAGCTATTTCTGGGGACAATAGTCAGATTGTGGCAAGATGAAAGGTTGAATAGGAGGTGAAAAAGTAAAGATGGAAACTGCTGTCTACTTTTTAAATAAGTGAAATTGTGGATAAGGGTTATTTGGGATGATTGTTGGGTACTTGTGGGCATATCTATTAGGGCTTTATTTTGAAGACCATGGTTTTTCAGAGCACTAGACACATCCATTTGATTTTTTAGAAATCCAATTATGGTCAGTGGACTGGCTGTATGAATAAAGAAGCTATGTGGTTGGGCTAATTAAAGGCTAAAGATTTTCAAGACAATTTTGGTAGAATTGCCTAAGGAGACAGTGGATTTGAAGGTATTGGTGAAAGAGTATTTCAAGATCAGATCACAAAATTGAAGCTATGGAGAGAAGAAAGTGAAGCCAGAAATGGACCAATAGACTGTGAAAATGGAAGGCACACAGGCTTGGAGAACTCAATGAAAATGAAGAACAAAAGAAATGGGAGTAATGGAGTAAATTTAACAATTATAAAGTAGTGCTCAAAGAAAGAGCTATTGGCATTTAAGATTTATGAAATGGAGCAGTTCTGGTGGGAGATGAAGTCCAATGTGTGGCCCTGGCAGTAGGTTTTTAAAACAGAATGGAGACTAAATTCCTTGTAGTAAAAAACTCAAAGAACCTTGTGCTTGCACCATGATTAAGACACCCAGGTTAATGACTGGAGTTGAAGTAGAAATACGAACTGAGAGTATTGTGCCAAAGACCTTGGAGAATGTGGGTAAGTGGTCTAGGGGCTAAGAGAAGACAGTGGTGAAGAAAGATAGAAAAATATATATCCTTATCTCCCAGAAAGGAGGGTCTTCTGTAAATGAGTGGAAAGCAGCACAGTGAAGTTACGGTAATTAATTGTTAAAATGTTTTTGCCAATTTAATGCCCAGAACAGAAACTTCTAAATTAAGCAATTGTGAGGTAGGAAAATGATTTGGTGGGTTGTGAAAACATCCTTGGAAAAACACTAGGTTTGATGTTCACGCTATAAACCAATACAATTATTATCCTTGCAACTATCAATGTAGAATATAAGATGAGTAATTTGCAATGGTTCCTCATCTGGTCCTGTAGGATGGGGAGTTCAATCATTCCTATTTGCAAAGGAAGGAATAGACAATGGTTCTGTGGTGAGATTTAAAACAAAGTTATTGATTTAGCTCCCTTTAATTGCCTATCACTTTCTAATTGGCTGATGATGTACAGTCCACTCAAAACTCCCAAGAGAATTCCCAGGAATCCAGGCTGCACAGTAGTGATAAATGATAACTTGAATAACCTTGTTCCTCGGCTAAGGGCAGCCACTGGGCCAACTCTATAGGACTGTTACGTGGGCCTTTTTCTATTGCTTATAGTTAAGGACAATGAAATATTTGTACCATCAGTGATTTTGATCATTAAAGCTCAATTGACATACTGTTTACATTTGGTTCTTTACTTATTTAATCCATAAGTGCATTAGATGTGCATTTAGATGCTTGGATGATAAACATTTATATTTGGTGTATATAAAATGGAATGGTATTATCTTTTCTGTGTTTATCACCTTCAAAAGTATCATGTTCCTTCCTTTGTTGAATTATTGACATTGCCTTATGCTGTCAAAGAAAAAAATTCATTTCTAGAGTTCACTCTGGATTTTACAGTCAGTCATGGACTTGGGCACTGGGAGGATCAAGCTATTTTGGAAGAATAGTATCCTGAGCAATTAGTAAGGCAGTATAGTTGGGATACTGACATGTGTATAGAAAATGCTGGAACGGAGTGTCAACGCTAGAGGTTTCTGTGTAGCCAACTATAGCTAAAGGTTTTTTTCTTCTTCTCTAAGAAAGAACCTTGTTTTTGTCTGTTTCCCAGAATTCTTTTCTTTCTCTTTTTTTTCTTTTCTTCCTTCTATTATTCCTTAGATAAGTAAAACAAACTACCTAAAATATATAATCATCTCATTTGTAGGCAATTGACTCTGACTCAAAGTTGCTGTGAATGAATAGGTATTTTTTTTAAAGATTTTATTTATTTATTTGATAGAGAGAGAGAGAAAGAGATCACAAGTAGGCAGAGAGGCAGGCAGAGAGAGAGAGGGAAGCAGGCTCCCTGCTGAGCAGAGAGCCCGATGCGGGGCTCGATGCAGGGCTTGATGCAGGGCTTGATGCAGGGCTCGATGCAGGGCTCAATGCAGGGCTCGATGCAGGGCTCGATCCCAGGACCCTGAGATCATGACCTGAGCCGAAGGCAGGGGCTTAACCCACTGAGCCACCCAGGCGCCCAGAATAGGTATTTGTAAAAGGACCCTAAGCTTGCTCTGAGATGGGGGATTTTGGTTTTGGTATAGGCCATCTTTTGAGCAAGCACTGTCTTGTATCGGTGTTCTTTACAGTCCTTGGCTGAATGAGAATATGGCTGCTCCTCACTGTAGTTTTTTTCTGTTGATATAAATTGCTAGTGTTAGGCTTTGCTTGCATTCAGACACTATATAGTTCTATTTGCCAGGTGCATCTGAAGCCTTTAGTATTTTGGAGAACTTTGGAGTTAAAGGGAGCCAACAAATTCCATTAAATTACCTCTTGGTTCCTCTTCTATTCTCTCTCAATCAGTACCCAGGGAGTTTGTGGGATTGTTCTCAATTTTATTCTGTTTTTTTTTTTTTTGTTTTGTTTTGTTTTATTTTCCTTCAGTAAGTTGCAGGACTCCCTCAGGTGCCCTCTGAGGGTTTTACTCTCTGGTTTCCTCAGTGAATTCTCAGATGAGACTGCAACAGATGTCCACAGAAGCCCTCAGATAGGGGAAGACGAAGTGCCTTTTCACACCTCTCTGTAGTTTTGCACTTGCACATGGATACTTTTTGAATACTCATGCCCCATCTGTTCTTACACCGGCCCCATAAAACTAGATATCATTATTAATAGCATGTTTACCCCCCCATTTTCTTTATTGGAAAGTTACTTACAAGTTGTTGTTGACACCTTCTTCTCAGGTACCTTGGGTGAGCAGTAGAGAAAATAATTCAAATATTGGCTCCTCTGGAATTTGATCTCAGAGATGCGCCCAGGTATAGTAATACACTTCCCTTTTACTGGCCTTCCAAGAGGATGATATATGTGCCAGATGGAGAATAGCATTGGAGGATCTTGTGTTGTTTGTACTCGGAGGTGTCTGGTGGGTTATCTTGGTGGACATTTGATAGGTTGGAGCTTTTGTTACAAAGTTCCCTTTAGGGAGGGCAGAGACATCATGAGATATCTAGGTGTGCTGTGGGCCTTACGGACTGATGGGCTGAATCAGTGTTTGCTTCTTACATTCAGTCCTGTCACGATCATGAGACTTAATGTGTTTGCATTTGGATTCGTAGCTTGGACTCTTTACCAGCATCAGAACAAATGCGAGCAATGTCATGTGCAGTATGCTGAATTTGAATCAACCTGCACTTCTAGGTCAAGTTTCTATAGTATTGCTTTCTGTGCATTTGACCCCTCAGAGATAGCTACTTACTGTTTTGTTTGCTATGCCTTTACTGTTCTTAGATCTGTCCCCAAACTCACATATATCCCCATTTCATCAGGTGTCCAGGGAGTTTCGCTTTTCTCCTATAAGACCTTTAAACGCTCTTCTCCTCAATTTATTCTTCTTGATTAAAAAAAATACAAAATACTTTAAATGTAATGATAATTAAAAAAAATATATTTACTTCGACAAATTGATGTTCTCCTCAAGCACATTGCTAAATTTATAGGTTGGACAATCTTATGAAAAGCTATAAAATTGAATGTACTCTTTTTTTTTCTCTACCTTTTCTTGTTTTTGATTCATTTTTTCCCCTTTGCTCTCTTTCTTTTCCCTCTTCCTGCTCCCTACTCTCCCTTTCTTATAAGTTTTTAGCTGGATCTTTTCCATATTTTTTCTGGTTCTCTTTGTTGTGAAAAGATTTGCTTGACCAGGTCCAACTTTAGTTGTAAAGCTAAAGAAAAATGCATCCCTTTTACCTGCATTCTTCTACTAATGTTTCTCTATCTAGAAGTCTTTATTAGTCATTCTAAATGTCTGTTATTTTACATTAGTAGTTTCCTTGGTATTCTCTTATTTTGACACCTTCTCCATGATGAAACATTTATTATACCACTGCTCTCTCCTCAGATCCCTTATATGTCCTCTATGCATTTCTTCCTTCCTTCCTCCCTTCCTTCTCTTCTCTTCTCTTCTTTCTTTTTTCTTTTCTTTTCTTTTTTCTTTTCTTTTCTTTCTTATTTTCTTTCTTCCTGCAGTATAACAGGAGACCTGGATAGTACACCAAACCTAATAATTCAGAGAATTTTATGCTTTATTCATGTTTTCAATCTTTCCCCCTGAATTTCTATGAAAATCTAGATTCTTTCCAATGAAACACTAGGTTTCAAGTGACTTTGGCCTTAAGGAAATCATCAGCCTCTAAAAGGAGGCACCCACCAAACTTCTACATCTTATATGATTAATTTTGCTGTAGATAATGTTTTATGTATACAGATGTGAGTTTGTACTGAAGAGATATCATCTACTTTCCTTTTTTCCCCCAAATACTTTTATTTTATTTTTTCAGTGTTATAAGATTAATTGTTCATGCACCACACCCAGTGGTTCATGCAATACGTGTCCTTCTCAATACCCACCACCAGGCTACTTTCTTTTTTTTTTTTTAAAGATTTTGTTTATTTATTTGACAGAGAGAGAGAGAGAGAGAGATCACAAGTAGGCAGAGAGGCAGGCAGAGAGAGAGGGGGAAGCAGGCTCCCCACTGAGCAGAGAGCCCGATGCAGGGCTCAACCCCAGGACCCTGAGATCATGACCTGAGCTGAAGGCAGAGGCCTTAACCCACTGAGCCACCCAGGTGCCCCAGCACCAGGCTACTTTCAATATTAAAAAATAAACTTAATGAGGAGAAAAAAATCCTCCAGTTATGATTTAATTGATAGTCTAATGATTTTTAAACATGTTTTGACTTCTGAGGGGCTGGTTTTGGAATATGTCTGTCTTGACAATAAGGGATAGAGTATCTCATAATGAGATAGGAGAGCCTTGGGGATAAGAGTGTGGGTTTCTGAGTCACCATAGGTCTAGGTTCAAATCTGAACTCAGCAACTTTCTAGTTGTGCAGCCTTGTGTAAGTGAGTTAACCATCTCCTCTGAGTCAGTTTGCCAATCTGTAAAATGAATATTAATGTAGTACTCATAGGGTTGAGAATTATACTGGTGAATATAAGTGCTTATGTATGGCACATATGTACTCGATGAATGTTAGACATCGTGTTTATGATAATTTTATAGATTTCTCATGGAAGTAACAATACATTATAATGCAATTAAAATGTACTGAAATTTTTTTTAAATGTACTGAAATTTATAATTGAAATTACGATTCAGATTTCAGTAGAGTGTGTCTTTCTTGTGAATGTGATAATAAAATTCTCAGATGGATGGCTGGTTGCCTGTGTAAAAGATTTTTTCCATTTGAAGCTTCTTACCTTATGATCTTGAGCTTGTTAACTCAGTATGGTTTCCAGATGCAAATTTCCAACCTAAGTCTCTCTTAGACTCTGTTAACTTTTTAGGGTAAGAAGAATCTTCTCCCTACCACACCTTCCTCGTATATATGTGAAAGACTTAGCATCGACAATTATTTCTGGATGGTCTGCATCTGGATGGTCTAGTCTTTCAAGGGATTGCTTTAGGGGGACTGAAGAGCTTAACCATATCCATCACTGCTTCTGACTTTGTAGTCAAGTCAACATTTTCTCATTATGATGCATTTTCTAATATCTTTGATCAGATTTGGATCAGAATAACCATCACTGTGGAATACACAGTAGTGTATTGAGGAAGCACCTACTGTGAGGGTCTTGACTAGTTTTCTGCTTGGAGATTCTTGAGGTGCTAAATCTCTAGGCAGCCTTTAGGCAATGACCCTACACCCTTCAGCTATTAAAGCCACAGGAGTCTTATCTTACAAGTACCTCTGTTGAGAGGAGCACTTTTTTCCTGTTGAAGTTGTTTATGAAAGTTTAGATTTGTTGGTCTGACAAAGGATGTTGTGGAAACTGAGAAGGGATTTCTTCGTTAGAATTCTAGATGACTCTTGTTTCTTCCAGTTAAAAATAGCACTCATATGTCCTTGATTCTTTGGAGAGGTTTGCATCTATCTCCTCTTAAACTCTCTCTGTCTCTTTGTCTCTCTCTCCCTCCCCCAAATGTTGTACCATAGTGGTTCTCAAATTTTAATATGCATAGATCTGAAGTGGGGCCTGAAATTCTGTGTTTCTAAAGAGAACCCAGTTTATTCTGGCATTGTTGCTCAGTGGGCAATACTTTGGTTAGTAAGGGTATAACAGATGTTGGTGGTGACCCATCCCTCTTTCTTTTTTTTTTTTTTTAAGATTTTATTTATTTGACAGAGAGAGAGAGATCACAAGTAAGCAGAGGGACAGGTAGAGAGAGAGGGGGAAGCAGGCTCCCCACTGAGCAGGGAACCAGATGCGGGGCTGATCCCAGGACCCTGACTGAGATCATGACCTGAGCTGAAGGCAGAGGCTATAACCCACTGAGCCACCCAGGTGCCCCCCTCCCCATCCATGTTTCTTGACATTCATTTCTATGCGTTGGAGGTTGCTTACTACTAACAACTTTGACTCTTTGTCTGAGGTTTTGTTTCTGTTTTTGTTTTGCCTGTGGGAGCACTTATTCTGTATTCAGGGCAAGCCTGAAATGCCAGAAGATTAATGGTCCTGGAAGCAATACTTAACCAAAGTCTGATGGGAATTTTGTGGATAAATATTCCAGCTTCCTTTCCTCCCAGTTAGGATAAATTTCTTCAGAGCTCCACATAAAGATTGAACTCTTATTGCCATCCTTTATTGTCTTTTTTCTCTTCCTTACCTCACTTCTCCATTCTTCTATGATTGTTTCTTGTGATCAGCTCCCCAAAAAACTTACTGCATTTGAATTTTATCTCAGGATATGCTCCTGAGGTAACTCAAACCCTAGGACTTTTGGGCGTTTGAGTAACTTTGAAAATATATATATTTTTTATTTTGTTACCCTAGCTACTTGAGAGAGACATCCTTTACCTTAACTGATAGTTTATATGTTTGATCTTCAAGTGTCTGAAGGAAAGTCTCCATATTAAGGAACATGAGGAATCTCTGAGTTGGTGTCCACTAGTCCTATCAGTTCCATAGAAACACACTAATACTGGTTTTTAGTACTTGGTATATAACCTTCAGTCAGCTTCATGACTGTTTGAAGTCAGTTTGGGGAGAATTGTTTAGAAAGAATGTTTTAATGCAAGGGAATGATTATTTTTATGTATCTAAATTCAGTGTGTTTCATGTCAATAAGGATACTCATGAATTTAATACATTGCACACATCGGAAAAATAAAATCCTAAATGAGTCTTTAAGGGTAAACCTTGGCCAGCTGGACTGTCACTCACAAAGGTGACTTTTGTACTAAAAATCCCATTTGGGGCCCAATTTAGTATTAAATAGTCACTAAAGTCACTAACAGTGCAACTGCATAGCATCTTCCTAGAACAGCTTCTTTAGTCTAATGGGAGTTTGATAATTAAACATTAACATTCTGCAGAGGCGGTCTCCCACTTTGCCCATATTTGGAGATCACTGATATTTTATAGTGCCGAGGGGTTGGGAGTGGTAGATTACTAAGCTTTGGATGCATAGCCAGCCTTATTTTTACCAAGGGTTGCCTAAAGAAGCATTCAAATGCCTCTTTTCGCCATCAATGCTAATATACTATAAAATTGTATGGACTCCTTAAAATACTGTTTATGGCAAGGCTATAGCTAAAGTTGTAAATATAAACCTTTAGCTTTCTATGAAACTTTTTCTCTTTCAAAGTGTATTCTTTCCTATTATCTGATATAAAATGCCTTGATATTTTAGATATATAATTCAAAATTCATTGAATGTTGAAGTTCACAAGAAATAAATGACCATTTTGAAAGTGTACCTACCCCACTCCCATTCTATCAGTAAGTTGAGCTCTCAGGATAGCAAAATCAATGAGGCATCATTGGTCATCAAAGGTCATGCTTAAACTTTGGTTTAGATCTCTCTTGTGGCTGTCATTCATCTAATTTTATGCAAACCAGGTTTACCAAACCCTAGTAACTTTAACGAAAGCCTATCCCTAAACCTACCTCTACCCTCTAGCTCTCAATCTCTGTGTGGCTCCATAATTTCTACACAGGAAGAGCTAAGGAACAATTATCTATCAGTTGTGGGTCTAGATGTCTTGCCTTAAAACTGTGTTTAGCAGTATACTCTTTTTATTTGGTTGTATATATATATCAATTTTAAAAAATTTCCAAGTCTCTTAAAGGCATTTTTATTCAAACAATGTGAGATTTTCTTCTTATTTTTTTTTTCTAATTTTATTTGGAGTGCCTTGGAGAATGACTTGCCCAAGCCATCTCTTTGGTGACATCATGGGCAACCTCAAACATTAATTAGTTTGCCAGAAGTTGCTTTGTATTATATCTCCATGTGTGGATGGACAAGGTTGTTAATCCTTGATTTCTACTTCCTGTGAAACCTGCTACTACTGCTCTTTGTTGGGTGATTTTGTTAGCACCCTACCAAGCATGTGTCTCCCCATTCCCCTTTCTCATCAATTTTGGATTTTTGGTGGAAAGGACCAGTTTCCAAAAGACTATTCAGAGCCTCCTTGTTTCTTGGATTCTTAGGCTGGCCTCCTGTTAAACTTTTATAAAAGCACACACACATTTTGGAAAGCCTAAAAAGGAACTTCTTCCATGACCATGTGCAAGTCTTCCTTACATCACCAACTTCAGAATTTGATGAATATTATGCAAATTAAAATGAGAAATATGTCTTTCTTTCACTGATTCTTAAGACACAATCAATAAGACCCGTTACACAAAGAGAACTGCTGCCAATTACCTTGCTTGCTGGGACAGATGCTTATAATTATTTGCAATACCAATATAGAAGCAAATAGACAGACACATTGGCAAGTATATTGCAAACAGTACACTCTCTGTAACCAATGATAGTTAATGAAGAATTGCAGAATCTTTTTTGCAGAATCTTTATACATAAGTCCCAATGAATGGTTTCTGTGAGAATTATGATTTTGAACTGCCTTCAGTACCAATCACTTATACAGGAAGTTAATACACCACTGCATAATGGTGCTTGGGATTTTCCCCTCTCTCTTATGTGGGTGAAGGAACAAGATTAAGGAAAGCTCTTGAGATCACATTATTAAAAGGCCAATTTACTGAACACACAGTTGGAACTTAATAGCTCCTTGTTGAAATGCCAGAACTTGCTCTGCAGTTGAGAAATCCCACTGAATAAATCCTTTTCTTTTGTACCCGTTCCATTACTCAGAGATCCAGATTTATTGCCAGACACATTTTAATAAGTGTATCTTTACTTTTTAAATAGCTACAACAACGAAGTGAAAATATTTCCACAAAACAACACCAGAGTTATGAATTTAGAACTTCATCTGTGTGAAAAATAGACATTATTGTGACACACTTTTCAAATAATTTTGAAAAGGGGCAGGGAACAGAATGCACTAATAATCACATTTCTTGGTTTCATCTTCATTGTATGTCCTTTTCTGTACCCCAAGAGTTAGTGGAGGAATCATTATTTTGTTCTTTTTTATACCACAATTTTCCTGGCCTTTCCCACAGATCACTGCAGCTTCCTTAAATTTGGTATCGTATAGAGGAAAGAAGCAAAAAATTAGTTTGGATAGATTTGGGAGGGGGAGACTGAGGGAAAAAGCTTCCTGGAGTGATAGTAGTAAACAGTATGTTCTCTGTTTTTTGACAGAGTTCAGATCAGAGCAGGGCTTCAAGGATAGTGACCCTGTGTGAGTGTCAAGAAATGTGCCCCGAGTTGATGAATTACCGTGGTTTTATATAACATTATGGATTTGTAAGAATTTGATCATTTTGATGCTCTAAGAATCACACAAACCACTACTACAACAAACAATCCTTTTGAAAACAAGGATGTTCTTGGCAATATAAACAAGTGCAACAAGGGCAAGGTTTTTTTTGGTAACTCCTTCCTTATAGCAGCCAAACAGATGCAATACCTAACCCAAACTTCCTATGTTCCTTTGTGCTGTTATGAGATCTGGGACTGGTTAATAACATACATGATTAAACTTTAACATTTTCATGGAATATTGTCAGCGGGGCAACGAAGACTCCTCTGTTGCAGAAAGTGAGGTAACAGATTGAAATGCTTTATTTCATATTCAGCATCCCTTCAAAAGAAAGAGAATATATTAAAAGTAAAGCCCAGCAATATAAATGATTATCAAAATGAGAAATATCTGGCAGAGGGAAGATTTAAATACTCTAGACTGTTTCCATTTTGAAGAGTGAGGGAAGAATGGGGGAGACATGAGCAAACATTAACCATCATGGAAAAAAACCTCAGAGCCTATCCTTTTCCATGTGTCATGTGAAATAAATGAGAACATTTATTTTACCTGGCATTTCCTTTTGGTAGGTTTTTTTTAGGTAAATTAAATGCCAGGAGCAGGTACAGTAGCAGGGCTAAACTTACCAGGGCCATTAATCTTCTATCCTCAGGGTAGTCAATTCATCCTTGAAGTGGTCAAACCAAAAAATTTTTTCTAGTGGACTCAATCCTTTCTAGGAATATTTCATTTCCCCTTAGGAACTTGTAACAGTGGGCCTCTGCCATATTTTCTCCTATAGTATTATCCACAACTTGGAATTTCTGTACTGTTTACTATCCATGTTTATGAGATTAAAAGCTCTATGACTTATGGATCATATCACTGAGGTCCACTGAGGTCCCCAGCACATAGTAGGCTCTCAACAAGCATTCACCGAAAATTTGAATGAAAGATTGAGTGACCACCACCCATGGTGGTACAAGACTGCCATTGCATTATATTGCGGTAAAGCACAGCCATATTTATCACGTTTTAGGTGCACTGACTGAAAATATCCTGAAATCTTTTAGTAAGAGGCACAAAAAAGTACTTAACAACTGCACAAGTGCATCTTAGAATTAATAAAGTATGGTGAGGGAGCTGTCATCACACCTCTTACAATCATACTTTCACCTGTCTTGTCTGTCTGCAACTAGAGGCTGGTAGAGAGTATTTACCAATGAAGAAACTCGTCAGCACAAACTTGTTTTGGACAATCTGTTTTGCATCTTAACACGCCACTCTCAGTAGCTGACAGATCTTCTAAACAGAAAATCAATAAAGAAACAAGAGCTTTGAATGACACATTGGACCACATGGACCTCATAGATATATACAGAACATTCCACCCTAAAACAACAGAATACTCCTTCTTCTCGAGCGCACATGGAACTTTCTCCAGAATAGACCACATACTGGGCCACAAATCAGGTCTCAACCGATACCAAAAGATAGAGATGATTCCCTGCATTTTCTCAGACCACAATGCTTTAAAACTGGAACTCAATCACAAGAAAAAGTTTGGAAGGAATTCAAACACTTGGAGACTAAAGACCAATATGCTCAAGA
>CM052801.1:62336546-62356530 GCA_028533885.1 Nasua narica | reverse complement strand
ATGCCTCCATCAGAAAGGATGAATATCCAACTTTTGTATCAACATGGACAGGACTAGAAGAGATTATGCGGAGTGAAATAAGTCAAGCGGAGAGAGGCAATTATCTTATGGTCTCACTTACATGTGGAGTATAAAGAAAATCATGCAAGGCATCTTGAGAAGGAAGGGAAGGGTGAATGGGGGGAAATCGGAGGGGGTGATGAACCAGGAGAGACTGTGGACTCTGAGCAACAATCTGAGGGTTTTGGAGGGGAGGGGGTGGGGGGGTGGGCAAGCCTGGTGGTTGGTATTGAGAAGGGCACGTATTGCATGAAGCACTGGGTGTGGTGCATGAACAATCAATCTTGTAACACTGAAAAATTAAAATAAACATATTTGGGGAGAAAAAAAAACTACTGAATCATACCCTTAAAAATGGTTAAGATGATACCATTTTATGATATGTGTTTTTTACCACAATAAAAAACTTAAAAGAATAAAAAAAAAAAAAACTTAAATCCAGGGGGTGCCTGGGTGGCTCAGTTGGTTACACGACTGCCTTTGGCTCTGGTCATAATCCTGGGGTCCTGGAATTGAGTCCCACATCAGGCTCCCCTTAGCTCTGTGGGGAGCCTCCTTCTTCCTCTCCCTCTACCTGCTACTTCCCCTGCTTGTGCTCTCTCTCTGTGAAATAAATAGATAAAATCTTAAGGAAAAAAAAAACATATCCAGAACACCATGTCTTCTTACTTTAGCTAAATATAACAATGTAAGTACCTGTGATATTTGATGATGGAGGCTGTCTTAAAAGATTATGAAAAACTAAAATATTATCCACATATGCATGATTAACTCACTGAGTTGGAGATGTTTCACTTCCAGAAAGCTTCATAAATAAGTATAATTATTAGCTCGATAAATACAATATCTAGATCATCTCTAGTTTTCTTATGGAGTTGCAAATTTAGTCTGAGAAATTTAAAGCACTGTTTGAAATAAAGCACTGTTTGAAAATATACAGTATACACCTTCTAAAATGAAGTGTTACTAATTGTGCAGATTATATGTTTCTAAAATATGCAGTTCTCTCCAGTGCTGTTTTCTTTTGGTCGTGCCCATCTAAAACACAAGATTTGGGGGGTTTGGGGGTTTTTTTTGCTGTTGTTTTTTTAATAAAATAAGGAACTGTGTCTTTGGTGACAATAAGACATCTTTACAAATGCTTTGACACTCTTCCCATTAAAAGATAGAGTTTAAGGTCCCTCCGCTTCAACCTGGTTGGGCCTCTGTGACTGCCTCAACAAACAATACAGTAGAGGTGACATTTGAGGCTAGGTTTCTGCTGTTTTCTCTTGGGGCATTCACTCTGAGATCCTTTAGCTACCAGGTAAGAAATTCAGCTACATGGGGAGATTACACAAAAATAGTCATGTCTGGGGCACTGGAGCTATCCCAAACTCTAGCTCTTTGTGTTTTCCTAGCACAGTATAAGACAGAGTGAAGAAGTAGTTGAAATATCCCCAATTCCAACCACCACCTGACTTTAACTAAATCTCTAATACAACCAGAGACTTGGCAAGAACCGCCTAGCTGAGTCCAGTCAAACCTCATATTTATGAGCAAAATTAATAACTTTTATGGTTTTAAGTCATTGCTTTGGGGATGGTTTTTTATACAATATCTTATACCTCTTTGATGTCCTCAATAGTGTTTAGGATAATCTGAGTACTTGTAGGCATGTAATAAGTTGATCATTAATTAAATCAAGTAAGTTAAGTAAATCAAGATTTTAGCTAAATATTTAAAAGAATATCATCCAAATTCAAAATACTTAACTCTTTTAACTACTAATTATCGTCATGCACTAAATACATTTAAAATCCTCAGACCTTATTGGATTCTGAGAAGATATGGTAGTCTATATTAATATACCTACTCAACAAATTAAGATCAATACTGGGTTGAGTGTCTGGAGTCTCACCCAACTTGGCCCTTGCACTGAATACACAGGGATAATCACGTAGCACAGTAAGGAATGATACATCAAGCTGATCTTCCATCCTCAAACTTTCTCTGTCTCAACTTTCCAAATAGGGGAAAATAATAGAGTATCCATCTTTCTCACAAAGATGCCATAACTGCCTCTCTCAAATTTGGCCTTCCTTCCCAACACCTTTCTAGTTCAAGTTCCAATCATTTCCCTCTTACATCACTCAAGTATTCTCTTAAACGATCTGTTTTCTGCCCCCATACAGTCTCTATAGAACAGACTGAATTTTTAAAAACATAAATCATGTTGCCTTACTTTAAGTACTTCAATGTCTTCTCTTTAAATTTAGGATAGGGACGCCTGATAGGGTGGCTTAGTGGTTTAAAGCCTCTGCCTTCGGCTCAGGTCATGATCTCAGTGTCCTGGGATGGAGCCCCACATCAGGCTCCCTGCTCAGCGGGGAGTCTGCTTCTCCCTCTCCCACTCCCCCTGCTTGTGTTCCCTCTGTTGCTGTGTATCTCTCTGTCGAATAAATAAATATAATCTTTAAAAAAAAAAGGGGGCGTGCCTGGGTGGCTCAGTGGGTTAAGCCACTGCCTTCAGCTCTGGTTGTGATCTCAGGGTCCTGGGATTGAGCCCCGCATCGGGCTCTTTGCTCGGCGGGGAGCCTGCTTCCCCCTCTCCCTCTGCCTCCCTCTGCCTGCCTCTCTGCCTACTTGTGATCTCTCGCTCTCTGTGAAATAAATAAATAAAATCTTTTAAAAAAATAAATAAATAAAATTTTAAAGAAATAAATTTAAGATAAAATTTACATTTTGACATTTACCAGAACCCATACAGCACTATGTGATCTGGCCATTGCCTATCTTTCTATCCCTTTTACAAAACCTCATTCACTTGGTCCAGTCTGCTCTTTTCTCTGCCTGGAATATCCCTAGCCCAGTCTTTCTTCCTATTTAAAAACATAAATACCACTTCCCCAAAATAGCCTTTCCTGGTTAACCTAAGGTGGTACCACAGCCCTCATCATTACTCTTTCAGAGTATACTTACTTGTCCTTCATAGTGCTTACCACAGTTTGTAATTATGCATTTATTTGTGAGTCAATTTTCTAAATATGTATCTCTGTTATTAGAGTTTAAGCTCCCACAGGGCAGAGATAGTACCTATTCTATTTCCTTTATATTCAGTTCCTAGAGCATTGTCTGCTTTACATTAGACCATGGATAAATATGAGTTGAGAATAAATGAATAGCCACCCATACATTTTGAAATTCTATAATAAAATTTATTAAATGGTTGACAATAAAAGAGAATCATGAATTAAGACAGGATTATTAACCCAGTACCTTTTTATCTGGCAATGATAGTGAAAAAAACTAGGACACAAAAGAGAGTAATACCCAGGATACTCTGAGATGATGGAGTGAGAGTATTGTCCATAGATTCACACTGGACTATCCTACACATTGTACTTATCCCTAAAGACCTAAGTGCTTTTCTACAGCTTGGTTTCCAGGGTCACATTTACCTACTGTAATAGTTAAATGTATGTGTCAATTTAACTGGGCTAAGGGATGCCCAGATACCTGGGAAAACATTTCTGAGTGTGAGAGTGTTTCTGAAAGAGATTAGTATTTGATTCAGGAGACTGAATAAAGAGATATGCCCTCGACAATGTGGGTGGGCATCATTCAATAATTTGAGGGCTTTAATGGAACAAAAATGCAAAGGAAAAGCAAATTCTCACTGTCTTCTGGAGCAGGGATGCCCATCTTTTCCTGACCTCAGACATCAGAGCTCCTGGTTCTCAGGACTTCTACTTCAAATTGAAAGTTATACCACTAGCTCCCCTGGTTCTCAGGCCTTGGGACTTAGATTGAATTGATTGTACCACTGGCTTTCCTGGTTCCCCAGCTTATAGGTGGAAGATTGGTTATCAGTCATCTATAACCATATAAACAAATTCCTATAGTAAGTCTCTTTGTTTTTATATCTATATGTATCCTATTGGTTCAATTTCTCTGGAGGACCCTGAATAATACACCTATTTCTTGTTTTCTTCACCTTTATCCTATGAAGCTGACTTGGTTTTTTTTTTTCCATATCCAGAACATCCAAATCAAGATAACCTAAGAAAGGCAGGTATAGTTATGTTGACCATGAAGAAAGAAAACCTTGGTCATATTTAAGACCAAAAATTAAGCATATAGGTATATGAATTTAAGCTTAAAACATAGAAAGACAATTTTCATATGGCCCTTATCATATGATTCTTTATATTGTCATTGTTTTAGTCCTCTGGATCCAGGTCTTTCTTACATGCTAGGGCTTCTTCACCTTTGACTTACCAACTGTGATTCACCCAGTGTCTTACATATAATACTACACAAAAAATGTTTAAGTAAAAATGATGATAATCATCATCATTATCATCATCTTCTTCACAAAACTTTTGAATACTTTCTAGGTTTTGCCTTTTTTATTGTTTCCTCTTATACTTGGAACAACAGATAAAATTGCCTATTTTATCAGTGTCACAGGACAAACATCTCACTGATACTAAAAAACGTAGTGACCAATTGCCTTTGGGTAGATTGAAATCCATTTCATGAGATGGAGGGGCTTTCTCTTGGTTCTGTGAACTAAGATTCTTTACCTTGTGATATTATAATTAGCCTTAGGAAAACCTCAAAGTCTCAAATAGGATGAATCAGTGCAAAACCAAAGCTAATAGATGAAAACTCCATCCCAAAGCTCTCATATTCAAAACCATCATCTTTCTTTTAGACTAGCTCTGTTGTGGTGTATAACTTAGAAGTTAAATATCCCCTCCCTCTTGTCCCATTTGAAGTCCCAAAGCAAACCAAAACACAACAGAAGCCAGTTTTTGTAATAAAGATTTTATTATGTAGGTCTAGTGCCTTCGTCTATTTTTAAGGAAAGTTTCTTTGGTAAAACATCTGAGTACTCATGATGCTAGTTTAATTGAGGGTAAGAATTTTTGGAAGCATAAAAAAATTAATTTGCTTCCAATTCAGAAAGTAAGAGAAGGAGGTGTTTCTAAATGGCCCTATTGTAGAGAAGTGCATTAACCAAGATATAAATATTGAAGTAAAGTTAACTAAATTTTGTCTTCTCATTAGGACAGTAAGTTCCTTAAGGACAGGTTCTGTGCTTTACATATCTCTGCATTAGCCAACCTATAAAAATGCTTGTAATATTTTGCTTCAATATACTAAAGCACTGAATATTTGTTAGCTTATTTCTACATCCCTCCCTTGCCAACTGCTTCATCCGGGTGCATAACTGGACTTCCCAGGAGGTCATAAGGGTACGAACATTCATTCAGCTAATATTTACCAAGTATTTCCTACATGCAAGCCACAATGGTTGGCTGGGGGAAGAAGAATATGGGGTATAAAATATGTAAAATACAACAACTGTTCTCAGAAAATGTATAGTCTAATTGAGAAGATAAAACATATACATGAATAACTATAATAGAAGGTAAGAAACAATGATAACCTTAAAAAACTTTCAGATAAAATGCTAGCTAAGCTGAAAAATTGTAAAGATGTGTGAGACAAAGAGTTCCTAAAGAAGGTGGTAATTAATTTGGAATTTCAATGATTAAGTAGGTATATCCTGAATATCTGGAGATAAGGAGAACGGCATTTCTATTGCCTATGTTTCACTGTGCTAGACACATGAGTATTATATTTGTTACCTATTTCTGCTATAATAATTTGCCACAAACATACTGTTTTAAAACAATACAAATGTATTATCTTACAGTTCTGGAGGTCAGAAGTTTATAATGGGTCTCAATAGGCTAAAATCAAGGTATCAACAGCCCTGTATTCCTTCCAAAGGATCTAGGAGAAAATCTGTTTCCTTGCCTTTTTCAGCTTCTAAAGGTCTCCCACATTCCAGCCTTTTGTCCTCATATCACCTAGTACTCACTCTAGTCTCCTGTCTCCCTCTTATAATCATCCTTGTGATTATCTCAAGCCTAATCCAGAATAATCTCCTCATCTCAAGATCCTTAATTTAATCACATCTGCAAAATTCTTTTTGCTCTGTAAGGTAACATATTCACAGAATCCAGGAACTAGGATGTGGACATCTTTGGGAGGCCTACCACAAGTACATAATTCAGTATTTGCTTACTGATTTTCATGCTCTTAAATACTTTATGTTACAGCTACAAATTTAGGGACTTTGGATGGGCTTTTTTTTACCTTTATTGATACATATTTTTTAAAAATTGTGATATACATATAAGTACCAGAGTGTCCAAGATGGTGATGTTGGAAGATCCTGAACTCACCTCCTACATGAACAAACTAAATCTATACCTATTTATAGAGCAATTCCTCCTGAAATACTGAAGGCTAATTAAAGAGCTTCTGCATAACAAAAGATAGACAAAAGAGAGATCACATAGAAAACTGCAAGAAAGATAGAGACACTTGGTAAGGAAAGGAACCTTCATCCCTAGTGCTGCAAACTGCAATGGAGAGGGGTACTACTGAGGGACTAGGAACAGATTTGTCTGCCCTGGGACACACACACACACAAGAAAAAAAAATGAACCAGCCCTAAAACTACCCAAAATGGAAGAGGAGCTCCTGGAACTCTCTTCAGGTTGGAGGGGTTAGGGAGTGCCATGGTTTATGTTCCCCCCTACCTTGATAGCAGAGGTGGGAGCAAGGTCCAGATGCCATAGCTGGCCGGTTGCCTCAGTAAGCCCTAAGCATGCTATACCATACCAGTCCAGATGCTTGGGGCACAGAAAAAGTTCATCACTTAAAAGAAAAACAGAATATAAAGTATTCAGCCCTAAAATTCTGCCAAATGGTGGGAGAGCTCCTGGCACTATCTCTGGGTCAAAGAACCTGGTGAACACCATGGTTTACACTTCCCTTCCACCTTGATAGTATGGCTGGGAGCAGCATCCAGGCACCCTAGCTAGCCTATTGCCCCTGAAATCCCTGTGCCCCTAGTCCACATCAGCTCCAGCCATCCCACCAAGGCAGCCTCAGGGTAGTGCACACCAGGGTGGATACCCCCAGTCAGCACTCACTACAGTTCCAGCTATCTCACTGAGATGACACAGGGACAAAGCATCCCAGAAAAGTTCAGGAGGCCTGTACCACTTCAGCTCCAGATTACTTGCCAGGGCAACCACAGTGCAGAGCACCCCAGGACCACCTGAACCACACCCACTTTGGTTCCAGAAAACTCACCAGGACACTCCCTAAATGAAACACACAGAACCCCCCAGCCAAAACTCACAACAGCTTCAGCAATGCCACCAGGTTTCCCTATGTATGGAGTGTCCTGTGATATCTGCACTTGCAGCCACTAGTTTCATATGTCCTACCAGGGTATTCTCAGCATGGAGAGCCTCAGGACCACCCTTGCCCATGTCAACATCAGCTGTCCTACTAGGTTGCCTTCTAGAAAGAGATCCCTGGGACCAACCGAGCCTATGCCCACTACAGCTTCCGTTGTAAAGCACCCTCTCTGCAGAGAGTCTCAGGATCCCCTGGATTGCACCCACTTCAGCAGCCTTGCCAAGACACCCTCATCATGGGGAGTCCCATGACTTCTCTAACCCATGCCCACTTCAGCTCCAACCCTCCTCCCACCATCGAGTGTCCCAGGAACCCCAGGCCACACCAGCCACAGAATCAGCAAGCCAGCCAAAGACACCAGACACACATAGTATACACAGGAAAAAGACACACAGAAACCATTCCTTCAAGCTTAAAAGCAGCTGATTCAAGTAATTGATAGAAACAAACAAAAAAAAAAGTCAAGCAAAATGAAGAGACAAAGAAATATGTTCCAAATGAAAGAACAAACAAACCAAAAGAAGAAGAAGAAGAAGAACCACCTCAGAAAAAGAACTAAATGAAATGGAGATAAACAATCTACCTGACAAAGAATTCATACTAATGGTCACAAAGATGCTCACCAGACATGAGAGAAGAGTGAATTAACTCAGTGAGAACTTCAACATAGAGATACAAAATATAAAAAAAAAAAAAAAACAATCAGAGTTGAAGAGTACAGTAACTGAAATGAAAAAATACTCTGGAAGGAATCAACAGTAGATTAGATTATGGAGAAGAATATATCAGCCATCTGGAAAACATGGAAAATACCCAGAATGAAGAGCAAAAAGTAAAAAGAATTTTTTAAAATAAGGATAAGTTAAGGGATCTCATGGGCAGTATCGAGTGAACAAATATTTACATTATAGGGGTCCAAGAAGGAGAAGAGAAAGAAAAAAGGGCAGGAAATTTATTTGAAGAAATAATATCTTAGTTGAAATCTTCCCTAACCTGGGGACAGAAAGAGACATCAAGGCTCAGGAAGCACAGAGTTCCAAACAAGATGAGCCTAGGGAGGCCCACACAATAACACATAATAATTAAAATGTCAAAGACTTTAAAATCAAAGAGAGAAACAACTAGTTACATACTAGGGAACTAGTTACATACAAGGGAAATTTCATAAGATTATGTTTATTTTTCAGCACATACTTTGCATGCCAGAATGGAGTGGTATGATGTACTCAAAGTGCTGAAAGTAAAAAACCTACAACCGAGAATACTCTACCTAACAAGGTTACCATTCAGAATTGAAGGCTATATGAAGAATTGTCCAGGCAAACAAAGGAGTTCATTACCACTAAATCAACCAGGAAGAAAGAGAAAATCTGAATGGAAAAAATTCTAACAAAATTGAATGAGTAACCAAAACACCGCCAAAAAACAAAAGTCCAGGATCAGATGGCTTCACAGGTGAATGATACCAAACATTTAAAGAAGAGTTAATACAGACATTGGGACTTCAGAGGAGCAAGATGGAGTAGGAGACTTAAATTTCATCTGGTCCCAGAAATTCAGCCAGATAGTTATCAAACCATTCTGAACACCTACAAATTCAACAGGAGATCAAAGAAAAGAATAGCAATTCTATGAACAGAAAAGTGACCACTTTCTGGAAGGTAGGATGTGTGAAGTGAATCCAAGGTGATATATGGGTAGATAGACCGCAGGGGGAGGTAGCCTCCATCAGATGGCTCCTGGCAAGTGATAGAGCAGCAGAGCACAAAATCAGAAATTTTAGCCACTTAGCCTGGCCCTTGGCGAGGGTGGGGCAATTCCAACTCGGGCAAAGACACTTGAGAACCACTGCAACAGGCCCCTCCCCCAGAAGATGAGCAAGAACATCCAGACAAGACCAAGTTTATCAATCAATGAGGACTGTAAAACTGTAAAACTCCATCACTAGGGGAATACAACACATGGAATTCATGGCTTTTCCCCCATGATTCTTTACTCTTTCAAAGTTAAATTTTTTTAATTTTCTTTTTTTTTAATTTTTCCTCTTTCCTATTGTAACCAACATCTTATCAAGACTTTTTAAAATCTTTTTAAATTTTATTTTTATATGCATACTCTATCCCTTCAGTGTACTTAATCTTATTATTTGTGTGTGTGTGTGTGTGTGTGTGTGTGTGTGTAATTTTCTTTCTTTAAAATTTTGAGATACAGTTTATTCTAACAGACTAAAATATACCCTAAATCTAGTGTATGGCTTTCTTCTAGTCTCCCACCTGATCACATTCTCTCCTTTTTTTTTTTAATTTTTTTTCTTTTTTCAAACTTCTTATCAAATCCTTTTTTAAAATCTTTTTTAATTTTCATCTGTATAGTCATATTTCATCCTTTCATTGTATTTACCCTTTTTTAGTATATATAAAAGATTTTCTTCCTTTGAAATTTTGGGAGGCACTTCCTCCTAACAGACCAAAACATACCAAAATCTACTGTGTGGCTCTGTTCTGTTCACCAGCCAGAACGTATTCTTTTTTTCCTTTCCATTCACTCCCCCCCCCCCCCGTTTTGAGTCTCTTCTGATTCACTTAATGTATATTTTTCTGGGGTTGTTATTGCCCTTTTAGCATTTTGATCTCTCATTCATCTATTCACCTCTGGACAAAATGGCAAAATGGAAAAACTCACCTCAAAAAAAAAAAAAGAACAAGACGCAGTACCAACTGCTAAGGACCTAATCAATACAGACTTTAGTAAGATGTCAGAACTAGAGTTCAGAATGATGATTATAAAGATATTAGCTGGCTTGAAAAAAGTATAGAATATACTAGAGAATCTCCTGGAGAAATAAAAGAACTGAAATCTAACCAAGTTGAAATAAAAAAATATATTAATGAGGTGCAATCAAAAATGGAGGATCTCACTGCTAGGATAAATAAGGCAGAAGAGAGAATTGGTGATATAGAAGACTAAATGATGGAGAAAAAAGAAGCTGAGAAAAAGAGAGATAAACAACTACTAGACCACGAGGGGATAATTCGAAAGATAAGTGATGCCTTAAGAAGAAACAATATTAGAATTGAGATTCCAGAAAAAGAAGAAAGAAAGAAAGGGCAGCAGAAGGTCAGTTTGGAGCAAATTATAGCAGAGAACTTCCCCAATTTGGGGAAGGAAATAGGCATCAAAATCCAGGAGGCATAGAGAACCCCCCTCAAAATCAATAAAAATAGGTCAACACCCCATCATCTAGTAGTAAAAGTTACAAATCTCAGAGACAAAGAGAAAATCCGGAAAGCAACTCAGTGATAAGAGGTCTGTAACCTACAAAAGTAGAAATATTAGATTGGCAGAAGTTCTATCCACAGAGACCTGGCAGGCCAGAAAGGACTGGCAATGATATATTAATAACAAAAATTAATAACAAAATAGAAGAAACATAGACAATAATACAGTAATTGTAGGGTACTATAACGCCCCTTTGCTGAAATGGACATATCATCTAAGCAAACAGTCATCAAGGAAATAAAGGCTTTAAAAGACAAACTGGACCAGATGGACATCACAGATATATTCAGAACATTCCATCCCAAAGAAACAGAATACACATTCTTCTCTAGTGCACATGGAACATTCTCTAGAATAGATCACATCCTGGATTACAAATCATGTTTCAACCAGTCCAAAAGATTGGGATCATTCCTTGCATATTTTCAGACCACAATGCTTTGAAACTAGAACTCAACCACAAGAGGAAATTTGGAAAGAACTCAAATACATGGAGGCTAAACAGCATCCTACTAAAGAATGAATGGGTAAACCAAGATATCAACAAAGAATTTTAAAAATTCATAGAAACAAATGAAAATGAAAACACAACTGTTCAAAATCTTTGGGATGCAGCAAAGGTGGTCCTAAGAGAAAAATATATAGCAATACAAGCCTACCTCAAGAAACAAGAAAGTTCTCAAATACACAACTGAACCCTACACCTAAAGAAGCTGGAGAAAGAATAGCAAAGAAAGCCTAAAGCCAGCAGAAGAAGAGAAATAATAAAGGTCAGAGAAGAAATCAATGAAATAGAAACCAAAAGAACAATAGAATGGATCAACAAAACTAGGAGCTGGTCCTTTGAACAAATTAATAAGATTAATAAACCCATCACCAGACTTATCAAAAAGAAAAGAGGGGCGCCTGGGTGGCTCAGTGGGTTAAAGCCTTTGCCTTCAGCTCAGGTCATGATCTCAGGGTCCTGGGATCGAGCCCCACAACAGGCTCTCTGCTCAGTGGGGAGCCTGCTTCCCCCTCTCTCTCTGCCTGCCTGTCTGCCTACTTGTCATCTCTCTCTCTCTCTGTCAAATAAATAAAGTCTTTAAAAAAAAAAAAGAAAGAAAAGAGAAAGGACCCAAATTAATAAAATGAGTGAAAGAGGAGAGATCATAACCAACACCAAAGAAAAACAAACAATTATAAAAACATATTATGAGCAACTATATGCCAGCAAATTAGATTATCAGGAAGAAATGGATGCATTCCTAGAGATGTATAAACCACAAAAAACCGAACCAAGAAGAAACGGAAAACCTAAAAGACCCATAACCAGTAAGGAAACAGAAGCAGTAATAAAAAATCTCCCAACAAACAAGTGTCCAGGGCCAGATGGCTTCCCAGGGAATTTCTAACAAACATTTAAAGAAGAATTAATACCTACTCTCGCCTGGTGGTGGGTATTAAGGGGGGCATGTATTGCATGGAGCACTGGGTGTTGTATATGAACAATGAATCCTGGAACACTGCATCAAAAACTAATGATGTATTTTACAGTGACTAACATAACATAATAAAAAAAAAAAACCTATTCTTCAGAAACTGTTCCAAAAAATAGAAATAGAAGGAAAACTTCCAAACTCATTCCATGAGGCCAGCATTACCTTGATCCCAAAACCAGACAAAGACCCCATCATAAAAAAAAAAAAAAAAAGAATTGCAGACCAATATCCCTGATGATAATGGATGCAAAAATTCTCACCAAAATACTAGCCAATAGGATCCAACAGTACACTAAAAAGATTATTCACCACAACCAAGTGGGATTTATTCCTGGGCTGCAAGTGTGGCTCAACATTCATGAATCAATATGATTTAATACATTAATAAAAGAAAGAACAAGAACCATATGATACTCTCAATAGGTGCAGAAAAAGCATTTGAAAAAGTACAGCATCCTTTCTTGATCAAAACTCTTCACAGTGTAGGGATAGAAGGTGAACACCTCACTATCATAAAAGCCATCTATAAAAAACCCACAGCAAATATCATTCTTAATGGGGAAAAACTGAGAGACTTTCCCCTAAGGTCAGGAACATGGCAGGGATGCCCACTATCACCACTGCTATAAGTACATAGTACTAGAAGTCCTAGCATCAGCAATCAGATAACAAAAAGAAATGCAAGGCATCCAAATTGGCAAAGAAGTCAAACTCTCATTCCTTACAGATATGATATTTTATGTGGAAAACACAAAAGACTACACTCCAAAACACTAGAACTCATACAGAAATTCAGTTAAGTATCAGGATATAAAATTAATGCACAGAAATCAGTTGCATTTCTATAGACCAACAAGACAGAGGAAAGAAAAATTAATCCCATTTACAATTGTACCCAAAACCATAAGATACTTAGGAATAAATCTAACCAGAGACAAAGAATCTGCACTCAGAAAACTATAGAATACTCATGAAAGAAATTGAAGAAGGCACAAAGAAATGGGAAAACATTCCATGCTCATGGATTGGAAGAACAAATATTTGAAAATGTCTATGCTACCTAGAGCAATCCCTATCAAAATACCATCAGTTTTTTTCAAAGAAATGGAACAAATAATTCTAAAGTTTATATGGAACCAGAAAAGACACTAAATAGCCAGAGGAATGTTGAAAAAGAAAAACAAAGCTGGCGGCATCACAATTCCAGACTTCAAGTTCTATTATAAAACTGTAATCATCAAGACAGTATGGTACTGACACAAAAACAGATACGTAGATCAGTGGAAGAGAATAGAGCCCAAAAATGGACCCTCAACTCTATGGTCAGTTAATCTTCAACAAAGCAGGAAAGAATGTCCGGTAGATAAAAGTCTCTTCAACAAATGGTGTTGGGAAAATTGGACAGCCCCATGAAGAAGAATGAAACTGGACCATTTCCTTACACCACACACAAAAATACACTCAAAATGGATGAAAGACCTCAAAGTGAAACAGGAATCCATCAAAATCCTTGAGAAGAACACAAGCAGCAACCTCTTCGACCTCAGCCACAGCAACTTCTTCCTAGATACATTGTCAAAGGCTAGGGAAGCAAGGACAAAAATGAACTACTGGAACCTCATCTAGATAAAAAGCTTTTGCACATCAAAGGAAACAGTCAACAAAACCAAATGACAATTGATGGAATGGGAGATTTTGTAAATGACATATCAGATAAAGGGCTAGTATCCAAAATCTATAAAGAACTTATCAAACTCAACACCCAGAGAACAAATAATCCAAACAAGAAATGGGCAGAAGACATACAAAGAAGACATCCAGATGCCCAACATACACATGAAAAATTGCTCAGCATCACTTGGCATCAGGGAAATACAAATCAAAACCACAGTGAGATACCACCTCACACCAGTCAGAATGACTAAAATTAAAAAGTCAGGAAATGACAGATGTTGGCGAGGATGTGGAGAAAGGGGAACCCTCCTACCCTGTTGGTGGGAATGCAAGCTGGTGCAGCCACTCTGGAAAACGATATGGAGGTTCCTCAAAAAGTTAAAAATAGAGCTACCCTAGAACCCAGCAATTGCACTACTGGGTACTTACTCTAAAGATACAAATGTAGTGATCTGAAGGGGCATGTGCACCCGAATGTTTATAGCAGCAATGTCCACAATAGCCAAACTATGGATAGAGCCAAGATGTCCATCAACAGATAAATGGATAAAGATGTGGCACATATATACAATGGACTATTATGTAGCCATCAAAAAATGAAATATTGCCATTTGCAATGATGTAGATGAAACTAGAGGGTATTATGCTATGCAAAATAAATCAATCAGAGAGGGACAATTATCATATGGTCTCACTGATTTGTGGTATTTGAGAAACAAGACAGTGGATCATAGGGAAAGTGAGGGGAAAATGAAACAAGACAAACCAGAGATAGAGACAAACCTTAAGAGACTCTTGGTCTCAGGAAACAACCTGAGGGTCGCTGGAGTGGAAGGGGGTGGGAGGGATGGGGTGGTGGTGTGATGGACATTGGGGAGGGTATGTGCTATGGTGAGTGCTGTGAATTGTGTAAGCTTGATGAATCATAGACCTGTACCCCTGAAACAAATAATATATTATATGTTAATTTAAAAAAGAAGAGTTAATACCTATTATTCTCAAACTATTCTAAGAAAATAGAACAGGAAGGAAAACTTCCAAATAAATTCTATAAAGCCAGCATTACCCTGATTCCAAAACTAGACAAAAACACTACAAATAAATGAAAATTATCGGCCAAATTTTCTGATGAATATAGATGCAAAAACCCTCAGCAAAATATTAACAAAGTTCATTCACTAATACATGTAAGGGATCATTCATCAAAATCAAGTGAGATTTATTCTGGGCATGCAAGAATAGTTCATTATTTACAAATCAAATCAATGTGATGCACCGCAATAACATAACAAAGGATAAAAATCATATCATCATCTCAATAGATGCAAAAGAAGCATTTGACAAAATTCAACAACGATTCATGATAAAAATTCTCAACAGAGTGTGTTTACAGGAAACATGTCAACATAATATAGGCCATGTATGAAAAACCCACAGCTAACATCATACTCTATGCTAAAAATACTGAGAACTTTTCTTCCAAGATCAAAAACAAGACAAGGATGTCTACTCTCACCACTTTTATTTGACATAGTACTGGAGGTCTTAGCCACAACAATAAGACAAGAAATAAGTATTATTTACATTGGTAAAGAAATAAAACTGTCACTATTTGCAGACGACATGATATTATATACAGAAAACCTTAAAGTCTCAGCCAAAAAAAAACCTATTAGAAGTAATAAATAGATTCAGTAAAGTTGCAGGATACAAAATATATAGAAATCTGTTGTGTTTCTATACACTAGTAACAAAGTACCTACTATGTGTTAGACACTGCTGCATGCTAAAAAGATAATGGAGAACAAAACATACAGGACCCTTTGCCCTCATATAAGGGTGAGAAAGATGATGAATGAATAAGAAAATATATAATGTAGTATCAGATAATTTTAGTGCTATAAGAAAATATATGTCTCTCATAGACAGTAACAGAGGAAACGTATTAAATTGGATAATCACCATTTTATCATTGACAATCCATAATCCACATATATTCCAGAATAATCTGTTACCACTGTATAAAGCACCAGTATCATGGATATACAGGATACTAAGAGAATAATTATTTCTCTAGGATTGAACACATACTCAGGCTAGGTATATAAAGTATTTGGTTACTGGGACAAATGCAATTATGAAACCAGGTGATTCATGGATCAAAAAGCATTCCAAGGACCACACACCCCCATCAATACGCTTAGTGCTTCCAGTCTCTAGTTACACCCACACGGGTGGAGTATTATTCCCAACTTTTAACTAATGGGTAACTCTTGGGTACATAGCAATTTTATCTTCCTAAAACTGGTATAGGAGTGGGACTTTCACTAATATAAATGTGGGCTTTTATTGTTATTGCCAGTGTTATTTAAACCACCCATACACACAAAAAAATAGAAAAATAAATAAATAAATAAACCACCCACACAAATTATCTCATAAGCCTTCCAAATATTTTAGAAAAATAAAGCAAGTTCAGTTTGGAAGACAATTCAATATCAACTCTTTATTGAAAAAACAAAGCATGAATGTATTTTTTAAACTCTTCATTGAGACTCTACGTTAAACAATGCAAAGACATGGTTCCCAGATGTCATGTAGTAGCTGGAGGCTTTTTTATAAAGCAAAATATTATTGCATTGAAGCTTTTTTTTCCCCTAACCCTCCCTGCCAGGTTGTTGCTGACAACTGCTCAGTGGCCTGTCAATAATAATGGAAAGCCATTGTTTAATTCACTTTTTAGTAAGCTGGGATGCAAATAAATAAAGCATCTGAATCTTGGAAACAAATCTCAATAGAGAGGCCTGACCATATCTGCAAACCACCCCCTAATACTGGGTCACAGAAACCTCCAAACTAACCTAATACATTACCTTTGGATTCAAATAAAGCAACATACACTCATCAGGCTGTCAGCTTGGGATCTTCGGGATTTGAACATCATCTCCGTACATAAAATTGAACAATTAACCCTGAGCTTTCAATCTCTCATTCAACTGGTTCAAACCACTCTGGATATTACATATCATGCATTTTGATCATTACAGTTGCTAAATACCAGGTACATCAAGGTCTGTGGGCTGACTCATTAGCACCATACCAGAAGAATCTTATTTCCATTTTCTGGATTATACCTCCACTCCAGAGAAAATTGTTTTCAGGACTAACAACTGGAATAAACATTAAACTTACCATAAGGAATTCGATTTTCACAGAGCATGGAATTAAGCAGTTACAAGGAATTCAGTTAGTTGCAAAACAGATTGGGTTTTATTTTTCAACCATGCAAAAAGCCATCAAACAGTGAGAGGAACTGGAACTTCCCTCTAGTGCTGAAGTCATCAATGCCATTGTGGCTCCCTGCCAGACTTGTAGGCTCAACTTGGCTTGCCTCTCTTATCTCCTTGTCCACTTCTCAAAACCCTTCTCAATGCTTATAGATGTAATAAGGGAAATATAACCTGGACTGGGGTCAAAGCTGGGGGTAGGAAGTCAAGGAGGGGCTTTTTTGAGGTACTGAAAAAACTAAACAACCACAAAAGAATGTTAATAGTGACACCATTTTCCAAACATAGTCAATTCTGTCCTCGTCCTCTTGGCAAACAAAACCTATTCACCAAAGCTCAAAGGAAAGTTCACATAAAGGGCATTTTTCAATAATAGGCAACTCATCCAGGCCCAGCCTTCAAGAAATTCATCATAAAAATACACTACTATGGTTAAACAACGACACAGACACATAAACAACATCATGCTAAAAAAAACATAAATAAGAAATTACCAGGCTTTCACTATGCACTATACACTGTGTTAACTGATTACTATGCATTATCTTTTAACTCTTAGAACAATACACTATGAAGTAAATACTACTGATATTCTCGTTTTACAGATTACGAAAATGAGGCACAAAAGTGTAAAGTAATTTGTCCAAGGTCACACAGCTAGTCAATGACAGAACTAGGATTTGATCTGAGGGGCTCTATTTCTAGATCCCACATTCTTCTCCCCTCCCCACACCTTACATTCTTACAATGGTATATAGCAGAGTCATTAAGACATGCTAGCACACATGCTAATAAGTAATACCATCTTAATACCATCTTTCCCACTTAAATTGAGGAAATTTTAATGTTTCACTCCTACCTTGTCTTCTTTTCTCCTCTCAGAGGATATCATTCTTTTTTTCAGTTTTGTTCTGTCATCTTGACTCCCTGTCTTCTGACAAGAATTTCTTTCTGCTTTCTGTCCCTGAACTTGAACACTTTTGTTGATCTTTCTTAATGTCTTAATGCTCTGATGGTATCAATGTGTTTTATACAAATTGATCAGTGTTTCTTGTGTGCTTTTATATGTTTCCTAAAATGAGTTTACCTCATTTCCCTTTGTATTTCTTTATGCTTCCCAGTACCACATAATTTTTCCTATAAATGAATCCATAAACGTATTATCCACATTTTTTTCTAGTTTCAGCCATGCAGGTCCAATGACAGTCTCTCACAGGACTCTGAAATAGGCATTTGTGTACTCAAGCATTTGTTTTAGGCATCTAAATATAAATGTTAGCACTCCATATTTTGTGCCACATCTCAGCTTGTATAGAGTACTTAATCGATAAGAGTCATATTGTGCTTGATTTTTCCCTTAGTTGTTGGTGAATACACTATTATAAATCTATGGAGGGAATTTCTTGAGTGAATTACTTAAGTATTTTCAAGTCAAAAGTTAAATTCACATGTTTATACAGCTGAATAATTCCTACCTGGGCAGGCAGCTAGAGGTGATGACGAAAGGTCCTTCTATTTAAAATTTATATTTGTAAGTTCCATTTATGAACCTGTTCCTAAGACATACTTCTAGGCATTGACTTCCTAGGACATATATAAGCCATCCTTACAGTATATCATAGTAATGAGGTGCACAAGCTTTGGCAACGAATTTGAATTTTAATACCTGTTCCACCATGCATTGACTGTGACCTTGGACAAATCACTTTACCTCCCTAGACCTCAGTGTTCTCATCTATATATGGATATAGCAATAGTATCTACCCCATAGGTTCACTGCGAGCTTTAAATGAGATGTTATATAAAGAATTTATGCAGCAGTAAGCAGCCAATAAATAAAATGAGATGCTATATAAAGAATTTATGCAGCACTAAGCAGCCAATAAATAGTAGCTATTATCTACTGCATAGTCTGCCAATTCTACAGAAGTATTCTACCTTGAAGATTCAGAAAAAGGGGCATATGTAGGGCAGAGAGCAAGTTTTAAGCCATGAGTATCTCTAACAACAATCTTAAGGACTCTCCTAAGGTAAAGGAAGAAACAGAGGCCACTATGTTTGTTATGTGGTCCAGTCCCATCCTGGCTGATGTCAGAATGGGTAGGCACACCTTTTTGGCATTTGGAATAAAAAGCAGGAGGAGGAAATTAGTGAGAATGCACAACAAGTGCTCTTGATTTTCCTTGTAATGAAACAGAATGAAAATGGATCATTAAAATCTTTCATTGGGAAATCAAGTAACTCTCATACTAACACATGCAAAATAGTGATAACTTTGGCATGATTTTAGCATGAGAATGTGAGTGGCAAAATTCAAATGCCAAGGGGAAAATTGGTTGCCTTATTTTTTCATTATTAATGTTTTTCTTTTGTCTACTGAATTCTAGAGTTATTTTATTTAAATTCTGTGTTTGTATGTAATCTTGCCTGCGCTTGGCATTCTTCAATAAAATAGTTTAGCAGAACAAAAACAAAATCTAGTAATTATGGCTGTAGCTACAATGTTTATTAAGACTGGAAAGAAGACAATAGAAATGGTTGTTTAATCATTGAAATCAAACAAAAACATCTCCCCATTACCCTTTTATTGAACCTGGCCCAGTAAAAGAGAATTACAGCTGAATGAACTAAGGCAGATGTGTGTCTCTTTTTAAAATTTTTCTTAAAGGTGCCTTCATTCTCATTGGTCTCCATGAATTGTTTAAGTTCATCTTTGATTTGCTGGTTGATCTCCGCATTCTTGAGCATATTGGTCTTTAGTCTCCAAGTGTTTGAATTCCTTCCAAACTTTTTCTTGTGATTGAGTTCCAGTTTTAAAGCATTGTGGTCTGAGAAAATGCAGGGAATCATCTCTATCTTTTGGTATCGGTTGAGACCTGATTTGTGGCCCAGTATGTGGTCTATTCTGGAGAAAGTTCCATGTGCGCTCGA
>CM052801.1:62305927-62336046 GCA_028533885.1 Nasua narica | reverse complement strand
GTTTGAAATCAGGCAATGTGATGCCCCCAGCTTTGTTTTTCTTTTTCAACATTTCCTTTATTCTCAGTTATTAAATTGACTGTTAGTTGAAAATAACTGAGAGCTCATTGCTCTTTTTCATAGCACAAATAAATAGGAAGAAAAGAATTCTGAGTTAAATAATAATAATATTAAATAACATTTTCTCTTATGGATCTGGCTAAAAATGTTTGGATTTTTACATCCTTACATGTAAGTTTAATAATCAAATCCAAACATTTTTAGCCAGATCCATAAGAGAAAATGTTATTTAACCCAGAATTCTTTTCTTCCTATTTATTTGTGCTATGAAAAAGAGCAATGAGCTCTCAGTTATTTTCAACTAACAGTCAATTTAATAACTGAGAATGAATCTATTAAGGAGGGCACAGATTGCATGGAGCACTGAGTGTTATACACAAGCAATGAATCATGGAACACTACATAAAAAATTAATGATGTACTGTATGATGACTAACTAAATAAATAAATAATAAAGAATATGTACAGTTGAAAAAAATCAAGTTAGGGAAACACTATTTCTAGACTTTCTGAACTGGTATCTATTGTTTAAAGCAAAACAAAACCAACAAAAAATAATTGCTTGGATTTTTTTTATAGTTTCACTAACTTTGGGTACAGAGGTGATATTTGCTACAGGATATCTTTCTTAAAAATTTCAGTGAAAAATACGTTTTTGAAAGGTTCTATATTAGTTTTGAAATATTATGGTACAATGAAAGGATGATTGCTTGATGTTCTGTTAGAATAAACTATTCTGGAGTACCTGGGTGGCTCAGTGTTAAGCGTCTGCCTTTGGCTTGGGTCATGATCCCAGGACCCTGGAATCGAGCCCATCAGGCTCCCTGCTCACTTGGTAGCCTGCTTCTCCCTCTCCCACTCCCCCTGCTTATATTCCCTCTCTTGTCTTCTCTCTCTGTCAAATAAATAAATAAAATCTTAAAAAAGAGAATAAATTCCTATTTAACAAATAAACACTGACTTTGAGTGAAGAAGACTGAGAATATAGATACAGTGTCTGGTCTGTTGTGATGTCTAAAATGTTTCTGAAAAAGCTTTGTGAATTTATTAGCTCAAGTCTTATCTAATTTGAAGTTTTTATCCCCATTTCAATAGAGCAAACATGCCTTAATTTAAAACTATCTATAAATATTTTACAAAAATAATTTTAATAAAAATACACTCTTCATTTTATTTTTTTAAGTTTTTATTTTAATTCATTAGTTAATATACAATGTTATATTAGTTTCAAGTGTATAATGTAGTGATTCAACATTTCCATACAACACTTATTCATCACAACATCTTTAATACCCATCACCTATTTCACCCATCTCCCCACCCACCTCCCCTCTGGTAACCATCAGTTCTCTCTTTTGTCCCTTTGTTCACTTGTTTCTTAATTTCCACATATAAATGAAATCATATGGTATTTGTCTTTCTCTGACTGGCTTATTTTGCTTAGCATTACACTCTCTAGCTCCATCCATGTCATTGCAAATGGCAGGATTTCATTCTTTTTTGTGGCTGAATAATATGCCATTGTGTATGTATGTATATACGTATATATCACATCTTCTGAATCCATTCATCTACCAATAAGTACTTGGGTTACTTCCATATCTCAGCTATTATAAATAATGCTGCTATAAACAGAGAGGTGCATGTATCCCTTTGAATTAGTATTCTTGTACTCTTTGGGTAAGTACCTAGTAGTGCAATTGCTGGGCCATGGGGTAGTTGTATTATTAACTTTTTTAGGAAGCTCCATACTCTTTTCCAGAGTGGCTGCACCAGCTTGTATTCCCAGCAACAGTGTATGTACTCTTTATCTATCTATCTATCTATCTATCTATCTATCTATCTATCTATCTATCTATTTATTTATAAGATTTTTTTATTTATTTGACAGAGAGAGACATAGTGAGAGAGGGGAGCACAAGCAGGGGGAGTGGGAGAGGAAGAAGCAGGCTTCCTGCTGAGTGGGGAACCAGATTCGGGGCTCAATCCCAGGACCCTGGGATCATGACCTGAGCCAAAGGCAGATGCTTAGCGACTGAGCTATCCAGGCACCCCTTTTTTTATTTTTTAAAGATTTATTTATTTATTTTAGAGAGAGAACAAGTAAGTGGGAGGGAGGATGGGTAGGAGAGAATCCTGAAGCAAGGTCCCCACTGAGTGTGGAGCCTGACTCCAGCCAGGCTCAATCCTAGGACCCTGTGATCATGACCTGAGCTGAAATCAAGTGTCAGCCACTTAACTGAATGAACCACCGAGGCACCCTATGCTCTTCATTTTAAACTCATCTTTTAAAAACACTCTGTTTTGAATGTCTAAAGAATATGTCAGATGCAGACACTTCATTAATAATGGTAATAATACATAACAAAAGGTCATCTGTACAGAAATTTACCCGTTACAATCTAATTTTTATTGCCCCTCCCTGAACATGTAGAAAAGAAAGTTACATAGCCCTTAAGGGAGGTTGACGATATCATGAAAGGGCCTCATTAGAGGTCATTATGGGATAGCAGAGTACGTGAAAAATCCATGTAGAATGTTCTATGGATAGGCTAAGAATATTTGTTACTGTCCAGTGACATTTGAGCTTTATTTTTTTAGAACTCTGTTGTTGATGGTAAGATGATGCTTAGAGGCTACTGCATTATGGAGAATGTAGGCTAATGCCTCTTAATTCCTATACCAAACCTTCTAGCTCATTTTTTTTGAAACTAAGAAATAAAAGAGGAATTGATTTATTTTGCGGGATTTTAAGATTGAGAGAAAGCTATTTGTTATTTGGCATTCAGTCTAAAACAATAATAAAAATTGTGGCAGTCACTTCATCTTTTGAGTAATTAATCTGATTCAAAATTTGGTCTGGGGGTGCCTGGGTGGCTCAGTGGGTTAAAGCCTCTGCCTTTGGCTCAGGTCATGATCTCAGAGTCCTAGGATCAAGCCCCGCATCGGGCTCTATGCTTGGTGGGGAGCCTGTTTCCCTCCTTCTCTCTCTGCCTGCCTCTCTGCCTACTTGTGATCTCTCCCTCTCTGTCAAATAAATAAATAAAATCTTTAAAAAAAAACAAAAACAAAATTTGGTCTATTCTTATATAATTTCCAGGTGTGGAAACAGAGCTTTAACCTTAAGCACTAGTATAAACAATGTTGTAGATCAAAAGAATAGAGCCTGAGAAAAATAAAATCCAGAGTTATTTACATATTATCTTTTGAAGTCTCAAAAAAATACAAGTTTTATCTGTATGATTTCTTTGGTTTCAGTCACCAAAGAAAATCAGCTATCTCTGTGACAGAGACATTGTAACAAAAACACTATTTTAGAGTGAGGCATCTATTTATTTAAAAATTTAAAAATTAACATATAATGCATTATTTGCACCAGGGTACATGTCAGTGAATCATCAGACTTACACATTTCACAGCACTTATCATAGCACATACCATCCCCAATGTCCATAACCCAATCACTGATCCCTAGCCCTCCTACACCCCAGCCAGCCTCAGTTTGTTTTGCGAGTTTAGGAGTCTCTTATGGTTTGTCTCCTTCTGGATTCCATCTTGATTCATTTCCCTCCCCCACCCCCCACGACCCACTGTCCTGAATCTCAAATTCTTCACATCAGAGAGATCATATAATAATTGTCTTTCTCTGATTTACTTATTTCGCTTAGCATAATACCCTCTAGTTCCATCCACGTCATTGAAAATGGCAAAATTTTGTTTCTCTTGAGGGCTGCATAGTATTCCATTGTATATGTATACCACCTCTTCTTTATCCATTCATCTGTTGATGGGCATCTAAGTTCTTTCCATAGTTTGGCTATTGTGGACATTGCTGCTATAAATATGCCAGGGCATGTGCCCCTTTGGATCACTACATTTGTATCTTTAGGGTAAATACCCAGTAGTGCAATTGCTGAGTCAGAAGGTAGCTTTATTTTCAACTTTTTAAGGAACCTCCACCATGTTTTCCAGAATGGCTGTACCAGCTTGCATTCCCACCAAGTATAGGAGAGTTCCCCCTTCTCTGCATCCATGCCAACATCTGTCATTTCCTGACTTGCTAATTTTAGCCATTCTGACTGGTGTGAGGTGGTATCTCACTGTGGTTTTGATTTGTATTTCTCTGATGCCAAGTGATGTTGAACACTTTTTCATGTGTCTCTTGGCCATTTGGATGTCCTCTTTGCTGAAATGTCTGTTCATATCTTCTGCCCATCTCTTGATTGGATTATTTGTTATTTGGGTGTTGAGTTTGAGAAGTTCTTTATAGATTTTGGATACTAGCCCTTCATCTGTTATGTCATTTGTGAATATCTTCCCCCATTGTATCAGCTGTCTTTTGGTTTTGTTGACTGTTTCCTTTGCTGTGATAAAGCTTTTGATCTTGATGAAGTCCCAATAGTTCATTTTTGTCCTTGCTTCCCTTGCCTTTGGTGATGTTTCTAGGAAGAAGTTGCTGTGGCTGAGGATGAAGAGGTTGCTGCCTGTGTTCTCCTCCAGGATTTTGATGGACTCCTGTCTCATATTGAGGTCTTTCTTCCATTTTGAGTCTATTTTTGTGTTTGGTGTAAAGAAATGGTCCAGTTTCATTCTTCTGCATGGGGCTGTCCAATTTTCCCAACACCATTTGTTGACGAGACTGTCTTTTTTCCATTGGATGTTCTTTCCTGCCTTGTCCAAGATTGGTTGACCATAGAGTTAGGGGTCCATTTCTGGACTCTCTATTCTGTTCCATGGATCTATGCATCTGTTTTCGTGCCAATACCACACTGTCTTGATGATTACAGCTTTGTAATAGAGCTTGAAGTCTGCAATTGTGATACCGCTGACTTTGGTTTTCTTTTTCGACATTCCTCTGGCTATTCATGGTCTTTTCTGGTTCCACATAAATTTTAGGACCATTTGTTCCATTTCTTTGAAATAAATTGATGGTATTTTGATAGGAATTGCATTAAGTGTGTAAATTGCTTTAGGTAGCATGGACATTTTCACAATATTTGTTCTTCTAATCCATGAGCATGGAACATTTTTCCATTTCTTTGTGTCTTGCTCAATTTCTTTCATGAGCACTTAGCAGTTTTCTGAGTACAGTTCTTGGCCTCTTTGGTTAGGTTTATTCCTAGGTATCTTATGGTTTTGGATGCAATTGTAAATAGAATCGACTCCTTAATTTCTCTTTCTTCTGTTTTGCTGTTGGTGTATAGGAATGCAACTGATTTCTGTGCATTGATTTTATATCCTGACACTTTACTGAATTCCTGTATGAGTTCTAGCAGTCTTGGAGTGGAGTCTTTTGAATTTCCCACAGAAAGTATCATATCATCTGCAAAGAGTGAGAGGTTGACTTCTTCTTTGCCAATTTGGATGCCTTTTATATCTTTCTGTTGTCTGATTTCTGAGGCTAAGACTTCTAGTACTATGCTGAATAGCAGTGGAGATAGTGGGCATCCCTGCCGTGTTCCTGATCTTAGGGGAAAAGCTCTCAGTTTTTCCCCACTGAGAATGATATTCACTGTGGGTTTTTCATAGATGGCTTTGATGAAATTGAGGAATGTACCCTCTATGCCTACACTGTGAAGAGTTCTGATCAAGAAAGGATGCTGTACTTTGTCAAATGCTTTTTCAGCATCAATTGAGAATATCATATGGTTCTTGTTCTTTCTTTTATTAATGTATCATATCACATTGATTGATTTGTAGATGTTGAACCAACCTCGCAGCCCAGGAATAAATCCCACTTGGTCATGGTGAATAATCCTTTTAATGTACTGTTGGATTCTATTGGCTAGTATTTTGGTGAGAATTTTTATGTCTGTGTTCATCAAGGATATTGGTTTGTAATTCTCCTTTGTGATGAGGTTTTTGTCTGGTTTTGGGATCAAAGTCCTACTGGCCTCATAAAATGAGGTTGGATGTTTCTCTTACATTTCATTTTTTTGGAACAATTTGAGGGGAATAGGAATTAATTCTTCTTTAAATGTTTGATAGAATTCCCCTGGGAAGCCATCTGGCCCTGGCTCTTGTTTGTTAGGAGATTTTTGATGACTGCTTCAATCTTCTTACTGGTTATGGGTCTGTTCAGGTTTTCTATTTCTTACTGGTTCAGTTTTGATAGTTTATGTGTCTCTAGAAATGCATCCATTTCTTCCAGATTGTCTAATTTGCTGGCCTATAGTTGCTCATAATATGTTCTTATATTTTTTTATATTTCTTTGGTGTTGGTTGTGATCTCTCCTCTTTCATTCATGATTTTATTAATTTAGGTCCTTTCTCTTTTCTTTTTGATATGTCTCGCCAGGGGTTTATTAATCTTATGAATTCTTTCAAGGAACCAACTCCTAATTTGATTGATTTGTTCTACTGTTCTTTTGGTTTCTATTTCATTGATTTCTGCTCTGATCTTTATAATTTCTCTTCTTCTGCTGGCTTTAGGCTTTCTTTGCTATTCTTTCTCCAGCTCCTTTAGGTGTAGGTTTAGGTTATGTATTTGAGATCTTTATTGTTTCTTGAGAAAGGCTTGTATTGCTATATACTTTCCTTTGAAGACCACCTTTGCGTGTCCAAAAGATTTTGAACAGTTGTGTTTTCATTTTCATTTGTTTCCATGAATTTTTTTAATCCTTCTTTAATTTTCTAGTTAACCCATTCATTCTTTAGTAGGATGCTCTTTAGCCTCCATGTATTTGAGTTCTTTCCAACTTTCCTCTTGTGATTGAGTTCTAGTTTCATGGCATTGTGGTCTAAAATTATGCAGGGAATGATCCCAGTCTTTTGGTACCAATTGAGACTTGGTTTGTGACACAGTGTGTGATCTATTCTGGAGAATGTTCCATGTGCACTAGAGAAGAAAGTGTATTCTATTGCTTTGGGATGGAGTGTTCTGAATATATCTGTTATGTCCATCTGGTCCAATGTGTCTTTTAGAGCCTTTATTTCTTTGTTGATCTTTTGCTTGGATGAGATGTCCATTTCAGTAAGGGTGTATTAAAGTCCCCTTCAATTATTGTATTGTTGTTGATGTGTTTCTTTGACTTTGTTATTAATTGATTTATATAATTGGTGATCCCATGTTAGGGGCATAGATATTTATAACTTATAGATCTTGTTAGACAGTCCTTTTAAGTACAATATAGTGTCCTTCCTCATCTCTTATTATAGTCTTTGGCTTAAAATCTAATTTATCTGATATAAGGATTGCCACCCCAGCTTTCTTTTGATGTCCATTTGCATCATAAATTGTTTTTCACCCTCTCACTTTAAATCTGGAGGTGTCTTTAGATCTAAAATGAGTTTTTGTAGACACCATATCTATGGGTCTTTTTTTTTTATCCATTCTGATACTCTGTGTCTTTTGATTGGGGCATTTAGCCCATTTACATTCAGGTAACTATTTACAGATATGAATTTAGTGCCATCGTATTGCTTCTGGCATGACTGTTACTGTATATTGGTTCTTTTCCTTTCTGGTCTATGTTCCTTTTAGGCTCTCTCTGCTTAGAGGACCCTTTTAAAGATTTTCTGTAGGACTGGATTGGTGTTTGCAAATTCTTTTAGTTTTTGTTTGTCCTGGAATTTTTTTTTAATCTGTCCATCTATTTTCAATGACAGCCTAGCTAGATATAATATTCTTGGCTGCCTATTTTTCTTCTTTAGTGCTTTGAATATATCATTCCAGTCCTTTCTGGCCTGCCGGGTCTCTGTGGCTAGGTCTGCTGCCAATCTAATATTTCTGCTTTTGTATGTTATAGACTTTTTGTCCCAAGCTGCTTTGAGGATTTTCTCTTTGTCACTAAGTGTTGTAAGTTTTACATTTACATGATGGGGTATAGACCTATTTTTATTTATTTTGAGGGGATTTCTCTGTGCCTCCTGGTATTCAATGCTTGTTCCCTTTGCCAAATTAGGGAAATTCTCTACAATAATTTGTTCCAATATACCTTCCCCCTGTCTCTCTCATTCTTCTTCTTCCAGAATCCCAAAATTTCTAATATTGTTGTGTCTTATGGTATCACTTAGCTCTGAATTTTAGAGGTCTCATGGTTTCATGGTCCTGTATTTGTTTGTCTTTCTTTTTCTCAGCTTCTTTATTCTCCCTCATTTGGTCTTCCATATCACTAATTCTCTCTTCTGCCTCATTTATCCTAGCAGTAAGTGCCTCCATTTTTGATTGTACCTCGTTAATAGCTTTTTTGATTTCAACTTGTTTAGATTTTAGTTATTTTATTTCTCCAGAAAAGGATTTTATTTCTCAGAAAGGGATTCTCTATTATCTTCTATGCTTTTTTTGAGCCCAGGTAGCACCTTGATAATTGTCATTTTGAACTCTATTTCTGACATATTACTAATGTCTGTATTGACTAGGTCCCTAGCTGTTGGTACTGCCTCGTGTTCTTTTTTTTGTGGTGAATTTTTCCACCTTGTCATTTTATCAAGATAAGAATAGATGAGTGAGAGAGAAAAATACTAAAAGTGTAGGAATGTCCCCAGAAAAATCAGAAAAGAGCTGAAACCAGGGGTTAAAGAAAGGGGGGTGGGAAGATGAAGAAAAATTAAAACAAGATAAAAATATATATAATTATATATATAAATATATAATATATTTTATTTATAATAATATATATTAAATATATATAAATATTTTATCATATATCATATATATAATATATATATTATACTTTTGATTAGAAAAGCCCCACACCTGATTTTAGGTGGTTTTTGGTCTGTTAGAGGAAACTACCTCCCAAAATTTTAAAGAAAGTAAAACTTATAAATATATAAAAATAAGGATAAACACTTTGAAGGGATGGAATATGAGTGTAAAGATGAAAATATAAAAGATTCTAAAAAAGAGATTGATAAAAGATTGGTTGAAAAAAAGAAAAAAGCGGAAAGAATATGAACAGGCTGAAGACTAGAACCAAGCTGTGTGATAAATTTAGGGTGTATTTTGATCTATTAGAAGAATTTGTATCTCAAAATTTTAAAGAAAAATATTCCCTATATGTATACAAAAAATAAAGTTAAATACAATGAGGGGATTAAATATGAATGTAACAGTGAAAACTAGAAAAGATTTTTTAAAAAGGTATTGATAAGATACTAGTTTAAAAAATGTTAAAATAGGAAAGGAAAAATAAAGTAAAGAAATAAAATAAGAAAAAAATAAAATTTAGGAAATTTAATTCTGAAAGACAAGGATCATGGGGAAAAAAGCCATGAATTCTATGTATTGCTTTTTCCTAACTCTGGATGTCCACAGTTCTCATTGATCAATGAACTTGGTCTTGGCTGAATATTCTTGCTGATCTTCTGGGGGAGAGACCTGTTGCAGTGATTCTCAAATGTCTTTGCTGGAGACAGAATTGCACAGTCCTTGCCAGGGCTGGGCCAAGTAATCTGCTCAGGTTCAATCTCGGGAGCTTTTGTTCCCTGAATGCTTCCCATACTGCTTTGGATAACAGGAATGAAAATGTTGGCCTTCCAGTCTCTGGCCAGTAGGAGCCCAGAGCTCGGGGCCCCACTCCTCAGTGCAGCCTTGGAGAAAAGCAGTCAATCGCTTCTGTCTCCCTGGTCTCTGGCTGGGCTCATAGCTCCCCCAGCCTGTGACCAAGCATTTCTGTCTCTGGTGCATGGTCCCATTTGGAGTCTGCAAACTCAGCCGATTCCTGCAGCATGCTCCCACACCACTCCTCCTAGAGGAGGGAGGAGGTATGTCTCTGGATCTGCCCCTTGTGGGGTCCCTGCTCAAAGATCAGTGGCCCGACTGTGCCTTGGATCATGGTTTAAGGTAAGCCCCAGCTGGTAGCCCACTGCTTGTCTCCATCTCTGCAGTCAGTTTCCCCAATTTGCTACCTGGGAGCTCTGCCACCCTCAGACACCCCCAGTCTTTCTGCAACCCCACAGGTCCTGAAACCACACTGTCACCGTGAGGACTAACCCCCTCCTTCTTAGCCTCTGGAGCAATGTCCCTCAATGGAGCAGACTTGTAAAAGTCCCAATTTCGTGCTCTGCTGTCCTGTGGCTTCCCAGGAGCAGATCCCTCTCCCCACAGTCTCTCTTCCTATCACTTTGGATTTACTTTTCCACACGTTCTACCTTCTGGAAAGTGGTTGATTTTCTGTTCCTCGAATTGCTGTTCTTCTCTTCTATCTCCTGGTACAACCTGCGACTCTCTGGGGATGTTTGGTCTAGACTCCTTCTGGGCCTGTGTCCCAGTCACATCACTGCCAACCCCGACACGTGGCAGGTGTCCCACTGTATCCTTTTGCCCTCACTTGCAATGTGCCCCTGCCCCCAACTACCCTACCCCCTCTATCAAAAGTGTCACAACTTTTCTGCCTTTGGATCTTTCTCAAAGTCTCCATGCAGTCACCAGGATTTGAGCAGCAATGCCAGGCATGCCAACCCCACGGATGCCCTGCCCCGCCCTCCCGTGGCCCCCTGGGCTCTGCCCGGCCACAGAGAAGAGCCACCTCTTTGTGGTAACCATCCCCAGAGCGCGGTATGTGGTCCACCTCCCCTCCCTCATGCCTTCCCTAGCCTGAGTCAGAGTGAGGCATTTAAAGTGAGGAATAGAAGTTATGCAGTTAAATGAACATAGATTCCAATTTTGGCCTTGTTCTTCAGCCTGGAACTTAGCCAGGACATTATCTCTCTGCTTCTCTTCCTAAAAAGTTTCCAGGAGGTTTTTAAAACCTCCCATAAAGGTTTTGACCCATAAAGTTCAGCTCCTTTTGTTCTACATGTTATTGAAAACTAGTACCATGGCCCTGAATGGGTTGAAGTTTCATAGACTGTGTATGCCGAGATGCACACTATCATCTTGATCTTGGCTGGGTGAAGAGCTAATTTGCATTGGATATAGGAGTAGTTGGGAACTGGCTCTCTAGGGCCTTGCAACTAAGGAAGTAGAGAGCCTATTGCTACATTTTACTTCTGAGCTGTGATTTATTCAATAAGTCCAGAGACTTTTAAAAAATGAACCAGAGGTTTCAATAGAGGCCTTGACTTTAAAATATATAACCCATGATTAAAAATAACCTCAGCTCAAAGCAGAAGAATGACCTTTGCAAATGCAGTAATGGGATATTTTGATTCTTTTTACCATGAAGAAATAAGTCTATTTAATCCTGCAAATGGTGTAGAGAAAGAAAATGGTTGGAAATTAAGACCTCAGTCAGTACTGGATGTGATTTGTAGTGAAGAGATACAATATCTTTGAAATGAACATATGTTGAATACCTGGACTAGTTATGTGAATTGCACAAGTGTGACATATAATGATCGTGTGTGATGACATATTTATCCATGTGAATCTCAATGTACACCATGTGCTGATGGAAAAAGTGTATATTATCACTAGATTCTCCCAGTGTGGATTCCCTTTGGGAATTGGCTTGAAGACAGTAATGTCATTTCCCCTCAGATCATGCTATTTCTGTTGGGAGTAGTTTTTAGCATTAGAAACTCTTGGCCCTTTGCCTTTCAGCAGATAGACTTTAGGCTTGAGCTCCCTTTAAAAGATGCTTGGAGTTTCCTTTATTCCTTTGGTATTCTAGGGCAGTTTAGAACTTTAACATATTGCCAAAGGTATGACCTGAAAGAATTAAAGGACTAGATGCCATTGTATTAGAACAACTCACTTACAGCAATAGGGAATATGACCATTTCAATAGCTTATTGTTATTTGAATTTTATTCCTTCTCCTGTAATTGATAATTGAAAAAAGGGTTATAGTGTATATTCTTTATGCAGTATTTTTTTAATTTTTTTTCCAAAAATGCTTACCTCTTCATGCTTGTATCTCCCTAGATAGAGTTAAGTATTTTGATGAAGGGTAGACTGAGGTGAAGCAGTAACTCTCATCAGCTGCTTGACATAAATTAAGTCTCCAACTATTTCAAAAGGGAAAAAATCAAAAAGGCAATGAAGGGCTGTGGGTGGCAGGCAAGTGCACTTGAAATGTATGTGTTAGAAAAGTTGCTTCAAAGATACAGATCTATCTTTAGCGATTGCCTACTGGTAGGTTGAGGTAGGGGCACTTGTTTCTTTCTGCAGTGATGTGTTAGGGATGATTTGCTAGGCAATAAACTCACTTATGCACTGAGTTTAAAATGGTGTGCCATGTTTGTTAATCCCAGTTTGCTTTTCAACTGCCTGCCTACCTTTCTTGGATGGGAGCCTTTGCTACTGGAATGCCAAGTGACACAACAAATGATCTGACCGTGTTTTCCTGTTAGTCCTGTGTAATAGGGATTTAACTGATGGATTAAGCCCCAGAAAGTATTAGAAGAGAAACTTTTTTTTTCCTTCTGAATTTTCATAGTACTTTATAATTCTCTCTAGTAGAGCAATTACTACTGTGCTGTATTGTAATTATTTGTGTCTGTCTTTCCCAGTAGACTATGAATTCCTTGATGGCAGGAATTTTGTCTTAATTATCTTTGTATACACAGGATCTAGCATAGTTTCTGGAACATAGTGAAAACTCAATAAGTGCTTATGGACTCAATGAAGGAATGAATGCAAAACATTAATCCAGGCTATGAGGCCAAAAAGAGAACAAGATTCCCATACTTATGACTACTTGTTGTTTCATGATACTCAACTTCCTAGGCTTTAAAACAGTGCTTCTAGGCCTGGGCATCCATGTTTTCTTCTATGGACATAGAGGTATCAGCGTCTTATCTCTTTGGAGAAGATAGCTATTTCTATGCTGTTATTTTCTCCAAAACCTTTAGCAGGGTACAAGAATAGCGCCCTGAACCCCTTATTCATTGAAACCATCATAATTGTAATTAGTTATTTTTTTCTCTTTTTGTGTAATTTGATTTTAATAAGTCTTGCATCTTCCACTAGACTGTGAATTCAATACTTCTGATTTTGTTCACCATCACAGGATCTAATATAGTACCTGTCAAGGAGCAGGAAATCCATAAATGAACAAATGGTTGGAAACATTAAGATGGCTTCCTTCTGCATACCAGCTTGTGTGTGTGTGTGTGTGATTTTTCTGGAATAGAAAAATATATGTATAACAGTCTTCTCAATATTATCTTCAAAACTTTTTTTCAGGTTCTAATCTAACATTTGAGTATCCAGACCCTTTTCAGAAAGCTATAATAAAATCTATATAATAAAATTACTTGGCCAGATTATTTATTTTTGGAAAGAGAATGGCCATCTCTAAAGGTAATATGTTGACTTTTTAAGTGCCCAAGTTTGGAAAACTCTGCAGTGTTGATCTCAACGGAGTCTTCTGTTAACTTTTAAAGGAGTGAGTGTTTGGCTGCTGCATAGGCTTCTCTCAAGGGGAAAGGCCTTTAGACTGACACTCAGTAATTTAGCCATTAAGGTTAATGTTCATCTTCTCTCTGTATATTGAAACTTCTAAGGTAGGCAGTGCAAATAGCTTATCAGGTAGTTTTAAAGGTCATGTACAAAAGAAAAAAAAATCCTGCACTGCTCATGGAAATGTCCTTAGTAATCAGTGCCTGCTTATGGGAGGAGGGGCTGAGGGACTCTCAGCTCATCTATCTTGCCTTTTCTTCCAGGTCACTTTGTGACAAATTTTGAGCTGTTAGCATCCCAGCCTGGAAGGTAGCTAGCTATGCACATCTCTGCTTTCTATATTAATGATTTCAATAGGTTTTTTTTTAAAAAAAACTTTAACTTTCTCTTTTCTTCTTCAGCCTCTGCACTGTACCTCTAGGGTGAGTCTGTCAGAGATAGGCACAAAGAGCATACTTCTCTGTTGACAGTCTCAGCATTGGTGAGAGGAGCACTGTATGTTATATGCAACTGGGAATCACTAAATTATACCCCTGAAACTAATAATATGCTATATGTTAACTAAATTGAGTTTAAGCCAACAAACAACTCCCCCACCCCCCAACTTTCAGAGAATGAGTCAGAATAAGGATGGTGGGATGCTCAGCATTTCCCCTGCTAATACTTTTTCATTTCAGCCTGTGACAAAGCTATGCCTCATCATCTCTCTGCCCTGCTATGACCCTCTATGGAATACACAAATTGGGCCCTGCCTGGTCAGCACCAACCACATCATGAATCCTTCATAAGTGGATCTTAAGCTTCTCAAGGGAAATGAAAACTTAATCCACCACTCCAGATCCCAGCTGGGACCAGTGACTTAGCTTCCTTTGAGAGTTCAATGAATTATTAGTCTTTCTCTTTCTCCTTCTACTTTCTCCAAGCAGTAAAAGGTATGGGTTGCAGCTGCTTGGAGGATGAAGGAAAACCTAGAGTTTTTAAAAATGGTAGCTGAGATAGGCATTTAGGAGTGACTCTAATAGTTCTTTTGGAATAATGAACTGTACCTCTGGGCTTATTGTGATAACAGTGAGAGAGAAATCACAGAATGAGTCAGCAACAATGACGAAGAATGCATTTTTCCCAGTGCATTAAATAGCTGCTTTACATATAGATTCAGTAAAATATGAGCCTGGTTTCATTCTGTTTTATTATCTACTTCTGAGAATATACTAGCAGATTTGGGGGATTATATTTTTAGGAAAAGTTATATTTTCAAAATCTTACTAATCACTACATCCACTTACTAATCACTACATCTCCCTGCCTTGCCCCTCCCTTCTTCCCTGAGTCAAAATGGGAAATTTTTACAAATAAGGGAGAGTTTTTGTTGTTGTTCTCACATTCAGCTTATTTTTGTTTTCTAGAACTCTGTAGTCTTCCATTTTTACTTTTGAATGGGAATTTCTTGGCAGATGTTTATAAGAAACAACAGAGAAGTGCTAGGGATGGCTTGAGCAGATTAATTTCCAAGGAACTCAGCTCAGAGAAAGATGTAGTTTTGTTTGAATTTTTGTTTCATCTTACAAAAGTGAATTCCATATCTCATGGCTATAGATTTGTTTTTGAGATGATGACCAACCTGTGTGCACAAGAACCTCTTTCATGACATTTAATCTTGAACATCAGAGTAGAAAGGCCTAAAGATTGGAAATAGAAAATAAGTAAAGAATTGAAGTTTCGATTAGACTCCTCAGTTCAAAGTTAGCTTTTATTAAAAGCATGTTTGAAAATAGAGGAGAGTGAGTCCTTTATCTCCTGAGAATTTTGCAAATAACATTCTCAAGTATATTGATCATAATTGTAATAATTGTACCATGTTTTAGTTATTTGCTATATATGTGGTAGGCATTATATACACTATGTATATAATATATATATGTTCTGATTTTATTAATTATTACAGCACCACAAGATATATATAATCTCCATTTTGTAGACAAGGTGACTGAAACTTAGAAAGGTTAGGTGACTCAAGTATTGGTGCCCAGTTAATAAGTGGTCAAATTATTGCACTCCAAATTCATAATTTTTCTACTGAAAAGTTTTCAAGTGAGAGGATTCAGAAGGTCAATTTGTCCTTCAATTGCCAGTGTACTCTTTTCATATGCCCTGCTGAATTGGCTTCAGGAAACTGAAACTAGTTCTATGAACTTGAGGTTTTTTATTTTTTAGGGTTTTTATATTCCTGGAAAACAGATAATTTTCTAGGATATATCATCTTTTGGAATAAAGATTTAGTATTAAATTTGATCCTATACTGCAAAGATAATCCTGAGTATCTGTGGAGCAAGCATAACCACAATGTGATGATTTAAAGACCAGTCCTCTCAGGTTGCTTACTACAAGGAGAGTCTCCTAACATGCTCCAAAATGCTATGGGTTCCTGTATTTCATTCCAAGGAGTGGAACACCACCAGTCCTTCAGAATAAGTTATAAAAGAAAGCTAAAGACCACAAAGCTCAAAATTTCCTTCTGAGATAACTAATGTAACCAATCTTAATATGAACATTGTTGGGTCACCTGGGTGGTTCAGTCAGTAGAGCATGTGGCTGTTGATCTCAGGGGCCATGAGTTCAAGCCCCACATTGGCTGTAGAGTTTACTTAAAAAATATGAACGTTGTCTTAAGATCTCTACAATAAAGGTAATTTGAAGGTTATTAGAAATACAAATCAGTGTATATATAACTTTGAATTTCTTTTTTCCCTTTCTTTTCTTTTTTGTTTATAAATTTGACATAAGAAAGTATATAGTTTAAGTCTCAAAAAACTAGGAAATAGCGGCCAGTTGATTGAATTTACCTCTGATATTTTGGGTATGATGTTGATCCTGAAATACACAGTGAAGAAAAAGAAATTAGAATCTGAACTCCTCTAATAAAATTATAACTCCTATTAGAATATGAAGTGGTTTAGCTCATCTTTTTCTAGGTATGTCCTTAAAATGTCATGACTTCCTAAAAGATGGTGCCCTTTACTGTGTGGCTAGACTATACAAAGAATAAGGTAAGTTGAATTGCATCAATTTCAATTAGTCAGCTTTATTAAGGTATAATTTAGAGTAGTAAAATTCACCAATTTTAAGTATACAATTTGATGACTTTTGACAGATGTATATGGTCTTGTAATTAACACCATGGTCAAAATGTAGAAGTTTTTATCAATCCAAAAAGTTTTTCATACCATTTTGCAAGAAATCCCAAATCTTCAGCATGGGGCACTGCTTTCTGTCACTGTAAATTTGCTTTATTAAGAATTGTATATAAATAGGGGTGCCTGGGTGGTTTAGTCATTAAGTATCTGCCTTCTGCTCAGGTCATGGTTCTAGGGTCCTGGGATCAAGCCCTGCATTGGGAATACCTGCTCAGCGGGAAGCCTGCTTCTCCCTCTCCTACTCCCCCTGCTTGTGTTCCCTCTTTCGTGGTCTCTCTCTGTCAAATAAATAAAATCTTTTTTTAAAAAAGAATTGCTTATAAATATAATTATATAGTATATACATACAGTCTTTTGGGGTTGGTTCCTTGAATTTATATTGTTACATGTATCAGTAACTTATTCCTCTTTTTGTGAAGTAATATTCCACTGAAACAATGTAACATAATATTTTTATGTACTCACCAGTTGATGGACATTTGAATTGTTTTCCCTTTTTGTCTGCTATAACTAATGCTGCTATAAATATTCATATATAATTTTTTCATTTCTCTTAATTATTAACTAAGAGTAGGATAGGTAGATCAAAAATTAAGAATATGGTTAAAATTCTTTTTAGTTTTTAAAATGATTTTATTTTATTTAGCTTTAGGACTAAATAAACTAAACTAAACTATTTAGTTTAGTTTAGGCAGAAGGAGAGGGAAAGAATCTCAAGCAGTCTCTGTGCTAAGCACAGAGCCCAATGCAGGGCTCATTCTCCCCACCCACGCCAAAACCAAGAGTCAGATGGTTAGTCTGACACAGCTAGTTGAAACTTGCTGCATTCAGGCCAGGGAACAGGCACTGCAGAGGAGATCCTCTGCAGATGACTGGCATGAATGATAGAGCAGCCAGAACACAACAGAAAAGCACTTGCAACACACAGTAGAGGCACTCCCTAAAGCACCAGGCTCTGGGTATTACATGACTTCCTCTTCATAAGACCATTATTTTCAAAAGCAGGAGACATAAATGGATTTTATAACACAGAGAAGAAAGCAGAAAATTAGATAAAAGACAACACAGAGGAATTTATACCAAATGAAAGAACAACATAAGGCCATGGCCAGAGATCATATTGAAACAGATATAAATAACATGCCTGATGGAGGATTTAAAGCAACGATCATGAGGATACTCACTGGGCTAGAGAAAAGAAAAACGGACATCATTGAGACTTTTACCACAGAGAAAAAGAGTTAAAAAAGAATCAATCCGAGATAAAGAATACAATAAATGAGATAAGAAACAGACTTGATGCAATGAACAGCAGGCTGGAAGAAGGAGAGGAATGAATTAGTGATATAGAAGACAAAATAATGGAATATATTGAAGCTGAACAAAAGAGACAAAGATGAATTACAGAATGCAAGAATAGACTTAAAGAACTCAGTGCTTCCATCAAATGTAATGACATTCATATTATAGAAGTCCTGGAAGAAGAGAAAGAGAAAAAGGGGAAGAAAATTCATTTCAGGAGATAATAGCAGAAAACTTCTCTAATCTGGAGGAAAGAAACAGACATCCAGATCCAGGAGGCACAGAAGACTCCTATCAAAAGACTGTAAAAAGAGACAAAGAAGGGTATTACATAACATAAAAGGTACAATCCAAAAAGAAGATCTAGTATGTATATATTAGATATTAGATATAGATACTATATATACATTTATATGTGTATATATATATAATTATGCACCCAACATGGGAGCACCCAAATATATAAAACAACTAATAACAAGCGTAAAGGAATGAATTAGTAACAACATAATAATATTAAGGTACTTTAACACCCCACTTACATCAATGGACAGATCATCTAACAAAAAATAAACAAGTAAACAGTGGTTTTGAATGACACACCGGACCAGATGGACCTAATAGATATATTCAGAACATTCCATCCTAGAAAAGCAGAATACACATTCTTTTCACATGCACAGGGAGCATTCTCCAGAGTAGATGACATATTAGTTCATGAAACAGGCTTCAACACATACAAAAACAATTGAAACCATACTTTGCACCTTTTCTGACCACAACACTATGAAACTAGAGTTAGCCACAAGAAAATATTTGGAAAGAATACAAATACATGGAGGTTAAACAACATGCTACTAAACAATGAATGTGTCAACCAAGAAATCAAATAAGAAATACGGAAGATACATGAAAACAAAGAAAATGTAAACACAGTGGTCCAAAACATTTGGGATGCAGCAAAAGTGGTCCTAAGAGGAAAGTATATAGTAATACAGTCTTACCTCAAGAAGCAGGAAAAATCTCAAATAAACAACCTACCCTTACACATAGAGGAGCTAGAAAAGGCACAAGAAATGAGGGCTAAAGCCAGCAGAAGGAAGGAAATAATAAAGATTAGAGCAGAAATAAATGATATAGAAACTAAAAAAAAAATAGAACAGATCAATGAAACCAGTAGTTGGTTCCCTGAAAAAAATTAATAAAATTCATAAGCCCCTGCTCAGACTTATCAAAAAGAAAAAAGGTGTGTGGGGCACTCAAATTTTTTACTGCTCTATGCATGCATGCGTCTGCGAATGACTGAAAAAGCTCTGTGAATATTGATTTTGGGTTACAAATAAATTTAAGTGAGGGTTCAAATTTGAAAATATGGAATCTACAAATGATGGGCATTGACTGTCCTTATATATGACTTGTTTCTTCCCACTTATATATTCTGACCTAGTAATACTTAAAGGGTATGCTGCCTTGAAGTTGGCACATTCCCAGTCATATGACCTCTTCATAAGACCTATGAAACTCAAGAAATCTCTTTATCATAAAAAAACCTCAAAATGCCAAGAGGTCATTATAACTGAAATAGGATTTGGGGGCTTTTACCTCAGAATTTTATGGTACTCTAACCATTTTGTAGCACAGACCGCTGCTTCTGGTACTGACTAGTTGGACCCACCTTCCCTCAGTCTGTTTATTCTTGACAGAAGGAATATGGTATTCAAATATACTTCATATCCTTTTGGCCCAATTATGTATTTTATTGCCTATATAAGCAATTCTTAGTGTATAAATAAGGTGGGTCTTGTTTATATGTATCACTTCCTATGTGTATACACATAGGAAGTGTATGGTTTCATCAGGGCACTTTTCCTCCAATTGACTAGTCAGTTTTACCCTCCCTATTAGCCTCTTTCATCTCATGAAATTCTTTAGGTTTAAGGAAATTTTCATGTGGTTTTCTGTCAGTGATTAAGAAAGGTCACTTTAAAATTTTCTTTTTGGCTTTTTTTGGCTATTCTATATGTCATGTCACATTAGATTTTTTTCAAGGATCATGCCATGCATGGTATTGTAAGGATACTCAGTCTATCATGAAAATAAAGCCTCTGTATGTGAAAATAGGGGGAAAAAAAGATATGCATTTTGTTGAAAAATAGGTCAAAGAAGTAAAAATCATTATTGGAAGATAAATCCTGAATCTGAGAAACAAAGGCCAGGAAGGGCAGCCTTGACATAGTTTTCAACAGAAGCTTGTCTTGAGAGGCCAAGGAGGAGATTGTTTCTATGAAAAAGGGACATTTGGGTTTATCTTCAAGTCTTTCAGACAAGGAAGGGAAAATGTGAGGTGCTTCATTTAAACAGAGCTTGCTCCTTTTTGAGCTTAGAGTTCCTTATATCTGGAGCCAAAGCCTCTCAGTGAGCCAGACTCCAGAGGACTGCACAGGTACCAATATCTAAGTGCCTTGGAAGAAGTAGAAGTGGTACAGTGTAAAAATACCCAAAGGCTTGAAGAAAACTTTGTGGAAAGCTATTTTTGTGTGCATGTTTTACTCCAAAATAATAATAATAATAATAATAATAATAATAAATTATATAGTTTGGAATCTAACCTGGTGTGCCATTGATTTGCCTCTAAATGAAGTGTCATTTGTAGATCCATGTATTTCTTCCTTCCCCTCTACCTCCAAGATCAATGATATACTTTTGAGTTTCTGAACCTAGATTTCCTTTTTTCTGGTTTTCTCCTTGATCTCTTAGAGTTCACTTTTGACTTTTCTTCCTTATGAAACTTTTTCCTTACATTAAAAAAAAAACACAAAAAACAAAACAAAACAAAACTCTTTTGTCCATGTCAAGAGTGATTTCCTGTGCTCATCTTAGTTAATAGTCTGCTGCCCCAGACATCAGCTGTCCCTACGAGGGGTCTCCAAGTTCATGCTCTTGCAGTGTTCATCTAGAGGAAGAGCCTGTCCATCAGTGTCTTCTTTCAGTTGCTCCTTTAGAATGCTTCAGGTTATTCTCTCCCCAAAACGGACTTTGTTTTGAATCTTTAAGGCTCTCTCCTTTACCATCTTCGAGCTCTTTCTCTTTCTCCACTTTTTCCCATTACCTATAAACAAGATCATCTCTACAAGCACTTGAAATCACAATAATAGAAAACCTGGCCTAAATGAGCTCCTAAATTATCTTTGTTATTCTTGCTAGCAACTGTCCTGTTTCTTTCTCGTTTTATCTTCATATTTTTAAAAAGAATAACCTACTCTTGTTGCTCTGATTTCCCTTATCTGCAGTCTAAATCTTTTGTTCCTACCACTCTAAAGAAGCTATTCTAGTCAGGGTTTCTAGTGACTTTGAAATAATCAAATATAGTGACTTGTGCCAGTCTTTCTCCTTTTCCTTAGTCCTCCAATTTTGTCATGGTTAAACAAAATTTCATTGGGTGATATTTTCAAAAGTGTAAAATAAAAAGTGTAAAATTTTCCCAGCCCTGCTCTGGATTCCTCTTTCTATTTCCAAAAAGTAAAAGTTTATTATATAACCTTCCATAAATTTTCTATGTATAATCAAATACCTTTTAACACAAGTAGGATCATATTATATCTAATTTCTTAGGTAGATTGCTTTCTCTACTTAAAAAATATGTCTTGTAGACCTTTCCATATTGGTATATACAGACTTACTCCATCAAAAAATGACTGAGCAGTTTTTCCTTGTAAGAATGAATCATAGCTTATTTAACTGGTTTCCCACTGTTGGATGTTTTGATGGTATCCAAATCACAGTGTTATAGTGAACATGCTTATAAAACAAATGTATTTACATTTGATTGCTTGTATAATATATCCATAGGATAATTTCTGGATTTGGAAATGCTACCAAGCTCCCTCTCTATTGAAATATTGACACTTTAAATAATATAACAAATACTAATGTAATCTCCAGATTAAGAAATGGAACATTTGCCCACCTTGTATTCCTTTTTCCTACATCCTCTACCATCCCCATCTCCCAAATAATAACTGATTTGAATTTTTATTAATCATTTTCGTGCTTTAAAAAATTTTACCATATGTATGGCTTGTCTATACATATATCTTTACATATGTATTTCTAGGTTTTATCTATTTTCTTTAATCTTTATGCAAATTGAATCAGACTTCTATGACTTGCTTTTATATTATGTTTGTCTAATTTATCCATTAGGATATACCCTACTCCATCATCTTAGCAGTCTTTTCTCCATTGGCTTTTTATCATCCTGGATCTCTTCTTACTTTGTTCACTTTTCCTTTTTTGTTTTCCTCCCTGATTTCTTTCCTTCTCTTTTTTTTTTCCTCTGAGTTTTAGTCCACTGTGCTCTGTTCTTCATCTCAATTTTCACTAAGTGATCTTAACCCTCTTTTATATCTTCTATTCTCTTATTCATATGAATGACTTCCAGAATTATGTTTCTGTCTGAAACCTCTTTACTGAGCTCTAGCCTATCATCTTCAATATTTTTACATGTGTAGCTTGCTATCATACCTTAAATTATATTGGATTCAAATAGCATTTGGTGGCTATGATTATATTTTAATTCCAGACCCCATGTTAGATGCTAAAGATTCAAGGAAGAATAAGACATGGTCCCGTATTTTGATATAAAAACACAGATGTACCAACTTGAGTGAAAGTTTATGTGAGTTTATTGCATTTTCCTAGATTCCTTCTGCCTCTATAACACCATCATTTTCCTCCTCACCTAGACTCATTCAATTACCTTAGCCTTTCTTTTCCCTAAGACTTCTTACTCCTTTGATTTTTATTGCTTCACATAAAGATTCAGTTACCACATTTATTCAGTTCTTCACTTTTGTGTCTAAACTTCCTCTCCCACTGCCCTTAAAACCACTCTTCAAAGATCTTCTCTCTTCATACTGAGGCTCTTACAAAATTTTTTTTCAACCTCAAATTCATTCTGTAAGTTGTACTCTGCTTAACCTTTCCAATATTCAGCTCTTAATGTTGTCATTACTCACTCACTCAAAAAGCTTCAATAGTAGTCTGGTGCTTATTAAATAAGATCTAAATTCCATAGTATTACATTTAAGGCCATATAGTCTGACCCAAAGCTCTGTCTTCAACCTTCTCTCCTGTCACTGATGTCCTGTGGAGGATCTGCAAATTCAAATGACCATAATCATTAAGAAGGTAATGCATGGGATGCCTGGGTGGCTCAGTGAGTTAAAGCCTCTGCCTTCAGCTCAGGCCATGATCTCAGCGTCCTGGGATCGAGCCCCACATCAGGCTCTCTGCTTAGCAGGGAGCCTGCTTACTCCCTCTCTCTCTGCCTGCCTCTCTGCCTACTTGTGACCTCTCTCTGTCAAACAAACAAACAAACAAACAAATAAATAAATAAATAAAATCTTAAAAAAAAAAAGAGAAGGTAATGCAAATTAGTGAATCTGGCTAACTGAGGACTGTGATGAACTGGGAAGCAAATTGTCCACGTAGGGTGTACAGCTTGTGGCTAAACTTAAGCTGATTATTGCTGTGTGACAATTGCAACTCCAGTGTTGCTAGAGTTTTCATTTTTTAAAGAGAAGCCAGAAATTCAGATTTTTATATAAAATCTTCACATTTTTAGATGTTGGCCACTAATAAAGCCCTGTTTTGTCAAAAGAACATGTGGCTGAGGGCTGCCAATTTATGGTTTCTTCCCTATGTAAACTCTAGCCAGGCTGATACACCATTTGGATTTTCACCTATATTTTGCTTGCCTAAAATGTCTTCAGCCGTTCTCTAAGCATATCAGAATCTGTTATAACCTAGCTCTTTTGGGAAACTTTTCCTGGCTAGAAAACCTGATTTTCTAGGGCACTTATTATGTCTTTTAATAATTTGGCATTTAAAAATGCCTTATATTTGCTGATTGTTTTTCTTTTTTTTTCTTTTTTTATTAACATATAATGTATTATTTGCCCCAGGGTACATGTCTGTGAATCATCAGGTTTACACATTTCATAGCATTTACTATAGCACATACCCTCCCCAATGTCAATAACTTACCCACCCTACCTCCCAGCCACCCTTAGTTTGTTTCATGCTTTAGGAGTCTCTTATGGTTTGTCGCCTTTCCCTTCCCATCATGTTATATTTCTCTCCCCCACCTCCCCATGACCCCCCGCCCTGCCTCTCAAATTCTTCATATCAGAAAGATCATGTGATAATTGTCTTTCTCTGACTGACTTATTTCGCTTAGCATAATACCTTCTAATTCTATCCATGTCATTGCAAATGGCAAGATTTTGTTTCTCTTGATGGCTGCATAGTATTCCATTGTGTGGTGTGTGTGTGTGTGTGTGTGTGTGTGTGTGTGTGTGTGTGTGTGTGTGTATACCACTTCTTTTTTATCCATTCATCTGTTGATGGACATCTAGGTTCTTTCCATAGTATGGCTATTGTGGACATTGCTGCTGTAAACATTCGGGTGCACGTGCCTCTTCGGATCACTACATTTGTATCTTTAGGGTAAATACACAGTAGTGCGATTGCTGGGTTGTAGCGTAGCTCTATTTTCAACATTTTGAGGGACCTCCATACTGTTCTACAGAGTGGCTGTACCAGCTTGCATTCCCATCAACAGTGTAGGAAGGTTCCCCTTTCTCCACATCCTTACCAACATCTGTCGTTTCCTGACATGCCAATTTTAGCCATTCTGACTGGTGTGAGGTGGTATCTCACTGTGGTTTTGATTTGTATTTCTCTGATGCTGAGTGATGTTGAACATTTTTTCATGTATCTTTTGGCCATTTGGATGTACTCTTTGCTGAAATGTCTGTTCATATCTTCTGCCCATCTCTTGATTGGATTGTTATTTGGGTGTTGAGTTTGAGAAGTTCTTTATAGATTTTGGATACTAACCCTTCATCTGTTATGTCATTTGTGAATATCTTCCCCCATTGTATCAGCTGTCTTTTGGTTTTGTTGACTGTTTCCTTTGCTGTGATAAAGCTTTTGATCTTGATGAAGTCCCAATAGTTCATTTTAGCCCTTGCTTCCCTTGCCTTTGGAGATGTTTCTAGGAAGAAGTTGCTATGGCTGAGGTTGAAGAGGTTGCTGCCTGTGTTCTCCAGGATTTTGATGCACTCCTGTCTCACATTGAGGTCTTTCATCCGTTTTGAGTCTATTTTTGTGTGCAGTGTAGGGAAATGGTCCAGTTTCATTCTTTTGCATGTGGCTGTCCAGTTTTCCGAACACCATTTGTTGAAGAGACTGTCCTTTTTCCATTTGATATTCTTTCCTGCCTTGTCCAAGATTGGTTGACCATAGAGTTAGGGGTCCATTTCTGGACTCTCTATTCTGTTCCATGGATCTGTGCATCTGTTTTCGTGCCAATACCACACTGTCTTGATGATTACAGCTTTGTAATAGAGCTTGAAGTCTGGAATTGTGATGCCACCAACTTTGGTTTTCTTTTTCGACATTCCTCTGGCTATTCATGGTCTTTCCTGTTTCCATATAAATTTTAGGATTATTTGTTCCATTTCTTTGTAAGAAATTGATGGTATTTTGATAGGAATTGCATTGAATGTGTAGATTGCTTTAGGTAGCATAGAAATTTTCACGATATTTGTTCTTCCAATGCATGAGCATGGAACGTTTTTCCATTTCTTTGTGTCTTCCTCCAATTCTTTCATGAGCACTTTGTAGTTTTCTGAGTACAGTTCTTTGCCTCTTTGGTTAGGTTTATTCCTAGGCATCTTATGGTTTTGGATGCAATTGTAAATAGAATCAACTCCTTAATTTCTCTTTCTTCTGTTTTGCTGTTGGTGTATAGAATGCAACTGATTTCTGTCCATTGATTTTATATCCCTACACTTTACTGAATTCCTGTATGAATTCTAGCAGTCTTGGAATGGAGTCTTTTGGGTTTTCAACATAAGGTATCATATCATCTGCAAAGAGTGAGAGTTTGACTTCTTCTTTGCCAATTTGGATGCCTTTTATTTATTTATTTTTTTGTTGTCTGATTTCTGAGGCTAAGACTTCTAGTACTATGCTGAATAGCAGTGGAGATAGTGGGCATCCCTGCCGTGTTCCTGATCTTAGGGGAAAAGCTCTCAGTTTTTCCCCACTGAGAATGATATTCACTGTGGGTTTTTCATAGATGGCTTTGATGAAATTGAGGAATGTACCCTCTATGCCTACACTGTGAAGAGTTTTGATCAAGAAAGGATGCTGTACTTTGTCAAATGCTTTTTCAGCATCAATTGAGAATATCATATGGTTCTTGTTCTTTCTTTTATTAATGTATCGTATTTATTGATTGATTTGTGGATGTTGAACCAACCTTGCAGCCCAGGAATAAATTCCCCTTGGTCTTGGTAAATAATCCTTTTAATGTACTGTTGGATCCAATTGGCTAGTATTTTGGTGAGAATTTTTACATCTGTGTTCATCAGGATATTGGTCTATAATTTTCCTTTTTGATGGGGTCTTTGTCTGATTTTGGGATCAAGGTCCTGCTGGCCTCATGAAATGATTTTAGAAGTTTCCCTTACATTTCAAATTTTTGGAACAGTTTCAGGGGAATAGGTATGAATTCTTCTTTAAATGTTTGGTAGAATTCCCCTGGGAAGCCTTCTCGCCCTGGGATTTTGTTTATTGGGAGATTTTTGATGACTGTTACCACCTCCTTACTGTTTATGAGTCTGTTCAGGTTTCTATTTCTTCCTGGTTCAGTTTTGGTAGTTTGTGTGTCTCTAGGGATGCATCCATTTCTTCCAGATTGTCTAATTTGCTGGAGTATACTTGCTCATAACATGCTCTTATAATTGTTTGTACTTCTTTGTTGTTGGTTGTGATCACTCCTCTTTCATTCATGATTTTATTAATTTGGATCCTTTCTCTTTTCTTCTTGGTAAGTGTGGCCAGGGGTCTATCAATTTTGTTAATTTTTTTAAAGAACCAGCTCCTATTTTCATTGATTTGTTCTACTCTTCTTTTGGTTTCTATTTCATTGATTTCTGCTCTGATCTTTATTATTTTTCTTCTGCTGCTGGGTTTAGGCTTTCTCCTCTGTTATTTCTCTGGCTCCTTTAGGTGTAGGTTTAGGTTATGTATTTGAGATCTTTCTTGTTTCTTGAGATAGGCTTGTATTGCTATATATATTCCTCTCAGGACCACCTTTGCTGTGTCCCAGAGATTCTGAACAGTTGTGTTTTCATTTTCATTTGTTTCCATGAATTTTTTTAATTCTTCTTTAATTTTCTAGTTAACCCATTCATTCTTTAGTAGGATGGTATTCAGCCTCCACGTATTTGAGTTCTTTCCAACTTTCCTCTTGTGATTGAGTTCTAGTTTCGTGGCATTTTGGTCTGAAAATATGCAGGGAATGATCCTAATCTTTTGGTACAGATTGAGACCTGATTTATGTCCCAGGATGTGATCTATTCTGGAGAATGTTCCATGTGCACTAGAGAAGAATGTTGCTTTGGGATGGAATGTTCTGAATATATCTGTGATGTCCATCTGGTCCAGTGTGTCATTTAGAGCCTTTATTTCCTTGTTTATCTTTTGCTGAGATGATCTTTCCATTTCGGTGAGGGGGGGCATTATAGTCCCCTACTATTATTGTATTACTGTTAATGTGTTTCTTTGACTTTGTTATTAATTGGTTGATATAATTGGCTGCTCCCATGTTAGGGGTATAGATATTTATAAATGTTACATCTTCTTTTTGGACAGTCCCTTTCAGTATGAAAATGTCCTTCTTCATCTCTTTTTATAGTCTTTGGCTTAAAATCTAATTTATCTGAAAGAAGGATTGCCACCCCAGCTTTCTTTTGATGTCCATTAGCATGGTAAATTGTTTTTCACCCCCTCACTTTAAATCTGGAGGTGTCTTTGGGTCCAAGATGAGTTTCTTGTAAACAGCATATCGATGGGTCTTATTTTTTTATCCATTCTGATACTCTGTGTCTTTTGATTGGGGCATTTAGCTCATTTACATTCAGGGTAACTCTTGACAGATATGAATTTAGTGCCATTGTATTGCCTGTAAGGTGAGTGTTAAGTGTATATTGTCCCTGTTCCTTTCTGGTCTATGTTCCTTTAAGGCTCTCTCTTTGCTTAGAGTACCCGTTTCAAGATTTCCTGTAGGCTGGTTTGGTGTTTGCAAATTCCTTTAGTTTTTGTTTGTGCTGGAAGCTTTTTATCTCTCCATCTGTTTTCAGCGACAGCCTAGGTGGATATAGTATTCTTGGATGCATATTTTTCTCATTTAGTGTTCTGACTATATCATGCCAGTCCTTTCTGGCATGCCAGGTCTCTGTGGATGGGTCCACTGCCAATCTACCATTTCTGTCTTTGTATATTGTTCTACTGTTCTTTTGGTTTCTATTTCGTTGATTTCTGCTCTGATCTTGATTATTTCTCTTCTTCTGCTGGGTTTAGGTTTTCTCTGTTGTTCTTTCTCCAGCTCCTTTAGGTGTAGGTTTAGGTTATGTATTTGAGATCTTTATTGTTTCTTGAGAAAGGCTTGTATTGCTCTCTATTTTCCTCTCATGAGTGCCTTTGCTGTGTCCCAGAGATTCTGAACAGTTGTGTTTTCATTTTCATTTGTTTCCATGTATTTTTTTTAATTCTTCTTTAATTTCCTGGTTAACCCATTCATTCTTTAGTAGGATGCTCTTTAGCCTCCATGTATTTGAGTTCCTTCCAACTTTCCCCTTGTGATTGAGTTCTAGTTTCATGGCATTGTGGTCTGAAAATATGCAGGGAATGATCCCAATCTTTTGGTACCGATTGAAACCTGATTTGTGTCCCAGGATGTGATCTATTCTGGATAATGTTCCATGTGCACTAGAGAAGAAAGTGTATTCTGTTGCTTTGGGATGGAATTTTCTGAATATGTCTATGATGTCCATCTGGTCCAGTGTGTCATTTAGAACCTTTATTTCCTTGTTGATCTTTTGTTTAGATGATCTCTCCATTTCTGTGAGGGGGGTATTAAAGTCCCCTACTATTATTGTGTTATTGTTGATGTGTTTCTTTGCCTTTGTCATTAATTGGTTTATATAATTGGCTTCTCCCACGTTAGGGGCATAGATATTTATAATTGTTAGATCTTCTTGTTGGACAGTCCCTTTAAGTATGATGTAGTGTCCTTCTTCATCTCTTATTACATTCTTTGGCTTAAAATCTAATTTATCTGATATAAGGATTGCCACCCCAGCTTTCTTTCTTTTTTTTTAAATTTTATTTATTTATTAGAGAGAGAGAGAGACTGAGAATGAGAGGGGAGAAGGTCAGAGGGAGAAGCAGACTTCCCGCAGAGCCGGGAGTCCGATATGGGACTTGATCCTGGGACTCCGGGATCATGACCTGAGCCGGAGGCAGTCGCTTAACCAACTGAGCCACCCAGGCACCCACCACCCCAGCTTTCTTTGGATGTCCGTTAGCATGGTAAATTGTTTTCCACCCCCTCACTTTAAATCTGGAGGTGTCTTTGTGTCTAAGATGAGTTTCTTGTAGACAGCATATCGATGGGTCTTGTTTTTTTATCCATTCTGATTCTCTGTGCCTTTTGATTGGGGTGTTGAGCCCATTTACATTCAGGGTAACTATTGACAGATATGAATTTAGTGCCATTGCATTGCCTGTATGGTGACTGTTAACTTTATATTGTCTCTCCTCTTTTCTGGTCTCTGTTCCTTTTAGGCTCTCTCTTTGCTTAGAGGACCCCTTTCAATATTTCCTGTAGGGCTGGTTTGGTGTTTGCAAATTCCTTTAGTTTTTGTTTGTGCTGGAAGCTTTTTATCTCTCATCTATTTTCAGTGACAGCCTGGCTGGGTATAATATTTTTGGCTGCATATTTTTCTCATTTAGGGCTCTGAATATATCATGCCTGTCCTTCCTGGCCTGCCAGGTCTCTGTGGATAGGTCTGCTGCCAATCTAACATTCCTGCCTCTGTACGTTACCGATTTATTGTCTCGAGCTGATTTCAGGATTTTTTTCTTTGTCACTAAGACTTGTAAGTTTTAGTATTAGATGACGGGGTGTAGACTTATTTTTATTGATTTTGAAGGGAGTTCTCTGTGCCTCCTGGATTTTGATGCTTGTTCCCCTCAGCAGATTAGGGAAATTCTCTACAATAATTTGTTCCAATATACCTTCCACCCCTTTCTCTCTTTCTTCTTCTTCTGGAATCCCAATTATTCTAATATTGTTGCGTCTTATGGTATCACTTATCTCTCGAAGTCTTCCCTCGTGGTCCAATAGTTGTTTGT
>CM052801.1:62285867-62305427 GCA_028533885.1 Nasua narica | reverse complement strand
TTTTGATGCTTGTTCCCCTCAGCAGATTAGGGAAATTCTCTACAATAATTTGTTCCAATATACCTTCCACCCCTTTCTCTCTTTCTTCTTCTTCTGGAATCCCAATTATTCTAATATTGTTGCGTCTTATGGTATCACTTATCTCTCGAAGTCTTCCCTCGTGGTCCAATAGTTGTTTGTCTCTCTTTTTCTCAGCTTCCTTATTCTTTGTCATTTGGTCTTCTATGTCGCTAATTCTTTCTTCTATCTCATTTATTCTAGCATTTAGAGCCTCCATTTTTGTTTGAACTTCATTAATAGCTTTTTTGATTTCATCTTGGTTAGATTTTATTTCTTTTATTTCTCCCAAAAAGGGATTTTATTTCTCCCAAAAGGGATTCTTTAATCTCTTCCATGCTTTTTTTGAGCCCAGCTAGCAATTTGATAACTGTCATTTTGAACTCTATTTCTGACATATTACTGATGTGTGTACTAACTAGGTCTCTAGCCGTTGGTACTGCCTCTTGTTCTTTTTTTTGTGGTAGGTTTTTCCACCTTGTCATTTTATCGAGCTAAGAATAGATGAGTGAGAGAGAAAAGTACTCTGGAGTTCTTCAATTCTCACTGATTGATGAACTTGGTCTTGGCTGGATATTCTCACTGATCTTCTGGGGAGGGGCCTTTACAATTTGATTCTCAGATGTTTTTGCCTGCGGTGGAATTGCCCCACCCTTGCCCAGGGAGGGGCCAAGCAATTCACTCAGGTTCGCTCTTGGGTGTCTTTGTTCCCTTAGCCTAAGCTTTCCGTACCACCCTGGAGGCCGGGAATGCAAATGGCGGCTCCTAGTCTCTGCAGGAGGAGCTGAGCGCTGGAGTCCCAGCTCCTCAGCGTGCCCTCAGAGGAAAGCAGTCAATCACTCCTGTCTCCCGGGTCCGCACAAGCTCCGAGCTCAGCCACTGGTGGCAGTGCACCTCTATCTCTGGTGCACGGCCCCGTCTGGAGTCTCCAAACCCAGCAGATTCCTGCTGCGTGCTGCCGCGCCACTCCTCCCCAAGGAGGAAGGAGGGGGTCTCTCTGGAATGCCTTATGTGATCCCCGCTCGAAGGGCCGCGGCCACGGTCTAGGGTAAGCCCCAGCTGAAAACGCACTGCGCGGCTCTTTCTCTGCCGCAGTCTTCTCCGCCCCGATATCTGGGAGCTCTGCCGCACTCAGACATCCCCCGGTCTCTTTATGATCTTGTGGGTCCTGAAACCACTCTGTTCCCGCGAGGGCCAGACCTCCGGCCTAGCCTCTGGAGCAATGTCCCTCAGTGAAGCAGACTCTAAAAGTTCCAATTTTGTGCTCTGCGGCTCTGTGGCTGCAGGGAGCTGGCCCCTCCCCCTGCGGTCTGTCTTCCCGTTGCTTTGGAATCACTTTTCCAAACGTCCTACCTTTCGGAAAGTGGTCGATTTTCTGCTCCTAGAATTGCTCTTCTTCCTCTCTTCTCTCTCCTGTTGAGTATTCTGGCTTTTAGAATGATTTCATAACTATCTAGATGAACTTCTGGGATCTGACTCTATCTCAACCTCCTACTTCTCCGCCATCTTGCTCCTCCCCTCCAGCTCTCAGTATTTCATCGTTGTGTATAATGTTTGCTGTGAGATTTTTGTATATGGCCTTTATTATGTTGAGGAATGTTTCTTCTAAACCTACTTTGTTGAGAGATTTTTTTAATCATAAATTGATGTTGTACTTTGTTAAATCTTTTATGCATCTATTGAAATGATCATATGGTTCTTATCCTTTCTCTTGTTGATATGATGCATCACATTGATTGATTTGAGAATACTGAACCACCTAGGATAGTAGAAATAAGTCCCACTTAATCAAGGTGAATGTTTTTTTAATGTATTATTGGAATTGGTTTGCTAATATTTTGTTGAAGATTTTTGCATCTATATTCATCAGAGATATTAGCCTGTAGTTTTCTTAGTTTTCTTTCTTTCTTTCTTTCTTTCTTTCTTTCTTTCTTTCTTTCTTTCTTTCTACTGTCTTCATTTGTTTTGGGGATCAGGATAATGCTGGCCTTGTAGAATGAATTTGGAAGTTTTTCTTCTTTTTCTATTTTTGGAATAGTTTGAGAAGAGTGGGTATGAACTCTTCTTTAAATGTCTTGTAGAATTGTGAAGCCTACCTGTGAAGCCATAATGGTCTTGGCTTTCATTTGTTGGGAGATTTTGATTACTAATTCGGTATTCTTGCTAGTAATAAAACTACCCATATTTTCTATTTCTTCATGATTCAGTTTTGGAATATTGTTTGTTTATATGAAATTAACTATTTCTTCTAGGTTGTCTAATTTGTTGGCACATAAGTTTTCATAATATTCTCTTACAATACTTTGTGTTTCTGTGGTGTTGGTTGTTAATTTTCTTTCATTTCTGATTTTGTTTATTTGAATCCTCTCTCTATTTTGATCAGTCTGGCTAAAGATTTATCAATTTTGTTGGTATTTTCAAAGAACTAGCTCCTGATTTCATTGAATTGTTCTATTGTGTTTTTAGTCTCTATTTCGTGCATTCCTCCTCTAATTGTTATTATTTCCTTTCTTCTGTTGGCTTTGGTCTTTCTTTGTTCTTCATTTTCTTTAAGTGTAGGGTTCTTTCTTTAGGTGTAAGGTAGGTTGTTTGAGGTTTTCTCGATTCTTGGGGTAGGCCTCTATCACTGTATCTTCCTTCTTAGATCAGCTTTTGTTGCATCTCAAAGATTTTGGACCATTATGTTTTCACTTTTACTTGTCTAAAGATTGTTTTGTCTATAGCATCAATATACTTCTTATTTTGTACTAGGTGAAATGAAAAAAAATTTAATGGACAAGAATGTTTGTGTTGCTTTCAAATGGATGATACATTTCATCTGATGATCATATTACTCAGATCAGTCTTAGATAATATTTAGTAACCCAAAAGTGAATGAAAGTTATTTATTCTAATGCCTGTCTGACTTTGGGATTATTTTTTTTTTCCTGACTAGACTTCTAATCTTAGTGTGAGTAACTCAGTTGTTCAAATACATTAGAAATTACCACCAAATAAACTGATAAATTAAAAAAAAAATAAAAAGGTTGTTTTGGCTATTCAAGGCCCCTTGTAATTCTATAGGAATCTGAGGATCAGCTTTTCCATTTCTATGAAGAGAAGACTTGGATTTATTTATTTATTTATTTTCCCAAATATGCTTATTTTTTTTTGTTCAGTGTTACAAGATTAATTGTTCATGCACCACACCCAGTGCTCCATGCAATGTGTGCTCTCCTCAATACCCACCACCAGGCTCGAAAACCCTCAGTTTGATAGTGTCTTTTTATTACACATTTATCTGAATATAAGCAAATTTGGATATTTTTCTATGCTTATCAGCCATTTCTGTCTCTTATTTTGTAAAATGTCTGATGATATTCTCTGCCCATGAATCTATTAAGGTTTTCATTTATTCGGATGAGTTCTTTATATATTAAGATCATTTGTTCTTTAAAAATATGTTTAAATATTGCTCCTTGTTTGAAAAATTTTCCATAATCCTTTTCAATGGGAAAATTAAAATATTTTTCATGTTGTTAAATCAATTCAATCTTTTCCAGTATGACTTCTTCTGTTTTTCTTAAGCTCACTAAGTTCTGCCTCATTCTGAGAATAGGTTAATATTGCCAAATTTTCTTCTTTTTATTTATTTATTTATTTATTTATTTTTAAATTTTTTTTTTTAAAGATTTTATTTATACATTTAACAGAGAGAGAACACAAGCAGGCAGAGAGGCAGGCAGAGAGGCAGGCAGAGGCAGACAGAGGAGCAGGCTCCCCGCGGAGCAAGGAGCCTGATGCGGGACTTGATCCCAAGATGCCGGGATCATGACCTGTGCCAAAGGCAGTTGCTCAACCAACTGAGCCACCCAGGCATCCCTGCCAAATTTTCTTCTACTTAAGAGCATTTAAAAATACTCAAGTCTTTAATCCATTATGTTGGTATATGATGCAAAGTTTTAAAGGGATTTTTTTTTCCTTACATAACCTATTCTGTCTTTAGAAAAAAACCCTTGCTTTTTCTACACATTTTTGTTGTTATTTTAGTCACTTATTTAGTTCTTATGTATCTTAGCCCTCAAGTTTTAATCTATTTTTATGTTTCTTTTTGTCGTTGATATGACTGTCTGCTTTTACATCAGACCCAAATTATTTTCATTATTATAATGTTGGAGTGTGTTTTACTAAACAGTAAAATCTATCTTCTGCCATTATTATTTTTTTTCTACAAAAGTTAGATATTTTTATATACATGTCCCAAATAGATGTTTGGTTATTTGAGGACAAAAGTATACCCTATTCATCTATTTATTACCCCCACTACCATTTGGCCAGTATAGTGCCATGCACAATTAATTTTGATTCAATTTTTTAGACTGCACATTTTATCGGTCCTAAGTTTTTGTTTTTATACTTGTGTTCTGAATACCCAAATCCCTCTCTGCACCTTAGGATCTTTGATATTAAGCCTCAGATATAAAAGTGTTTCTTAAACTCTTCTTATTTTTTAGTTTGAGTGCTCTTTTGGACTCTAGGGACTCTGGTTTTCAGGTTTTCTTCCAATGTCATGTCACACATTTACTAAGTCTTAATTTTGTTCAGACTCTTCTAGTAGGAAGCAGACTAATATCCTGGCAAGATGGAACCTATTATGTATTAACTAAGACTTGACATTTCTTTTTTTTTTTTTCCTCTTCCCACTATCATCTGTTAACATTACCTCAAGATATTTGTGGTACATGAACAATGAATCTTGGAACACTGAAAAAATAAAATAAAATTAATTGGAAAAAAAGGTATTTGGACACTTCTTAAATGCTGCCTTTTCCCCCTCTCATTTTCTTATCTTTGTTATAGTGCTTACTAAATCTAGATACTCATTTATTTATTATTAGGTTTACCCATCCATTTCACTTTACTCCCACTGCTAAGATCCTGAGCTATCATTTAGTTGTCCCTGCCCATGAGTCTGAGTTATTGTTTTTGTCCTTCCTGCAATGTACAGATCATTTTATATAATATGTAAATGGTAGTAGCTCAGATCATCCCCTTCCTCTAAGAAATCCATTGAGCTTCTTTCTTAAACTATACTAGGGCTTGGTATGCCTTCTACTTGTAGGCTCTTTCAGTATCTGCCTATGAAAATCAGATAAAAGTTCATTTACCAAAAAAAGATAGTTTTGGCTATTTTAGAATAGTTACAGAAAAGTACCTGGGTATTGCCTTGGCCCTTCTAAGTATATCTGGGAAGGTTGTGCCATGCTCACTAGCAGAAAATGATACCTCCCTCTTCCATTTGTCGTAAGTAGAGTTACCCAAATACTGTTTCAGGTACAGTCAGTTCCTGTATCTTTGGGACTACTACAGAGACAACCCCCATAGCCATCTACTTCCTGTGCAGAGGAAGAACATATAGAATGTTGGCTGATCTATACATTTCTAGGGTGCCTGTCACTATTTTGACAGATAACAGTGAGAAAAACTCAAAAATGACCCTGATAAATTAGGAAAAAAATATTTTACCACAATAGTGAAAGATAAAAGGTTGTGCTACCACAGGGAGATAAAAACCCAAATTTACAAAAACAAAGTTGAAAAACACTGGTTAGTCCCAAGTATCACAAAGATCTGAGAGTTGTAGTTGATTTCAAATTAAATATGAACAAGGGATATAGTGCTATGCTGAAAAAATCAATATGTTAAATGTATGAAGTAATTTTTTTACTAGACTGAAGAATCTAACTTTAAGAAAAGTGCATATAAAATTATTGCTTATAATCATCAGTAATTGTTTTACATTTACCAAAGGCCTTTTATGTGCATTATAAATTTATTTGGTCCTGAAAATGACCCTGTGGATTACTTATTATTCTAATCCTTATTTAATGGAAGATAAAACAGACTCAGGAAATTTGAATTAAATTCTTGAGGGAATACAGGAAGATCTGGTTTTAAATTCAGATCTTTTGACTTCAAATGTGATGTGATTCCTACTATACCATAGTACATCCTAAGGAAAAATAACCAGAGGAAGATTACTTAGACTAAAAAAAATTAATTTTAAAATTATTTGGCTACTCTTCAAATAATAGGATGCTCTGGTGAACTTTATATAGAAATAGATTTGTGATAACTCAATTTACAACCAATTTTTTGGAAGGATAAAGGGAAGTACATTTACACACAGTTATCAATGTGTATAATGTAATGATTCTGATCTTGATTATATAAGGGGAAGTGCATTTAAATATAGTTATCTGTGTATTAACATTGTGATTCTGACCTTGACCATCCCATTGAAATAGATATGGAGATATCAGTAGTCAAGGAAACTGTGGCCTATAGATTGGAAAAATAGGTTATATGGATAGGAAAGAATTTGGGGTCGTTCAATTAGCAAGAAACAAAAAAAAAGAGCTAATTTTGGTCTTTGTAGGAAAGGTTTTATGAATAAAAGCTGCTAAGTTCTTTTCTTTACTCCCAGATGGGACACTGAAATCTGCTTAATATATTCATTCATTCAAATTTTTCTTTCAACTTTCTAATATGTACTAGTCACTCTGCCAGACGTAGGGGACACAAAAATAAGTAGAACATTGCCCTTGCCCCCAAGGGCTCTCTGTTGGGGTAATGGCAGATGTATAGACAGCATTACTATATTTTCATAATAAAATATGTGTGCCCAGAATGCTTCAGGGTTAGGGAGCTAGTTTAGTCTAGGTGTGTCAGGAATGGTTCGGAGAAAGTTTTTTCTATCTGATTTTGAAGCTTGAATAGAACCTTGCTTGCTTAAATTGAACAGGGAGGATTTCAGTTAGATTTTAAGAAGAACTTTAAAATATTAGATTAAAACTATAATGTCCCTTTAAAGGAGGTAAGAACTTTTTTTTCGACCTCAGGAAGATATAAAGGTAAAAGATAATCTTCCCCAAAGCAGGGGAATGTACCAATGATCCTTTAAGCAAGACCTCTTATAGCTCTGGTGTTTTTCTGATAAATTAAGAACTAAGCCTACATGCACAAAGATTTGGAAAATCAAGCAGCTGACATAATGGGAATCATGCAGTGCACCTAAAAGCAATTCAGTAAAAATGTTTCTATTCCTTTTATATTCAATTTTTATGTGAATCTGTATTTGGAGAAATTTAAGTGTGTTTGTTGTAAGCAGATGTTCATGTGCTCTCATCTAAGTAATAATAGGAAACAGTAAAAGGAGACAGTGCTGGATATGAGGCAGTGAAATTTAACAGTGTGGATGGTACCAATGCACTTTTCAGAAAAAAAAAAAAAAAGAAAATTGTTGCCTCCTGGTGAATTTCTTTTGAAAACAAATATGTGGGGGCGCCTGGGTGGCTCAGTGGGTTAAGCCTCTGCCTTCGGCTCAGGTCATGATCTCAGGGTCCTGGGATCGAGCTCCACATTGGGCTCTCTGCTCAGTGGGGAGCCTGCTTCCTCCTCTCTCTCTGCCTGCCTCTCTGCCTACTTGTGATCTCTCTCTGTGTCAAATAAATAAATAAAATCTTTAAAAAAATAAGAAAACAAATATGTGGTTGTGTTAGAAAAACCAAGATAATCCAATCAATCTGGTTGAATATATCAAAGTAGAAAGGTTATAAGGATCACTATGTATGTATGTATGTCATAAAATACATCCTTAGTTTTTGATGTAGTGTTCTAAGACTCATTGTTTATGTACAACACCCAGTGCTCCATGCAATATGTGCCCTCCTTAATACCCACCACCAGGCTCACCCATCTCCCCACCCCCCCTCCTCTAATACCCTCAGTTTGTTTCTCAGAGTTCATGGTCTCTCATGGTTTGTCTTCCTCTCCCATTTCCCCCAGTTCACTTTTCCTTTCCTTCAACTAATGTCCTCCGTGTTATCCCTTATGTTCCACAAATAAATGAAACCATATGATAATTGACTTTTTCTGTTTGGCTTATTTCACACAGCATAATATCCTCCAGTCCCATCCATTCTCATCTAAGGATATTGAATCTTAGAATATGTTGGTATCAAGAATCAACTTGTTTTAAGAGTAGATTTCCTATACTTATTAAATATACTAGAAGTAACACAGTATAATGATTAAGAGTATAGAACCAGACTGCCTGGGTTTAAATGCTTGTTCTTACCAACAGTTGTGCAATCTTGGGTAAGATTTTTCACCTCCTTGTGTTTCATTTCTTTCATCTATAAAATAGAGGTGATGATAAAACTATCTACTTTATAAGGTTGTTTGAGGATTAAATAAGTAAATACACATAGGAAAATTAGAATACTATTTAGGACCATGGTGCTATGCAGATTATATCAACCACATTTGATAGATGAGGTTAAAGGCTCAAAGGTGCTGAGTAGCTTGCTCCAGGTCCAGCAGAAGCAGCTCTTGAAACAGGCCTTCATACTTCATTCAGTACCCTTTTCACTTGGTCATTCTTGTCATTGGGCCCACATTTCATCCTAGAATTTCCTTAGGGAACTGAGAAAAATAATTGTGTTTGCCTGTATTTGTTTTCTCTTGCTACATATGAAAATTTCCAACTTAACCCCTTAAAACATCACACATTTATTATCTTATTGTTTTGGTGGGTTAGGAGACTAGGCACAACTTAGCTGAATCCTTTACTCAGAGTCTCACAAAGCTTCAGTCAAGGTGTCAGCTAGGCTGCATTCTAATCTTGAGGATAAGCAAAGGAAGGATCTGTTTCCAGTCTCATTCAGGTTGTTAGTGGAATCTAGTACCTTGTGGCTATGGAACTCATGGCAGCTTGCTTCTTCAAAGGCTGCAATGGAAGTTTCTGCTGCTTGGAGTTTCTCATTTCATAGAAGACCTAATCCTGATTTTAAGGGGCTCACCTTATTAGGTCAGGTCCAACTAGGATAATCTCCCTTTGATCAATTCAAAGTCAATTAGGCACCTTAATTACTTCTGAGGAATTCTTTTACCTTTGCCCTATTGTATAACAGAATCATAGGAAGGAGTGACAGTCCATCACCTCTGACATATTTTATTGATTAGAAGCAGTTTGCAGGTTTTGCTGCCCCCTCTCAATGAGAGGGTATTGCACTAGGGATTACACACTGGGGGTTACCCTAGGTGTGTCCACCACACAGTCCATTATTTTCAAGCTGCTGCTAAGAGAGGATGGTAATGTACTTCCAGGACAGTCAAGTGATTTTAAAAGTTGAAGTTACAACTTGAATCAGAGTATGTGCGAACAAATAGCTATCTGTTTGGGAGAATAGGTAAAAGTGCCTCCTATGTAACCAGCTTGTCTTTTTCAACAGTTTGCTTTTCTTTTCCATCTAGGTTTACTCTCACTAAAGATGTCTCACTCCTTGAGCTGCCATTATATACAGACATCCATTCTTTTCACTTTATAACCAGTGCTAGAGCAGTTAAAATATGAGCAAATATATTAAAGCTCCCTTCAGTACATACTAATAGAAGATGTAATTTTTTGGTGAGTTTCCTTCCAATTATGGCTAAAATATAAAAAACTGAAATTTTCATAGGATGAAGCCTCAAATACTTTTCATTTCACCACTTTAGTAAAGCCTTATAACACAGAATGTCATGATGAAGATGCCCGTCTTGCTATCTCATCTGTTTGAGTCATTTTTCTGTGTTTTGCATTTGTTTTTTTTTTTTAAAGATTTTATTTGTTTGAGAGAGAGTGAGAGAGAGAGAGAGCACACAAGGATGGGGAAAGGCAGAGGGAGAGGGAGAAGCAGACTCCCCACTAAGCAGGAAGCCCAGCTCAGGGCTTGATCCTGGGACCCTGAGATCATGACCTGAGCCTGAACAGAAGGCAGACACTTAACCAACTGAGCCACCCAGGCGCCCCTGTTTTGCATATGTTTGAAATTTCTTTGATGTGTTTGTAAAATGAACACATATGTTGATAAATAATAAATAGAGACTGGTTGGCATAGATGCATTACAATGCCTGAAAATAGCTTTCAAGAACCACCAGACTGTTCTGTTGTGGTTATTACCTTTCTTCTCTGCCTGTGGATTCCTCAGGCCCGTGGGCAAACACCCAGTGTCCTAAATGCTTGGAGTCTACTACAGTTCTTCTGGAAGTCCACTATAGGAAATCAAGCTAACACTGGTGCTAGACAATGCAACAATAAGAACAAAAGGTGGGTTGCTTACATCCCAGATGTGCTTAAGAGAAAAAGCTAAGCCCCCAACTGCTTTTCCCAGTACCTTCCTCTTGAGAGTAGAAAGGGAATGTACAGTGGTAGCTGTATGAATTAAACAAGATGATCTTGTAAACACTAGATTGTTTTTTATAAGGATGCCACCAGATCTAGTCTGAGTCATAATAGAGAAATTGTTAGAAAATACACCTTATATTGTCATGAAAGGAATAAAGCCCCAATAGAAGCTTTGGTCAAGAAAAGTAGCAATGGGTCTCTTAGTGTTTGGTTTGTGCCATATTTAGTACTCATAGATGGTGAATAAATATTATTTTGCTTTGTATTTATTTATTTATTTAAAGATTTTATTTATCTATTTGACAGAGAGATGAAGAGCACAAGTAGGCAGAGTGACGGGTAGAGGGAGAGGGAGAAGAAGGCTGTTTGCTGAGCAGGGAGCCCAACTCAGGGCTCGGTCCCAGGACCCTGAGATCATGACCTGAGCCGAAGGCAGCCGCTTAACTGACTGAGCCACCCAGGTGCCCCTTTGCTTTGTATTTAAATGAGGCCTACATAATATATGAAAGAAAAAATTAAAGAGTGCTGCTAGGCTTAAGGATACTATCTCCTAGATATGGGCATGTGGCTCCCTGGAGCTTGCCATGCAACCGTTTTTTGCCTGGGCCTTTACATAATATACTATAAATAAGGGGTTGTTGACTATCTGCCCTTTGACCAGGGGTGGCATAGAATTATAGCAAGGAATATCAAAATATATGCCCACCAAACATTGCTTATAGAATAAATAAATAATGTACTTTGGATATCCATGTACTACTGTATCTACTGTTTCATAAGAATATATAGATATTGCTATGATGAATTAATGTTTATTCATTTTATTTATGTTCATTTATAAATGTTGCTGAATTCATTGCAGGTTTTTGTTATTGAGCATTTTTCAACCAAATATCCCAAATATATGATTCCTGTGTGTATGTTTGTGTATGAGTGAAAGAGAAATTTATATTTTTTAAGTTTAAAAGATATCCACAAAGCTTAAAAAATTGGGATCCACTGTTCTAAGTACTTTATTCTAGTTAGAAGAAATCTTGTCTTTGTCTAAATCTCATCTTTTCTAAGCAGCTTCGAAGGGACCGTATACAATTATCCTTCCCCTCCTTTTGGTGACTAAAGCTTCTTTCTCTTTAGGCATTGATGCTGGGAAGACACAATAGTAGCTCCAATAGTAATAATAACTTCCCCTTAAATAACATCTTTTATCTGATGCTCTCTAAATGCTATATGATGAGATCTCACTGTCACAGGGAAGGGAAACACAAAACCAAGAGATGCTGTAGCTGGGAATAGAATCCAGGTGGGATAATCCCTCCAACATATGTTCTTCCTATTGAGGCCTGCCTATTTCTGAGAGGGTAGGTCTTGTATATTTCTGAATTAACCCTGCAACTCTAGGGGGAGTCTTGGAAGCAAAAACTTCAACCATTTGGGTTATTTAGCAGGCTGCCACCCATTCATTGTACTTGGAGACTTAAGTAAATTCTTCTATATCCAGCATGGCTGAAGAAATAGAAAATTAGTAGTCAGTTTATAAAAATCATTTTTGGTTTTCCAATGAATTATAATGTTATAAAATACATCCAACAAGAAGGTTAGGATGAAGAAAATTTCTTTCTGTGGAGATTCAGAAGGCATTTTCTAACTGGGACAGGGCCATGAAATCAGCGTTATGAATGCCAGTGAACATATTGCTGCAGGTGATCGGTTGTGCTGAGGCATTCAAGTAAAGAAAGCACAAGATAACTGAGTAGGTGGCAGGGTTTTTTTTTTTTTTAAGGTTTTATTTATTTATTTGACAGAGAGAGAAAGAGATCACAAGTAGGCAGAGAGGCAGGCAGAGACAGAGGGGGAAGCAGGCTCCCCGCAGAGCAGAGAGCCCGATGCGGGGCTCCATCCCAGGACCCTGAGATCATGACCTGAGCCAAAGGCAGAGGCTTTAACCCACTGAGCCACCCAGGCACCCCATGGTTTTTTATATCTATATCTTAGGGGCTTCTGCGCCCAGGGTTATCTCTAGGGAACATGTGGCTTGGGGAAAAATCAGAATGTGTACCTTTTTTCATCATTTGTATGTGGACAGAATCAGGTTGAAATTAACATTTATGTTGCCTTTAGGGAGGTGAGTGGTGGTAGGAAGGAAACCAAATAGGGACAGTCAGAAGCAGAATGTGGAGAGAGCCCAAGATCACTTTTATGTTTTGAGCATCTTGGCATATAAAAAATGTAGAAAAGCCAAAAGAAGAGGGTTATACAAATAAGCATGGGTTGTCAAAAGCTTTTATAAAAAGTATCTATTAGAATAATGCCTGTCATTGGTCTGTCTGTCTCTCTGTCTTGGTCTGTCTCTTTCTCTTTCTTCTGTCTCACAGCACAGGGTCCTTTCTGTTTGCAAATCTCAGTACACATTGTTCAGCAAAGGGCAAGCACTTTCTCTACTATGTTATTCTCATTTTTATCAGAATTGGAATTAAACCTACTAAAGGTCACAGAGAAAAAAAAAATCTGTTGAATTTAAATAGATATAGAGCAATTTAGGCCACAAATGTAATACTTAAAGTAATTTGGTCCAGACAGAAAACACTTGTCCGTGTTGTGAATCCAGATGGGGGAAGTTGACAGTCTCAGGAGAACCATAGTAGTGCCCCACAGTAAGGATTAAGAAGACCAATTATCTCAGAAGCCAAATCTTCTGAAGTAAATTGAGGAATCGACCTTTGAAACTCTCAAGATCTCTTGCAGTTTGCTTAAAAAAGTATCACCCTGGATACTTCAGAATCTCATTTCCACTTTTGTTATTCTCTCTTCTCTCTCTAGCTTTAATGGTAATAAAGGAGACATATTTATCACATCAAATATATTAAATTTTAATACCCCAAAAGTCAGTTCACTTCAAGTGTGTTTTTTTCAAATGACTGTAGCTACTTGAAAGAAAAACCAAGCGGGGGACTGGGGTGGGTGGTGGGGTGGGGAGGTTGAGCCATTGGCAGGGAAACTGGGAAAGGAAATGCAAAAAGCCTGTCGCAGCTGGGCCTGACCTTTCTAAGTAGCCAGACTTTCTAGAGGTGACATCTGTACTCCAGCGAGTTGTCTGGAGTCCATATGACAATTCCAGGTATGATCAGAAGTCAGGTGCCTGTTAAACTGATGAAAAGATTGGGGAGTAGAAGAGTATTTTTAAAGTTTTTATCAGTGTACAAATGATATAATGAAAACAAAAACATGGGAATTAAAAAATCACTCACAATATCACTACATAATATATCAACTTTTAATGTGACCTTTACATACATACTTAATTTTACAAAGTTGTAAAAATAATGGAGATACCTTTATGTCTCTGTTCTTTATGTAATATTATAAATGGTTTGTCATGTAGTTATATGTTTCTCATAAAGCAGCTCACGGTGGCCGAACAATATTCCTTTAGGGCAATTCATCATGATTTAGAAAGTCTATCATGGGTCATTTAGGTTGTTACTAAATTTTTGTTATTATAAAGAATGTTATAATGAATATCTTGTTGCATATACTTTTTGTAACTTCTTGAATTCTTTCTTCACTTAAATTCTTCACAGTTTAATCACTAAGCGAAAGGGTCTAAACATTTAAATTTTTGAGAGGCAGGGCAGGAGATCATGGGGGGGTGGGGGAGGGAAATGAAACAAGATGGGATCGGAAAGGAGACAAACCATAAGAGACTCCTAAACTCATGAAACAAACTGAGGGTGGCTGTGGGGTAGGGGGGATAGGGATAGGGTGGCTGGGTTATGGACATTGGGGAGGGTATGTGCTATGGTAAGTGCTGTGAAATGTGTAAGCCTGATGATTCACAGACACATACCCTGGGGCAAATAATACATTATATGTTAATAAAAAATTAATTAATTAAAATTTTTTTTCACAAAAAATATTGCCAAACTGATTTCCAAAAACATAAATAATTGACTAATTTCATCACAACCTTGCCAGGAAACTGGAAAAAACTAAACTGATAAAAATGTTACCTCATTATAGTTTTAAACTTTTTTTTTAAAGATTTTTATTTATTTATTAGAGAGCGAGAGACTGAGAATGAGAGGGGAGAAAGTCAGAGGGAGAAGCAGACTTCCCGCAGAGCCGGGAGTCCGATATGGGACTCGATCCTGGGACTCTGGGATCATGACCTGAGCCAAAGGCAGTTGCTCAACCAACTGAGCCAGCCAGGCGCCCTCATTATAGTTGTAAGTTAAACTTTTTCTGATGGTTTTGAAGATTGGACATATTCCTGTATATTTGTTACATTTTCTCTTGTGAGTACTGCCTCCTCATTTTTTTTTTTTTTTATGTTGGCCGATTATCTATTAGGGACTTGTAATTCTTCTAATTAAAATCCTGGGTAATTTAAGTATGTAGAAATTATATCCATCATATTTTTTATCAGGTTTTGTTCTTATATTTGAGATACTTTCTTAAACACAGAAGAAAATGTGTGGAATGCACAGTTTTATCTTGAATCTTTATTCAGAGTGACTCTCCATTGGTAGCATTTGTATTTTAGTGTAAAGGCTGCGGGAATCAACATCAAAAAGAATATCCTGGAAAAAAAAGGATTATAATTTGGGAATCCGAGAAAATATAATTCAAATTTGGGGCAATATGTGGTTGATTTTCTTAGTTTGGTTTAAAATCTTTTAAATTCTATATCATTCCTTTTTGTGTCATAGTAATGTTAATTTAATGTGGCTATAATTTGGTGAACAATAAAGCTGAATTGCAGGGAGTAGAGGTGTTCAAATTATGGCATCTTCCACAGCATGTGAAAAACTACAGTTGCCCTAAAGCCAATCTCTAACTCTCTAAGCCTGTGATCTTGAGTCTTACTTATTGTGTAAGGGGAATCATGCAAGACGTTTCTCTAGTTTATTTTTTTCTAGGAAAATCTTAAAAGAGCCCGGTCTTTGCAAATTTTTTACTGCATTTCCAACATTTTTATATTTGTGTCAGAACTTGGTCAATCTCCAAAAAAGGAGAAAAGATAAAGTCCTAGTTGGAGAATGCCGGATTGGTTTCTGCCACCCTTAGGAGTATGTAGTTGCTGAAGGAATTTGCCAAAATTTATGTTTCCATTTTTGGGTCTTGTCACTCATTGTAATAGTTCATAGCAGCTATGCTCTACCCTCTTTCACTTATTCTGCAATTTTTGAGCATAAGAAAAATAAATTAAGACAGATTTATTAGGGGAGGGACTGCTGCTGGCAGATGGTGAAAATAACTGTCAGGAGAGGGGATAGGTGAATTTAAGAGCAGTTCATTAGAAAAACCTTAGCACTTGGTATTTGGCATTGTAAAACCATGTTGACATCTTTTTTTTAAATAGAATTTGATTTTAATTGTCTGGGGCAGACTCTTTGACATAATTAGACAAAAAATAGGCAACATTTTCATGGGAAAACAAAACAAAACAAAACAAGACAAAGCCATGAGGTTTGGAGCCAGAAATCCACAATTTAAATTTTGTCAGTTAGGTGTTTATGTGGCCTCAGATAATTAACTTATATGTTGGCATCTTTTATTTCATTTTGTTGTCAAAGCTTCTTTTAAAATAAGAAAGACTGTTCTTCCTTTAATATTCTGTGGAAAAACTAGAATTTCTACATAGCTTATTCATGTTCCATAAATTCTGTTAACTAATTCTTCATTGCTTTTTAAAATTTTTTTATTTAAATTCAATTAACATATAGTACATCATCAGTTTCAGACATAGTGTTCAATAATTTGTCACTTGCATATAACACCCAGTGCTCATCACATCATGTGCCCTCCTAAATGCCCATCACCCAGTTACCCCATCCCCCCACCTACTTCCCCTCCAGCAACCCTCAGTTTGTTTCTTATAGTTAAGAGTCTCTCATGTTTTTTTCTCTCTCTGATGACTTCCCATTCAGTTTTCCCTCCCTTCTATGATCCTCTGCACTGTTTCTTATATTCCATGGTTTCATGTGATAATTGTCTTTCTCTATTTGACTTATTTCACTCAGCATAATACCCTCCAGTTCCATCCATGTCTATGTAAATGGTAATTATTCAACCTTTCTGATGGCCGAGTAATAGTCTATTGTATATATATACACCACATATTCCTTATCCATTCATCTGTTGAAGGGCATTTTGGTTCTTATTTTCATTATTTTCTTGAAACATTTATTTACGGTCCTCTTTCGATAATTCACAGACCTTGTCACCTCTATCTCTTAACATGCTTGAATCCACCCACCTTTCTACTTTTGTACCTCTAGTCCTAAATTTATCTCTCCAGCTCAAGGCTCTCTACTGAGCTTGGAGTGGATGTATCTAGTTCTTCCTATATTTCCATTGAATATTTCAGAGGTCCTTTAAACTCCTATCTCTACCCAAGCTCACAATCTTCTGTAAACCTGGTCTTTTTCCAGTGTACCCAATGCCTTACATCTAGTGCAAGCCAGAAACCTTGACATTACTTCTGAATCTTTCCATTTCCAATCTTTCCATCTTTCTATTCTGATACTTCATAGCAATTACCCAGTCTTGTTAATTATACTTTTTGAAATGTCTCAAATCCGATATTTTTATCCATTTTTGCTATCACTTTCCTATTCCACGTCTCTATAATGTCTTACATAGGCTATTGTAAAAGCTTCTTTATATAATTCCCTACCTCCAGTCTTTCCTCCTTCCAACCAAAACCAGCATGGCTTTCCAAAAAGGTAAACATTATAATTTCATTCTCCTGCTTAAGAATCTCTAATGGCTTCCCATTGTCTTTGGCATGGTTTTAAAACACACTTCCTGATTTCCTTTTTGGCCTCGTTTTCTACAAAATTCCTTATGCATCCTGTGATACAGCCACACATAATTGCTTTCTCTACTCCAAGTGTACTATACATCCTCACAACTCCATGACTTCTTTCTTTTTTGGACTAACTGACCAAATTCTAGGTAGCCTTTAAGATTCAGCTCAAAGGTCGCCTCCTTTATAAAATAGTTTCTAATTATGCTCCCCTCTTGAACTCCTTCCTTACCGCAACCCCCATGAAGTTAGACATTTCCTTTCATTGCTTCTATAGCAGATTGTACATAATTGAATATAGCATATATCCCACAACATGTAAATATTTTATATACTGTTTTATCTTCTACACTAGATGGGACATCTTTGAGGTCAGAGATAATATTTATTTTATATTCCCTTCACCATTTAATATGGTAGGCCCCTTAATATGTTTATTTAATAGAGAAAGAAAAATAATATACTAGTGACATTTTTTTCTTCATTCTTTTAATTAACTTTTAGGATTTGGAATTTCCATTTTCCCCCCAGTGGGGCTTAATCCTCAAGACCCAGATTATTGTACCCTTTTAATTCCCCTTTCTTTTAACAAGACTCTATGATACATTTTATAGCTATAACTTGACTACTTTTTATGTATTAAGCTTAGCCAATAAACTCTAAAAATGTTTCATGATGGCAGTTTAACACATTCAAAGATCAGGTATTGCTGTGTTTCCTCACCTACATGCTATTTTGGGCAGAGTTCTTTTCTGCTGCACCAGAATTATAAATCCCTGTTTGTTTTTAAAACATTCTGCAAGACTCTTCCTCAGCCTTGTCTTACTCTGTTTCTTGTTGCTTCTTAATTTTTTAATGTCCTTATAAGTCCATCAATTTTTACTTTATGAGTACGATCTCTCTTTGATGATTCTTTGTACAAAACTTTCCCAAAATTGTAATTTTTTTATCTTGACCTTTAGCTTTCATCACTTTCTTTACCACATTCTTTTTGCTTTCTTATAAATCTCATTCTATATATATTTTTAATGAATTTATTTATTTATGTGAGAGAGAGAAATCATATGAACAGGGGGGAGGGGCAGAGGGAGAAGCAGACTCTTGCAGGGCTAGATCACAGAACCCTGGGATCATGACCTGAGCTCAAGGGAGATGTTTAAATGAACCACCCAAGTGCCCCCTCTTTCTGTATCTTTAATCAGAAATTCTGTGTTACTTCTCTCCTTCTGAGAGCTATTTCCTTTCCTGCCTATTTTTTGCAAATGGGCAGGTTCCAAATAAAGATGGTCCCCAACTTAGGATGGGTTGACATATGATTTTATGACTTTCTGATGGTGCAAAACAAATATGCATTCAGCAGAAACCATACTTGGAATTTCGATCTTTTCCCAGGCCCAAATCCAATATTTTTATCCATTTCTTCTATCACTTTCCTATTCCACGTCTCTATAATGTCTTAGATAGGCTATTGTAAAAGCTTCTTTACATAAAGGGAATATAAAATAAATATTATCTCTGACCTCAAAGATGTCCCATCTAGTGTAGAAGATAAAACAGTACATAAAATATTTACATGTTGTAGGATATATACTATATTCAATTATGTGATATGCGGTACAATCCTCTCTTGAGACGCTAGGCAGCAGCAGTGAGCCACATCTACCAGTTAGCCATGTGATCATGAGGTTAAGTGACCAATACTGTTTTGTTTCCCCTCAAATACATTTATTTTATTTATTCAGTGTTACAAGATTAATTGTTTATGCAGCACACCCAGTGCTCCATACAATAGTGCCCTCCTCAATACTCACCACCAGGCTCCACCAACCCCCCCATCCCCTCCCTTCCAAAACCCTGTTTGTTACTCAGAGTCCACAGTCTCTCATGGTTCATCGCCCCCTCCGATTTCCCCCCATTCATCCTTCCCTTCCTTCTCACAATACCCTCATGTTTTTCCTTATGCTCCACACGTGAGACCATAAGATAATTGGCTCTCTCTGCTTGACTTATTTCAATCCACATAATCTCTTCCAGTCCCATCCATGTTTTTTTTCCCTCCCCAAATATGTTTATTTTAATTTTTCAGTGTTACAAGATTGATTGTTCATGCACCACACCAAGTGCTCCATGCAATACGTGCCCTTCTCAATACCCATCACCAGGCTCGCCCACCTCCCCACTTCCTCCCCTCCAAAACCCTCAGTTTGTTGCTCAGAGACCAGAGTCTCTCCTGGTTCATCACCCCCTCCGATTTCCCCCCATTCACCCTTCCCTTCCTTCTCACCATGCCCTCCATGATTTTCTTTATACTCCACACGTAAGTGAGACCATAAGATAATTGACTCTCTCCGCTTGACTTATTTCACTCCGCATAATCTCTTCTAGTCCTGTCCATGTTGATACAAAAGTTGGATATTCATCCTTTCTGATGGAGGCATAATATTCCATTGTAGAGATGTACCACATCTTCCTTATCCACTCATC
>CM052801.1:62235955-62285367 GCA_028533885.1 Nasua narica | reverse complement strand
GTCTTGTTGATTTTGGCCATTCTAACTGGTGTAAGGTCGTATCTCAGTGTGGTTTTGATTTGAATCTCTCTGATGGCTAAAGATGATGAACATTTTTTCATGTGTCTGTTAGCTATTTGTATGTCTTCTTTGGAGAAGTGTCTATTCATGTCTTCTGCCCATTTTTTAATGTGATTATCTGTTTTGTGAGTGTTGAGTTTGAGGAGTTCTTTATAGATCTTAGATATCAGACCTTTGTCTGTAGTGTCATTTGCGAATATCTTCTCCCATTCTGTGGGTTGCGTGTTTGTTTTGTTGACTGTTTCCTTCGCTGTGCAGAAGCTTTTTATCTTGATGAAGTCCCAAAAGTTCATTTTCGCTTTTGTTTCCTTTGCCTTTGGAGACATGTCCTGAAAGAAGTTGCTGTAGCTAATGTAGAAGAGGTTACTGCCTGTGTTCTTCTCTAGGGTTTTGATAGATTCTTGCCGCACGTTGAGATCTTTTATCCATTTCAAGTTTATCTTTGTGTATGGTGTAAGAGAATGGTCAAGTTTCATTCTTCTACATATAGCTGTCCAGTTATCCCAGCACCATTTATTGAAGAGACTGTCTTTTTTCCACTGGATAATTTTGCCTGTTTTGTCAAAGATTATTTGACCATAGAGTTACGGGTCCATATCTGGGTCTCTACTCTATTCCAGTGGTCTATGTGTCTCCTTTTGTGCCAGTACCATGCTGCCTTGGTGATCACAGTTTTGTAGTAAAGCTTGAAATCAGGCAATGCGATGCCCCCAGCTTTGTTTTTCTTTTTCAACATTTCCTTAGCAATTCGGGGTCTTTTCTGGTTCCATACAAATTTTAGGATTGTTTGTTCTAGACCTTTGAAAAAAACGCGTGGAATTTTGATTGGGATGGCATTGAAAGTATAGATTGCTCTGGGAAGTATAGACATTTTAACAATGTTTGTTCTACCTGTCCATGAGAATGGAATGCTTTTCCACCCTTTTGTGTCTTCTTCAATATTTTTCTTGAGTGTTCTATAGTTCCTCGAGTACAGATCCTTTACCTCTTTGGTTAGGTTTATTCTCAGGTATCTTATGGTTCTTGGTGCTACAGTAAATGGAATTGATTCTCTAATTTCCCTTTCCATATTTTCATTGTTAGTGTATAGGAAAGCAACTAATTTCTGTGCATTGATTTTGTATCCTGCCACATTACTGATTTGGAGTATGAATTCTAGTAGTTTGGGAGTGGAGTCTTTTGGGTTTTCCTATAAAGTATCATGTCATCTGCGAAGAGAGAGAGTTTGACTTCTTCATTGCCAATTTGAATACCTTTTATTTATTTTTGTTGTCTGATTGTTGTTGCTAGGACTTCTAGTACTATTTTGAACAAGAGTGGCGAGAGTGGGCATCCTTGACGTGTTACTGATTTCAAAAGGAAGGCTGTCAGCTTTTCCACATTGAGAATGATATTCTCTGTGGGCTTTTCATAGATAGATTTTTTGATGTTGAGGAATGTTCCTTCTATCCCTATACTTTGAAGAGTTTTAATCAGGAACAGATGCTGAATTTTTCAAATGCTTTTTCTGCATTGATTTAGAGGACCATGTGGTTCTTCTGTCTTCTCTTATTGATTTGTTCTATCACATTGATTTGCGAATGTTGAGCCACCCTTGCATCCCAGGAATAAATCCCACCTGGTCATGATGAATAATCTTTTTATTGTGCTGTTGGATCTTATTACCTAGGATCTTGTTGAGAATCTTGGCATCCATATTCATCAGGGAAATTTAAGTGACCAATACTCTTAACAATCATTCTGGATCTGTACAAGCATTCTGTTTTTCACTTTCAGTACAATATTTAATAAATTACATGAGATATTTAATATTTTATTATAAAATAGGCTTTGTGTTAAATGATTTTGACCTATTGTAGGATAATCTAAATGTTCTGAGGACCTTTGAAGTAAGCTGGACTGAGCTATAATATTTGGTAGGTTAGGTGTATTAAATGAATTTTGTACATGATAATTTCAACTTATAATGGATTTATCAGGATCTAACCCTCTTGTAAGTAGTGTGCAGTGATGTCTATCTATCTCTTCCAATTGTTGTTCCTTTGTGCCTGTCCTACCCACCCCACACATATAAATTTCTTCAAGTGCTTTCTTCCTTTTTTCCTTTGTGTAATTCTAATCTTTTATAAAGCAATGGAAACCTTGTTGAAATACTGAAGTGCTCTAGTCATTGTGTTTACTTGTCTTTGCTTGTTCCGTTGTCTTTATTCTTCTCTCCATTTCTTACAGAAGTCCCCTTCTTTATCTTGCATTCACTGGCTCTTTAGTGTTAGTTTATCTTTCATTCCAAACTCTTGCAATAAACCCAGTTTATTAAACCATTTGATATATGATATAGGATCATAACTAACCAATAAAATAAGAAATAGATTATTTTGTAATGTTGAGAAAACTGGTTATTTGAAAAAAAAAGCCTCACCTCACATCATGCATTAACTCTAGATTAATTCATTAGCTAAGTGAAAAAAAATGAAATCATAAATGGCTAGAATAAAATATAAATAAAAATTTAACTGATAACTAGATGGGGAAGAACTTCCAATCCATAAAAACAATGAAGAAATTACCAAGTAAAGGTTTAACATATTTATGTATATGTTATATTTTCTCTGCAACAAAAAGAATAAAAATAATAGCACAGTCATAAAACAAGTTAAAAACATTTCCAATAAATATGACCAAAATTAATGTTCTTGATATAGTTAACTAACAAGAATGTAGCAAGAATGATGCTTTGTTGGCAAAACATGTAAACAAAACAGTTCACAAAAGAAATTAGCATCAAATATAGTAATTAAAGAAATGGAACCTCAGTAATATTTCTCATGTAGTACTGGTATGGATAAAATGAGATGAATATTTTCATATATTGGAAGGAGTGCATGTATCCTTTCTGAAAAGCAATCTCTGTGTATGTGTATACAAATATGTATATGTAACACAACACTTATGAAGCCATAAAATATTCACATTATAACTTTTGAGAATGTATCCTAAGAAAAATCTGACTATATATAGACCAAAAAGCCCACAGCAACATTATTTATAATGATACAAAGTTGGATAATTAAATATTTACCAACAGGGAGATGTTTATACATCTGACAATGGAATATAATGCAGTTATTAATAGTCATGTTTTCAAATAACATTCACTTCCTGGGAAGATATTAATATAATGGGTAATAAAAAATACAGATATGCAACTACATGTACAAACTTATACTAATTTTAAAAAGATATACCTTGTGCAAAGGAGTCAAGTACATACATCAAAGTGTTGATGATGATGAGGTTTTGGTGATTTTAATTATAAAATATTTCCCAATAAGTTTCAAATTTTCTTATGGCCATATTTTATTTCTAAAATTAGATAAATGACAAGCATGATTTATGAAGGAAAATTTAGGATTCTGCCTGTTTTCTCTTTGTGGACATGCTCCTGGATAGTTTGTATTGCTTTGGAATTTTTAATTTTTAAAAAATTGCTAGTGTTTTTTCCCTACTCTCTTAGCTCTAATTTTGCCCCCAAATTTCTTAAGAGGCACTGGTCCTTTTTTAAAATATGTTCTCTAAACTCCAATTTCTTTACTGATCTGAAGATCATATTTGACTATGGATCTGAATTACTGCAAGTGTATCTCTTGGAAACATTCTAATTAAAATAGTAATTGGGACACTCACCACCAATTTTCTGCGTAATTCCTTTGTGAAGTGAACTCATAAGACAAATTTCTTTTGAAGACATTCTCCTGTTGTCCTCCTTCATCCCTTTTCAAAGTCTTTCCTCCCTTTTCCCTTGTCTCGCTTACTCTTCCTTCTCCATTTTCTTTGTCTGTTTTCTCTTCTCCTCCTTTATCTTTTCCTCCCTGTCCTTTTCCCTCACTTTTTCTCTAACCAACTATATCTACTTTACTTTTTTTGCTTACTCTTCTCTATTTTTCTTTGTTTTATTCTAGTCTTACTTTTTCCTACATGAATTCTTTTGATTTTCCAGTCAATTCTCTGTGCTCTACTTATCTGTCAGTCCTAAAGGTTGATGCTTTGGACATACTGAAGTGCTTATAGACTGGCATAACTTTTCTTGTTTTTTTTTCCTATTAAGAAAAAATTCATTTTTGTAAGTCGGTCAACATTGGCCTTTGGAGTTTGATGATTATGTTGCTGATACATGTTCATTTTACTTTTCACTATAACACTCAGACTCTCTTGTGATTTCATTTTACATTGGTGCATTTGATTCTTCTTTCCTTTGTGAATCACATTACATTTATGAATGCTTTATTGAATCTTATTTTATTGATTTTTGCCCATTTAAAAATTTTATTCTGCTTGTACTCTATTTTTTATGCCTGTCCTGCAATGTGCAGGAACACCTGAAAATTTTATTAGGCATTCTCTACCTTCTACTCTCTAAGTAGTAAATGAAAATATTGAATTGTATTGAACTCAGAGTGGACCCCTAAGGGATCTACCTGACACCTTCACCCAATGCAGTATTGAACTGTCAGTAACAACTTTTTTGCTCAATTTGTTTTGACTAGTTCTGTATTTAAACTATTCATCTTATGACACTTCTATCTAATTTATCCTTTACAACATTTTTGCTACCCCACATCTCCACCAACTTTTTCTTTTTTAAAGTACTAAACTTATCTTCTTGAAGGAAGGATTTAATTATAGTTCCACATGATTTGTTTTTGACAAACTCATACTACCTATTACTTGTCTTTTTATTTCTTTCAGGTTTACATTGATCATTATCAGCAGCTTCACATATTGTGTTAGCTGTTCATTGCAACTATTCAGTGGTGAATTTATTGATTTATTTCTTTTTGGAGTTATGTTATTCTCTCCACACAGCCCTCCTACATTTTCTGAAGGTCTTGGTTGTTCAACAGGCTACTGACATAGCTGTCTTTTTATCTATACCATTAATCTTACATCTCTGTTGGTTTCAAAGGATCATTTCTTTGTCCATATTATAGGGTATGACCATAACGTATTTTCTGTTCTTCCCAGTGAGTTTTCATCTCTAAAACATTCCATTTGTGTATTTATTGAATAGAGTTGTTCCTCTGTGTTTGCTTTAAATTTGTATCTTAAGATCAGATATTTATTTTGGAGGCATCTCTAGAATTCCTATTTCAACCCCTTCCCTCCCGCACACACAAATAAAGCCCTTAAAATTATTTGTACCATAGAAAAGGATTTTTTCATAACTGAGGTGTGACAAAGATATTTCTAACCATAATGCAAAATACAGAAGCCATAGGAAAAAATATTGACAATATTGGTTTCTTAAAAATAATAATAATAAAAAACGTGGAAGTGATGGGGCCAACTGGACATTAGGGCAGCTGCCTTAGGAATTGCCTCATGCAGCCTGATAGGTGTCCCTGTTGTAGTGCTGCTCAGGCTTGGACTGCCCTGGAGGCCAGTGATGCTCCATGGATGCCTCTGAGGAGCTGCTGCTGCCAGTGACCTACATTATGGAAAACAAACTCATTGCTACCTGTGTTGGAGATCAGAATTGATTTACTCCTATTTATCCAATACTTTCCCAGCAGCTTCCAAGAGAACAGATGGAATGGAGAAGGTACTGTGGCTGGGCTTCAAAGATGATTCACCTAGAATCTAACTTTGTTCAATAAATGGTGCTGGGAAAATTGGACAGATACATGTAGAAGAATGAAACTTGACTGTTCTCTTACACCATACACAAAGATAAACTCGAAGAGGATAAAAGACCTCAACGTGAGACAGGAATCTATCAAAACCCTAGAGAAGAATATAGGCAGTAACTTCTATGACATTAGCCACAGCAACTTCTTTCAGGACATGTCTCCAAAGGCAAAGGAAACAAAAGCGAAAATGAACTTTTGGGACTTCATCAAGATAAAAAGTTTCTGCACAGCGAAGGAAACAGTCAACAAAACAAACAGGCAACCCACAGAATGGGAGAAGATATTCACAAATGATACTACAGACAAAGGTCTGATATTTAAGATCTATAAAGAACTCCTCAAACTCAACACTCACAAAACAGATAATCACATCAAAAAATGGGCAGAAGATATGAACACACATTTCTCCAAAGAAGACAATCAAATGGCTAACAGGCACATGAAAAAATGTTCATCATCTTTAGCCATCAGGGAAATTCAAATCTAAGCCACACTGAGATACCACCTTACGCCAGTTAGAATGGCCAAAATCAACAAGACAGTAAACAACAAATGCTGGAGAGGATGTGGGGAAAGGGGAACCCTCCTCCACTGTCGGTGGGAATGCAAGTTGGTGCAGCCACTTTGGAAAACAGTATGGAGATTCCTCAGGAAATTAAAAATGGAGCTACCCTATGACCCTGCAATTGCACTACTTGGTGTTTACCCCAAAGAAGCAGATGCAGTACAAAGAAGGGCCACATGTACCCCAATGTTCATAGCTGCATAGTCGTGATCTCTCCCCTTTCATTTATAATTTTGTTAATTAGGGTCCTCTCTCTTTTCTTCTGGATTAGTTTGGCCCATGGCTCATTGATCTTATTGATTCTTTCAAAAAACCAACTTCTGGATTCATTGATGCGTTCTAAGGTTTCTTTAGTTTCTAACTCATTGATCTCTGCTGTAATCTTGATTATTTCCCTTCTTGTGCATGGGGTTGGCTTGATTTGTTGTTGATTTTCCAGTTCTTTAAGGTGTAGAGAGAGCTGGTGTATTTGGGATTTTTCAGTGTTTTTGAGTGAGGTTTGGATGGCTATGTATTTCCCCTAAGGACCGCTTTTGCCGTATCCTATAGGTTTTGGATCGATGTGTTTTCATTCTCATTGGTTTCCATGAATTGTTTAAGTTCATCTTTGATTTCCTGGTTGATCCCAGAATTCTTGAGCAGGTTGGTCTTTAGTCTCCAAGTGTTTGAATTCCTTCCAAACTTTTTCTTGTGGTTGAGTTCCAGTTTTAAAGCATTGTGGTCTGAGAAAATGCAAGGAATCATCTCAATCTTTCGGTATTGGTTGAGTCCTGATTTGTGACCCATTATCTGGTCTATTCTGGAGAAAGTTCCATGTGCGCTCGAGAAGAATTAGTATTCTGTTGTTTTAGGGTGGAATGTTCTGTATATATCTATGAGGTCCATGTGATCCAATGTGCCATTCAAAGCTCTTGTTTCTTTATTGATTTTCTGTTTAGATGATCTGTCAGTTACTGAGAGTGGCATATTAAGATCTCCTACTATTAATGTATTCATATCAATATGACTCTTATTTTGATTATCAGTTGGCTTATGTAGTTGGCTGTTCCTATATTGGGGGCATAAATTTTTACAGTTGTTAGTTCTTCTTGGAGGATAGACCCTTTGAGAATGATGTAGTGTCCTTCTGTATCTCTGACTACAGTCTTTAACTTAAAATCTAATTTATCTGATATGAGAATCACTACCCCCACTTTCTTTGAGGTTCGTTGGCATGAAAGATGGTTCTCCATCCTTTCACTTTCAGTCTGGATGTATCTTTTGGTTCCAAACGTGTCTCTTGTAGACAACATATGGATGGGTCCTGTCATTTTATCCGTTCTGCAACCCTGTGCCGTTTTATGGGAGCATTTAGGCCATTCACATTGAGAGTGATGATTGAAAGATATGTGTTTATTGACATCATGTTGCCTGTGAAGTCCTTGTTTCTATAGATGGCAAATTTCTGTTCTAAGTCACTCATGTGTTCTTTGTACTTTTATAGAACCCTCTTTAATATTTCCTGGAGTGCCGGCTTGGTGGTCACATACTCTTTTAATCCTTGCCGGTCTTGGAAGCTCTTTATTTCTCCATCCATTTTGAATGTCAGCCTTCCTGGATAAAGTATTCTTGGCCACATGTTCTTCTCATTTAGTGCCCTGAATATATCATGCCAGCCCTTTCTGGCTTGCCAGGTTTCTGTGGACAGGTCTGACGTTATTCTGATGGACTTTCCTCCGTATGTAAGGAATCTCTTTTCCCTAGCTGCCCTCAGGACCTCCTGTCTAAAATTATAATTTGCACATTTTAAGATTATGTGTCTTGGTGTTTTTCTAGATTCATTGATCCTAGCAGGGGTTCTTTCAACTTCTAGGACACAAAAACTTGTTCCATTCCCCAGATTGGGGAAATTTTCATTCAGAATTTGGTCAGCTATATCTTTTAGTCTTCTGTCTTTCTCTACCCCCTCTGGGATGCCAATGATTCTGACGTTGCAATGTGTCATGGTGTCATTTATTTCCCTAAGTCTGTTCTCATGATTCCTGAGCAGTTTGTTCCAGCTCTCTTCCTGACCTTTCTTCTCAACCATTTTATCCTCTAAATCACTAATTCTATCCTCTGTCTCCATAACTCTAGCTGTTAGACTGTTTAGATTGGATTGGATCTCATTAATAGCGCTTCTTACATCTCCTATACTGGATGTCATTTCTGCCCTTAGAGATTCTATAATGTTTTTCTCCATCCTAGCCATTGCCTGGATAATTGTCACCCTGAATTCCCTTTCTGACATACTGTTTATGTCCATGTCCAATAGTTCTGAGGGAGAGGGTGTAAACTCTGGGTTTTTCTTCTGTTGGGTGTTCCTCCTCCCAGTCATTTTGATGTGAAGTGAATGAGAGGATGTATAGCTGGATATATTGCCCCCAATCCAGGCAGGGTGCACCCTGGATGGTTTTGGAGCTATTGGGATTCACCACCAAAAAGAAAGTATAAGGATAAAAAAAGATAGTGAGAAAGAGAAAAAGAGGAAATCCCAGCCAGAATGGACCCCAAAAATAAGATTTTAAGGTATGTAAACAAACACGAACAAACATATAGATCAACACAAATATATGACAAGAAATAAAAGAACCTAGCAGAATGAACCCCAAAGAATAAGATTTATATAATACTAGAACAAAAGCAAATATGTAGAAACACTGACAGAGGGATAAGATGAGAGGGTAGTTATAACTCCTCACAGGCGAGGAAGGTTATTTCTGGTCCTCCTAGGTTTATAGTTACATTAAACCTCTGGTTGTAATGTTAAGTATTAAAAAAAAAAAAAGAAAAATGTGAAAGCAGGTGAGTAATAAAAAAAAAAGGTGAGAGAGAGAGAATAAGAAAAAGAGAGAGAAAAAAAACTTGTATCTCTGAAATATACAGATTTGAGAGTATTACCAGCAGCTTAATATATTGATTTCCCCTGGTGTTGGGGGTTTAAAATTTTATGGGGACCCTGTGGCTATAGTCCTTTTGTTTTTTTGGCTGGTCTTCTAGGGAAGGGGCCTGCCGCATTGTTTTCCAGTCAGTTTTGCTAGGGTTGAGTCCCCTTGCCCCCCAAACAAGGGGCTGAGCTCTGTGGATACCGGTTTCTCTGTCTTTCACCCTCTGAAAGTTTTTGGCCTTTTGTAGGTTTTTCATCTTTTCAGAGCGTCCAAGCAAGGATACTGCCCAGAACTTGTGGAGTATCAAGAAAATCATGCAGGGCATCATTAGAAGGAAGGGAAGGGTGAATGGGGGGAAATCGGAGGAGGTGATGAACCAGAAGAGACTGTGGACTCTGAGCAACAAACTGAGGGTTTTGGAGGGGAGGGGGTGGGGGGGTGGGGGAGCCTGGTGGTGGGTATCGAGAAGGGCACGTATTGCATGGAGCACTGGGTGTGGTGCATGAACAATCAATCTTGTAACACTGAAAAATTAAAATAAACATATTTGGGGAGAAAAAAAAAAAGGATACTGCCCAGAAGCACTCAGACCTCTGAGTTGCAGGAAGCCCGAGTCTCTGCTCCCCTCTGTGTGGTTCAGAACACACACTCCCCTCTGCAAAACTTCTGCTCACAGTGCAGCCTGTCCAAGGTCGTGCAGGAATGTAGCCGCCTTTCTGTGGCTCCGCAAGTGCGGACCCAGGACAGGCCTCGAATGTCGCAGCCCCAGCCGCCTTTCCGTGGCTCCTCGAGTGGGGACCATGGTGGCTAGGCCGCTTTCCCATGTTCTCTCTGGGGCCAGTGGGGATCCCCCAGGCCCTTCAGCAGTTCATGAATGTCCTGGCACCCCTAGGGAAAAACTGAGGCTTGTGGACCACCGTAGACTCTCTAAAGGCACTTGCAGGTGTGTGCCCAGCCCACTGATTGTTGCAGAGAGCGGAAAGCTGCAGGTTCAGGAACCGGGGACTGGATCCCCCCACTAGTCTCACTTTGGGGCGGTCCTTTCTGGGAGCGTGGGTCCAGGCCAGCCCACAACCACCCCCTTCCACTAGTCACTCCTAAGAACCTTTGGTCTTTTTAAATGTTTTTAATGGACTCTACATTAATGCTGGTCCCCCGCCACTGGGCACTTTCCTTTGGGGTATTACTGTCCATAGATCGCTTCTGGTGGCTCCCTCCCCCGTCTGTTTATCTTCCGATATTGGTTCGAGTGTTCCCACTTTGCTTTTACCTCTCCACTGCTGTGTTCTGCTCTTGGTGAGATCCAAAAGCGAGAAATCTTGCTCCTCAGGGTGATTTCTTGGGTGTTCAGTGTGTTCTGGTAGATATCCAGCTCACTTTTGGGGACAGGTTGCAACAGGATCTCCTGCTTCTCCACCATCTTGCCCCCCTCCCTCCTCCTTTTTTGATTTTTTGTTGATGCAACTCTTGTTCAAGGGTTTATTGTTAAATTTCCTGTATTTATGATTTTTTTTTCTGTTTTCCTTTAGTTATTGAATTCAGTTTCATTCTATTGTGGCTGGAAAGATACTAGGAGTGATTTTACTGATTTCAAATTGCTGATTTGTTTTGTGGCCTAGTATGTAAACTATTCTCTAAAATATTCTGTGTGTGCTTGAGAAAAATGTGTGTACTTCTGCTGTTGCGTAGAATGTTCCATATATGTCTGTAAGGTCCATTAGGTCTATAGTGTTGTTTAAACATAGAGTTTCCTTATTGATTTTCTGCCTATATGATCTATTCATTATTGAAATGAGTATTAAAGTCTCCTATTACTGTATTGCTGTCTCTCTCCCTTTAGTTCCTTCAGCTTTTCCTTTATATTTTTAGGTGCTTTGATGTTGGGTGCATGTGGGTTTGCAATTGCTATATCTTACTGTTGAATTATTAAAAATTTATCATTATGTAATATCTTTCTTTGTCTCTTTTGACAGTTTTCAATTGTCTATTTAGTCTGATAAAAATATAGCGATGCCTGCTCTTTTTTGATTGGCATTTTCATATGTCTTTTTCCATCCCTTCACTTCCAGCCTATGTGTGTCCTTAAATCTCAACAGAATACTTATAGGCAGCATATACTTAAATATGGGTTTTTATCCATTTAGCCACTCTATATCTTTTGATTGGTGAAATCAATTCATTTACATTCAAAGTAAATATTGATAGTTAAGGATTTACTATTGTTATTTTTTTAACTGCATTCTGTTTTGTTGTTCTTTTGTTCCTCTCTCTCTTGCTATCTTCCTTTGTTATTTGATAATATTTTTGTAGTGGTATTCTTTGGCTCTTTTCTTTTTACAGTTTTGTATTTACTGTAGTTTTTCGTGGGTACCGGAACAAGTAGATAATGCGTTTTGTAATTATAACTATTTTAATCTGATAACAACCAAGCTTCGTATTATATAAAAACTTTCAGTTTTTACTCTTTCCCCCTCCATGTTGTTATTGATGTCAGAATTTACTCTTCCTGATGTGTATCCACTAACATATTTTCGTGGTTATAGTCATTCTTAATAATTTTGCCTCTTAACTTTTATGTTAAGGTTAAAAGTGACTTACGTATTTTCATAACATTATTATGTATTTTTCTATATATTTAACCTTACCATAGAGATTTATACTTTTTATTTTTCATTATATTTTATTTTTTTTGTTTTCATTCAAGATTTTTTTTCTTTTGGGAGGGATGAGAGGAAAGAGGGAGGATGAACAAGAGGGGAAGAGGGTCAGAGAGAGAGGGAGAAGAGGACTTTCTGCTGAGCAGGGAGCCTGATGTGGGGCTCAATCCCAGGACCCTGAGGTCACGACCTGAGCTGAAGGCATATGCTTAACTGGCTGAGCCACCCAGACATCCCTTCATTCAAGATTTTATTTAAGTTCAATTTAGTTTATATATAGTGTTGTAGTAGTTCTAGGGGTAGAATATAATGATTCATCAGTTGCATATAACACTCAGTGCTCATTTTATCAAGCAAGTGACCTCCTTAATGCCCATCACCTAATTACTTCATCCCTCTACCCAACTTCCCTCCAGCAACCCACAATTTGTTTCCTATATTGGAGTGTCTCTTATGATTTTCCTCCCTAGCTTTATTTTATGTTTTTTCCCCCTCCGTTTCCCCTATATTTATCTGTTTTGTGTCTTAAATTCCACATATGAGTGAAATCCTATGGTATTTGTCTTTCTCTGACTGACCTATTTTGCTTAGCCTAATACCTTCTAGTTCCATCCACGTTGTTACAAATGGCAAGATTTCATTCTTTTTGGTGAGTAATATTCCATTGTATATATATACCACTTCTTCTTTATCCATTCATCAGTTGATGGACACATGGGCTCTTTTCATGTTTTAACCATCATGGACACTGCTGCTATAAACATTGGGGTGCATGTGCTCCTTTGAATCACTATGTTGCAATTACTAGGTTGTAGGGTAGATCTGTTTTGAACTTTTTGAGGAACTTTCATACTGTTTTCCAGAGTGGCTGCACCACTTTGCATTCCCACCAACAGTGTAAAGGGATTCCCCTTTCTCTGCATCCTTGCCACCATCTGTTGTTTCATGAGTTGTTAATTTTACCCATTCTGACTTGTGTGAAGTGTATCTCATTGTGGTTTTGATTTGTATTTCCGTATGGATAGTGATGTTGAGCATCATTTCATGTGTCTCTTGGCCATTTGGATATCTTCTTTGCAGAAAGGTCTGCTCATATCTTCTGCCCATTTCTTAACTAACTGGATTTTTTGTTTTGGGGTATTGAGTTTGATAAATTCTTTACAGATTTTGAATACTAGTCCTTTATCTGATATGTCATTTGCAAATATCTTCTCCCATTCTGTGAGTTGCCTTTAGTTTTGTTGATTGTTTCCTTTGCTGTGTAGAAGATTTTTATCTTGATGAAGTTCCAATAGTTCATTTTTTGTTTTTATTTTCCTTGCCTTTGGAGATGTGTTTAGTAAGAAGTTGCTGCAGCTGAGGTCAAGGAAATTGCTGCCTGTGTTCTCCTCTAGGATTTTGATCAATTCCAGTATCACATTTAGATCTTTCATCCATTTTGAATTTATTTTTGTGTACTGTTTAAGCAAGTGGTACAGTTTTATTCTTCTGCATGTTGTCCAGTTTTCCCAACACCATCTGTTGAAAAGACTATCTTTTTTTCCATTGGATATTCTTTCCTACTTTGTTGAAGATTAATTGACCATATAGTTATATTTCCATTTCTGGGTTCTCTATTCTGTTTCATTGATCTATGTGTTGATTTTTGTGCCAGTGCCATACTGTCTTGATGATTATAGCTTTAAATACAGCTTGAAGTCAGGAATTGTGATATCTCTTGCTTTGCTTTTCTGTTTCAAGTTTACTCTGCCTATTTGGTCTCTTTTCTGGTTCCCTGCAAATTTTAGAATTGTTTGTTCTAGGTCTGTGAAAAATGCTGGTTATATTTTGATAGGGATTGCATAAATGTGTAGATTGCTTTGGGAAGTATAGACATTTTAATATTTGTTCTCCCAATCCATGAGCATGGAACATTTTTCTATTTCTTCGTGTCTTACTCAATTTCTTTAATAAGTGTTCTATAGTTCTCAGAGTACAGACCATTTGCCTGTTTGGTTAGGTTTATTCCTGGGTATCTTACGGTTTTCGCTGCAATTGTAAATGAGTCAATTCCTTGATTTCTCTTTCTGTTGCTAAATTATTGATGCATAGAAATGCAACAAAACTTCTGTTGTATTGATTTCATATCCCATTACTTTGTGGAATTCCTCTATCAGTTCTAGCAGTTTTTTGGTGGGGTCTTTGGGTCTTTTTCTAAATAGAGTATCACATTGTCTGTGAAGATTGAAAGTTTGACTTGTTCCTTGATTTTATTTCTTTTTGTTGTCTGATTGCTGAGGCTCGGACTTCCAGTACTATGTTGAACAACAGTGATGGGAGTGGATATCCCTGTGTTCTTGACCTTAGGGGGGAAATCTCTCAGTTTTTCCTCCTTGAGAATATTAGCTATGGCTCTTTCATATATGGCCTTTGTGATGTTGATGTATGTTTCTTCTATCCCTATTTTGTTGAAGGAATCAAGAAGGAATCAAGAAGGAATGCTGTATTTTGTCAAATGCCTTTTCTGCATCTATTGAGAGGTCATATGGTTGTTATCCTTTCTCTTATTGATGTGATGTATCAAGGTGATTGATCTACAGGTATGAACTACCCCTGAAAACCCAGAATAAATACCACTTGGTTGTCCTGAATAATCCTATTATACTGTTGGATTCAATTTCCTAGTATCTTGTTGAGAATTTTTACAACCATATTCATCAGGGATACTGGCTCGTAATTCTCCTTTTTAGTGGAGTCCTTGTCTAGTTTTGGAATCAAAGTAATGCTGGCCTCATAGAATGCATTTGGAAGTTTTTATTATATTTCTGTTTTTTGGAAAAGTTTGAGAAAAATAGATATTAACTCTTCTTTAAATGTTTGGTAGAATTTCCTTGGGAAGGAATCTGGCCCTGGATTCTTGTTTGCTGGGAGATTTTTGATTACTGATTCAATTTCTTTGCTGGTTATGTTTCTGCTCAGATTTTCTATTTCTTCCTGCTTCGGTTTGGTATTTTTTGTTTCTAAGATATATCCATTTCTTTTAAAATCCTTAATTTGTTGGCCTATAATTTTTCATAATATTCTCTGATAATTGCTTGTATTTCTGTGGTGTTATTTAATTTATGTGAGATAGAGAGAGAGAGAGAGAGAGAGAGAGAGAGAGAGTGGGGGGGAGGGGCAGAGGGAGAAGGAGAGAGATTTGCATTTCCCTGATATTGAGTGATATTGCATACCGTTGCATATGTCTGTTAGACGTCTCGTGTCTTCTTTTTAAATTTTTATTTATTTTTTCCCCAAATACTTTTATTTAATTTTTTCAGTGTTACAAGATTAATTGTTCATGCACCGCACCCAGTGCTCCATTCAATAGGTGCCATCCTCAATACCCACCACCAGGCTCGCACAAACCCCCACCCTCTCCCCTCCAAAACCCTCAGTTTGTTGCTCAGAGTCCACAGACAAAGGTCTTGGAAGCTCTTTATCTCTTCATCCATATTGAATGTCGACCTTGCTGGATAAAGTATTCTTGGCTGCATGTTCTTCTTGTTTAGTGCCCTGAATATATCATGCCAGTTCTTTCTGGCTTGCCAGGTTTCTGTGGATAGGTCTGACATTATTCTGATGGGTCTTCCTCCATATGTAAGGAATCCCTTCCTCCTAGCTGCCTTCAGGACCTCTTGTCTAAATTTATAAGTTACAAATTTTACAATTATGTGTCTGGGTGTCTTTATAGACTTATTGATCTTGGGGGGTGTCCTTTCTGCCTCTAGGACAAGAACACTTGTTCCATTCCCCAGATTGGGGAAATTTTCTTTCAGAATTTTGTAAGCTATATCTTTTAGTCTTCTGTCTTTCTCTAACCCCTCTGGGATTCCAATAATTCTGACATTGGAATGTTTCATGGCATTATTTATTTCCCTTAGTCTCTTCTCAGGATTCCTAAGCAGTTTGTTCCAGCTCTCCTCTTGTGCTTTCTTCTCAACCATCTTGTTGTCTAGATCACTAATTATGTCCTCTATCTCTGTAACTCTAGCTGTTAGACTACTTAGATTACATTGAATTTCACTGATAGCATTTTTAACATCTGCTATACTGGTTCTGACTTCTGCCCTTAGAGGTTGTATGTTGTCATTAATGTTTTTCTCCATCCTAGCCATTGCTTGGATAATTGTTACCCTAAATTCCCTTTCTGACATACTCTTTTTGTCCATATCCAATAGTTCTGAGGGAGAAGGCGCAGTCTCTGGGTTTTTCCTCTGTTAGACATTCCTCCTCCTAGTCATTTTGATGAGAAGTAGATGAGAGGATGTCCAGCTGAGTATATCACCCACGATCCAGGCAGGGATCACCCTTCTCCTCCAGAGGCTGCTCCTGAGGAGGCCGGATTGCTGTCGGTGTAGACCTAGCCCCACGTCCTCCACAGCGGGTCCTGTCAGTACGGATGTGGACATACCTCCTCCACAGCTTGTCCTGTCAGAGTTGGAGCGGCCCCACGGCCTCCAGAAGTCTCCACAGTGGGTCCTGAGGAGGCCAGGCTCTTATCCCTGCTGTGCCAGCACAGGCCAGGCTCCTCATGTCTTCTTTGGAAAAATGTCTACTCATATCTTCTGCCCATTTCTTAACTGGATTATTTGGTTTTTTTTGGTATTGAATATCATATGTTCTTTATATATTTTGGATATTAACCCTTTATCAGATATGTCATTCACAAATATCTTCTCCTATTTCAAAGGTTGTCTTTTAATTTTGTTGATTGTTTTGCTGTGTGGAAGATTTTTATTTTGCTAAAGTCCCAATAATTATTTTTGATTTTCTTTCCCTTGCCTCGAGTGATAAATCTAGCAAAAAAGTCATTATAGCTAATGTCAAAGATGTTACTGCCTCTGTTGTCTTCAAGGATTTTTCTGGTTTCAAGTCTCACATTTAGGTCTTTAATGCATTTTGGATTTATTTTTGTGTAAGAAAGTAATTTCTTACAAACTTTTGCATGTTGCTGTCCAGTTTTCAAACACCATTTGCTGAAGAGATTTTCTTTTCCCATTGTATATTCTTTCTTGCTTTGTCAAAGTTTAATTGACCATATAATTGTGGGCTCATTTCAGAGATTTCTTTTTTTTTTTAAAGATTTTATTTATTTATTTATTTATTAGGAAAGAGAGAGAGTGAGAGAGAGCATGAGAAGTGAGAAGGTCAGAGTGAGACGCGGACTCCCCATGGAGCTGGGAGCCCGATGTGGGACTCGATCCCGGGACTCCGGGATCATGACCTGAGCCGAAGGCAGTTGCCTCACCAACTCACCAACTGCGCCACCCAGGCGCCCTCATTTCAGAGATTTCTATTCTGTTCACTGATCTATGTATTGATTTTTGTGCCAGTACCATACTGTTTTGATCACTATAACTTTGTAATATGAAGTCTGGAATTGTGATGTCTCCAACTTTGCTTTTCTGTTTCAATATTTCTTTGGCTATTTGGAGACTTTTGTGGTTCCATACAAGTTTTGGGATTGTTCTACTTCTCTGAAAAGTGTTAGTGGTATTTTGAGGGGGATTGCATTAAATATGTAGATTGCCTTGTGCAATAGAGACATTTCACCAATACTTGTTCTTCCATTCCATAAGCATGTAATGTCTCTCCATTTATTTATGTCATTTTCAATTTCTTTAAAAAAGTTGTTATTTATTTATTTTTGTGCATGTGTGCACACACACACATGCAAGGGGGAGGTTGAGGGAGAGAAGGAGAGTGAATAAGTGGGGGGAGGTGCAGAAGGAGAATCAGACTCCCCATTGAGCAGGGAGCCCAATGCAGAACTCTATCCCAGTTCCCTGGGATCATGGCCTGAGCCAAAGGCAGATGCTTTTCAATTTCTTTCATAGGTGTTCTATAGTTTTCAGAGTATAGGTCTTTTACCTCTCTGATTAGGTATATTCCTAGTTATCTTATTTTTTTAGTGCAATTTTAAGTGAGATTGATTCCTTAATTTCTATTTCTGCTGCTTCATTATTGGCGTATAGAGATGAAACAGATTTCTGTATGTTGAATTTGTATCTTGCAACCTTACCTTTATCACTTCTAGCAGTTATTTGGTGTAGTCTTTTTGATTTTCTATATAGAATATCATGTTATCTGCAAATAGTGAAAGTTTGACTTCTTAGTGATTTGGATAGCTTTTCTTTCTTTCTTTTTTTTTTTTTGTTTGTTTTTGTTTTTGTTTTGGTTGCTATGGCTAGGATATCCAGTACTATGTTAAATAACAGTGGTGAGAGTGGATGTTCTTGTCTTGTTTCTGACCATGTGGGAAAACCTCTTAGTCTTTCCCCATTGAGAATGATATTAGCTGTGAGTTCTTTGTATATGGCTTTTATTATGTTGAGGTATCTTCCCTCTATCAACATTCTGAGGGTTTTAAACATGAATGGATGTTGTACTTTGTCAAATGCTTTTTCTGCATCTATTGAGAGGATCATATGATTCTTATCCTTTCTCCTATTGATGTGATGTTTCACGTTGATTGATTTGAAATTATTGAGCCACCCTTGTAACACAGGAATAAATCTCACTTAGTCATGGTGAATGATTCTTTTAATATGTTGGATTCAGTTTGCTAGTATTTTGTTGATAATTTTTAGATCTACGTTGATCAGGGATATTGGCCTGCAGTTCTCTTTTTTAGTGGAGTCTTTATCTGGTTTTGGTTTCAAGGTAATGCTGGCCTCATAGAATGAATTTGGAAGATTTCTTTACTTTTCTATTTTTTAGAAAAGTTTGAGAAGAATAGGTATTAACTCTTCCTTAAATGTATAGTAGAATTTGCCTTTGAAGCCATCTGGCCCTGGACTTTTGTTTATTGGGAGTTGTTTGATTACTGATTCAATTTCTTTGTTGGTTATCAGTCTGTTCAAGTTTTATATTTCTTCCTGTTTCAGTTTTGGTAGTTTATATGTTTGTAGGAATTTATCTGTTTCTTCCAGGTTGTTCAATTTGTTGGTGTGTAGTTTTTCATAATATTCCCTTATAATTGTCTTTCTTTGGTACTGGTTGTTATTTCTCTATTTGTGCTTTTTTCTTTTTTTCTTGATAAGTATGACTAGAGGTTTATCAATTTTATTAATTCCTCAAAGAACCAGCTCCTGTTTTCATTTATCTCTCCTATTTTTTTTAATTTCCATATCATTTATTTCTGCTCTAGTCTTCATTATTTCCTTCCTTCTGCTGGTTTTAGCATTTGTTGTTCTTTTTATAGCTTCTTTAGGTATAAGGTCAGGTTGTTTATTTGAGATTTTTCTTGCTTTTAAATTAAGACTCTATAGTGTTCACTTCCCTCTTATGAGTGATTTTGCTACATCCCAAAGGTTTTGGACCATTGTGTTTTCATTTTTACTTGTGTCCATGTATTTATTTCTTCTTTGATTTCCTGGTTGACCAATTCATTGTTTAGTAGCATGTTGTTTGCTTCCATGTATTTGCAGTCTTTCCAAATGTTTTCTTGTGGTTGACTTCTAGTTTTATAGCATTGTAGTCAAAAAAGATGCATGATATATTTCATTGTTTTTGTGTTCATTGAGCTTATTTTGTGGATTAATATGTAATCTATTCTGGAGAATGTTCCAAGTGCACTTGAAAAGAATGTATATTCAGCTCTTTTCAGGATGGAATGTTCTGAATATATCTGTTAAGTCCATCTGGCCCAGTATGTCATTTAAAGCCAACATTTCCTTATTTTTTGTTTAGATGATCAATTGACATAGGTGAAATATTAAGTCTCCTGCTATTATTATGTTGTTTTCAATGAGTTCCTTTGTTTGTTATAAATTGTTTTATATATTTGGGTATTCCCAAGTTGGATGCATAAATATATGCAATTGTTAAATCATCTTATTGGAATATCCAATTATATGATGATGCCCTTTGTCTTCTTTTTTAGTCTTAGTTTTAAAGTTTAGTTTTTCTGATATAAGTATTGATACTCTGGCTTTCTTTTGAGATCTATTTTCATGATAAATACTTCTCCACCCCCTCAATTTCGATCTGCAGGTGTCTTGAGGTCTAAAGTGACTCTCTTGGGGCACCTGGGTGGCTCAGATGGTTAAGTGTTTGCCTCGGCTCAGGCCATGATCCCAGAGTCCTCGGATCGAGCCCTGCATCAGGCTCCCTGCTCTGCAGAAAGCCTGCTTCTCCTCTCCTTCTACTGCGCCCCCTGCTTTTGCTCTCTTACTCTCTCTGTCAAATAAATAAATAAAACTTCTAAAAAAATAAAGTGATTCTCTTGTAGGTAGCATATAGATTATTTTTTAATCCATTCTGACACCCTCTGTCTTTTGATTGGAGCATTTAGTCCATTTACATTCATAGTAATTATTGAAAGATATGTATTCATTGCCATTTTTTTACTTGTTTTGTCATTGTTTCTGGGAATTTTCTCTGATCTCTTGTCTTTGTCACTTTTGGTCTCTCCTTTGCACTCAAAGGGTCCCCTTTAATATTTCCTGCAGGGCTGTTATAGTGGTCATGAACTCCTTTAGTTTTGTTTATCTGGGAAACTGTTTATCTCTCCTATTTTAAATGATAGGCTTCCTGGATAAAGTATTCTTGGCTGCAGAATTTTCCCATTCACCACTTTGAGTATATAACGAGACTCCCTTCTGGTTTGCCATGTTTTCCTGTTGAGAATTCTCTAGCAAGCCTTAGGGGTCTTCCCTTGAAAGTTAAGGACTTCTTTTTTTCTTTCTGCTTTTAAAATTTTTCTTTATCACTATATTTTGCAAATTTAACTACAATATGTCCTGCTATTGACTTGTTGGCCTGCTTTTGTTGATTTTTATGTGAGCTTTCTGTGCTTTTTGGATCTTTTTCCTTTCCCAGATTAGGGAGGTTTTCTGCTATTATTTCTTGAAATAAATTTTCCACCCTTTTTTCTCTTATTTTCTGGGACTCCTATCATACTAATGTGATTACATTTGGTGGAATCACGGATTTTCTTAAGTCTCTTCTCATGTTGCATAATTCTTCTTTTTCTCTTTTGTTCAGCTTCATCATTTTCTATTGTTTTGTTTTCTGTATCGCCAAGTCTTTCCTTCTTCCATCCTGCTGGTCATTGCATCACGCCTGTTTCCAATCTCATTTATTGCATTCTTCATCTCTGATTGATTCTTTTTTAAACTCTTTTATCTTTGTGGTAGGGGTCTCACTGATGTTTTCTATTATTTTCTCAATCCCAGTGAGTATCCTTATGATTGTTGCTTTAATTTCTCCATCAGGCATGTTATTTATATCAGTTTTGCTTAGATATCTGGACATGGCCTTTTCTTGTTCTTTCATTTAGAACAAATTTCTCCATCTTTGCATTATATCTCAGCCTCTGCCTTCTTCTCTGTGTTAGAAAACCAGTTATGTCTCCTGCTATTGAAAGTAATGGCTTTATGAAGAAGAGGTCAAGTATTGCCCATTGCTTCGAGGAGTGCCTCTGGTGTGCTGTGTGTGCTCTACTGTTGTGTTTTGGCTGCTCTATCATTTAAGCCACTCATCTACAGAGGTTCTCTTTGCCTGTTGTGGGCAGTGTTTGGTCCCTGGACTGAATGTGGTGAGTTTTAACTAGGTGTGGTCTGGCCTTCTTCTGAAATGAGATCTAATACCAACCCCACTAGAACTGAGGCCTTGTGGTACTCTCTGGTTGGGAAATGCAGTGTGATGAGTGGTTTGTGTTGGTCACCTGGGGGAGGGACCCACTGCCCTAGGACTGAGGCAGGTGTGACTGAGAAAGGCAGTCCCATCAGAGCCCATGGATGTGTGGCTTGCTGTAAGAAAGTTCAGCAGCCAGTGACAGAACTGTTCTGCCTCCCACTGGTGGCTCTGTGTTCATGATGGCCGACAGAGGGAAATGGCACCAGCCAGCTACTTTGTTCCACAGAGGCATCTCTATGAATGCTACCTCTCAAGGACACACTTCGTGAAGAGCAAATAGTCTCCCCTGTGTGTTCCAAGTGTTCCTGAGATTGCCATTTCCTTATCATTAGCATCCCAGGTTGTTTGCTTCCCCTTCTCCAGGAATGGTGCCCTGCCCTCTGGGCTCTATCCCAGCAAAGCTTACTGACCTTTAAAACTCTAGGCTTTAAGCCCTGCTGGTTGCAATAACTCACATAATTCAGGCCTCTCATTCTCCAAGCCAGTGGCTTTGGGGAAACACTTCTTGTTCATTCTCCTGTGTGCTCCTCTCTCTTTTGCCCTTCTCTGTAGCCACAGCTCCCTTTTCTTTGCAGCACCCACAATACATTTCTCCCCTAAACCCCACTCCATACTTGCTACTTTCTTTCATATGGCCTCTTCTCTCCCTTTAGTTGTGGAACTTATTCTGTAAGTCTTCTGGTCAATTTCTTAGAACATTTAAGATGATTTGATAGTAACCTAGTTGTATTTAGGGGATTTTTTTTTCTTTTTTTTTTTTATTTGAGAGAGAGAGACAAAGCGAGAAAGAGCATGAGAGGGGAGAAGGTCAGAGGGAGAAGCAGACTCCCCACGGAGCCGGGAGCCCGATGCGGGACACGATCCTGGGTCTCCAGGATCATGACCTGAGCTGAAAGCAGTTGCCCAACCAACGGCACTCAGGCACCCCTGTATTTAGGGGATTAAACTAGCTTAAGGTTCTCCTACTCCACTGTCATCTTCATTTCCTCTAGAAAACTAAACAAAAACATGTGTTTCTTGCTCATGTAAACTCAGAGGGACTTCTGGTGACACTTTAAGGCTGTTTCATTCCTAGGATCAACTGTTGGACTTAGGATGTGTTTCATCTATGACTCTGTAATTTCTACATGTGGTTTTGAGAAAAATTATAGAGACTGACACATCCCAGTGATTTAAAAATGTTGGGTTTTGGGAGTGAATAGTCAAGAAAGAAATCTTGAGGCATCTTTGGTGCAAAAAGGGTGGTTTTATTAAAGCATGGGGCAGGACTCATGTGCAGAAAGAGCTGCACTGGGATTGTGAAGAGTGGCTGATTACATACTTTCAAGTTGGGAGGGGGTTAGGGACAACAAAAGTCTCTAAGGAATTTGGAAGTGAGGTTTCTAGAACCTCAAGGGGGTAGCTGTCATTAGTACAATGTCATTTATTACTGTTTAGTAAAACCTTAGTCATGGAATTTTCAGATGTATATCAGTGGGACATATGCTTGGAAGATGATTGATAACATGTACCTTTGTGTGTGGGTAGACAGGATATTTCCAAAGGGATTTTTACAGGATCCTGGAGGTTGGCCTAATGTCAAGATAAGGTTTCCTTTTGTCTCTAGCAAAGTATCAACATCAAGGCAGCAAACTAAAATCCTTGAGGAAGATCACTCTGCCTCCCTCAAGGACTTCTCAATGGGCTGTAAGTTGTAGGGAAATTTAATTTTTTTTTAAAGATTTTATTTATTTATTTGAGGTAGAGACAGTGAGAGAGAGCATGAGAGGGGAGAAGGTCAGAGGGAGAAGCAGACTCCCCGCAGAGCTGGGAGCCCGATATGGGACTCGATCCCAGGACTCTGGGACCATGACCTGAGCCGAAGGCAGTTGCTTAACCAACTGAGCCACCCAGGCGCCCGGGAAATTTAATTTTTTTCTTTTGCCTTTGTTCTCCATGTCACCAAGATCTGCAGTTAAAATCTGGAGACTTAGGATAGCAAATGGTGTAGTTCCAGTCTGAGTCTTAAGGCATAAGAATGAGGAGAGCACATGATAGTATTTTAATCCAAATTCCAGAAAGCTCAGGACTTAGGAAGCTTGTCTTGCAAAGTAGCAAGATGAGTAGATCTCTGAACTTGTTTGCCAAAACGTTAGTCGTTTATATAGAGTCCTAAGGGTTTCATCAGGTATACCACCCTGGTGGTTACAACAACACATTGCTCTTTTAAGACTGCATCCTTGAAACCCATTCCTAGTTTGATCAGCTTCTCTCTCTCTCTTTCTTCGTTCCTTCCTTCTCCCTCTCTCTTTCTTCTTCCCTCCTCCTCCTCCTTCTTTCTTGTTCTTGTTCTTGTTCTTGTTCTCCTTCTCCTCCTCCTTCCCCTCCTCCTCCTTTCTTCTATCTTTTCTTTCTTTCTTTCTTTCTTTCTTTCTTTCTTTCTTTCTTTCTTTCTTTCTTTCTTCTTCCTTCTTCATTCTACTTATTTGACACAGTGAGAGAGAGACAGCTAGAGAGAGCAAGTGGACAAGCATGGGAAGTGGCAGGCAGAGAGAGAAGCAGGTTTCCAATTGAGCAGAGAGCCAGATGTGGGGCTTGGTCCCATGATCCCAAGATCATGACTTGAACCAGACAGACGCTTAATGACTGAACCACACAGGTACCCAACTAATTACTTAAAAAAATTTTTTTATTAACATATAATGTATTATTTGTCCCAGTGTACATGTCTGTGAGTCATCAGGCTTACATATTTCACAGCACATACCACAGTGCATGCCCTCCCCAATGTCAATAACCAGCCACCCTATCCCTAACCCCCAACCGCCAGCCACCCTTAGTTTGTTCTGTGAGTTTAGCAGTCTCTCATGGTTTGAAGAGAGACCCCCCCACCCTGCCTCTCAAATTCTTCATATCAGAGAGATCATATGATAATTGTCTTTCTCTGACTGACTTATTTTGCTTAGCATAATACCCTCTAGTTTCATCCATGTCATTGAAAATGGCAAGATTTCATTTCTCTTGACGGTGGCATAGTAGTCCATTGTATATATATACCACTTTTTTTTTATCCATTCATCTGTTGATGGATATCTAGGTGCTTTCCACAGTTTGGCTATTGTGTACATTGCTACTATAAACATTCGGGTGCATGTGCCCCTTCAGATCACTACATTTGTATCTTTACGGTAAATACCCAGTAGTGGGATTGCTGGGCCATAGGGTACGTCTATTTTCAATGTGTATGGAGCTCTATTTTCAACAGTATGGAGGAACCTCCATACTGTTTTCCAGAGTGGCTGTACCAGCTTGCATTCCTACCAACAAGTGTAGGAGGGTTCCCCTTTCTCTGGATCCTCACCAACATCTGTCATTTCCTGACTTGCTAATTTTAGCCATTCTGATTGGTGTGAGGTGGTATCTCATTGTGGTTTTGATTTGTATTTCTCTGATGTCGAGTGATGTTGAGCACTTTTTCATGTGTCTGTTGGTCATTAGGAAGTTCTCTTTACTGAAATGTCTGTTCATATCTTCTGCACATTTCTTGATTGGATAATTTGTTATTTGCGTGTTGAGTTGGAGAAGTTCTTTATAGATTTTGGATACAAGCCCTTTATCCGATACATCATTTGCAAATATCTTCTTCCACTCTGTCAGTTGTCTTTTGGTTTTGTTGACTGTTTCCTTTGCTGTGGAAAAGTTTTGATCTTGATGAAGTTCCAATAGTTCATTTTTGCCCTTGCTTCCCTTGCCTTTGGTGGTGTTTCTAGGAAGAAGTTGCTGTGGCTGAGGATGAAGAGGTTGCTGCCTGTGTTCTCCTCCAGGATTTTGATGGACTCCTGTCTCACATTGAGGTCTTTCATCCATTTTGAGTCTATTTTTGGGTGTGGTGTAAGGAAATGGTCCAGTTTCATTCTTCTGCATGTGGCTGTCCAGTTTTTCCAACACCATTTGTTGAAGAGACTGTCTTTTTTCCATTGGGTATTCTTTCCTGCCTTGTCGAAGATTGGTTGACCATAAAGTTGGGGGTCTATTTCTGGGCTCTCTATTCTGTTCCATTGATCTATGTGTCTGTTTTTGTGCCAGTACCACACTGTCTTAATGATTACAGCTTTGTAATAGAGCTTGAAGTCTGGAATTGTGATGCCACCAACTTTGGTTTTCTTTTTCAACATTCCTCTGGCTATTCATGGTCTTTTCTGGTTCCATATAAATTTTAGGATAATTTGTTACATTTCTTTGAAATAAATTGATGGTATTTTGATAGGGATTGCAATAAATGTGTAGATTGCTCTAGGTAGCATAGACATTTTCACAATATTTGTTCTTCCAATTCATGAGCATAGAAGGTTCTTCTATTTCTTTGTGTCTTCCTCAATTTCTTTCATGAACACATTCTAATTTTCTGGGTACAGATTCTTTGCCTCTTTGGTTAGGTTTATTTCTAGGTATCTTATGGTTTTGGGTGCAATTGTAAATGGGATTGACTCCTTAATTTCTCTTTCTTCTGTAAATTGTTTTCCACCCCCTCACTTTAAAGTTGAAGGTGTCTTTGGGTCTAAGATGAGTTTCTTGTAGATAGCATATTGATGCGTCTTGTTTTTTTATCCATTCTGATACTCTGTGTCTTTTGATTGGGGCATTAGACCATTTACATTCAGGGTAACTATTGACAGGAATTTGGTGACATTTATTGCCTGTAAGGTAAGCGTTAACTATATATTGTCTCTGTTCCTTTCTGGTCTATGTTCCTTTTAGGCTCTCTTTTTGCTTAGAGGACCCCTTTCAATATTTCCTGTAGGGCTGGTTTGATGTTTGCCAATTCTGTTAGTTTTTGTTTCTCCTGGAAGCTTTTTATCTCTCCATCTATTTTCAATGACAGCCTATCTGGATATTGTATTCTTGGCTGCCTATTTTTCTTCTTTAGTGCTCTGAATATATCATGCCAGTCCTTTCTGGCATGCCAGGTCTCTGTCGATAGGTCTGTGGACAATCTAACATTCCTGCCTCTGTATGTTACAGACTTCTTGTCCTGAGCTGCTTTCAGAATTTTCTCTTTGTCACTAAGATTTGTAAGTTTTACTATTAGATTATGGGGTATAGAACTATTTTAATAGATTTTGAGGGGGTTTCTGTATGCCTCCTGGATTTTGATGCTTATTCCCTTCACCAGATTAGGGAAATTCTCTACAATAATATGCTCCAATACACCTTCCACCTCTCTCTTTCTTCTTATGGGTTCCCAATTATTCTAATATTGTTGCATCTTATGGTATCACTTAACTCTAGAATTCTCCCCTTGTGGTCCAGTAGTTGTTTATCTCTCTTTTTCTCAGCTTCTTTATTCTCTGTCATTTGGTCTTCTATGTCACTAATTCTTTCTACTGCCTCATTTATCCTAGTAGTAAGAGCCTCCATTTTTTTATTGTACCTCATTAATACCTTTTTTGATTTCAACTTGGTTAGATTTTATTTTTTTCATTTCTCCAGAAAGTGATTTTATTTCTCCAGAAAGGGATGCTCTAATATATTCCATGCTTTTTTTGAGCCCAGCTAGCACCTTGATAGTTGTCATTTTGAACTCTATTTCTGACATATTACTAATGTCTCTATTTACTGGGTCCCTAGCTGTCAGTACTGCCTCTTGATCTTTTTTTTGTGGTGAGTTTTTCCATCTTGTCATTTTATTGAGATAAGAATAGAGGAGTGAGAGAGAAAAATACTAAAAGTGTAGCAATGTCCCCAGAAAAATCAGAGAAGAGCTAAAACCAGGGTTTGAAGAAAAAAGGAGTTAGTTAGAAGAAACTACCTCCCAGAATTTTAAAGGAAGAAAAAAACTTTTAAATATACAAAAATAAGTGTAAATGCTATGAAAGCATGGAATATGGTGAAAATTAAAAATAGATGCAAATTAAAAAAGATTCTAAAAAAAGAATTGATAAGAGGTTGGTTGAAAAAAGAGAGAAAGAGAAGAATAAAAATGGGAAGTATGTGATCAGGCTGGAGACTAGAACCAAGCTGTGTACTAGATTTATGTTATATTTTGATCAATTAGAAGAAATTGTATCCCAAAATTTTAAAGAAAAAAAAACCCTATATGTATACGAAAAATAAGGTTAAATACAATGAGGGGATAAAATATGAATGTAACAGTGAAAGTTAGAAAAGATTTTTTTATAAAGATATTGATAAGATACTAGTTATAAAACACCAAAATAGGAAAGAAGAAAATTAAAATAAAAAAAATAAAAAAAGAAAAAAACAAAATTTAAAGAGTTCACCTCTGAAAGACCAAAGGATCATGGGGGAAAAAGACTTGAATTCTATGTGTTGCTTTTTTTTCCCCCCTAATTCTGGAGTTCCTCAGTTTTCACTGATTGATGAACTTAATCTTGGCTGGATATTTTCACTGATCTTCTGGGGGAGGGGCCTGTTGCCATGATTCTCAATTGTCTTTGCCCAAGGTGGAATTGCACCACCCTTGCCAGGGGCTGGGCCAATCTGTTCAGGTTCGCTCTTGGGAGTTTTTGTTCCCTGAATGCTTTCCGTACCACCCTGGAGGCTGGGAATGAAAATGGCGGCCTCCCTGTCTCCGGCTGGTAGGAGCTGAGAGCTCAGGGTCCCTCTCCTCAGTGTGCCCTCAGAGAAAAGCAGTCACTCCTGTCTCCCTGGTCTCCGGCCGTGCTCAGAGCTCACCTGGTCTGTGACCGAGCATTTCTGTCTCTGGCGCACGGCCCTGTCTGGAGTCTCCAAACCCAGCAGATTCCTGCCGTGGATTCCCATGCCACTCCTCTGGGAGGAGGAAGGAAGGAGTGTCTCCGGAGCTGCCTCTTGTGGGATCCCTGTTCAAAAAGCAGTGGCCTGACTGTGACTCGGATCATGGTCTAAGGTAAGCCTGACCTGATACCCCACTGCATGACTCCATCTCTGCCATTGGCTTCCCCGGTCTGATACCTGGGGGCTCTGCCACCCTCAGGCACCCCCAGTCCCTCTGTGACCCTACAGGTCCTGAAACCACACTATTCCCGTGAGGGCTAAACCCCCTGCTTAACCTCTGGAGTGATATCCCTCAGTGGAGCAGACTTCTAAAAGTTCCAATTTTGTGCTCTGCTGCGTGGCTGCCGGAGCCAGCCCCTCCTCCTGTGGTCTATCTTCCCTTCGCTTTGGATTCACTTTTCCACATGTCCTACCTTCCAGAAAGTGGTTAATTTTCTGCTCCTGGAATTGCTATTCTTCTCTTCTGTCTCCTTTTGAGTTTGAAGGCATTTAGAATAGTTTGATAACTATGCAGCTAAACTTCTGGGATCTGACACTGTCTCAGCCTCCTACTCCTCTGCCATCTTGCTTCCCCCTTCAATTACTTTTTTAAACAGACTTTCTTCTCCCTTTCCTTTCCCTTCTTCTAAGACTACCTTCTTGTGTGATTGGTTTTCTTGATGGTGTCCTATAAATCTTATAGATTTTCTTTACTTGTTCTTTATTTCTTTCTTTCCCATCCTTCTGTCTTTTTTTTTAATTGTTGTTCTAACTAGATAGTTTCAAACAACCCACGTTCAAGTTTGCTGATTCTTTCCTTGCTTGATCAACTCTGATGTTGAAGTTCACTATTCATTTTTTATTTCCATTATTGTATTTTTTTAGCTCCAGAACGTGTGTTTTGTTCTTTTTAAATAATTTTTATCTCTTTGTTGAGCTTCTCAGTTTGTTCATATATTCTTTCCCTGATTTTATTTGGTTTTCTGTGTTCTCTTATAGCTCACTGAGCTCCTTTAAGATGAATATTTTGAATTCTTTGTCAAGCAGTTTATATATCTTTATTTCTTTAGAGTTGCTTACTGGAGATATATAATGTGTCCCTGAAATTTTTTTTTTTGATCCCTGTAGCCTGTTGTTGATGTTTGTGCATTTGAAAAATGAATTGTCTATTCCAGACCTTACAAACTGGCTTTGGGAAAAAAGCCTTTCATCAGTCAACTCAGCCAGATTCTGGGTGTGTTGGCTGCCAGAATCTGTCGGCCAATGACCCCACAGTTGGGGACTGTGGGCTGACTGTTGAATTCTGTGTAGTGGTTGTCATGATCCCTGCTCATTTCTTTGTTCTTAGCTACCCCCAGGTGATCAAACCATATCAATTTTCACATTATTCTTTGTGGGGTGTGACAGAGGTAAGCCTCCCATTTAGTACCCTGAAAAGTTAGCAAAGCCAGATGTTCACTTTGCTCTCTCTTTCCATCATGGGAGAACTTGGAGAATGATGGGCTTTCTCAGTGCTGTTTTATGCCAGCTTGAGATGAAGGGTAACTTGGGTCAAGTGAAATTATTCTTTTACCCTTTTCAATATATATATATTTTTCTTTTCTATGATTCACTGCACTGCTATAAACTCCCTTTTGGATTCTGGACTTCTCATGAAGGTATTTTAATCCATGTATGGTTATTAAATTGGTTTCCTGTGGGGGGATAAGTCTTGGAATCTCTTATTCTGCTATCTTGCTGACATTCTCCTGTAACACTTTTTTTTTTTTAAGATGAAGCTCTTTAGATACTAATATGTAAACATTTCCAGTACACATTACTAAGTAAGAAGTCAAAGTGCAAAATGATAATCTACTATTAGTGTAGAAAATTGATAGGGAAAAATGATATGGATTTATGTTGGATTGTGAATATATAAAAATATTTTTTTAAATATATAACAAAATCTTAAAAGAAAGACAAAACAAGATAAAATGGCAATTGTGATTCCCAGTTAGGGGCTGTGAACTGGCTATAGGACAGAAGGGGTTAACTTCGGGTGCCTGGGTGGCTCAGTTGGTTGGGCGACTGCCTTCAGCTCAGGTCATGATCCTAGAGTCCCAGGATACAGTCCCACATCGGACTCCACAGGGAGTCTGTTTCTCCCTCTGACCTTCTCCCCTCTCATGCTCTCTCTTGCTCTTAAATAAATAAATAAATCTTAAAAAAAAAAAGAAGGGGTTAACCTCTATATGCTTCCTGCAGGAGAGTTATTTTAGACCTAAAGACACTGCAGATTGAAAGCAGAGGGCATGGAAACAATCTAACATGTTAATGGACACCAAAAGAAAGCCATAGTAGCAATACTTATAATGGAAAAACTAGATTTTAAACTAAAGACTGTAACAAGAGATGAGGAAGGGCACTATATCATAATAAATAGGTCTATTCAACCAGAAAATCTAACAGTTGTAAATATTTATGCCTACAGCTTGGGAGCACTTGAATCTAAAACATAATAACAAATATAAAGAAACTTATTGATAGTAATACAATAATAGTAGGGTAATTTAACACCCCATTTACATCAATGGACAGATCAACTCAGCAGAAAATCAATAAGGAAACCATTGCTTTGAATGATACACTGGACCAGATGGCCTTAACAGATATATTCAGAACATTTCATTCTAAAGCAGCAAAATACATATCCTTTTCCAGTGTACATGGGATATTCTCCAGAACAGATCACATACTAGGGCAGTCACATATCAGATCTTAACAAGTACAACAAGATTGAGATCATACTGCATCTTTTCCAACCAAGATACTATGAAACTTGAAGTCTACCACAAGAAAAAAATTTGGAAAGACCATATATACATGGAGGTTAAAGACCATCCTACTAAAGAATGAATGGGTTAACCAGGAAATTAAAGAAGAAATTAAAAAAAAAAACTATGGAAAGAAATGATAATGAAAATATGATGGCTATCATGGTCCAAAACTTTTGGAATGCAGCAAAAACAGTCATAGGAGAGAAATATATAGCAATACAGGTCTACCTCAAGAAGCAAGAAAAATCTCCAATATGCAACCTAACTTTATATCTAAAGGAGCTAGAAAAAGAACAACAAATGAAATCTAAAGCCAGCAGAAGGGAAATAATAAAGATCAGAGCAGAAATAAATGTTATAGAAACAAGCAAAAAAAAAAAAAAACTTCAATAGAGCAGATCAATGAAACCAGGAGCTGGTTCTTTGAAAGAATTAATAAAATTGATAAACCCCTACCCAGACTTATAAAAAAGAAAAGAGGAATAATGCAAATAAATATGAATCATGAATGAGAGAGGAGAGATCACAAGCAATACCACAGGAATACAAACAATTAGAGAATATTACAAAAAATTATATGTCAAGAAAATGGACAATCTGGAAGAAATAGGTAAATTCCTACAAACATATAAACTACCAAAACTGAAACAGGAAGAAATAGAAAACTTGAACAGGCTGATAACCAGCAAAGAAACTGAATTACTAATAATCTTCCAACAAACAAAAGTCCAGGATCAGATGGCTTCACAGCAAATACTACCAAACAGTTAAAGAAGAGTTAATACCTGCTCTTCTCAAACTGTTTCAAAAAGTAGAAAGGGAAGGAAAACTTCAAAACTCACTCTACGAGGTCAGCATTACCTTGATTTCAAAACCAGACAAAGATCTGACTGACTAAAAAAAAGACAATTAGAGGCCAATATCCTTTTTGAGCATGAATGCAAAAATTCTCCACAAAATAGTAGCAAATTTAATTCAATAGTACATTAAAAGAATTGTTCACCATGATCAAATGGGATTTATTCCTAGACTGCATTAGTGGTTCAATATTAGCAAATCAATCAATGTGACACCACATTAATAAAAGAAAGGATAAGAACCATATGATCTTGTGAATAGATGCAGAAAAATCATTTGACAAAGTACAACATCCATTCTTGATAAAAACCCTCAAAAAAGTAGGGATAGAGGGAACATAACTCAACATCATAAAGGCAATATATGGAAGACCCACAGCTAATATCATCCTCAATGGGGAAAAACTGAGAGCTTTTCCTCCAGGGTCAAGAACAGGACATGAATGTTCACACTCACTATTGTTATTTAACATAGTACTGGAAGTCCTAGCCCCAGTAATCTGACAAAAAAGAAAAAAAATGACAAGTAAGAAATCAAACTTTCACTCTTCACATACAATATGGTACTCTACATAGAAAACCCAAAGGACCAGACCAAGAAAGTGCTATAACTGATATGTGAATTCAGTAACATTTCAGGATATAAAATCAATGTACAGAAATTTGTTGCATTTCTATATACCAATAATGAAACAGCATAAATAGAAATCAAGGAATCAATCCTATTAATAGTTGCACCAAAAAAATTTCAAGATACCTAGAAATAAACCTAACCAAACAAGTGAAAGATCTGTACTCTGAGGACTATAGAACACTTATGAAAGAAATTGAAGATGACACTAAGAAATGGAAAGACATTCCATGCTTATGGAATGGAACAACAAATATTGTTCAAATGTCTATATTACCCAAAGCCATCTACACATTTAATGTAATCCCTATCAAAATACCACCAGTATTTTTCACAGAACTAGAACAAACAACCCTAAAATTTGTGTGGAACCTCAAAAGACCCCAAACAGTCAAAGAAATCTTGAAACAGGAAAGCAAAGCTGCAGGCATCCATATTATGGAAGTTATTACAAAGCTGTAGTGATCAAGATATCACAGTATTGGCACAAAAACAGACACATAGATCGGTGGGACAGAATAGAAAACCCAGAAGTGTATCCCCACGTATATGACCAACTAACCTTTGACAAAGCGGAAAAGAATATACAATGGAAAAAAGAAAGTCTCATAAACAAATGGTATTGGAAAAACTAGACAGCAACATGCAAAAGAATGAAACTGGACCACTTTCTTACACCATACACAAAAATCAATTCAGAATGGATGAAATAACCTAAATGCAGGACAGGAATACACGAAAGTCCTACAGTAGAACACAGGTAGCAAGCTCTTTGACCTCAGCTGTAGCAACTTTTTACTGGACACATCTCTGGATACAAGGGAAACCAAAGCAAAAATGAACTATTGGGACTTCATCAAGATAAAAAAAACCCTTCTATACAGCAAAGGAAACAATCAACAAAACTAAAGGCAACCTTTGGGATGGAAGAAGATATTTGCAAATGACATATCTGATAAGGGGTTAGTATCAAAAATCTATAAAAAACTTGTGAAACTCAGCACTCCCCCAGAAATAATCCAGTTAAGAAATGGGCAGAAGGCATGAATAGACATTTTTATAAAAAAGACATCCAGTTGGTTAACAGACACATGAAAAGATGCTCAACATCACTCATCATCAGGGAAATACAAATCACAACTACAATGACATATCACCTTACACCTGTCAGAATGGCTAAAATTAATTACACAGGAAACAACAGTTTTTGGTGAGGATTAATATTATTTAATAACACTGTAAATGGAATACTCCTTCACTGTTGGTGGGAATGCAAGCGGATGTATCCACTCTGGAAAACAGTATTGAGCTTCCTGAAAATGTTAAAAATAGAACTATTCTATGATCCAACAATTGAACTACGGGCATTTGCCCAAAGTATACAAAAATACTGATTTGAAGGGATACGTGCACCCCAATGTTTATAGCAGCATTATCAACAATAGCCAAATTAATGAAAGAGTCCAAATGTTCATTGACTGATCAGTGGATAAAGACGATGTGGTATATATAGTTACACACACACACACATACACACGTAGTTGTGGTATGTATATATATAGATATATATCTATCTATATCTCTCTATATCTATGTCTTTATATATATATATTGGAATATATATAATGGAATATTACTTAACATAGAATGAAATCTTGCCACTTACAGTGATATGGATTGAGCTAGAGCATATTATGCTAAGTGAATAAATCAGAGAAAGACATATACCATATCACTTCACTTATATGCAGAATTTAAGAAACAAAACAGATGAACATAGGGGAAGAATAGAGAGAGGCATACATAAAACAGAGTCTTCACTATAGAGGAGAAACTCTGGCTTGCTGGAGGGGAGGTGGGAAGGAGGATGGTTTAATGGGTGATATGTATTAAGGAGGCAGTTATGAGGAGCACTGGGTATTCTATATAAGTGATGAATCACTAAATTTTACTCCCAAAACTAATATTTACTATATCTTAACTGAAATTTAAATAAAAACTTGAAACAAATGATCCCCCTAAAAAGCCAAAAAGTAAGAAACAAATAAAAGATTGTGATTATGGTTATATAATTGCAAATAAACTAAAAGTTGGAATTTTATACTTAAAAAAAGGAAAGGGTTAGGAGGAAGACATATTTACCTCTGTTGTTTGAACAATGCGTAATGAATACTAATCTATTTAATCAATTAATTTATGATTATATGTTATGAAATAATACCTTAAAATAACTTCTTGATATAGTTATAACTGAATGAGATTAAATATGTTATAATTTAAGAATAAAGTCAGTGTTTAAAATTTGAATAAGTATAATATTACCATAGAGTAGAATTTTCTTGCTTTGCAAGTCAGATTCTGTGAACTTAGTTTTCTTGACAACAAAATAGAGAAAAGCTTGACAGCCACCCTAATATATTCAAAGTAGTTTTAGAGGATTAATTAAGAGTTATTGATCATTTCAGAACCAACACTTTCATGTTATTAAATAATATAGAATACACCACATGAAATGTTATATTTTAAATACAGATTATAGAAAAAAGGTATTTCTAGTCATAGTTTATGTCTTTCTTTTTTTTAATTTGGAAAATATTGGTTTATTTAGTTATTCAGGTTTCCAAATAATTACAGATATTATTATACAATGAAAAAAATCATTTTAATACTGCTACCAATTTTATTAGGATGGCCTTTAAGTATTGGGAAGCTATCAGGTTCAAAGAGCTACATCAAGTTTTATAAAAATCTAAATTTCCTTGGAAAGCTTGAGTTTTATCATTGGCAGCAAATACTGTCACTTGTTTTCCTGGAAGTAATTGCTTTACTTCATTCATTTTTGAGAAAATGTCTGTCAAGTGCTCCTGTCTGACAATAATACATTTTTTTTCATCATGATGACTGTACTCTTTAATCCCCATCACCTATTTCACCCATTCCCCAGCCCACCTCCCATCTGGTAACCATCAATTTGTTCCCTATAGTTAAGAATCTCTTTCTTGGTTTCACTCTCTTTCTTTTTAACTTTGCTCATTTGTTTTGTTTCTTAAATTCCACAGGAGTGAAATCATATAGTATTTGTCTTTCTCTGACAGACTTATTTCAGTTAAGATTAAAGTCTCTAGCTCCATCTGTGTCATTGCAAATGGCAAAATTTCATTCTTCTTTATGGATAAATAATATTCCATTGTATATATATACCACATCTTCTTCATCCATTCATCTGTTCATGGACACTTGGGCTGCTACCGTAGTTAGGCTATTGTAAATAATGCTACAATAAACATTAGGGTGCCTGTATCCCTTCAAATCAGTATTTTTGTATTCTTTGGGTAAATACCCAATAGTGCAATTACTGGATAGTAGGGTAGTTCTATTTTTAACTTTTTTGAGGAACCCCCAAACTGTTTTTCACAGTAGTTTCATCAGATTTCCTTCCCACCAATAGTGCAAGAGTTCCTTATTTTCCACATCCTTGCCAACATTTGCTATTTCTTATGGTTTTTTTTTTAAAGATTTTATTTATTTATTTGACAGAGAGAGAGAGAGATCACAAGTAGGCAGAGAAGCAGGCAGAGAGAGGGGGAAGCAGGCTCCCCACTGAGCAGAGAGCCTGATGCAGGGCTCGATTCCAGGACCGTGGGATCATGACCTGAGCTGAAGGCAGAGGCTTTAACTCACTGAGCCACCCAGGCACCCCTATTTCTTATGTTTTTGATGTTAGCCATTTTGACAGGTGTGAGGTGATATCTCATTGTAGTTTTGACTTGCATTTTCCTGATGATGAGTGATGTTGAGCATCTGCATATATCTGCTGGCCATCTGGATAACTTTATAAAAAATGTCTGTTCATCTCTTTTGCCTATTTTTAAATTGGACTATTTGTTTTTGGTTGTTGAGTTGTATAAGTTCTTTATATTTTTTGGATACTAACCCTCTATCAGATATGTCATTTGCAAATATCATCTCCTATTCTGAAGTTTGCCTTTAAGTTTTGTTGATTTTTCCCTTGGTGGGCAGGATCTTTTTATTTTGATGTAGTCCCAATAGTTAATTTTTGCTTTTGTTTTCCTTGCCTCAGGAGACATATCCAGAAAAATATTTCTATAGCTGATGTCAGAGAAATTACTGCCTGTGTTATTTTTAAGGGTTTTTATGGTTTCAGGTCTCACATTTAGCTCTTTCATCCATTTTGAGTTTATTTTAGTATATGGTGAAAGAAAGTGGTCTGGTTTCATCCCTTTGCATGTTGGTGCCCAGTTTTTCCAACACTTTTTATTAAAGAGACAGTCTTTTTCCCATTGTGTATACTCATTCCCCTTTTGTCAAGTTTAGTTTGCCATATAATTGTAGGTTAATTTCTGGGTTTTCTATTCTGTTATTCTGTTCCATTGTTCTATATGTTTATTCTTATTTAGTACCATAATGTTTTATTTACTACCACTTTCTAATATAACTTGTAGTCTGGAATTGTGATAAATCCAGTTTTGTTTTTCTTTTTAAAGTTGCTTTGGCTCTTTGAAGTCTTGTGATTCCATATGTTTTGTTTTTCAAAGCTAAAAAAAGGGAAACAAAGTTAAAAATTTAAATAAGACTTAAATGTAATATGATTTACCTAGCACAAGCTCAAATTGGAACAGAAAGTTGATTTGCTACTTATTTAATTATAAAAGATTTACCTGGTTTTTAGTTATTGGCAGATACTAGAAATAACATAAGAAACAATCTATATTCTTTGATAGGGTACATGCCTGCTTTTTGTGCATAAATATGTGTATGTGTGTGTGTGTGTGTGTGTTTGCATAAGCACATGTGATTATTGCTTTTTAGAGAGAGAGTGAGAGTGCAAACGGGGGCGGGGGGAGTTTAGGGAGAGAGACTCTTAAGCCCTTGGGCAGGCTCCACACCCAGCATGGAGCCTGATGTGGGGCTCAATTTCACCACCCTGAGATCATGACGTGAGCTGAAATCAAGGGTTGGGATGCCGAACTGACTGAGCCACCCAGGTCCCCCTGTTTTTAATATATCAGGTGGATATTTTTCATTCAATTAATTATAGTGGAATTAATTCCCAGCATGAGCTACTGAAAAGCTTTTGTGTATAATTTTTTTCAAGAAAATAAAAGTTTGATGATCTTTGTTCTAGTTATTATTTTTTCAGATTCCATTATCTCCCATTATTAGCTTTATTAATGTGAATTAATTTTTCCATTCTTCATAGAAGCACCAAAAATGGCAAGAACAACTAAAACTCACTTTTGCTCTTATCCTTTTAGTTCATGAGCTGGTGAGGTGTGAAAAAAACTGTCTCCTGTTTTAAGGTATTTGGATTGGGAGCAGATGCAGGTAAAAAGATCTCCACTGGTAAAATATCTGCTGGGAAAATGTTGATGTTTCATATCCTGTGGAGAGGATGTTCAAAGTTGATGTGATGAGAGTCCAATATTATACAGCAAGGCATTTGGGGTTCTGTTTGTTAAGCATATAAAACAACACTAACATCTCCTTCTGCTTCTTTGTGAAATGAAAATTTTTACCTCTCATACTAAGCACAAAACAATAGCATTGAACACTTATAAGTCTATGTTTCATACTTGTTTGGCCTGTTGTTTCCGCAAGGTATCTCCCAGTTATATTGATTATATTACCAGATTATCTGATGATTAAAACCATTAACAATCCACTCTTGAGTAGTCAGCATAACGATGTTTAGTTTCCTTGCAGTAACAATTAGAGAATGAAGCAATTTACCATAATTAGGTACTATCTGAAAAAAAAAGTGTCCACATTAAGGGAAGTTAGAAAGACTTTTTTCTTATGGTTAGAGACAACTGTTAGCAGAGTGATTTTTTTCTGAATTACAAAGAAAATTATTGCATGTTTAATTTGCTCATTCTTACAAACATAGGAACAACAAATGGTTCTTGTTCAGAGTTTGCCCTATGCGGCTTTGGGCAAATTTCTTAGCCTTTTTGTTTCATCATATAGGAGTCAATGATAATGGTGATACCATAAATAGATACTGATGGATAATTAATATTTGTAAAGTGCTTTGAGATCCTGGGAAAGAAAAAAAACTCTACAAATAAAAATGCACAATATACATGAGACATTTCAATTTATTGCAATAGGCCTATTTATACTGAAAATTCAATTGTTAAAGCACTTTTTTTCCTATTCTTAATTTCTCTTCATCAAATAACATTTTATTCATTTTTCATATTTGTTTAATCTTTTCAAGTCTTTGAGTGGCACTTTTTACTTTTGTAGTCTGTTTAGAATAAGATTACAATTTGCTTTTTGGTGTTGTTCAGTCATCCAGGAGCCATACCCAAATATTTTTTCCTGTTTGGTTTTAGAAAGGCTGCCATAATGAGGTGCCTAGGTGGCTCAGTCAGTTGAGCCTCTGACTCTTGGTTTTGGCTCAGGTCTCATGGGTTATGGGATTGAGCCCCGTGTGGGGCTCCACACGAGGTGGGCAGTCTACCTGAAGATTTCTCCCTCTGTCCCTCCCACCACTCAAGTGTGTATGCTATCTCTCTAAAATAAATAAATATTTTTTAAAGGAATGCTACCATAAGGAGGGAAGGATTTCTTTTTTATCTAGACACTGCTTTGTATACCTGGATTTGGCAACTTCTCTGTTCCTGTCATCCAGGGGCAGCTAAGGGAGGAAGAGGTAATGGGTTCCTGAGGTTCAACTAGATGGATTGGACAGTGGCTTCCAGAGATAGACATTCTATCTTAGTCACAATTTGGAAAACCTATAGTTATTGGGGGATGTGGTTATTTTGGTGGAGCATAGCTATGAGAGGTCAAATATTAGGTACCTCAGTGGTCATCATTTCATACTTCTGTCCAGGTATGCCCAAACCTGAAATAGGACTGAGGTACTAGATTGGGTAACAGAGTAAAGATTCAGATTGGTGACTGAGGTAATAGCTTAGACAGAAGCTTAGTGAATGAGATCAACACGACTGTGGGGTTTGAAGGGAATGATTTAAAGAACTACATATCAAAAAAGAGAAGGGAAAACATTTTCCTGGTGAAATGGGCCTGGTGCTTTTTAAAAACATTAACAAAAATGAAACAAGATGGGATCTGGAGGGAGACAAACCATAGGAGACTCTTGATCTCATGAAACAAATTGAGGGTTGCTGGAGGGTTGGGGGGAAGGATAGGGTGGCTGGGCTATGGACATTGGGGAGGGTATGTGCTATGGTGAGTGCTGTGAAATGTGTAAGCCTGATGATTCACAGACCCATACCCCTGGGGCAAATAATACATTATATGTTAATAAAAAATATTAACATGAACTTGAAGTGGTCATTATGTGCCAAGCACTAAGAAGTTTATAAGGTTTCTCACCTTTAATTCTCTCAAGAAGTTAATGAGTTAGATACTGTCATCACCCCCATTTTATAGATGATGAAACTGAAAACTACAAGCGAAATAATTTTCCAAAAGTCACACAGCCAGTAATTGACAGAGCTAGCATTTCCACTCTTTTTTTTTTAAGATTTTATTTATTAGAGAGAGAGAGAGAGCCCAAGCAGGGGAGAGGCAGAGGGAAAAAGTGAAGCAGACTGCCTGCTGAGCGGGGAAGCCTGATTCAGGGATTGATCCCAGGACCCTGGGATCATAACATGAGCTGAAGGCAGTCACTTTACGAAGTGAGCCACCCAGTTGCCCCCAGCATTTAAACTCTTGCAGTCTAGCTTAAGAATTCTTGCATATAACTTCTATCTACCACTGATTTTTATTGTTGGTTGGTAGCAAAAGGACTTAGGAAAAAATGCAGAAGGCTTGGTTATCTTTACTGAGCTACTAAATCTCAGGGAGGTGGATCTAAAACCAGACTAAACTGAGTGGTGAGACTGAATCTGCTGATACTCTCTTCAATTTGAATTGGCTCAGAAGCTGGGAACAGCTTGGATTTGCAATTTAAGTCAGTACTGAACTTAGCTCTGAGGAACTAAGAAAGGAGAAAAGCAGAGAAGCAGAAGTGGGAGCAATAACTACTTTTTGCTAGAATATTGGCATTAGTGTTTGTTATTTTACTGTCTTCCAGTGTTATTATCTTCATTGAGTCAAATCGTTGTAAAACTTGTAGGTGAGCTCTAGCCTATAATACCACCCATAGAACCATGCTGGAATGTTAGCTTAGTTGATATTCTCAAATGGAATTAGAAAGTTGCTGCCTTCTAAGTCAATGAGTCTTTATGTTTACTGTGATCTTCAAGCATTGGCTAATCCTAATTCTCTTTAGCTAATGAGGCCAGGTAAAAAAATCACAACACAAATTTGCCTGGGAGAATTATATATTTAACTTTTTTAAAAACTTGCCTTTCACTTCTAACATTCTAGATGATTGAGCTAAATTTGTATAATCTTCCTGAAGTATAATTTATCAATTTGAACTTTCTGAAAATAGTCAACCCCTTGGAATGAAGGACATATATGTATATATACAGTCTATGTAAGATTATGTATATATAGTCTATATAAACTTCTCAATTGACTATATAACCTGAAACCTTGAATGCTGAAATTTCTAATATTACTACAATATCTGGAGGTGAGAAGGAAAAAGAAGAGTAGAAAAGACTTGACGGTGCTGGTGACATAGTGTAGGAAATTGTAGGGAAATAATATTTACTGCATGACTATACTAGGCTTTATGCCAAATTACTTACATATACAGTATTATCTTACAAACTGTGTGAAGGAATATTATTACTCTCAGTGTGTAAGTGAGAAAACTGAGGCTCAGCAAAGTTAAATAATTTGCTCAAGACATACTACTGGTTAATAAGTGGTCAAGCCAGGATGTGAATTCAGATTAGTTGACAGTAAAGTGCAGTGCTACAATAGTTTGTTCCATTCCTTTTCTTTGTTAATTATTCTTTTCTATAGCCTAGTCTCAACTGAAAATGACAACTCACATGAATGTTGCTTCTTTTATTCAATTTGTGCTACAAAATAGAGCTAGAGTCTATTTTTGAGGCTGGTTAAATAATGAAAATGATGTTAATAATAATTAAAATGTTAAAAAAACCCCACATTTAGTAAACAGTAGTAGATACCCAATAGCATGCCATGTAATTTACATGGATTATTTTATTTTTCTTTACAACAAACATCATGAAATAGGTAACAGTGATTATCCCTATTGAGGAAACAAACTCAGAAATGCTAAGTGACTTGTCTATGATTACACAGCTGGGGAATGTCAAAGCCAGGACAAAAATATTCAGGTTTGTCTCACTATAAAGCTCAAATTCTTTGCTACTACCTCTTCAGGCTCATCTAAATTATTTTTGAATTAAATTCATAGTAAGTTAAAGTCTGGGCTTCAAGTATTTCTATATAGCATTGCCTTCTCTGAGGGCTTTTAACCTATACTCTGTTAGAATGAGAAATGATGCCTCAGCCTGTAAGTTTGGTCTGTTTTAGGATCCATAATGAAGTACTATGAGCCAAGTGGGTAGTTCTTTTTCTTAATCCTTAAGTATAACTCACTTCTACTTTAAAGTTTTGGTATCCCTAGCACCAAACTCAGTGTCTTGCACGTCTGGGTCACTTGATGCCTATTTGCTGTATATGTGAGATTTAGACTGGTACATACAGGAATCAAATTGAGATGGGAGGGTGGTCATGATGACTTTTAGATAAATCTTAACGTGAAAAGTGGAAAAAAATTAATAAGGGGCTCTGAAATAGGACAAAAGCAGCAAGAGAAATTTGTCAAACATTTATTAAAATTAGTGGAAAAAAGGCCCTTATTAAAATCCACAAAGCTTCCTGCTGTCTTGCATAAATGAAGTTTAAAGGTTTATGTTTCATGTGGCAATTTAAACTGCTTTTCTTTAAGTAGGCACAGCAATGCTTCTCCATTCAAAAGGCAGAAATTCTAAAAGTTAGGCTGCTCTCTGCCCTTTTAAAAATGGAGGAGACTGAAAATCCATTACTTTGGAAATTAAGAGCTTATACTTGGTATTCATGCTAAGGAGATCAGAGGTCAAAAGGAAGCCAGTGGGAAAACATTTCAGTCACCCATAAAGCTGCAGGTAAGCTGAGGCTTTGGGAATGGTTTATTGAAGGTTTGATCACTAGTTAATATGTTCCCAAGACAAGAATAATTAACGTTGTCTTGGCTATTACTTATGTAAGAATTTCCTGTTCAAAAGACCTGTGCCATGAAAGACATGGGCTACATTAAAGGTTGCAATCTGACTTAACAAAACAAGTTGGTAATGAAACTGTCAGTAGCAGGCACAGGCAAATATGCTACAGCTTGTGTCAGGCTGGAGCCAGGCTGCCTGCATGCTGTTCTCTTCTACAGATGGGGTAGCACTTGGCAAAACTGACATGGATTTGGAATTTAAAGCTACATGGTGATTGCAGTATTTCATTTTCCTGCAAATCAATAAGGATGATTCAAAACCAAACCAGATGGCCATGCAGCTACTGTGGAATATCAGCTACAGGCCAACCTTTTATTTTTCTTCAGAGCATTACCTCTTAAAACAACTTTAATTTCCAAAGTGTCTTAAATGAAGCAAAACACACTTCATTGGGAGAGTCTATGAAATACCTCTTTTTCTTACAACTGCCTTTAGGATTCTCAGGAAGATCTAATGCCTCTCAGAACTCAGAAAGCCGGTATGCACATTCAAAGTCTAAAAGAATGTGGAGCAGCTTGATAATCATCAAGAACAGGTTGGGAGGGTATGTTGTTGGGATTGCACTTTGTTGTCTGCTTTTTCATTTGACTTTGTCTTTGCTTAAACACTACAGGAAGAAGCATGATGATGATAGTTATAGAACTGGGAAAAAAGGGTCTAGCATGCCTACCAACCTCTAAAAGTGTATTTTAGAAGTTTTTAGAACAGAAACTTCATAACTCCAGACAGCCTTATGATGATGATGATGATGTGTGTGTGTGTGTGTGTGTGTGTGTGTGTGCACGTGTGCGTGTGTTGATTTATACACTCTTTCATCTCTCTTAGAGATCTTTGTTTCTCACCTGAATTTCTAACTGCTAGTAAAGTGGTCTTTTTTTGCCTGTTCCCTTCCTTATTTTAATTTTTTATTTTGAAACAATTTTACATTTATAAGAGAATAGTAAAAATGGTAGAAAAAGTTCTGGTATACCCTTCACCCAGCTTCCCCTCATGTTAACACCTTATATAACCATGGTGAATTTATCAAAACTAAAAAATTAACATTGGTATATTACTGTTAACCAAACCGTAGACTTTATTTGGATTTCACCAGTCTTCCCGCCAATGTCTTTTTTTCCATTCAGGATGCATTCCAAGATTTCATATTTTATTTAGTCATCATGTCTTCTTAGTTTCCTAGTTTTGTTTTCTTTTGTCTTTTCTTCTTTTTTTTTACAACAGACACTTTCAAAGAGTACTGACTGAGCAGAATAATTTGTAAAATGGCCAATTTGAAATTTGGCTGATGAGTTCCACAATTGTAGTTATGGATTTGGGAGAAAAATACCACAAAGGTGATGTGCCCTTTTTTACTCACATCATATCAGGTTATAAATGATTATAAACTTTCACTCATGTTAATCTTTTTTTCCCCAAAATACGTTTATTTTGTTTTTTCGGTGTTACAAGATTAATTGTTCATGTGCCACACCCAGTGTTCCATGCAGTACATGCCCTCCTCAATACCCACCACCAGGCTCACCCAACCCCCAACCCCCTCCCCTCCAAAGCCCTCAGTTTGTTTCTCAGAGTCCACAGTCTCTCAGGGTTCATTGCCCCCTCTGATTTCCCCCCATTCACCCTTCCTTTTCTTCTCACAATGTCCTCCATGCTTTTCCTTATGCTCCAAATGTAAGTGAGACCATAACATAATTGACTCTCTCTGCTTGACTTATTTCACTCTGCATAATCCCTTCCAGTCCCATCCATGCTGATATAAAACTTGGGTATTCATCCTTTCTGATGGAGGCATAATATTCCATTGTATATATGGACCATATCTTCTTTATCCATTCATCTATTGAAGGGCATCTTGGCTCTTTCCACAGTTTGGTGATTGTGGCCACTGCTGCTATGAATATTGAGGTACATGTGGCTCTTCTTTGTACTACATCTGCATCTTTGGGGTAAATACTCAGTAGTGCAATTTCAGGGTCATAGGGTAGCTCTATTTTTTATTTCTTGAGGAATCTTCACACTGTTTTCCAAAGTGGCTGCACCAACTTGCATTCCCACCAGCAGTGCAAGAGGGTTCCCCTTTCTCAGAAAGCTGAATCTTATAGGCCTCATGCACCCCAGTGGTGAGGCAGATACTATAGGATTAGCTCAGAGAAGAACACTAACATTTATTGATTGTCTACAACATATCAGATGCTTTGCAAATAGTTAAAACTGTCATATTATCTTGGTAAGATAGAATCACTTCTTCATTTTACAGAACCCAAGGCTCAGAGACCATGTAATTATTCAAAGGTGGAACTACTATTTAAACTTTCAGGTAACTTTGACTCCAAAACCTGAGTTCTTTTCAAGGAAGCAAGTGATGGGAAGAAGTTTAGACATGGAGGCAGGAGAATACAGTGACAGGTGTGTCCATAACTTCTGCTTTTCAGAGGAACTGAACTATCTGAAGAACTGAGGGTTATGGTGCTAATCAAAAAATAAGAATTATTTTCAGGATTTTAAAGATTAAATATGTAGAGAGGGCATCAGCCGAAGATAGCACAGGCACCAGGAACTGAAGGGAAACTAGGGAAACCTGAGGTTATAATACCAAAACTATCAAGTCTAAATGCCAAATTTAGAGACCAAAGGCAGGTTAAGGCAAGGTTCAAAGCTTAACAGAAACAGGGAAGAGGTTCAGAATGAGTATGGGGGGAATGATTCCCAAAATTATTTCCATCAATTAAATAGGTATTTGTGACTCACCATTAAGGAACATTGTTTTTAGGTGGACACCATAGGTTCAAAGGGCCTGAATTAGATCACACAATAGCTAAAAGAGGCAAGAGTTCCCTGTCTATTCAGCAAGGTAAAGGTCCAAAAACGAACAGGTGAATGTCCTGGAAAGTGGCGATTAGGGTTGTGTGGATCTAGCACTTGCAGAGTTGCAGAGCACTAATTAAAAGCTGCCAAGTATTCTGTCCCCCAGGTCAAACTCTTTGAATGAGAGATAGGAAAGCAGCTCTGCCAAAGCTTTGAACTGGCTAGGAATCCAAGACAAAGAGTGACAAATAAGTCTAGTTCTCAATATAGCAGTTGCTGCCACTAGTCAATAACAGTTTTTCAGCGCACCCAATATGAAAGGGATTGTTAATCTCCCTATTATCTTTTTAGCTACACCCACAGATCAGCATTGCCATCAGTCTCCTTACACACCAAGCTCTGGCAACTACTGAAAGGGAAATTTCCAAGCACTTTGGCTCAGTTGTTCTAACAGTCACAGCTCACAAGTCATGCCCTGATTTTTTCTGCACCTGGAAACTATGGGTGGGGGCTGATTTTCTTCTAGACCTCAAAGACTAACACACACCTGCACATTCTTTTGTTCCCACTGGCAAGAAAAATATTTCACAAAACAGCTTGAAAAGAGTGTTGTCACAAATTTTGTGCAACAATTCCTACATGGGCCTTGATTTTCTCAGGACCGAAATTGGGTAATATTTTACAGAATATTAGAATTCGTATCTCTTTTTTCATAGGATGTTTTTTCTTGCGTTTAATTTAATCTTCTCTAGGAAGAGAAGATTAAGGATCTATTTTGGTATGAATGGATCCAAAAAAGTATATCTCTTCTCTTTAGCTATCATGTTAACTAATTTTGGGAATTTCAGTGTGACTTTTACACTATAATGCTGTTTCTAGGAAGTGACTTTGATAAAGTACCACCTTAATTAGTGTCCCCCGCTAATTTGCTCAATCCAACATTCACCAATTGCTATGTCTTCAAAAGGGAAAGAAATCGGCTATAGCTAAAAGGTAATTTAAAGGTCAGAAAAATGCCAGTTTTTATAGTGGAGTGAGTGGGAGAAAAAACCTAGGTTTTGGAAGAGTTCATTCTCAATTTGCATTCAAACAACTCACACTGTGGTCAATCCTGGCACACAGTAGGTATCCAACAAATGTTCCATCATATTGCTGCAGCAAATTATGGGTGCCAGTCAAGGAACTAGAACTGGAAAGTTTAGTTTTAAGCAAAGTTTCAGGAAATTAGGAAGTTTGAGAATTAGGACTGTAGTAAGGGATCAGAAAATGACTGAATCAGAATCAAAGCAGTAAACCAGGCTCAAGATATGTAGAAAACCAATGGTCAGGATAAAACTTTGGTCAGATACCAAGTGAATAGGAAAGAAGTAGGCTATAAATTAATGGAGAAACAATGCAGGATGTCAAAGGTCATATCGTTTCTAAGACAATGGGTAATATAAGAAGTGTAGAGGCATATGGCCCAAATATAGTCTCTGGAGATCATGAGGGCAAATAAACTGAAACTGAAAAGATAAAATATGGCCAAGGAACCAGGCTACATGTACTGGGTCAGAAGTTGTAAAATGATGGTATTGTTCAACTATGGACAGATTTTGCTTGGTCTTCAGAGTATTTTGAAAGGCAGTGTAAGTAGGCAAGTGTTTTACTTGGTTGTACTACAAGATTCTTAGCACTTATTGTCCTATATCTGACCAATTTCATTTGTTATTCTGCTTGGCTTATGTTAGACATTTCAGTTTTCTACTTCTGAGGTGGACATCTTATGTTAGACATTTCAGTTTTCTACTTCTAGTCCTGAGATGCAGGTGGAGGCATCTGCTTGGCACTTTACTTTCACATCCTTTCAATTCCTATGACTATTTAGTCCCAACAATCTGGAATGGCTTTGCCATGGTCTGGGACCACTAAGACTGTTTCTAATCAGAAGGGAATAAGAAGATCTAGTCTGGTTCTTCCATATTTCAGCAACACATTGACCGTGCTTCTCTCCTAGTGCCTAATTTTGTCCCAATTGGGCCCTTTACTTATGTCTTGTAACTAAGCTCAATGCTTGTACTTCAGTTTCAGTACCTGGATCCTTGATTTGTTCAATGGTATTGAAATCCTGTATTGGTATCTTGTCTAGTATCTTATTTTGTTCATTGATATGTGGCAGCAGCCCATACTTACGGAGTGAGTTTATTTTTGACTCTTTATGTAGGGTTTATAGCCATTTTAAAGCTTTTGCTCATCCACTTACCAATCTTCCATTCAAATGATCTAACCTAATTTGACATGAAATACAGCATGGCAGTTTTTAATTAGTGTTATTCCCAAAGTTATTACTGTACAATAGCAATATTTGTTGAAAGACTAAATTATCAAATAGGCAAACTGAAAAGGATGAAGAAAATGTAGAAAAACAAAATTAAGGATGGGAAGAATGATGTTTCATATATATGTATAAAACATCATCCTGTCACATCCATATGCACACACAAAAAACAGTTTGACAAATGGAAATTGAAATATTGAAAAAGAAAACTTGGTGTGGTAGTCATTGTTTTGTTTTTGTTTTTAAATAATTCTTGCTCCCCTCCTTTTCTGAGCCCATTGTAGGATTGTGCTTCCTGGCTCCCTCATGCTTTGGTGGAACCATACAATTAGTTTTGGCCTGTGGGTTGTGAGCAAAAGTGACATACCTTATTTCAGAGCCAGAGAGCTAGAACATTTAATTGCCTAAATGAGATGCTATCTTTCCTCCTGCCTCTGTGACTGGAGATGTTCAAGATGGTAGTTGCTCTGCCAGACTGACTTTCTCAGAGATCCCTGTGTAACACCAATGAGAAGAACCCCCTTTCTCTACTACCTCCACCTCCAGCAACCCATGATAGAAATGTAGCATGAGCAGGAAATAACACATTTGTTGTTTTAAGCCACTGACATTTGTGTTTTTTGTTACTATCATATTGGTATAACCTAGTCTATCTTGACTGATAGCTTAGATTCTAGGCTGGATATCAGGCTCTTCTCTGTAAGTTCCTCAAAGAATAAGTCATATATCTATTGTTGATTGATAGCAATATGATTTTAAAAGGAAAGCTTATTTTTAATCAAAGTGGAGATTGCTGATTCATAAGGATGATCTCTACCAGCTTATTCTCAAATACTTGTGTTTAGAAATCTTCAAGCCGTATACTGACCAGGATGATAAAGCTCAGCCTGAAATCTCTATGAGAACAAGGGTATCAGTAAAAAGGCTGTTTGCTGACCAAGCCTATATATCCCAGTGGGAAATTGACAGTTTTAATTATTTTAACAAAATGGGCTTTGGGATTCAGTTTTGGGTCAAAATGAAAAATGCCAGGGGACAGTAGAAAAACTTATGATAATATGTTATTTGACTGTGAATAAGAAATGTTTGAGATTAGATAAGAAGTGTAGCCCAAGAAGACAGGTAGAAAGCTGTTAATGTCATCCTACTCTCAACCTTTGCCCAAATTCTAAGTAATAACTTCCTTTTACTTCATACTTGTTATTTGTTTCATTTAAAGTTAACCAGAAATATTATATAATCCATATGCTGTTAAATACTGATGTTTTCAGCACTAAGTAATGTCATGTTGGAATAATTTCAAACTGCTAAAAATTGAAATATTTTATGGCTGTGATTTATTGGTTGATTGAAAATTTGTGCAAAATTCTAGTAAACCTTTGATTATGTTATTTCATCTTGCTAACCTTTCTAGAAAATGATTAGGAAGTCTAATTAAAAATACTTTTCTTTCTATAAACTTTTATTTTATTTTTTCAGTGTTCCAAGATTCATTGTTCATGCACCACACCCAGTGCTCCATGCAA
>CM052801.1:62216468-62235455 GCA_028533885.1 Nasua narica | reverse complement strand
GATAAAAAGCTTCTGCACAGCAAAGGAAACACTCCTCAAAACAAACAGGCAACCCACAGAATGGGAGAAGATATTCGCAAATGTCACTACAGACAAAGGTCTGATATCTAAGATCTACAAAGAACTCCTCAAACTCAACACTCACAGACCTCCTCTTTTTTAAATAACATTTTACTCTCATTTAAAATTAATAATTATAGCTTTGTGCAGTGGCAGTATTGTAGCCAATGAGGTTTATCTGAGGCGTGATTATTGCTAAAATTAATAATTATAAAAAGTACAAATAAGAAAAAGTAAATAAAAATCACTCTTAATTTCATCACCAAGAAGCACTACTGGCAATATTTTAATGTGCTTTTATCAAAGTGGGATCATATTCTTTATTAACTTGCCTTTTTTCATTTAATATATCATGGCAATTTTTCATCTCTTACCTCTTTAAATACAATGTATTTAAATACAATGTATTTTGTGGCTTTATTTTATCATATTAATTGACAATAATTTATTTAAATGATCCTCCTATAATTACACAAATAGATTGTTTCTAATTTTTTTATATTATCAAATACTGTAATTAACAGTTTTGTGGTTAGCATTTTCTCATTTTTTTCACTGCTGTAATTCTTTATTACACATTTCTAGAAGAGAAATTGCTGGGGCAGAATATATACATTATTAGGGCTTTTTTTAAATGAGTATTATTTTCCTTTTGGGGAGATATTTTTTTATTTTGCTCACATTTTATTACATTATTTATTTTTATTTTTATTTTTTTTTATGTTCAGTTAGCCACCATATAGTACCTCATTAATTTTTGATGTAGTGTTCAACAATTCATTAGTTGCATATAACTATGCTCAGAGAGGGAGACAAACCATGAGAGTCTCTTGACTCCGGGAAACAAACTAAAGGTTTCAGAGGGGAGGGGGGAAGGGGAAAGGGGAAGGAGTAGGGCATTAGGACTTTTGATACATGTTGTAAAATTATAAAATTTTCTCCTTGTAATTTACAGTCTCTTTCAGTAATGGATAAGAGTGCCTATTTCTCAGCATCTTTACAGATACTAGATATTTCCATTTAAAAATATTTGCTAATTAAAAGGGCAAAATGTACTGATTTACATTTTAAAGATAAGCCTCCTTTTTTAAAAAAAAGATTGTTTTTATTTGACAGAGAGACACAGTGAGAGAGAGGGAACACAAGCAGGGGGAGAGTGAGAGAGAAGTAGGCTCCCCACAGAGCAGGGAGCCTCATGTGGGGCTCTATCCCAGGACCCTGGGATCATGACCTGAGCCGAAGGCAGACGCTTAATGACTAAGCCACCCAGGTGCCCTAAAGGTAAGCCTCCTTGATAAATAATAAGACTAGCTGTGCAATGTATTCTTAAATGGGGCTATACTTTAGAGTCTAGAAGTAATTTCTTTCCTAACTCTCCATTTAAAATTTCTCACAGAGCTTTGTTTTATACAATGCCATCCATCATAACTGGAGATGTGCTGCATACAGTAACTCACCAATCATTCAAGTCCTGGAAAACCTTTGATATTTGCAATTTGTGTCTATTGCGTATATTTATGTATTTATTCCTCTCTCACCATCTGTAGGAAAAAAGCTATATTTGCCTCGGTAGTATTGTTAGGGAGAGAAATAAGTTAGGTTTCACCTGTTTGTATTCCTTTATCTGATTTACTGTGGAATATGATCTTTTGATTTGTGAAGTAACAATACCAAATAGTGACAAAGAAAATATTTTTTAACCAAAAGCCTTTTTTAAAATTGTTTCACCAGTTGGTACATATTGGTAAAGTTGGTAAAGTATTCAGAAAGGAAGAGTATGTCATCATAGAACTGAGTTAGATAATAGGTAATAAGACATAACAGCATTTCCTGAACTTTGGATAAATCTTCAAGAACCAATAACATAGAACAATATGTCACTAGGGTGTTCATTCTCTTTAGTTGCTTTGTGATTATCTATAAGTGATAAGCACATTGCTTGGTGAAATTAGAAATATACAGGGAGCTCTTTCTAGCTTGGCATTCTCTGGTTTACATTGGCTCAGCTCAGCTACGGTTCTTGGCTTCATTTTTTTTTTTTTTTTTTCAGATCATTTCACCGAAAAAGAAAAGGAAAAAGAAAGCCAACTTGTGTTTTTGCCCTACCTCTAATAAAAAACAGTGGGAAAATATTGGGGTGCAAGTCTTCCTTCTCTATTTCTGCAGTGAAGCAAGGTCACAGGCTTCTGAAGAATGGCCAATTCTAATAGTAATATATTGGGGATTTTGTTCTTCTCTAGACAGTCACATGAAATAGCTAACTTTTTGGGTGTTGACTTTCCCCATGCATTATTTAATACACCCGTCTCTAGACCTACTTGTACTTTACTAATTATTTAATAAGGGAAAAGAACAAATTTTTTCAAGGATAAAATGGATCAAAGAAGGTATAACCCACCATGCTGGTTCATTGAGCCCACTCACTGAAATAAGATTAGGAATCATGTCTTTAGTGATAGCTCTAGCTACCTTTGATTTAAGATTTTATTGACATTCTAAAACTCTGTAACATGTGAAATGATAGAATCCTTAACAGTAATTGGAATAATCATTCTTGGTGATCTTCATTTTCTTCTTTAAGTAATATTTTATGTAACTTTCATTAACAATCTAAATAAAATAAAATATAAATTCTTTAGGGAGTGGCTGGGTTAAGCAGCAACTCTTCCTTTCGATTCAGGTCATGATCTCAGGGCTGTGAGATCTCCTAGGTATTGGACTCCACTCTCAGTGGGGAATCTCCTTGAGATTATCTTTCTCCCTCTCCCTCTGTCCCTACCCCACCTTTATCTCTCTCTAACAAATAAGTAAATCTTTTATATTTTTATTTTTTTCCAACCCCTCCCCTAAATAAATCTTTTAAAAAATATAAAATCATTAGGTCATTCCAAATCTGAACATCTAACTTTGAGTCACATTTTGGTCTTTCATTAGTGTGATAGGTAGTTTTATATGTGAAGTTAACTAAGCCATGGGGTGCCCAGATATTTGCTTAAATACTTTTCTGGCTGTGTCCATCAGGATGTTCATAGATGAGATTAACATTTGAATTAGTAGACTGAGGAAAATAGATTGCCCTCCCTAATGTAGGTGGGCCTTATTCAATCAATTGAAGACCTGAATAAAACAAAAAAGGTTAGATAAGAGGGAACTCTTTCTGCCTTACTGACTTGAGATATTGGTCTTTGCTGCCTTTGGACATGCACTGAAACATTATCTCTTCTTGGGTCTTGAGACTGATAGATTCTAGACTATAATTTATATCACTGGCTCTCCTGGATCTCCAGATTGCTGGCTGCAGATCTTTTCACTTCTCAGCCTCTATGATCACATTAGCCAGTCCTAAAATAAATCTCTCTCTCCTCTCCCCTCTGTCTCATTCTATTTCTCTCTCTCTCTCTCTCTAGGTAAGTAGGTAGATAGATAGATACTCTTATCTCCTTTCCCCCCTATATTTATGTTATAGAAAACTGACATACACAAACAAAACCTGTACAAAAAATATCCCAAATATCCACGTATTACTTTCAAACAGTAATCAAGAGATATTATCACCTAGGACCACCTCTTTCTTTGCCTTGGCCATGATTTCTTCCTCTTTCTCAGCCTTGGCCTCTTCCTACAATAGCTTCTCTTATTTATATTTCATCTTAGGTTCAACATCCATGAGTAGTGTGTCCAAAGGTAAGCTGTCTGGCAAATAATATATCAGATGTTTTTCCCTGAATATTCAGCATTTTCAGTTGTACAGTTTCTCTGTTCTTCAGGGTAATTTTCATAGCTTTAGGATGTGTATTCATGCTAACCTCCACACCTGTGATTGTTCCATGGACCTGTGTTCCATTCTTTAATTTGATGAGACAGTTACAGTTTCATGACTGGAGACAAGATATCTCTATCAATCAAATTCTTGGGGTCACTTCAGCATCTCCATTCATAGCATTGTGCTCTTACCATCAGCTGTATATAGACATTGTGATAAGGGGTGACTTGTAGAGTGATGATTAAAATGAAAGTCTTTTTATATCTTTTTTGTAGAGACTGGAAAACTATAGAAACTTTTATAGTTTTAGTATATGTTTAGTATAATGTTTTCCACAGTAGCTATACCGGTTTGCATTAGTTTTAGAGGAAACAATCTTTTACTGGTTGTTTCTTCTTGTACATTGATATTTCTAGGGCACAGATTTTATATTATCCATTTTGCATTTTTCATGACTTATACATATTTTATGAAATGAAGAAATGTTTATTAACTGCACAGACATCCTCGACTATATAATATTTGTATAAGCCTTGTGTCACAGTGAGCAGTGATTAAGGACTTTGCTAGTTGGGAGACACAACATGTCCTTTTGAGTGCAGGTCATTTTTCACTTGGGCCATCTGCTGGCAGTAAAGGAGCACTAGTAACTGTCATGTGATCCTAGAAGAAGCACTTTCTCAAAGGCTTATGGATCTGCTAAGAAGGTATCAGCTACTCATTGACATATTTTTTGCTGTTTAAGTTTTAATTTTAATTCCAGTTTAACATACAGTGTTATATTAGTTTCAGGTATACAATATAGTGATTCGACACTTCCATACATCACCCAGTGCTCATCACCACAAGTGGCCTCCTTAATCCTCATCACCTATTTAACCCATCCCCCATTCCCACTCCCCTCTGGTAAACATCAATTTGTTTTCTATAATTAAGAGTCTATTTCTATTTCTGTCTCTCTCTCTTTGTTTCCATTTGCTTGTTTGTTTTGTTTCTTAAATTCTACATGACTGCAGTCGTATGGTGTTTGTCTTTCTTGGACTAATTTTGCTTAGCATTATACTCTCTAGCTCCATCCATGTCACTGCAAATGGCAAGATTTCATTATTTTTTGTGGCTGAATAATATGCCATTGTATATGTATGTATATACGTATATATCACATCTTTATCCATTCATCGTCCAATAAGTACTTGGGTTACTTCCATATCTCAGCTATTGTAAATAATGCTGCTATAAACATAGGGATGCATGTATCCCTTTAAATTAGTGTTTTTGTACTTTTTGGGTAAATACCCAATAGTGCAATTACTGAATCATAGAGTGGATTTATTTTTAACTTTTTGAGGACTCTCCATACTGTTTTCCACAGTAGCTATACAGGTTTGCATTCCCACCAGTGGTGTAAGTGGGTTCCTTTTTTCTCCATATCTTTGCAAATACCTCTTGTTTCTTGTGTTGCTGATTTTAGCCATTCTGACAGGTGTGAGGTGATGTCTCACTGCAGTTTTGATTTTCCTTTCCCTGATGGTGAGTGAGGATGAACATCTTTTGATGTGTCTATTGTCCATCTGGATGTCTTCTTTTTTTTGTTTGTTTGTTTTGTTTTAAAATTTTTTTATATTAGTCACCATACAGTACATCATTAGTTTTTGATGTAGTGTTCCATGATTCATTGTTTGCTTATAACACCCAGTGCTCCATGCAATACATGCCCTCCTTAATACCAGATGGGGCTCACCCATCTGCCTCCCACCTCCCCTCTAAAACCCTCAGTTTGTTTCCTGGAATCCATAGTCTTTCATGGTTTGTCTCCCCCTCTGATTTCCGCCCCCCCCATTTCTCCCTTCTCCACAGCCTCTCCAATATTTGTTGCTTCTTGCCTCATCAATTTTTACCATTCTAACTGGTGTAAGGTGGTATCTCAATGTGGTTTTGTTTTGAATTTCCCTAATGGCTAGTGATGATGAACATTTTATCATGTGTCTGTTAGCCATTTGTATGTCTTCTTTGAAGAAGTGTCTGTTCATGTCTTCTGCCCATTTTTTTCTACTTGATTATTTGTTTTTTGGGCATTGAGTTTGAGAAGTTCTTTATAGATCTTGGATATCAGCCCTTTATCTGTAGTATCATCTGTAAATATCTTTTCCCATTCTGTGGGTTGCCTCTTTGTTCTGTTGACTTTTTCCATTGCTGTGCAGAAGTCTTAGGAGAAATTTCAGGTTTTTTTCTTCTGCCCATTTCTTAATTGGGTTATTTGGTTTTGAGTATTGAGTTTTGTAAGCTCCTAACATATTTTGGGTTCTAATCCTTTATCTGATATGTCATTTGCAAATATCTTCTTCTATTCCATAGGTTGCCTTTTAGTTTTGTTGATTATTTTTTTCCGTACAGAAGCTTTTTATTTTGATATAGTTCAAATAGCTTATTTTTGCTTTTTTCCCCTTGCCTCAGGAAACATATCTCGAAAAAAGTTGCTATAGCTGATGCAAAGAAATTAGTCTGTGTTCTCTACTAGGATATTTATGGTTTCAGGTCTCACATGAAGATCTTTAAGCCATTTTGAATTTATTTTTCTGTATTATGTAAGAAAGTGGTCCAGTTATATTCTTTTGCTTGTTGCTATCCAGTTTTCTCAATACCATTTGTTGAAGGGACCATCTTTTTTTTTTTCCATTGGATATTCTTTCTTGTTTTGTCAAATTTTAATTGATCGTATAGTTGTGGATACATTTCTGGGTTTTCTTTTCTGTTCCATTGATCTATGTGTTTGTTTTTGTGCCAGTACCATACTGTTTTGATCATTACAGCTTTGTAATATAATTTGAAATCTGGACCAGTGAGGCTTCCAGCTTTGCTTTTCTTTTTCAACATTGCTTTGGCTATTTGGGGTCTCTTGTGGTTCCATACAAAATTTAGAATTGTTTTTTCTAGTTCTATGAAAAATGCTGTTTATGTTTTGATAGGAATTGCACTACATACATGGATTGCCTTGGGTAGTATAGACATTTTAACAATATTTGTTCTTCCAATCCATGAGCATGGAATGTCTTTCCATTTCTTTGTGTCATCTTCAATTTCTTTCATCAGTATTTTATCATTTTCAGAGTACAGGTCTTTCACTCCTTTGGTTAAGTTTGTTCCTAGATATTTCATTGTTTTGATGCACTTATAAATGGGATTGTTTTCTTAATTTCTCTTTCTATTGCTTCATAATCGTATAGAAATGCCACAGATTTGTATACATTAGTTATGTATCCTGTAGATTTACTGAATTTGTTTATCACTTCTAGCAGTTTTTCAGTGGAGTCTTTTGGGGTATTCTATATATAGTATCATGTCTTTTGCAAATAGTGTGTTTTACTTTTTCCTTGCCAATTTGAACGGCCTTTGCCTCTTTTTGTTGTCTGATTGCTGTGGTTAGCACTTAAAGTAATATGTTTAATATAAGTCAAGAGTGGACATCCTTGTCTTGTTCCTGACATTAGAGGAGGTGCTCTCAGTGTTTCCCCATTAAGGACGATGTTAGCTGTGGGTTTTTCCTATATGGCATTTATTACGTTGAGGTATGCTCCTTCTAAACCTACTTTGTTGAGGGTTATTATCATGAATGGAAGTTGTACTTTCTATATGGCATTTATTATGTTGAGGTATGCTCCCTCTAAACCTACTTTGTTGAGGGTTATTATCATGAATGGAAGTTGTACTTTGTTAAATGACTTTTTTGCATCTATTGAAATGATCTTATGGTTCTTATCCTTTCTCCTATTGATGTTATGTATCATGTTGATTGATTTGAGAATATTAAACCATACTTGCAACCCAGGAATTAATCCCACTTGATCATGGTGAGTGATTTTTTTTAAATATTATTGAATTCGGTTTGCTAGTCTTTTGTTGAGGATTTTTCCATCTATGTTCATCAGGATATCAGCCTGTAGTTGTGCTGTTAGTGGTGTCTTCATCTGGTTTTGGTATCAGGGTAATGTTGGTCTCATAGAATGAACTCAGAAGTTTTCCTTCCTTTTCTACTTGTTGGAATAGTTGGAGAAGAATACATACTAACTCTTCTTTAAATGTTTGGTAGAATTTGCCTGTGAAGCCATCTGGTCCTGGACTTTTGTTTGTTTGGAATTTTTTTGATTACTGATTCAATTTCTTTTTAATTTTTTTTTTTAAATTTTCCCCCCAAATATTTTTATTTTATTTTTTCAGTCTTTAAAAATTTCAAGAAAGATTTTATTTATGTATTTGAGAGAGGGAGAGAGAGAGAAAGAGAGAGCAGCAGAGGGAAAGGGAGAAGTAGGCTCCATGCTGAGCAGGGAGCCTGATGTGGGGCTCCATCCCAGGATCCTTGGATTATGACCTGAGCTGAAGGCAGATGCTTAACTGACTGAGCCACCCTGGTGCCCCCTGATTCAATTTCTTTGCTGGTTATTGGTCTGTTCAAATTTTCTATTTCTTCCTGTTTCAGTTTTGGTAGTTTATATGAATCTAGGAATTTATCCACTTCTCCCAGGTTTTCCACTTTGTTAGCATATAGTTTTTCATAATATGCTCTTCTAATTATTTGTATATATGTGGTGTTGGTTGTTATTTCTCCTCTCTCATTTGTAATTTTATTTATTTGAGCCCTTTCTCTCTTTTTTTCTTTTTAGAGTGGAAAGGAAGGAGCAAAACCGTCTTTCTTTTCTTTTTTTAAATTTTCATATTAGAGCTCTTTCTCTTTTTTGTTGATAATTCTGGCTAGAGGTTTATCAATTGTATTGATTTTTTCAGAGAACCAACTCCTGGTTTCAATAATCTGCTCTACCATTTGTTTTATTTTTTTAGGTTCTATAACAGTTATTTCTGCCTTAATCTTTATTAGTTCCTTCCTTCTGTTGGTCTTAGGTTTTGTTTCTTATTCTTTTCCAAGATCCTTTAGGTATAACATTAGGTTGTTTATTTGAGATTTTTCTTGCTTCTTGAGGTAGGCAAGCATACCAAGCATGCTTCTCTTGTAGGCAGCATATAGATGGGTCTTGTTTTTTAATCCATTCTGTCACCCTATGCTATTTGATTGGTGCATTTAGTCCATTTATGTTCAAAGTAATTATTGATAGATGTGTATTTATTTTCATTTCATTACCCATTTTGTGGTTGTTTCTGAAGATTTTCTTTGATTTTTGTTCTCTTTCTCACTTTCATGATTTGCTAATTTTCTTTAGTGATATATTTAGGTTTCCTTCTCTCTCCTTTTTCCATATTTATTAGTGGTTTTTATATACAATTATTATTAGATTTGTATATAATCTCTTCTGCATATAGCAGTCTATATTTTTTTTTAAAGATTTTATTTATTTATTTATTAGGAAAGAGAGAGAGTGAGAGAGAGCATGAGAAGGGAGAAGGTCCGAGTGAGAAGCGGACTCCCCATGGAGCTGGGAGCCCGATGTGGGACTCGATCCCGGGATTCCGGGATCATGACCTGAGCTGAAGGCAGTCGCTCAACCAACTGCGCCACCCAGGGGCCCTATAGCAGTCTATATGAAGTTGATGGTTGCTTAAGTTTGAACCCATTCTTTACTCTTCTTCTCCCCACATTTCCATATATGTTGTTATATTTTATATCCTTTTATGAACTCAACTGATGTTTTTATAGAAATATTCATTTTTACTGTTTTTCTTTTTGTACCTTGATACTGTTACTTTTGGTTTCTTCTCTGCATTCAAAGAGTCCCGTTTAATATTTTTTGCAGGGCTGGTTTAGTGATCATGAACTTCTTTAGCTTTTTTATTGTATTTTATTTTTTTTGTCTGGGAAACACTTTATTTCTCCTTCTATTCTGAATGATAGCCTTGCTGGATAGAGTATTCTTGACTGAAGAATTTTCTCATTCAGTACTTTGAATATACCATGCCATTCCTTCTGGTTTGTGAAGTTTCTTCTGAAATATCCCCTGCCCGCCTTATGGGTTTTCTCTTTTAAGTTGCTGTCTTCTTGTGTCTTGCCACTTAAAAAGTTTTTTCTTTATCATTATATTTTGCCAGTTTAATTACCTTATGTCTTTGTATAGATCTTCTTGTGTTGATTTTTATAGGAATTCTGTCTGTCTCCTGGATCTGGATATGTGTTTCATTCCCCAGATCAGGGAAGTTGTTTTTGGCTATTATTTCTTCAGATAATTTTTTCTGCAACTTTTTTCCTCTCTTCTTTGGGAGTCCTATAATATGAATGTTATTATGTTTGATGGAGTCACTGAATTCCCCAAGTTTATTCTCATGTTCCATAATCCTTTTTCTTTTTTGTTCAGCTTGACTACTCTGTCTTCTAGGTCACTAATTTGTTCCTCTGTTTCTTGGACCCTGCTATTCATTCCATCAAGCATATTTCTCATTTGGTTTATTGAATCCTTTATCTCTGCTATGTTATTCCTTATCTTTGTGCTAAGCGTCTCAGTGATGTCTTCCACTCTTTTCTCTAGTCCAGTAAGTATAATTATAATCACTAGTTTAAATTCTCTATCAGCCATGTTACTTATATCTGTTTCACTTAGATCTCTGGCTGTGGCCTTGTCCTGTTCCTTCACTTGGGACATATTCCTCTGTCTTCTCATTTTGTCTAAGTCTCTGTGCCTGTTTCTATGTGTAAAGATAGTTAGCTAAGTCTCCTGTTCTTGAGGGTAGTGGACTTATGAAGAAGAGGTCCTGTAGTGCCCTGCTGTGTAGTGCTCACTATTACCCATAGCCCAGCACTCCTGGGAGTGTTTCCAATATGTGCTGCATGTGCCCTGCTGTTTTGTCCTGGCTGCTTTGTCCATCAGGCAAGTTATCTGCAGAGGCTCTCTTTGCTCACTGTGGGCAGTGTTTGGTCCCTGACCTGAATATGGCACATTTTAACTAAGTGTGATCTGGTCTATTTTTGAAATGAGCTCTGTTGCTACTGCCATTGGAACTGAACCTGTGTAAAACTCTCACATTGGGAGATGTGGTATGAGTAAGGGTTTGGGCTAGTTTTCTGGGGGTTGGTGCTCCCCAGGCTGTGTTAGAGCTAGCATGACTGGGAGGTGTGGTTCCAACAGAGTGCAGGGGGCAGAGCTTGGTGTGAGGAAATTAGGTATTAAGTGTTGGTGCTGTGCTGGTTCCTGCAGGTGGCCCTGTACTTATGCTGAGGGATGGGTGAGGGAAATGGCACTGTCCAGTTCCATTGTTCCTGGAGGGATCTTTCTGTGAATGCTGCCTCTCTGGAATGTGCTCTGAGAGGAGCAAATAATCTCCCTACTCTATGCCTCAGGGGCTCTTCAGATTGCTGTTTCCACACTATGTCTGTTTGCCTGCCTTCTCTCTAAAAGCAGCACAATGTCCTCAGGAATCTATTCCAGCCACACCTTTTAGACTTTTAGAAATCCAGGCTTTAAGTCCATCTGGTTGCAAAAACTCAGGAAATTTGACCCTTCTTGCTTTCCAAGCCAATTGCTATAAGGATTTGTTTTCTCTGTGTGGGCTTTTCTGTGTGCCAGTCTGTCTCTCACTCTTCTCAAGGACCATGGCTTCTTCCCCACTGCAGCAGCCATGATCTGTTTTTCTTTCAAACTGATTCTCTGCACTTCCTATATTCTTCAATATGGCCTTTTCTCTACCTTTCATTGTAAACTTTGTTCTGCCAGGTTTCATGTCAATTTCTGAAGTATTTAGTATGATTTGATAGTTATCTAGTTGTATTTGTGGGAGGAAGCAAACTTAGGGTCCTCTTACTCTACTGTCATCTTCCCAAGATCTATTTATTGACATTTTTAATAATCTCTCCTTCCCAGTACTAGTTTCACAGATCATATGATCATTTTTTGTTTCTAAAAACTTATTATAAAATATAGGAATTGAGAATGTTAGCAATATAGGACATTTATTGGTTTTTGGATGAGGTGAGGTAGGGTAAAGTCCCAAATTGTAGGAATGTAAAGTGTAAAATGTATTCATGAATATCTTCCTTTCATTTGAATATCCTATCTTCTTAACCCTCTCAGATTCCTGCAGTGAAATTATGTAAGAACAGAATTAAAATCCCTTAGAGAATAACCATAAGGGGGGGGGATGAACTGGGTCAGGGGATTTTAGCTCTAGCCTGATCATTTAATCTGACCCAAGTTAGTAATGAAAGTTATTTGATGCACTGTGGGAAATTTGATGGTAGTCTAGGGCCAAACTATCAGCACAACATATCATCACGGAGGAATTACATTTATGACCTCCAAAGAATTAAGAGGGCAATGAAGGCAAAATGCTTCTTAAGGAAAATGGGTAGGTTCTTCTCTGTCAAAGCTGAGATTAAAATCCTCATAGCCAATATTTTAGTTGTTACTCTTAGTGCTAGTGCTGCAGAAGTCAAATCATCGACTTATAATTTGATTTAATACTTACGTGTCCTGAATTCTAATGCTTTAAGTTTGCATCATGCATCATTGAGTCATAAGACTGGGAACATCTATTTGAATTTGCAAGAAAGTATCAAAACAGAGGCTTCTTAACACAGCTCATCAAGACCCAGCAAAAGTAGAACAACCAAGTCAAAGAGGTAATAATAATATGACCATCTCCAGATTCAGAAGTTGCCAGGAATGTCTTGTAATCAGGAAAGTCATGGGTTGATTGTCACTATAGTGCAGGTAATAAGGTTGTGGGGAGACTGAAGTATGTACCAAACAAAGGTCTCTTTTCAGATGTAATTTGGATTGGATATTAATTATAAATAAGGCAGAATAAAGATGGTGGGCAAAAGATAATGGTGAGGTACCATAGGACTCTTGGTTCTCAAATCAATATAGGAGCAAATATTATGTTTCCATTGTGGAATGCAATACAACAGCAAGGAGAAATTGATTAGTTATTCCAAAAATTCTAATAAAGGAATCCCTGGATTTTCCATTTTTACTTTATTAATCAGGAAGATTGTTTTGAGGAGTGTCTGCTTGCCCAAACTCTCAAATGCTCTAACACAGTGGTTCTCAACCTTGAGTGCATATTAAAATCACTTGGTGAACTTTAAAAATAGAATCCACTACCTGGGTCACCCCAACCCCAACAATTTTGATTTAATGGTTCTAGGGTAAGGTCAAAGTATACATTAATTAAAAAAAAATTCTCAGGTGTTTTTCAAAGTCAGCTGTTTGAGAATGAGATGTCATACTATCAGGCCCAAATATTAGCTCTATTTACAGGCCGACTAGAACACTCAAATGGTGAGATTTCAAGTGTCCTAAAATCTTCTCAGTTTTTTGGTATAATTCTGGCATCAGCCCTGCTACACTGCCTAAAATAACTGTGTTAGGATTTGTATAGCTAGCTAAAGTGCAGATGTTATCTGGGAAAGTCGACAAATTTATACCTTAGTTTGAATTTGTTATCAGATTAACTAGCAAAGGGAGCACACATTTTAATAGGGGAGCCAAAGCTCTAAAGCATGGAATGCTATCTGAGGAGGCAAGTTATGCTTAGGGTGACTAAAGTTCCCTGTTTGTCTGGGATTGAGGAATCTCCTAGGACACAGGAATTTCAGTTTCAAAAGCATAATGATTCCAGGCAAACCAGTATGAGTTGGTAAACCATAGGCATGGTTTGGTGGAGGATCAAGAACCACGAGGGCTTGAAGTACCTGGGTAGAAACAAGGGACTCTAAAGATGGAGCAGAAGGCAGAATGAAGAAACCATTTCATTTACTTTATCATTTTGCCTTAAGATGATATACTGATAGTGGGGCAAGATCATTTATTGGATTACAAAATATTGTAGATTATTTATTTTTCTGAACTAATAGAAGAGACACAAACAATAAGTTATATCTGTGTTCTTCTCTCTTGTTTCTAGAAGATAGTTAGGCCATTTTATGCTTGGGGTGGGGTATAGTTTATGTCGCCAACAGTTACTACAAACAGTCAGCTTTTCTGACTTTTGAAAAGCCTCAACTTATTGAGGAGTTGAACTGGAATGAGATGGCCTGAGGTAAGATCTTTGAAAATGAAAAGGAGGAAGCTGCAAGATAACAAGAGAATAAACCTTTAAACTAGGTAGCGGATGGTGGATTGGGATACCAAGAAAACTGGGGTGCTTGGGCTGTGTGAGTATTGCATATGTGTGTGTGTGTGCGTGTGCATACGTGTATATAGAAAGCTGGGTGGTGTACCTAGGGATGCCAAATCTGAGGCCCATTATTTGACTCAGATTTTTTTGGCCAGTTTTGTATTAGAATTTTTATGGCCAGTTTTGTATTAGAAGCTAGAGCTTCCCAACTTCAAAGGACCAATGCGAACTTATCGGTGGTGACTGGTATAAATCTACAATCAAAGTCCTTCTCCAATGTTCTATACTATGTAAGACTGTTGGGATGCCTAATTATGGAGATTTAATTCACTGTTGGCTAAGTAGGATGGGGGCTCAGAAAACTTAATTAAATTTAAACAAAAAGGTGACATTTCTAATACACACAAAATTATAGCAAGAATTCATACCCACTACAATATTTGCTATTGAAAACTTATATGGTAGATACTTTATTATGTGTATTATTAATGTTTACAAACTGTAAGGCATTTCCATATATATAGTGTATATTATATAATATATATAATATACAACATGAGATATATATATATATACACACACACATGCATCATAGGTTGTGCATAACATACATAAACATAAGTATATATACATAAAATATACTTTGTAATATATATTTGTATATAATATACACATTTTAAAAATGAGGGTCATAGCGGGGTGCCAGAGTGGCTCAGTTGGTTAATCATCTGACTCTTGGTTTTGGCTCCAGTCATGATCTCAGGGTTCTCAGCATGGAGTCTGCTTGAGAGTCTTTCTCTTCCTCCCACTCCTTCCTCCTCTGCTTCTTCCCTTGCTTGTGCTCTCCCTCTGTTAAAAATAAATAAAATAAATAAAATCTTTAAAAAATGATGATCATAGAGGTAAGGCTGGTTTATCATACAACTTGTTAAAAATGGCAAAGCTAGAAATTTTAATCCATGCCCTCCCAATTCCAAACCATGTCCTTTCACCACTCATTGTGTTACTTTTGTATTGGTTAGACGGAATAAAAGGAAAACAAAATATTGAAATACTTATGTGGATTCATTTCTTTTCTCTAAAGGAAAATGTGTAGGTACAGATCGAAGGAGCAAATGTGTTGCTGCAAATGTTCTGTGGGGTTGGCCTCACTTCTATGGATGACATTTTGATGGCTTTCAAACCTAAGGATTGAACTTTGTCTCTGGAATAGGCAGTTCTGTGATGAAGACTTTTGACATAGCTATTTTGAGGTGTGTCTGTGTATCTACCTGGAACAAGCTCAACTTTATTTCTAGACACTTTAAAATGTGTTTCTTATTGCTTTTGAATATAATTCATCACCAAGTGATTTTTCTCTTGGCCAGTTTTCATTTATCATTCATCTTCAGCTAGAGAAAGGAGAGCAAACCTAGAAAGTGGCATATAGCCTATTAATTATTTTGCTTTCATAGTAACTGGGAGCAATTTTTAGGTAAGTGGTGTCTCTTTTGGGTTCCTAAGGTTATCGCATATAATTCTGACATGATCTGGGCAGAGAAAAACTCATGAAGACAATCCAGCTTTAGGCAAAGGTGAAACCATTAAAGATTTGAACATCAAAACAAGAATGAAAGTGGATCTGGCCATTAGCCATATTCTTAAGGATTTTTACTATGGTATTATGTATATTTTATAGGAAAATGTATTGACAATAATGTCTTCAAAGGTATCATTAATACATGTTAAGGGTCAGATAGACCTAGATTTGATTCCAGCCCCAATACTTGCTCTGAGACTTCAGGTAAGTTACATAAGCTCTTTGAGCTATATTTTCTTCATCTTAAATGAAGATGATAATGTGTAGCTCATGAGGCATAAATGAATTAATGTAGGTAAAAAATTAGCACAGTATCTGGCATGCAGCAAGTGGTCAATAAATGTGAGCTATTATTATCATCCTCATCATCATCATACTTGTTCTTTACTAAGCTTGTCACATTTGCTTTTTAATGGATTCATACTATTTCCTCTTAGATTTTAGAAAAATGCTTAAAAGCGGTGTCTACACAGCTCTACAATTCAGTGAAAGAATTTAGTCCAACTAGCTTTTAGGCATTGTGTAAACATAGAGAAAGTGAAAATCATGTGAAAGCCTGATATTATTAGAATTAAAATATTTTCCTTAATTTGTGGATAGGTTGGAGGTAACAGGACAACCTTTCCTTCTAGGTCCTTGGTTTAGCTAATCTTGCATTCTTCTCAAAACATGTCTTTGACCTTCAATTCTACCTTTTTTGGTTCAACCAGAAATATTTATCACTCACCTGATATGTGCCAGAGACACAATAGTGAATTAGACAGTCTTTGCCTGAAGAAAATTTTAAGTTTAATAACCAGGCTCCTACAGTAGTAGAAGGTAGCTTTCCTGTGGACATGACTGTCATCTGAACAATGTGTGTATGGTCAAGGTAAGCTTTGATATCTATCATCTATCTATCATCCATCCCATCTATCATCTATCTATCATCTGTCTATCTATCTATCATCTATCTATCATCTATCTGTCATCTATCATCTCCTATATCATTCTCCCTCTTATTTTACTTATGTGAACCCAAGGTATGAGAACCTTGAGTCTTACCAGCTTGAAAGCAATGTCAGTGACCTTTCCTAAATTTTTAAATCATCAGTGACTATTAAATGGTGTTCATAGCCGCAATGGCCACAATAGTCAAACTGTGGAAAGAACCAAAATGCCCTTCAACAGATGAATGGATAAGGAAGATGTGGTACATCTATACAATGGAATATTATGCCTCCATCAGAAAGGATGAATATCCAAGTTTTGTATCAACATGGACAGGACTAGAAGAGATTATGCGGAGTGAAATAAGTCAAGCGGAGAGAGGCAATTATCTTATCTTCTCACTTACATGCGGAGTATAAAGAAAATCATGGAGGGCATCGTGAGAAGGAAGGGAAGGGCGAATGGGGGGAAGTCGAAGGGGGTATTGAACCAGGAGAGACTGTGGACTCTGAGCAACAAACTGAGGGTTTTGGAGGGGAGGGGGTGGGGGGGTGAGCCTGGTGGTGGGTATCGAGAAGGGCACGTACTGCATGGAGCACTGGGTGTGGTGCATGAACAATCAATCTTGTAACACTGAAAAATTAAAATAAACAAATTTGGGGAGAAAAAAAGAACAAAAAAACAAAAATAACATCCTTAAAAAAAAATGGTGAAAGGATTAGATTTCTTTTTGGTGATTCCGAAGAGCCAAACCCAAGATGGATAGATGTGTATCAGGGAGGCAGATTTTGGCTGGAATATAAAAAAATTGCATGGGCTGTTCAGTTTTGGAAATATTTGGATAAACACTGAATTACCAGATATCTGGGTGATTATAGAGTTAATTCCTTATTTATCAGGACATTGACCAAGGTCTTTCTGGTTCCTCTTAGTTCTGAAGTTCTATGCAATATGAACTCTCTAATGGGTTAGATTTCTATGCTACTAATAAGAATTATTTTTTCAAAATTTCTCTGTTGACATTTTTGGGCAGTTTAATCCCTTAAACTTATCATTTTAATCTTGCTAAGTATAACTTGGATAGTTTCTTATATAAAGGGTACACATGAGTCTTTGAGAATCTACTATTTTCTTATTGTCAAAAGGAAATGTATACAGTGAGGCTTAGCTTACAGTAAAAAGCAGGATAGAAATCATCTGCCATGTGCAAAGCACTTTCTCTTACCAGGGAACATATCTTCATCTTAGTTATTACCAAGGAAAGATATTAGCCCCCACCTCATTTCTCCTGCTTCTGCTTTCTTGAATTCTCCATTTGGCCTAGTGAATTATCCACCTGCAGGCTCAGCTTTGTTCTGGTTATTAGACCTATTTGAAGTTTATAATCTTGTGGCTCTTCTGGCTGGTGTGACTCAGGACACAACATCCTAGAATCTCTGGGGTCCTACATTGTTCTTAAGTACTCTGTATTGGTCTGTACTGTGCAGATTAGATGCCTATATGACCTATGATTTACCATTGTGCCGAAAACTGGTTTTATGTATTAACTCGAGTTCCAGCTCTTCCTTTCTGGGTACCCCAACTTGTAGATTAAAGCTTTTGCTTTGGATTATGCTCTGACATTATGTTCCAATAAATGCTGTAGTATATCTTCTTCTTTTTTCTTATGTTATAATAATAGTAATAATAATAGCTATATGTCTTGGTACTTATTATGGGGCAGCCTTACCATACTTTAAAAATTGAGATGGAAAACCGGAATTTTCAGAGAAGAGTAGTAAAAAAGTTTTTTTTCTTTGATATTAGAAGAAACTAATGGAGATTTTTTTAAGACAAGTAATTGGAATCCCCTCTTCAATGAGTGTTATAAGGAGATATATTTAATAGTTTTTTATCACTCAGAGATAAGGAAAATAGAAAAGTGGTTAAAACAGAAGCGTTAGAAATTTCTATTGAATATAATGAAGAACTTTATGGTTATCGAAGTGTGGCTAACTCTAACCAGATGCTGCTAATTAGTCTGTCCCTGATTTAAAAATTGCTTTAAAACTGTATATAGAAACATGTTCAATTAAAAAAAATAATCTTATACAACTGGTTTTTAGGTACTGTGTAGACATAGAGAAAATGAAAATTGTGTGAAAGATTGATATTTTTAGAACTAAAATACTTTGCTGATTGACTCCGAGACTAAATAACTGGTCCTGAAATGTTTTGCTATCCAGCTGCCCGAAGGCTGGCAAATAGACACTCTGAAGTACATTCTAATTTTCAGATTCTCATCATTCTCTGAAGTTGCAATTGAGAATGAAACTACTTTAGATCAGGTAGGAAACATTTAGTTGTTTCTCTCTCCACTAGAATTTTTTAAAAAAGATTTTATTCATTATACTCCACACATAAGTGAGACCATAAGATAATTGACTCTCTCTGCTTGACTTATTTCACTCCGCATAATCTCTTCTAGTCCTGTCCATGTTGATACAAAAGTTGGATATTCATCCTTTCTGATGGAGGCATAATATTCCATTGTATAGATGTACCACATCTTCCTTATCCACTCATCTGTTGAAGGGCATTTTGGTTCTTTCCACAGTTT
>CM052801.1:62195362-62215968 GCA_028533885.1 Nasua narica | reverse complement strand
TAAACCTAACCAAAGAGGTAAAGGATCTGTACTCGAGGAACTACAGAACGCTCATGAAACAAATTGAAGAAGACACAAAAAGGTGGAAAAGCATTCCATGCTCATGGATCAGAAGAATAAACATTGTGAAAATGTCTATACTGCCCAGAGCAATCTATACTTTCATTGCCATCCCGATCAACATTCCACCAGTTTTTTTCAAAGGGCTGGAACAAACAATCCTAAAATTTGTATGGAACCAGAAAAGACCCCGAATTGTTAAGGAAATGTTGAAAAAGAAAAATAAAGCTGAGGGCATCACATTGCCTGATTTCAAACTTTACTACAAAGCTGTGATCACCAAGACAGCATGGTACTGTCACAGAAACAGACACATAGACCAGTGGAACAGAATAGAGAGCCCAGAGATGGACCCACAACTCTATGGTCAAATCATCTTTGACAAAACAGGCAAGAATATGCAGTGGAAAAAAGATAGTCTCTTCAATAAATGGTGCTGGGATAACTGGACAGCTATATGTAGAAGAAGGAAGCAGACTTTTGATCCCATGACCCTGAGATCATGACCTGAGCAGAAGGCAGTGGCTTAACCCACTGAGCCACACAGATGCCCCTCTCCACCAGAATTTTAAAATGCACATTTTTCATGATTTCTGTGATGAACTAGTAATTGTGAATTTTGATTTATCTCTTTTAATGATCATAATTAAATATGATTCATCACTATAATTTCATCAATAAATCAAAGTAGAATAAGGCAAAGTCATCTGTCCTAAACAACCATATGTGCTTTGTTATATAGGGGAAAAATTATTTATGGAAGAGGGAAAAGACTTCATTTAGATTCCAGTGTCACAGCATCTTGCTCTTTAAGGTTATTGTAGCCATTTTCTCAATATCCACCCTGTATTAAACAGACATGAGTTCAAACAGGCCTACCACCTCAGAATAAATACTTTCTGAGATACTTTCTATTAACATTCCTACCTTATCAATGCAATGTTGTTTGTTCATAGAAAAGACTGGTGGATCTAATTTCATGAAAGTTACACAAGTATCTGAAGGAGCAGACCCAGTTGCAGGAGCTCAGAATTCATCCAGGAAGACAAAGCATGCTGACCAAGGGGTGGAGCAATCTGTAGGCATAGTAAAATAAACTGTGAATGGGATAGGAGAATGGTCCATACTCCATAATGAAGCTGCATCATATCTCAGTGGGTAGATAGAGTGAAAAACCAGGAAATACAGGAGAATATAGTTTAGGAAAGAGTTGAGGGATGTCTGAGATCCCCATTTTCTCTCCTACAAAATGGAGCTAAATATTACCTATGGGATAGAATATTGGGAAGATTGAATGAGATATGTATAAAATATTTAGCACATTGCCTGGCACTTAAAAAGACTCAATAGATGTTCATTCTTATAAGACTGTGACTAGTAAAGAGTGAGAATCCCTTGCTTAGTGTAGATTTTTTTCTGTATATTTCTGGGTCATCTTTGCAATAGTATTGCAATATTGGCTCTTACTTAGCTTGTAGTCAGTTATGAATTCCAAGCCTCTTAAGTCATAATTATTTTTAGTGAGGTCTCCCTTGTATTTGTGGTTGTCTTCTTTTTTTTCATCTTAAGCTTGTTCCTAATATTTTGTGCTTTGTCTTATTGAGATTGTTCCTGCTTCATAGGACCATTTATAAGTATATCAATGTTGATTTTGCATGTTATTTCTGTGCCATAACCTTGCCAGTTTTAACATCATGTGAACATTTGATTAACACATTTTAAGTTTTTTAGCCCAAAAGTCCTGTCTGCTTGCTTTTGTCCAACAAAGGTGCTGGCTCTGCTCAAAGGTCCACAGACAGCAAATAAAGAACTGTAAAAGAAGTTGGAACATATTAAATTTTTTTGTTACTTAAATTTTTATTTGAACTACTTTTGGGATCTGGGGCACCCAGTTCCAGTCTTACCTCTATGGCTGAATTAGATTATTTATAGATGTCATCTGTTTCCTAGCCAACCAAGATTTATTAAGGGAAACTTTATTCCTACACCTTGGGGACAACAGCATTCCTTGGAATGTGACTGTTATTACAACCTAATGAAATCTTGTTAATGTATAATAAAATACAAATTAAAATGGGATGAAATTTAGCAGTTCAGTTTTAATATTCTCATTGAAGAATTCAAGGAAGTCAATTTGGGATGTTTTCTAGTTTCTGTAAAAGGTAAATATTTTTAAATATTTTTCATTGTAGATCACTTGTGTTTAACATATTTTCTGCAGTACAATTTTTTAAAAGAGACGATATATAGAAACTAAGAATAAATCATTGAATTTAGTTATAGCATGAAGCTGTCCAAAAGTTTATCAATTCATATTACATGAAGAAATTGGGGGACTAACAGGGTATCATTGGTTTAGCCTTCAGAGTAATTATTCTTCAGTTGATTTAGCACACTAGATAAAAATAAAAGTTAATGCATATGCTAATTAGGAAAATGTTTTGTTATCTTTTCTATTGAGTTTTGAAATGCATAGATTAATCCTAAGCTTTATTATATTGCATTCAGATCACTATCACATATAAAATACATAGATCAGAATATTTCAAAATTTAGCTATAGTATGAATTAATGCAAGACACATTTTATTTCTGTTAGAGAAAAGAATTTCACTGGAGAATAATAAATAATGAGGGAGATTGTTTCTGAAATATTATTTAGGATTATTAGGGGCTGCAGGCAAAAAAGAGGTAGTGGCAGTCCTACTTCTTTTTCTTAATGAGAAAATAATTATTTGAGGATGTTTTTGGTTCCAAGCAAAGTCCCAGCTGGGAGGGCTTTGAAGATTTGTTCTTCATTATCTTTGAGAGAAGAGAGTGCTAAAAAGACCTTACTTAGAAAAATGTTAGTCAAAAATTGTTAAATTTCCAGTATTCTAAATCTCTTTTGCTAGAGTAAAAAAGAAAATCAAACTTCCTTTTCCATACAGATCTGTATGTTGCTTATTGCATTTGTCATTGTGGATGCTTTGTAATATATGTAATGTAGGTCCATTTTGAATTTCCCAAGAACCTTGATTTTACTTCATCAGACAGTGAATTGACTTCTGCCTCAGCATACCAGGATGGCTCTAGTGTTGTCCTCACAACAGTATCCCTTCTACCCAGTCCTCTCCATAGTAAAGTTGATGCCTATGTAGATGTTTCAAGAAATTAGAAACTTCTATAATTTTTTTCTCCAGAATAAGTGAAAATTTTATCTACTTCCTCCAGGATCCTCATAGGAGATTCCAACAAATGAGTGTAATTTTCATTTGACCCATGATTTTGAACTCATTTACAATTTTATTTAGTCTGGTGACTTGGCTTTTTTTTCCCCAAATATGTTTATTTTATTTTTTTAGTGATACAAGATTGATTGTTCATACACCACACCCAGTGCTCCATGCAATACATGCCCTTCTCAATACCCACCACCAGGCCCGCCCAATCCCCCCACCCCAAACCACACAGTTTGTTGCTCAGAGTCCACAGTCTCTCCTGGTTCATCGCCCCCTCTGATTTCTCCCCATTCACCCTTCCCTTCCTTCTAATTAATGCCTATGCTAATTAGGAATATGTTTTGTTATCTTTTTTATTGAGTTTTGAAATGCATATAGATTAATTCTAAGCTTTATTATATTGCATTCAGATCACTATCACATATAAAATACATAGATCAGAATATTTCAAAATTTAGCTATAATATGAATTAATGCAAGACACATTTTATTTCACAATGCCCTCCATGATTTTCTTTATACTCCACACGTAAGTGAGACCATAAGATAATTGACTCTCTCCACTTGACTTATTTCACTCTGCATAATCTCTTCTAGTCCTGTCCATGTTGATACAAAAGTTGGTTATTCATCCTTTCTGATGGAGGCATAATATTCCATTGTAGAGATGTACCACATTTTCCTTATCCACTCATCTGTTGAAGGGCATTTTGATTCTTTCCACAGTTTGGCAATTGTGACCATTGCTGCGATGAACATTGGGGTACATGTGGCCCTTCTTTGTACTGCATCTGCTTCTTTGGGGTAAATACCGAGTAGTGCAATTGCAGGGTCATAGGGTAGCTCTATTTTTAATTTCTTGAGGAATCTCCATACTGTTTTCCAAAGTGGCTGCACTAACTTGCATTCCCACTAACAGTAGAAGAGGGTTCCCCTTTCTCCACATCCTCTCCAACATTTGTTGTTTACTGTCTTGTTGATTGACTTGGATTTCTGTCTAGATGTGTTGAAAGGGAGACCAACTTACATTGAAAGATATTTTTTTATAAGTTGCAGTTAAGATTCAATTCAAGATCTCAACAGATTTGTTTTCTTGAACTTGACTTTAAAGAAAAATAAACAAGAGAATAAGCTCTCATCAGTGATTTATTTTATAAATTCCTTGGTGTATCTTGGTCAGTATAAATTTGGTTTAGAACCTTATACTTTTACTTACACTGCTGAACAACTAGTTATAACCAGAACGCTGGCTTTGAGACTCTGCAGGTTCAATCAACAAATATTTGTTCCACTTAGTATAAAACCACAAAATTCAAATATTTTTCCATATTCTTTATTTACTATGCTATAAAAATTGTTAAATATACATTATAATGATGTTCAATAAAAAATGTTGAAAGAAAAAGGATTTCAATAACCGGAAGACTCCATTTCCTTAGCATTTCAGTTAAGCATCCTTAAATCCAGAACCCTCACTGGCCCAGTTTTACAACTTGCTGATCCGTTTAGATGAAGACTAATTTTTCCTGAACAATTTTTTTTATTATGTTATGTTAGTCACCATATAGTACATCATTAGTTTCTGATGTAGTGTTCCAAGATTCATTGTTTACATATAACACTCAGTGCTTCATGCAATACATACCCTCCTTAATAACCATTACTGGATCACCCATCCTCCCACCCCCTCTCCCCTCTAAAACCCTTTTTTCTCAGAGTCCACAGTCTCTCATGGTTCATCTGCCCCTCTTATTCCCCCCCCATTCATTTTTCCCTTCCTTCTCCTGATGTCCTCCATGCTATTCATTATGTTCCACAAGTAAGTGAAACCATATAATAATTGACTATCTCTGCCTGACTTATTTCACTTAGCATAATCTCCTCCAGTCACATCCATGTTGATGCAAAAATTGGGTATTCATTCTTTCTGATGGCCAATATTCCATTATATATATGGACAACATCTTCTTTATCCATTCCTCTGTTGAAGGGCATCTCAGCTCTTTCCACAGTCTGGCTATTGTGGACATCACTACTATGAACATTGGGGTACATATGGCCCTTCTTTTCACTACATCTGTATATATGGGGTAAATACCCAATAGTTCAATTGTCAGGTCATATGGTAGCTCTATTTTTAATTTTTTCAGAAACCCTCACACTGTTTTCCAAAGTGGCTGCACTAACTTGCATTCCCACCAACAGTGTAAGAGGATTCCCCTTTCTCCACATTCTCTCCAACATTTGTTGTTTCTTGCCTTGTTAATCTTTGCCATTCTTACTGGTATAAGGTGGTATCTCAATGTGGTTTTGATTTGAATTTCCCTGATGGCTAATGATGATGAACATTTTTTCATGTGTCTGCTAGCCATTTGTGTATCTTCATTGGAGAAATGTCTGTTTATGTCTCCCCCCCCTTTTTTTACTTATCTGTTTTTTGGTTGTTGAGTTTGAGAAGTTCTTGATGGATCTTAGATATCAGCCGTTTGTCTGTAGTGTCATATGCAAATATCTTCTCCCATTCTGTGAGTTGCCTCTTGTTTTCTTGACTGTTTCCTTTACTGTGCAGAAGCTTTTTATCTTGATGAATTCCCAATAGTTCATTTTCACATTTGTTTCCCTTGCCTTTGGAGACATGTCTTGAAAGAAGTTGCTGTGGCCAATGTCAAAGAGGTTCCTGCCTATGTTCTCCCCTAGGATTTTGATGGGTTCCTGTCTCATGTTGAAGCCTTTCATCCATTTTGAGTTTATTGTTGTGTATGGTGTAAGAGAATGGTCGAGTTTCATTCTTTTGTATATAACTCCGATTTTCCCAGAATCACTTAATAAAGACACTGTCTTTTTTCCATTGGATATTTTTTCCTGCTTTTTCGAAGATTATTTGACCTTAGTGTTTAGGGTCCATATTTGGGCTCTCTACTCTGTTCCTTTGGTCTATGTGTCTGTTTCTCTGCCAGTACCATGCTGTCTTGGTGATCACAGCTCTGTAATATAGCTTGAAGTCAGGCAACGTCATGCCTCCAGCTTTGTTTTTCTTTTTCAACATTTCCTTGGTGATTTGGGGCCTTTTCTGGTTCCATACAAATTTAAGATTGTTTGTTCCAGCACTTTGAAAAATGCCAGTAGTATTTTGATCAGGATGGCATTGAAAGTATTGATTGTTCTGGGCAGCATAGACATTTTAAAAATGTTTACTCTTCCGATCCATGGGCATGGAATGTTTTTCCATCTTTTTGTGTCTTCTTCAATTTCTTTCATGAGTGTTCCTTAGTTCCTCGAGTATAGACCCTTTACCTCTTTGGTCAGGTTTGTTCTAAGGTATCTTACAGTTTTTGGTGCAATTGTAAATGGAATCGATTCTCTAATTTCCCTTTCTACAGTTTCATTGTTAGTTTCTAAGAAAGCAACTGATATCTGTACACTGATTTTTAATTCTTCCACTTTACTGAATTGCTTTATGAGTTTAGTAATTTGGATTTGGAGTCTTTTGGGTTTTCCACATAAAGTATCATGCCATCTGTGAAGAGAGAGAGTTTGACTTCTTCTTTGCCTATTTGAATACCTTTTATTTCTTTTTGTTGTCTGATTGCTGTTGCTAGGACTTCTAGTACTATGTTGAACAATAGTGGCAAGAGTGGGCATCCTTGTGTTCCTGACCTTAAGGGAAGAACTCTCAATTTTTCCCCTTTGAGAATGATATTCACTCTGGGCTTTTTAAAGATGGTTTTTATGATATTGAGGAATGTTCCTCTATCCCTACCTCTGAGGAATTTTAATCAGGAAAGGATGTTATGTTTTGTCAAATGCTTTTTCTGAATCAACTGAGAGGACCATGTGTTTCTTCTCTCTTCTCTTATTGACTTGTTCTATCACATTGATGAATTTGCGAATGTTAAACCACCCTTGCATGGCAGGGATAAATCCTACCTAGTCACAGTGGATAATCTTTTTAATTGGTTGGATTTAATTGGTTGAAACAGTTGGATTCTATTAGCTAGGATCTTTTTGAGAATCTTGGCATCCATATTCATCAGGGTATTGGTCTGAAATCTAATTTTTGGTTGGGTCTGTGTCTGGTTTGGAGATGAAGGTAATGTTGTTTTCATAGAAAGAGTGTGGAAGTTTTCCTTCTCTTTCTATTTTTTGAAACAGCTGCAGTAGAGTAAATATTATTTCTTTTTTGAATGTTTCTTACAATTCCCTAAGGAATCTGTCAGGTCCTGGGCTCATTTTTTAGGTTTTGATCACTGCTTCAATCTTGTCACTAGTTATTGGTCTATTCAGGGTTTTAATTTCTTCCTGTTTCAGTGTTGAAGTTTATAGGTTTTCAGGAATACATGCATTTCTTCTAGGTTGCTTAACTTATTGGCATATAGCTGTTGATACTAATTTCTGATGATTGTTTCCATTTCCTTGGTGTTAGTTGTGATCTCTCCCCTTTCATTCATAATTTTATTAATTTGGGTCCTTTTTCTTTTCTTTTGGATTAGTCTGACCAGTGGTTTATCTATGTTATTAATTCTTTCAAAGAAGGAGCTTCTACGTTTGTTGATGTGTTCTACTGTATCTCTGGTTTGTAATTCATTGATCTCTGCTCTAGTCTTAATTATTTTCCTTCTCATGTGTGGGGTAGGCTTAATTTCTTGTTGATTGTCCAGTTCTTTATGGTGTAAAGAGACTTTGTGTATTCGAGATTTTTCTATCTTTTTGAGTGAGCCTTGGATGTCTATCTATTTCTCCCGTAGGACAGCCTTTGCTGTATCCCATAGGTTTTACCAATGTGTCTTCATTCTCATTTGTTTCCATGAATTGTTTAAGTTCTTCTTTGACTTCCTGGTTGATCCAAACATTCTTGAGCAGGTTGGTGTTTAGCCTCCAAGTGTTTGATTTCCTTCCAAACTTTTTCTTGTGGTTGAGTTCCAGTTTCAAAGCATTGTGGTCTGAGAATATTCAGGGAATTATCTCAATCTTTTGGTATCGGTTGAGACCTGATTTGTGGCCCAGTATGTGGTCTATTCTGAAGAAAGTTCCATGTGCACTCGAGAAGAAGGAGTATTCTGTTGTTTTAGGGTGGAATGTTCTGTATATATCTATAAGGTCCATGTGGTCCAATGTGTCATTCAAAGCTCTTGTTTCTTTATTGATTTTCTGTTTAGATGATCTGTCAGTTACTGAGAGTGGTGTGTTAATATCTCCTACTATTAATGTATTTGTGTCAATATGACTCTTTATTTTGATTAACAGTTGCCTTATGTAGTTGGCTGCTCCCATGTTGAGGGCATAGATATTTACAATTGTTAGATCTTCTTGTTGGATAGATCCTTTAAGAATGGTGTAGTGTCCTTCTGTATCCCTGACTACAGTCATTAGCTTAAAATCTAATTTGTCTGATATGAGAATTGCTACCCACCCCAGCTTTCTTTGGAGTCTGTTGACATGAAAGATGTTTCTCCATCCCTTCACTTTCAGTCTAAATGTATCTTTAGGTTCAAAATGAGTATCTTTTAGAGAGCATATGGAGAGGTCTTATCTTTTTATCCAATCTGCAACCCTGTGCCATTTTATGGGAGCAATTAGGCTGTTCATGTTGAGAGTGATTATTGAAAGGTATGTTTTTATTGACATCATGTTGCCTGTGAGGTCCTTGTTTCTATAGATTGTCTCTGTAAATTTCTGTTCTATATCACTCTTGGGGGTCTTTCTTCTTTTATAGACCCCCCTTAATATTTCTTGCAGGACTGGCTTGGTGGTCACATATTCTTTCAGTCTTTGCTGGTCTTGGAAGCTCTTTATCTTTCCATCCACTCTAAATGTCAGCCTTGCCAGATAAAGTATTCTTGGCTGCATGTTCTTCTCAATTAGTTCCCTGAATATGTCTTGCCAGGCCTTTCTGGCTTGCCAAGTTTCTGTGGACAGGTCTGATGTTATTCTGATGGTCCTCCCTCTGTACATAAGGAATCTTTTCCCCTTATCTGCCCTTGAAATATTTTCTCAGGTTTTAAGATTCGTGAGTTTCACTATCATATGCCAGAGGTCTCTCTTCCTTCGTTAATCTTGGGGGGCTGTCCTCTCTGCTTTAGGTCACAAACACTTGTTTCATTCCCCAGATTAGGCAAATTCTCAGTTAGGATTGGCTCAACTATATCTTCTAGACTCTCTCTCTCCACCCCTTCAGGCATCCCAATAATTCTGACATTGGAATGTTTCATGGCATCATTTATTTATCTAATTCTGTTTTCATGGATTCTAAGTTGTTTGTTCTAGGCCTCCTCCTGATCTTCTTTTCTTTCAGTTTGTCTTCTAGATCCCTAATTCAATTTTCTGTCTCATTTATGCTAGCTGTTAGAGTATTGAGATTAGATGGGATCTCATTGATAGCATCTTTCAGTTCTGTCAGATCAGCTCTCACTTCTGCCCTTGGGGATTCTATTTTGCCACTAATGATTTTCTCCAACCTAGCCATTGTCTGGATAACTGTTACCTTTAATTCTTTTTCCAACATCTTGCTTATGTCCATATCCAATAGTTATGTGGCAGAAGTCACAGTCTCTGAATGTTTCCTCTGTTGATGATTCCTCCTCCTTGTCATTCTGGTGATAGATGGTTGATGGGATGAATAGCTGAAAATATCAACCACAATCCAGGCAGGGTCCACCTGGAAGCTTAATATAGTGTTTTCCCCTGGTGTTGGGTTTTACAGTTTTATCAGGACCCTATGGTTGTTGTCCTCTTATTCTTTCAGTTTGTCTTCTGGGGGAGGGGCCTGCTGCATTGTTTTTCAGTCAGTCCTTCTTGTGTAGAGTTGTGATCCCCACTCTTAAGGGGCTGGGCTACATGTGAACCAGTTTTTCAGGCTTTTGTTCTCTGGAGGCTTTTGTTCTCTGGCAGCTTTCCTGTCTTTTCAGAGGGTCAGAGCAAAGCAAACTGTCCACACCCAGACCTCTGCCTCAGAGAGAAGCCATGGTCTGTTCCTCTCTGAATGGTCCAGAACATGCAGAATCCCCCTCTACAAACTCCATTGAATACCACAGGCTTCCACAGGCATTGCAACCCCCAGCCAACCTCTCATTGGTCACCTGAGGCCGCCTGCTTGCCTCTGTACCCCGGTGAAACCAAAATCATGAGCAATACTGGTCTGGGCAAGCCTGGTCCTGGAGGCGGCTATTCCCAGGACTGCTGACTCAAGTCCATGCTGGGTCCTCTCAGCCACATCAGAGGCAGTCACAGCTGTGGTAGTGGCAGCAGCCACCAGCACCAGGGACTACTGATTTGAGCCCATGCTGGGTGCCCTCGGTCCCAGCGGCAGTGGAGGCAGCAGAGGTGGCTGCAGTGGTTGAGGCAGCTGCCAGTCCCAGGGACTGCTAACTCAAGTCCATGCCAGGTTCTCTCAGCTGCATGCAGGTGGCAGTTGCTGCCAGTCCACAGGTCTGTGCCTATGGCTGCCTGGTTCCAGCAACCATCCCTTAAGCCCCTTTGTTCTGTTTGAGTGCTGTTATTGGTCCCTTCCTGTCTCACAGCCACAAGTCTCTAAGCTATTGATGATCCACAAGCACAGGTCACTTTCACATTGGGTTATTACTTTCCAGTGGCTCACTTCTGGTGGCTCCCTCCCCCTTCTGTTTATCCTCCAATATCTGTCCACGCACGCCCAACTCCTTTGTACCTCTCCACTGATGATCCTCTGCCCCCCTAGAGATCCAGAAGTGTATAATATTACATCTCAGGCTGATTTCACGGGTGTTCAGAGTGCTCTGGTAGATATGTAGCTAGATTTAGGGGACTGGTTGAAGTAGGGTCTCCTACTGCTCTGCCCTCTTGCCCTTCTCCTCATGTACATAATTTTATAATCAACACGATAACTGAGGTATAGGAACCAAACCTGGAACCATAAGAATTAAGTTAAAATACAAATTTTGCTATTAATCAGCTGTGTGACCTGGTTAATGAATGTCCCCAAGCCTCAGTTTTCTCATCTGTGAAATACAGTTAACTGTACTCAAGGTACAAGGGCACTTTGTAAATTATAAAATATCAGATATCATTTTATTATTCATACAACTTGTAGTTTAAAGGCTAGGGAAATGTCATATCGATTTTATACTCTTTAGAATATCAAATTACTCTTGTGCTTAATCATCATTTTTTTTTTAAGCACATGAGTGCTCTCCTTCTACTCAATCTATCCTTGACTATTAGTACCAATTTCCATGTGATAAAGATAAGGGGTAAAGAAAGATACTAGCATACTTTGGCATTTGGTGCCAATTAACAAAAATCCCAAAAGATAATGTATTTGTATGTGGCAAAGCATCACAGTTCATAAAACTGCCCTTTTGGCCAGATATTCAGATACCACATATGATGGCTTAGTTCCCAAATTCAGGTTTCCTACATAATTTCTTTTCTTGCTTACTCAGAGTGTCTAGCCAGTCAAACTTCCTTTAATTTATATTTCTTAGATATATGGGTAAATGATGTACCGACATTCTGTTTCTTTTCATTTGGGCTTTTTATTTGTTCATTTAGGTTTTCCTAGGGGAAACTCATTAGTTTACTGAGGAGTACAGAAACTCCCATTGCTCCCACCTACTCCCTCTGCACAAGAGCTTAGCATTTCCATTTGAGAACGACTAGACCATTGTACTGCATTCCAAGACAAATAGTTAAGACATTCATTGTCCAAATAATTTTAAACTGGAGAATGTCTTGGCAGGAACAATGCTATAACATTGTTTTCACACCGAGAGGTAAAATTGATCTTCATTATATTTTTAAGCATTTTTTTAAATTTTTATTTATTTATTTAACAGAGAGAGAGAGAGAGAGAGAGAGTACATACTCAAGGGAATGGGAGAGGGGGAAGCAGTCCCGAGATCATAACCTGAGCCAAAGGCAGAGGCCTAACCAACTGAACCACCCATGTGCCCCTTTATTATATTTTTTAAAGATTTATTTAAAGAGCGGGCAGTATTTGGGCGGCTCAGTCAGTTAAGCATGTGTCTTTGGCTCAGGTCATGATCCTGGGGTCCTGAAATTGAGCCCCAGATCAGGCTCCCTGCTCCATGGGGAGCCTGCTTCTCCTGATCCCTCTGCTCCTCCCTTGCCCCCACTCATGCTTGCTCTATCTCCTCTCTCTCAAATAAATAAATAAAATATTTAGAGAGTGAGAGTGAGCAAGCGGGCGAGAGAGAGAACATGCTAGCCCAGGGGGAGGTAGACTCAAGCAGAATCCCTGCTGAGTGGGGAGACCACATGTGGCTCAATCCCATGACCCATGAGACCACAGGCTGGGCAGAAACCGAAAGTTGGAGACCTAACTGACTTAGCCACCCAGGTACCCAGGTAAAATTGATCTTGAAATGAGCTTTTATTTTGCTTTCTATCTGCTATGATTTTAAAGTTCACTTTCACACTATTTTCATTCCTTGCAAGTAACTTCTGATATTAAATTGTCAGTTATATGCTGGAATAGGGCTAACCTGTATAATTCAAATCCACTGATAAAAGCAAAGTCTTGTTTTCAGTTTATATCCCCAGTCCTTTCTTTTAAATCCACTTGAAATAAAAAAAAAAGAAAATTTCTAATAAGCAGCAAAGTGCAGTGCTTGTGCTTTATTTTTTCCCTTCTCACTCTACATTGGAGATCCTAATGAACAAAGACATGCCTAAAAGCCAGGCAGTCAAGAAAAGGAGAATTAGAGGTCACAAATAATCTGAAAAATGAATAATCAGTGCCTTAATAATGAGAGGTGACTACACTCATGCATATGTATGATTCTTCTGTTTTTAAGATTTTATTTATTGAGATAAAGAGTACATAGGAGCGAGGGGGAGGGGCAAAGGAAGAGGGAGAAGCAGGCTCCTTGCTGAGCAGGGAGCCTGGCATGAGGCTCAATACTAGGACCCCCAGATCATGACCTGAGCTGAAGGCAGATGTTTGACTGAGCCACCCAGGTGCTCTTCTATGATTCTTCTTCTTCTTCTTATTCAAAATTTTAAAAATTTTTAATGAAATGAAAATATATCAAATTTTATGATACTCAGCTAATGCAGTATTTAGAAGGCATATTTTAGGAAAGAAGAAAATTAAATATATATTTTCATATGATCCACCTATTCTACTCTTAGGTATTGACCCAAGAGAGATGAAAGCAAATGTCCAAGCAAAGACTTGTATACAAATATTCATGCCAACTTTATTTATAATGGTCCCAAACTGGAAATAAATATCAATCAACAGGTGAAAGAATAAACACAGTGCAGGATATTCATACAATGGAATACTCATCAGTAATAAAACAAATGAACTACTGATACATACTACATTAGTGAATCTGAAATAATTTTGCTGAGTGAAAAGAAGCCAGATAAATAAGAGTACATAATGTATTATTTTATTTATATAAAATTGTAGGAAATATAAACTGATCCATATAGGGATATAAAGCAACTAAGTGGTTTCTTTTTTTTTTTCATTATGTTAGTCACCATACAGTACATCATTAGTTTTGATGTAGTGTCCCATGATTCATTGTCTGTGTATAGCACCCAGTGTTTCATGCAATACATGCCCTCCTTAATACTCATCACTGTGCTAACCCATCCCCCTCTCCTCACTAAATCCCTCAATTTGATTCCCAGCATCCATAGTCTCTCATGGTTCATCTCCCCCTCTGATCCCCCCCTTCATTTTCCCCTTCCTTCTCCTAATGTCTTCCATGCTATTTCTTATGTTCCACAAATAAGTGAAACCATATAATTGTCTTTCTCTGCCTGACTTATTTCACTTAGCATAATCTCCTCCAGTTCCATCCACGTTGATGCAAAAGTTGGGTATTCATCCTTTCTGATGGCTGAGTAATATTCCATTATATATATGGACCACATCTTCTTTCTCTGTTCCTCTGTTGAAGGGCATCTTGGATCCTTCCACAGTTTGGCTATTGTGGACATTGTTGCTATGAACATTGGGGTGCATATGGCTCTTCTTTTCACTACATCTGTATCCTTGGGGTAAATACCCTGTAGTACAATTGTTGTGTCATAGGGTAGCTCTATTTTTAACTTTTTGAGGAACCTTCACACTGTTTTCCAAAGTGGCTGTACCACCTTGGATTCCTACTAACAGTGTAAGAGAGTTCCCCTTTCTCCACATCCTCTCCAACATTTGTTCTCTTGTCTTGTCAATTTTTGCCATTCTAACTGGTGTAAGGTAGTATTGCAATGTGGTTTTGGTTTGAGTTTCCCTGATGGCTAGCCATCTATGTTTCTTCTTAAGTGTCACAAATATCTTCCATTTCACCTGCTACTCCAGGGATTTCATTTTTTTTTTCTCTTAGGTAAGAATAAGTTACCTAAGGAATTAGTGAGTTATTTAAGTTATAAAATGCCCCCCTTCTTGTCTCAAAATCATTCATAGAGCCAGAGAATGACAGAGATAGAAGGGATGTCACAGGTCATCAAGTAATTCCTTACATTTTGCAGATGAGCAATTAGGATCCAGAGAGAGATAGAGAGAGAGAGAGAGAGAGAGAGAGAGAAATGACTCCTTCAAGGCAACATAAATGGTTAATAACAGAGCTGGGACTAAAAGCCAGCTTTTCTGACTCTTAATTGTAGAGTTAATTCCATCACATCACACCCATCAATCTCAATACTTAATTGCTGTGAAGTAGTCCCTGGGAAATTAGTTCTGTTAATTTTATCTCTTAATTTTCTCCCTGAGATAGATGATGCTGGACATTCTCTTCTCTGACTTTCTTCAGTGCTCAATTGCCTTTTCTCCATCCTCAATGCCACTGCTTCAGATTAGGCTGTCATTATCCCTTGTACAAACTCTTGGGTTCGTCTCACAATATGTCTTCCTGACTCCAATATTCTTCCACTCCATTAACCACACTTCTATTAGAGTGGGTGTAGGTTTATAAATAAGATTTAATTATGGTCTTATTAAAATCATTCAAAGACTTACTATTACTTATTTCACTTACTACAGCATGAAGTCTAAACAGGCCTCATGCTCTAATCCTTAAATACTTCTCTTGCTACATCTTTATTGCTTTTCTCAACCCTCATCAAATCTTTCTGTTGTATGACACAGTTTTAAAACAGTACTCACAGTATTCCTAAGAGCCTATGTTTGCTCCTGTTTCTCAGATTTTGTTTACTATTCCCTGGAGTAATCCCTTCTCTTTACCTGGTAAAATGCTCATGCTTCAAGATCCGGCCACTGTGTCCTTTTGATGAAGTCTCTGTCACTCCAGCAGAGTGAATTGCATTTTTTATCGTAACAGCACTGTACCATTTACATACTTTTATTATAGCATTGTGTGACAAACATTTGTATGTATCTCCTGTATTGTAAACTTCTTGAAGGAAATAACCTTGTCTGATTCCCACCCCCTTCTTTCTGTACACGGTACCTGAATGTGGGGCTCAATAAATAAGCACTTGATGTGGCCATGACAAATATACTTCATAGATCAAAGAGATAGCCAGACATTTAATAAATATTGCAGATAATTTTTTTTTTAGTTGGGCTCTGTCATTCTGGTTAATATAACTTTTATGTTCACTTCACAAAATGCCAATCAATTATACTTTTGAAGATCTTGCACTGGAGGAGGTTATGCTAAGTGAAATAAGTCAAGAAGAGAAAGTGAATTATCATATGGTTTCACTTATTTGTGGAACATAAGGAATAGCATGGAAGAAATTAGGAGAAGGAAGGGAAAGATGAAGGGCAGGAAATCAGGGGAAGATGAACCATGAGAGAGTATGGACTCCAGGAATCAAGTTGAGGGTTTTAGAGGGGAGGGTGGGGGGGATGTGTGAGTCCAGTGATGGATATTAAAGAGGGCACATATTGCATGGAGCACTGGGTGTTATATGCAAACAATGAAGCATGGAACACTACATCAAAAACTAATGATGTACTGTATGGTGACTAACATAACATAATGAAAAAAAAAAAGAAGATAATGTTTTTGTTTGTAAAGCACATTTAAAGGTAAACCCACAACAGAAAATTGTCTATGTAACATATTGATTTTTAATAAAGTAGATATGTAAGCATTAGAGTTGCCTTTTCAAACTTTAGTATATAAACCTTATATTGCTATCAGGAGCAAATATAATCAGATACCCAAAATGTGAAAAATTCTAGTATATTAACACTGAAAGCCTCCATACATTGTTTTTCTTGGGACATAATTGACAAACATTAAGGGAATATAGGATTTTTTATTCATACTATGAAATGGAAAGAAACCAAATGCAACAGGATGATTTTCTATGCTAATAGATAAATAAGATATTTGAGAACTTACACTTGAGTATTTGTTTGTATTTTTTTCTGAAAGTTTACATGCCTGAAAAGTTGGTAAGTACTGAAAATGTGGGGTCACTGCCTCTGAGCATAATTTTTTGTCTGTACCACCGTTACCTCTGCTTTTCTACTTCCTTCTTCACTGACTCCATTTGCTTTGTGAGTTCTGATAATTGCAGAAAGAACTCTGTGGCTCATAAGTCTTTTAATGCTAATCTTATATATGTAGCTAAGTTTCTGGTTTGGGCATCATTCATCATGAACCTAGGATCTTACCTCCATATGTCCATATGTAGTAACAGAAGTTACTACATCTCTGGAGGGCTTTTAGGGTTTTCTGTAGAAAAATCAGAAAAGAGTTTATGTATTTATTTTGTCAGAGTCATAGTCAAAAGAATATCAGTGAGGGATCAGAACCACCAAAGAAGCAAGTTTGTTCTCTCTAGTTTAAAAGAAATGTGTGATCCAAAAATAACTGTGAGCCACTTAACTCCGTGATGCAGCTTTTATTTTTGGTGTGGATTCCAATTACCAACATTTGATGCTGTCCCTAAGAATTCATGTATATCCTCAAGATGTTGAAAATTAAAGATAAATGTATTTTAATTAAATCACATATCTCAATTTTCCTCATAAGTGAATTTTATGCACCCAGGGGCAAATATAACCATTCAGCATTGTGTTCTTGTTTTTTTTTTTTTATAGTGTTATGTTAGTCACCATACAGTATATAGTTTTTGATGTAGTGTTCCATGATTCATTGTTTGCATATGACACCCAGTGCTCCATGCAATCCGTGCCCTCCTTAATACCCATCACCAGACTCTTGGTATTTTATCATTCAAACCATAGTTGGGAGCAATTTGAAAACAGATTAAGGAATAGCTCTAAGCTATGGTGCAAATAAGGTCTTACTTTAATTCCACAACCTTAGTTTGGGTTGTTTGAATGGCTAGAGGGAGTTTACCTGGCCTTTTTCCCCCTAGAAATAAGTGACTTTAGAGGTGAAATAATGAATGGATGAATAAATGAATTAATAAATGCTGGTAAAGATAAAACTTTTATGCAGTGCCCAGGAAATAGGATAGCACAGAATGTGGGGCTATTTAGCATTAAAAAGGATGAGGAATAAAAGTAATTAGATCCTTTTAGGGGAAAGAAAAGTAACACCTACCTGTATTTGAGGCAAGCCCTGAGCATGATAGGGTAGGTGGTACAGTTTGACTTGAATCCCGTTTGACCATTTTTTTATGCACTATTTCCATATTTTTCTATTTCTTTTGTATCTGTCCTTGGGAAAGCTTCTGGCTCCCTGAAAGTTATGTGTGCTGACCTTCTCCAGCACACATAACATCAATGATCTAGATATTTCTAGATCACATTTCATTACCTACATGCCCTGGGATTCAACTTTTTGCAGTCCTGCTCTGTGATGGGGCTACTGGGATGTTTTAACCAATTTTCAGCTGAATTACTTTTGAATATTTTCAAAAGTAATATTTGCAATTAAAGATGAGAACTTCCAAGCCTTAACCTTAAGGAATGATTATAATGGCAAATATTTCAACAAATATGTAGTAAGTTTCTGTGTCTTATCACAACTCTGAATATAGACACAGAAGACATGTTCCCTACACTCCAAGTATAATGAAGAGATAGATATATAGTGTATCAAGTTGATTGAATTCTGAATATTGAACCATTTTACATCCCCAGAATAAATCTCATTTGAACATGGTGAATAGTCTTTTAAATGTATTGCTGAATATGGATTGTTAATATTTTGTTGAAGATTTTTGTATGTATGTTTATCAGTAATATTGGCCTGTAGTTTTCTTTTTCTGTGTGTTTGTCTGGTTTTGGTAGCACGATAATGTTGGCCTCATAGAATGTATTTGGAACCTTTCCATCTTCTATTTTTTGGAACAGTTTCAGGATTATAGGCATCAACTTCTCTTTAAATGTTTGATAGAGTTCACCTGTGAATCCATCTGTTCCTGGAGTTTTATTTTTATTTTTATTTTTTTATTACAGATTCAATTTTGTTACTAGTAATTGGCCTATTCAGATTTTCTTTTTCTTCCTGATTCGTCTTGGGAACAAAAATATTAATTCAAAAGGATACATGTACTGCTATGATTATTTATTTTTTTATTTTCAGTTTTTGTTTGTTTGTTTTTGTTTTTTTTATTTTATTTTTTCAGTGTTCCAAGATTCATTGTTCATGTTCCACACCCAGTGCTCCATGCAATATGTGCCCTCCTTAATAGTCACCACCAGGCTTGCCCAAGCTCCCACCCTCCTCCCCTCCAAAACCTTCAGTTTGTTGCTCAGAGTCCACAGTCTTTCATGGTTCATCTCCCCCTCCAATTTCCCCCAATTCACCCTTCCTTTCCTTCTCACAATGTCCTCCATGTTACCCCTATGTGTTTATTGTATCATTATTTACAATAGCCAGGATATGGGAGCAACCTAAGTGTCCATTGATAGATAAATGGATAAAGAAGATATGATATCTATATATATGTGAATATATGAATATTATATGAATATGAATTCATATATGAATACTATACATCCATAAAAAGGATGAGCTTTGCAACAACATTGGTGGACCTAGAGGTTATTATGCTAAGTGAAATAAGTAAGACTGGGAAAGCAAATATAATATGATTTTACTCATATGTGAAATCTAAAAAACAAAACAAATGAATATACAAACAAACAACAGAATCAGACCTATAATACAGAGAATAAACTGCTGGTTACCAGCGGGAAGTTAAGCAAGAGTTGGGGGATGGTGGCAAAATGGGTGAAAGAGAGTGGGAGATACAGGCTTCCAGTTATGGAATGAATAAACCAAGGAATAAAGTGTACAGAATAGGGAATATATCCAATGATATTGTAATAGTGTTATATGGTGATAGATGGTAGATACACTTATGACAAAACATAATGTATAGAGATGTTGAATCACTATGTTCTACAACTAAAACTAAAGTAACATTGTGTGTCAACTATACTCAAATAAATGTTGAAATAAAAAAAGAAACAAATATGTAGCTAGATGTATAACAGTGTAACATATTAATTGTTATGATAGATAAATGGGCATAGAAGAAGGAAAGGTTAACTGGAGAATTGGGATAAAGTTTATAAGGGAAGTGAAGTCTGAACTGTTATAAAAAGTTATTAATATTTTGCAGGTTCAAGTTTAAAAATTACTTTGGCAACAGAGTGGAAGAGGCAAATACTACCAACTACTTCAGTGTTCCAGGTTGTGGGGGTGATAATTGTATGAACTAAGACAATGAAAAGGAAACAAAGGGGAGGTTGATAATTTTTATTTTTAATTTTTTTAGATAGAAGCAACGAAATTTGATTGGTGATTTTTTTTTTTTTTGTATATGAAGTAGAAAAAGGAAGTACCTATGACAAATCCTGGGTTTCTGGTTTAGGCATCTGTATGAATGGCAGTGCTATTGAGATTAAAATTATAGGAGACAGAGTAGGATTGGGGAGTGGGGCAATAAGACACTAACTTTTCCCTTCCTGTCCAAAGGATGATTAATTCAGGATAGCCCTGGTTGGTGGGCACATATAGGTCAGTTTTCTAGCTCCTTTCTAGTTAGGAATTTCTAGCCATATTGCTTAATCTGGATAACATTATCCATATTGTTCAGAGCCCTGTATTTGCATTTTTTAAAATTTATTTATTTATTAACATATAATGTATTATTTGCCCCAGGGTACATGTCTGTGAAACATCAGGGTTACACATTTCACAACATTTACAATAGCACACACCCTTCCCAATGTCCATAACCCAGCCACCCTATCCCTACCCCCCCACCTCCCAGCCACCCTTAGTTTGTTTCATGAGTTTAGGAATCTCTTATGGTTTGTAGCCTTCCCCATCCCATCTTGCTTCATTTCTTTTCCCCACCCCCCCACGACCCCCTGCCCTGCCTCTCAAATTCTTCATATCAGAGCGATCAT
>CM052801.1:62165358-62195262 GCA_028533885.1 Nasua narica | reverse complement strand
TTCCATTGTATATGTATACCACCTCTTCTTTATCTCATCCGCTGTTGATGGAGATCTAGGTTCTTTCCATAGTTTGGCTATTGTGGACATTGCTGCTATAAACATTCGGGTGCATGTGCCCCTTCGGATCACTACATTTGTATCTAGAGGGTAAATACCCAGTAGTGCAATTGCTGGGTCGTAGGGTAGCTCTATTTTCAACATTTTGAGGAACCTCCATACTGTTTTCCAGAGTGCTTGTACCAGCTTGCATTCCCACCGACAGTGTAGGAGGGTTCCCCTTTCTCCACATCCTCGCCAAATCTGTTGTTCCTGACTTGCTAATTTTAGCCATTCTGACTGGTGTGAGGTGGTATCTCAGTGTGGTTTTGATTTATATTTCTCTGATGCTGAGTGATGTTGAGAATTTTTTCATGTGTCTGTTGACCATTTGGATGTCTTCTTTACTGAAATGTCTGTTTATATATTCTGCCCATTTCTTGATTGGATTATTTGTTCTTTGGGTGTTGAGTTTGAGAAGTGCTTTATAGATTTTGGATACTAACCCTTTATCTGATATGTCATTTGCGAGTATCTCCTCCCATTCTGTCAGTTGTCTTTTGGTTTTGTGGTAAGTTTCCTTTGTTATGCAAAAGCTTTTGATCTTGACGAAGTCCCAATGGTTCATTTTTGCCCTTGCTTCCCTTGCCTTTGGCGATGTTTCTAGGAAGAATTTGCTGCGGCTGAGGTCGAAGAGGTTGCTACCTGTGTTCTCCTCTAGGATTTTGATGGAGTCTTGTCTCACATTGAGGTCTTTGATCCATTTTGAGTCTATTTTTGTGTGCGGTGTAGGGAAATGGTCCAGTTTCATTCTTTTGCATGTGGCTGTCCAGTTTTCCCAACACCATTTGTTGAAGAGACTGTCTTTTTTCCATTGAATATTCTTTCCCGCTTTGTCAAAGGTTAGTTGACCATCGAGTTCGGGGTCCATTTCTGGGGTCTCTATTCTGTTCCATTGATCTACATGTCTGTTTTTGTGCCAGTACCACACTGTCTTGATGATTACAGCTTTGTAATAGAGCTTGAAGTCTGGAATTGTGATGCCACCAACTTTGGTTTTCTTTTTCAACATTCCTCTGGCTATTCGTGGTCTTTTCTGGTTCCATATAAATTTCAGTATTATTTGTTCCATTTCTTTGAAATAAATTGATGGTATTTTGATAGGGATTGCATTAAATATGTAGATTGCTTTAGGTAGCATAGAAAAATTTTCACAATATTTGTTCTTCCAATCCATGAGCATGGAACGTTTTTCATTTCTTTGTGTCTTCCTCAATTTCTTTCATGAACACTTTGTAGTTTTCTGAGTACAGATTCTTTGCCTCTTTGGTTAGGTTTATTCCTAGGTCTTATCTTATCTTATGGTTATGGTATCTTATGGTTATGGGTGCAATTGTAAATGGAATTGACTCCTTAATTTCTCTTTCTTCTGTCTTGCTGTTGGTGTATAGAAATGCAACTGATTTCTGTGCATTAATTTTATATGCTTATACTTTACTGAATTCCTGTATGAGTTCTAGCAGTCTTGGAGTGGGGTCTTTTGGGTTTTCCACATAAAGTATCCAATCATCTGCAAGAGTGAGAGTTTGACTTCTTCTTTTCCAATTTGGATGCCTTTTATTTCTTTTAGTTGTCTGATTGCTGATGTTAGGACTTCTAGTGCTATGTTGAATAGCTGTGGAGATAGTGGGCATCCCTGCTGTGCTCCTGATCTCAGGGAAAAAGCTGAGAATCATATTCGCTGTGTGTTTTTCATAGATTGGTTTTCTGATGTTGAGGAATGTACCCTCTATGCCTACACTGTGAAGAGTTTTGATCAAGAAAGGATGTTGCACTTTGTCAAATGCTTTTTCAGCATCAATTGAGAGTATCATACAGTTCTTGTTCTTTCTTTTATTAATGTATTGTATCACATTGATTGATTTGTGGATATTGAATGAACCTTGCAGCCCAGGAATAAATCCCACTTGGTCGTGTTGAATAATCCTTTTAATGTACCGTTGGATCCTATTGGCTAGTATTTTGGTAAGAATTTTTACATCTGTGTTCATAAAGGATATTGGTCTGTAATTCTCGTTTTTTTTATTTTTATTTTTTTTTAAAGATTTTATTTATTTATTTGACAGAGAGATCAGAAGTAGGCAGAGAGATGGCCAGAGAGAGGGGAAAGCAGGCTCCCACAGAGAGAGGGGAAAGCAGGCTCCCTGCTGAGCAGAGAGCCTGATGTGAGGCTCGATCCCAGGACCCTGAGATCATGACCCAAGCTGAAGGCAGAGGCTTAACGCACTGAGCCACCCAGGCGCCCCAATTCTCGTTTTGGATAGGGTCTTTGTCAGGTTTTAGGATCAATGTCCTGCTGGCCTCATAAAATGAGTTTGGAAGTTTCCCTTACATTTCTATTTTTTGGAGCAATTACAGGAGAATAGGTATTAATTATTTAAATGTTTGTTAAAATTCCCCTGGGAAGCCATCTGGCCATGTGCTCTTGTTCATTGGGAGATTTTTGATGACTGTTTCAATCTCCTTACTGGTTATGGGTCTATTCAGGTTTTTTATTTCTTCCTGGTTCAGTTTTGGTAGTTTGTGTGTCTCTAGGAATGCATCTATTTCTTCCAGATTGTCTAATTTGCTGACTTATTGTTGCTCATAAAATGTTCTTATAATTGTTTGTATTTCTTTGGTATTGATTGTGATTTCTCCTTTTTCATTCATGATTTTATTAATTTGGGTCCTTTTTCTTCTCTTTTTGATAAGTCTGGCCAAGGGTTTATCAATTTTATTAATTCTTTCAAAGAACCAGCTCCTACTTTCATTGATTTGTTCTACTGTTCTTTTGGTTTCTATTTCATTGATTTCTGCTCTGATCTTTATTATTTCTCTTCTTCTGCTGGGTTTAGGTTTTCTCTGCTGTTCTTTCTCCAGCTCCTTTGGGTGTAGGGTTAGATCATATATTTCAGATCTTTCTTGTTTCTTGAGAAAGGCTTGTATTGCTATATATTTTCCTCTCAGGACCACCTTTGCTGTGTCCCAAAGATTTTGAACAGTTGTGTTTTCATTTTCATTTGTTTCCATGAATTTTTGAAATTCTTCTTCAATTTCCTGGTTAACCCATTCATTCTTTAGTAGGATGCTCTTTAGCCTCCACGTATTTGAGGTCTTTCCAACTTTCCCTTTGTGATTGAGTTCTAGTTTCATGGCATTGTGGTCTGAAAATATGCAGGGAATGATCCCCATCTTTTGATACCAATGGAGACCTGATTTGTGACCCAGGATGTGATATATTCTGGAGAATGTTCCATGTGCACTAGAGAAGAAGGTGTATTCTGTTGCTTTGGGATGGAATGTTAAGAGTCTCTGTTTTTGATTGAACCTCATTAATAGCTTTTTTGATTTCAACTTGGTTAGATTTTAGTTCTTATATTTTTCCATAGATAGATTTTATTTCTCCAGAAAGGGATTCTTTAATATCTTCCATGCTTTTTTCTAGCCTAGCTCGCACCTTGATAACTGTCATTTTGAATTCTATTTCTGACATATTACTAATGTCTCTATTAACTAGATCTCTAGTCATTGGCACTTTCTCTTGTTCTTTTTTTTTGTGGTGAGTTTTTCACCTTGTCATTTTATGGAGCTAAGAATAGATGAGTGGTAGAGAAAAACACTATGGAGTTCCACACTTTTCGCTGATTGATCAACTTGGTCTTGGCTGGATATTCTCACTGATCTTCTGGGGGAGGGGCCTTTGCCTTGATTCTCAAATGTCTTTGCCCGAGTCAGAATTGCCCCACCCTTGCCAGGGGATGGGCCAAGGAATTCACTCAGGTTCGCTCTCAGGAGTCTTTGTTCCCTGAGTGCTTTCTGTACCACCCTGGAGGCCAGGAATGCAAAGGGCAGCTTCCCAGTCTCTGGCCAGAGGAGCTGAGCGCTCGGGGCCCCGCTCCGAACCCAGCAGATTCCTTCTGCGTGCAGCTCTGCTGCTCCTCCCGGAGAAGGAAGGAGGGGGTCTCTCAGGAGTTGCCTTCTGCAGCATCCCTGTTTGAAGAGCTGTGGCTGGATGTGCCTTGGATCACGGTCCCCAGTAAGCCCAAGCTGAAAGCGTACTGCATAGCTCCTTCTCTGCCCCCAGCTTCTCTGCCCCCATTCCTGGGAGCTCTGCCGTACTTAGACACCCCCGCTGTCTTTGTGACCTCACAGGTCCTGAAACCACACTGTTCCCATGAGGGATAACCCCCCCACTTAGCCTCTGGAGTGATGTCCCTCAGTGGAGCAGACTCTGAAAGTTCCAATTTTGTGCTCCATGGCTCTGTGACTGCAGGGACCCAGCCCCTCCCCCTGCGGTCTCTCTTCCCATCACTTTGGATTCACTTTTCCAAACATCCTAACTTTCAGAAAGTGGTTGATTTTCTGCTCCTAGAATTGCAGTTCTTCCTCTCTTCTCTCTCCTGTTGAGTATGCTGGCTTTTAGAATGGTTTGATAACTATCTAGATGAACTTCTGGGATCCAGCTCTATCTCAACCTCCTTCTTCTCCACCATCTTGCTCCACTCCTCCTCTGTATTTGCATTATTGACTGTTACAATCATGATATATGTTTAAAGATAGTATACTCAAGACTAGTCTTCAATAGTGTGGACTTGGAAAAAAAATGAAACAAATTTCTTTACCAAAAAATATTTTGTTCACTATTCTGTTACAGTGCATGAAATCCTGTCATTTATTGTAACAGTTTAGGCTTAAAATCCTGTGGTATGTGGTAACAAGTTAGACAAAATTTGTTTATTTTTGTAAATGAATGTTACTATCCTAAGGGGTTAGATTTTAAGATGCGAGAAAAGGATATTTGAGAGCAAAGGATGGTTACCTCCTAGGTCTAGGAAGAGAATCTGTGGTAGGAAGACATGGGCTATATGGGAGTAGATTGTAAGCTATTTGTGCCTGGCTGAGGAGGGGAACATTGAAGAATATCTTTGTTCATTTTTCAAATTTGCCTGGGGCAATGCCTCTATGAATGTTTCTTTTTACTAGAAATCTAACTACAAGAACATTATGAGATTGAGTTAATGGTTGCCAAATGCTTTGCAAAGATAATGTCATGTGTAAATGATTTATAATTGTAGCAGAAAGCAACTAAGACTCTGGTAAGGAATGTACCCTGAATTATTATTTTCTGCTAGAACATGGGAGCAGATATTATGAATATAAGTGAAGAACATAGGTGTAGATATGATTTGATAAAAAACACATACATTATACTCAACTGAAAAATTGTTGAACACTACATCTGAAACTAATGATGTACTATAAGTTGGCTAATTGAATTCAAAAAATAATAAACTTATACATCTCTGGTTGGAGGGTAAATCTTTTGTTAAGAAAAGATTGAGGAGTAGTAAAGTAAGGCTTGTTCCTATTTCCTAACTTCACATTGGCTCATTCTCTCAGACAAATTAGAAGCATTTCATATCATTTTCTTTCTTTTTTGATGTCTGTATTTTCCCTAATTGATGTCATGCATTCAACATCCAGATGGTCTCTATTGTCTGTCCCTGTTTTCCAATTGTTCTCCATCCTTTTTTAGGACCTCAGAATGTTTGTCTGTAAATATTTTTTTCCTTGAAGTATAGTTGACATACAGTTTCATTGGTTTCAGGTATACAATATAGTGATTCAACAAAATTATATGTTTTGGTGTGCTTACCTCAGAATATTTTGGTGGATATATTGTAATATTCTAACTTATTTCTCCACCATTCCCTTTTCCATTCTTTTAACTAATCAATTAATTTTTTTAAAGATTTTTTATTTATTCATTTAACAGAGAGAGAACACAAGCAGGCAGAGAGGCAGGCAGAGGCAGAGAGAGAGGGGAGCAGGCTCCCTGCCGAGCAAGGAGCCTGATGCGGGACTCAATCCCAGGACGCCGGGATCATGACCTGAGCCGAAGGCAGCTGCTCAACCAGCTGAGTCACCCAGGTGTCCCTCTAATCAATTAATTTTATGTTTTTGTTTAGATTTTAGTTAGTTAACATACAGTGTAATATTAGTTTGAAGTGTACAATACAGTGATTCAACACTTCTATACAACACCTGGTGCTCATCACAAGTGCACCCCTTAATCCCCATCCCTATTTAACCCATCCCTCACCCACCTCCCCTTATCACTTTGTGGAGAATCCTATTAAGTATTACATAAAATGAAGTGGGGTAGAGGGAACATACTTTAACATAATAAGGGCCATGTATGAAAAACCACAGATAACATCATGGCAAAATGGTGAAAAACTGAGAGCTTTTCTCCCAAATCAGGAATAAGAGAAGGATGTTCACTCTCATGACTTTTATTCAGCATAGCACTGGAAGTCCTAGTCACAACAATTAGGCAAGGAAAATAAATAAGGTATCCATACTGGTAAAGAAAAAGTTAAACTGCAACTGTTTGCAGATGATATGATACTATACATAGAAAATCCTAAAGACCTGATCAGAAAAGTACTAGAAGTAATAAATGAATTCAGCACAGTTGCAAAACACAAAATTCATACCCAGAAATCAGTAACATTTCTATACACTAATAACAAAATAGCAGAAAGGGAAATTAAAAAAAAATAACACTATAATTTACCAAAAAGAGTAAAGTACCTAGGAATAAACTGAACCAAAAACGTGAAAGACCTGTACTATCAAAAACTATAAAGCTTGATGAAAAAAATTGAAGATGACACAACCAAATGGAAAAGTATTCCATGCTCATGGCTTTGGAAGATTAATATTTTTAAATTGTCCATATTACCCAAAACAATCTACAGATTCAATGCAATCCCTATCAAAATACCAACCGCATTTTTCACAGAACTAGAAAAAATAATCCTAAAATTTCTTTGGAACCACAAAGACCCTGAATAGCTAAAGCAATCTTGAGAAAGAAAAACAAAGCTGGAGCCATCACAATTCCACTTTTAAAATATATTACAAAGCTGTAGTAATCAAAACAGTATGGCAATGGCACAAAAATAGACACACAGATCAATAGAACAGAATAGAAACCCCAGAAAGAAACTGATGATTATATGGTCAACTACATGTAAAAAAATGAAACTGAACAACTTTTTAAATATCATACACAAAAATAAACTTAAAATGGATTAAATATTTAAATGCAAGACATGAAACCATAAAATCCCTAGAAAAGAATACAGGTAGCAATTTTGACATTGACTATAGCAACATTTTTTTAGATGTCTCCTAAGGCAAAGGAAATAAAAGCAAAAGTAAATGATTGGGACCACACCAAAATAAATGCTTTTGCACAGCAAAGAGAACCATCAACAAAACACAAAGACAATCTACTAAAGGGTAGAAAATATTTGCAAGTGATATATCTGATAAGGAGTTTGTAGCCAAAATATATAAGGAACTTATATAATTCAACACCAAAAACCCCAGACAATCCAATTAAAGAATGGGCAAAGGACCTAAATAGACATTTTTTTTTTCAAAGAAGACATACAGATGGCTAACAGACTCATGAAAAAATGCTCAACATCACTACTTATCAGGGAAATGAAAATTAAAACCACAATGAATTATCTCCTTACACATTTCAGAATGTTTAAAATAAAAAAGACAAGATATAACAAGTGTTGGTGAAGATGTGGAGAGAAAAGAATTTTTGTATACTGTTGGTGGGAATGCAGATTGGTATAGCCACTGTGGAGAACAGTATGAAGGTTCCTCAAAAAAACTAAAAACAGAAATACCATATGATCCAATACTTTCACTATTGGGTATTTACCCAGAGAAAACAAAAACAAATTCAAAAAGATATATGCACCCTTATGTTTCTTGCATCATTATTTATAATAGCCAAGATATGGAAGCAACCTGTGTCCACTGATAGATGAAAAGATAAAGAGTAAGTATTAAAAGGGTACCTGGTGGCTCAGTCTGTTAAGCATCTGCCTTTGTCTCATGTCAAAGTCCCAGGGTTCTGGGATTCAATTCTGAGTCAGGCTCCCTGCTCAGTGGGGAGTCTGCCTCTCCCTCTGCCCCTCACCCCTGTTCATGCTCTCTCTCCTTCTTGCTCTCAAATAAGTAAAGTCATATAAAAAAGAATAAATATTAAATATACAATGAAATATTACTCCACCATAAAAAAGTATGAGATTGTGCCATTTGAGACAACATGGATGACCTAGGGGGTATTATACTAAGTGAAATAAATCAGACTGAGAAAGACAAATACCATATGATTTTGCTCATATATGGAATATAAAGAATAAACGAAAAACAGAATCAGACCTATAAACAGATTCAGACCTATAAAGACAGTAGACAAACTGATGGTTGCCAGAGAGGAAGGAGTAAGGGGTTGGGCAAAATGGGTAAAAGGGAGTGGGAAATATGCAAGCTTCCAGTTATTCAGTAAATAAGGCACAGGAAAAAAAGACGCAGCATAAGGAATGTAGACAATGATACTGTAATAGCATTGTATAGAAACAGATGGTAGCTATACTATTGGTGAACATAGCATAACCTATAAACTTGTCAAATCACTAATTGTACACTGAAACTAATGTAACATTGTATGTCAACTATACACAAATATAAAGAAATTTAAAAAGTATTACATAAAATTGTCTTTGACTTTTCACTGAGGAATAGGCTATAGGTTAAAAGCATGAGCTCAATACGAACATTTAATATTGGTATTGATACAGAACCTTATGTTAATACTACTTTGGGAGTTGATAGGAATAGTATTTTGATTATTAAGCTAATAATATCTAGTAGGGATAAAATAAAGCTTCATAAAATGGTTTAATATCACTTTATACTTTTCTTCCCCTATAAGGAATAGAAAAGTAAAATTATAAATATGAAGATGCCATAGCTTTGAGTGGCTATCCTGGATATACTCTATTTCTCCCTGTAGCTGCATATTTCTCCCATCTACATCTTCTATTGTGTCTTAGATGTTAGGTCTCTTTGGACCGTAATACCAGTCTCCTTCTGGCTTTTTGTCCAGTATATGAGATATACCTTCAGAAGATCAGAAGGCTGGAGAAAAGAAAGAAAAGGTGATAAACCATCTGCAGTTTTCTTTCTTTCAAAAAAGGTAGAGCTCTAGCTCTATCTAAATTCTGGGAACCCCTTTATACATTTAACTCTAAGGATGGTGATGTTTCTATACTCTTGCTATCATGGGATATTAATGCAAACTTGGTGGTTGTCCTTATCCAATTATTTTACTTTTTCCTGTTAACACTTTTTTAAAAGTCCCTTTATTAAATTATCTTCTATTTTCCCATTTGAATATATGCTATCTGTTTTTTCCAGGACTCTGACTGATAGAATGACTCTACTAGACACTGGCTTATTTACTGACAGAAAGAAGTAATTTACATAATACTCCAAAACCAAAATTATGTTTTTTTATGGTAGATGCTACTCAATGTGTAGATATTATTGACATGGGTAAGGATCCTATATAGTAGGTCAACACCTTCAGTGACTTCAGAATACATTTTGTAACCAGTTTATATGAGAGTTCATGAGGGAGATACACTTTATATGGATGCTGCATTAATTGTGACAAGCTAAGATTATGCTGCAGTAACAAATCTCAGGAGATTAGGGCAACAAAATCTATTTTTTATTAGGTTTAAGTCTGCTGAGGGTCTGGATAGTTCCTCAGGGGTGTCTGTCCTCCATGAAGTGACTCAACAATTCAGTGGTCTTGTAATTTCCTTGATTCCAACCCAAAGTCTTCTTCCTAGCATTGTAATAGAAGAGGGTGATGGAAAAATTGTCCAGGGACTTTTCACTACCTCAGTCCATAAAGGACACAATCACATTTAATTGATGAGTGCCAATCATACATAGTTCTGTCAAATTTCAAGGGGCTGGGGAAGAGATTTTCTATACTCGGGTTGGAGGGTAATATACCTAAGAAATGAGATTTGGTAAACACATTTGCTGCAAGTGCTTTAAAGTTAGTTTTATAGTTGAGGTGGGTATTTAGTTACACATACTTAATTTTTTTCCAGTTTAAAATTATTGTAGCTTTGATCTTCCATATTTCTCTTAGGGTAAACCCAGTTTTCTTTTTATGGAGCAGAGCCTTTGTCTTGCCCTGAGTACTCTCTTATCATGTTCCCAAACTAGGGTTGTCTATTAAGATAGGTGTCCTTGTAGGATGTGCTTCTGAAGTTAAAACAAGCAGAATAGAATAGTTCCATAGTTCCATTATAGCTAAGCATCAGAAGGTATAGTTTTGAAGTCTTTGCAAAAGGGATCTTATAAGAAACTCTCCTTTGAAACTGGCTGATGTATTTCATGTAAGGTTGCTGTTAAGGTATTGTTTAAGACATTTCACAGCATCCTCCCTATGAGGACCCATAGGTAAATTCTTCTCTTGATAACAGGGAAAGTACTTTTTCTGAATAGCTTAAAATAATCTCAAAGTCAATGCAAATTGTTTACATGGCCGTGTTTCCCTTTCTTTTCTGCTAATTCATTAGAAACCAAACTTATTGTTTCTTTCTAATAAGTATACCTTACTTCACAATATGCATTTGGATTTGGCTTTCACTTCATCTTATTTTTCCTGGAATTATTTTCCTTTGTCCTGATTTTAACACAGTTTTATTTCCATTTTATTGTGCTGTATCATTTATATGTCTTTATGCTGTCTTACGAATCAGTATATAACTTTATGCTGTCTTATGAATAGCATATTCTGTCTTATGAAATAGCACATACCAATTCTATTATATACATGAGTCCTTAAGTACTAAACTTTGCCACTAGCTGGTGTGGTCAGCCTCTGGAAGATTTCTTTCTGTGGTGGAAATATAGTATTTTGTGAAAAGAGTACAACATAGAGTTTCCATATTTTTCTAAGCCTCAATAAGCAAACTCACTGTAAAAATCAAGGCAGTATTTCATGCAAGGTTGTCAGAAATAACATCTCCCAATGTACCCCATTGTCTAACATATAATGATTAAATAGATCCATTATTACTTAAGATGAAAATGTTGCAAAAGACATGAAAAACATACTCTTATTTACTTTGGGCTTGAGAATGATCTCAATAGGGAGTCATTTTACTGAGGTGTTGAAACCTGAGGTATAAACAGTGATAAGTGTTTTGAGGCTCATGGCTGGCTAGAAAATTTATACGGCTCTTAAATCTCTAATTTAGAGCATGGGCAAATATTTGTAGTGGTTTGGACATTCATTTAGACATTGAAAGAAACCTGCTTTTCTTTGTTGATATTATGCTGAGGAAAATAAAAGATGTAAAAATCTATCTATATAAATAACTCTATACATATGCATGTATGCACTTATCTTCTATCTATCATCATATATCTATTATCTATCTCCAGCTTTCTTTTCCTTTGTTATTTCCTTCCTCTTCTTTTAGCCTGCTGTCTCCCCCTCCCCCCAATCTGTCTCACGGATACCTCTTCCCATCTCCTCTGTTCAAAATCTCTTTCATTTTACCGTGTTTCTTTCCTTGTCTGATAATTATTTCATTATTTTCCCGTTCAGTTCATTGCTCTTACTTTCATCTTCTCTCCCATACTTCAGAGAATGGGTAGTTTGGCTTCTACCCTCCTCGTGTTTGCCTTTGCCTTCTCACTCTGCTTACTGCCTAGCTGAACTGGTTACTACAGTAATGTTTTCAAAGGGAGAGCTATTTGATACATAGAGATAGTGGATTGTGTGAAAGGAAAGGAAATAGTGTCACTGTTATTTCATTTTTTAAGGGAAGATTCTACTTACTATTACCTTTCCTATTCTGGGTAACATTTACCTTATGTATTTTTCTTCTGAGAACAATTTAAAAGAGGTTATTAACATTTTTTTTTCTTTTTACCATGGAAGCATATAGACCAATTAAGAGAATTTATTCCTCCGTTCCCCATGTAGCAGTAGCTTTTTACAATCTTCTGACCTCCTACCTCCTGCTATTCTCTTCATGTGAAAGGATCCACATTTCTAATAGTCTTCTAATTTTTGGCTTTGAGAGAAATAGTATGCCCATCATGAATGACAAATGTATTTTTATTGTATTTGGTATCTTGGCAACTGTCCAAATTTCAGTTTGCCGCCTAAAAATGACTGAGTTAGTTGTGTTCTTCCTCACCTCTTGTTAAATCTGCTGAATTATATGACAGCTTGGTGATCTGCCTGCCATATTGCTTTTTAAACATGGGTGAATTCGTGGGGAGGGTAAAAGCAGGGGAAGTTGATTCATATTATAAAATACTTAGTTACCCAAATCAATGGAATAGTGGATTGCCCCCATCAAATCTTTTTTTTTTCAAAGATTTTATTTATTCATTTGACAGAGAGAGGTGACAAGTAGGTAGAGAGGCAGGCAGAGAGAGAGGGGGAAACAGGCTCCCTGCTGAGCAGAGAGCCCGATGCAGGGCTTGATCCCAGGACCCTGAGATCGTGACCTGAGCCAAAGGCAGAGGCTTTAACCCACTGAGCCACCCAGGCGCCCCGTCCCCATCAAATCTTGAGTTCTATTTATAATTTTATTTGCCTGCAAAAATATTAATTCGTTTGTGAATAATTTACTTTATCACTAACAGTGTCCTAGGTACTTGCCTAAGTCTAGGGTGGAGATACTATCCTTCCAGAGCTTATAGGGTAAGAATTCTCAGTGTAGGCCACATACTGGAATCACCTGGATAGTTAAATGTACATAAATATGAGTCTCACCCTTGGGAATTATGATTTGTCTAGTTATGGACTGGACATAACAATTTTTAAAAGCTCTGCAGATCATTCTAATGTTTAGCCAAGGTTGAGATCCAAAGATCTAAGGCAGTGGTTCTTTGTGTGTTGTCCTAGACCAGCAACATCAACATTAGTTTCACTTGTGAACTTACTAGAAATGCATATTATGGAACCCTACTCTTACCTTACTAAATAAAAAACTCTGGAAGTGAGGCCCAGCAAGTTTTACCAAGCCCTATAGGTCAGTGACATGCAAACTTGTTTCTGTTAAAGGCCGTGTAGTATGTATTTTAGGCTTTGTGGACCATAGGTCCCTATCACAACAACTCAGCTCTGCTGTTATAGCACTGAAGTAGCCATAGACAATATATAAAAATATGACTGTGGCTATGCTTCAATAAAACTTTATTTGTAGAACAGGGATCTGGGATGGATTTGGTTCTTGAACAATGATTTATTGACTTCTACTCTAGGTGATTCTGATATATGCTAATATTTGAGAACTGCTAGTCCAGTGGGAATGACAAATGAATAGTCAGAAAAAAATGCTATCAAGTATGATAAATTATTTGTTAGGGAAGAAAAGGGTGTCATGACAGTGCATTAAAAGACACGTAAACCACATTTATTGAGTGAGAGAATTCTAACAGAAAATATCGGCTAGTAAGAGATAAAAAGACAAGGAAGAGCATTTTTGGCAAGAGGAGTTTTTATGCCACTTTTTTGAATATGTACCCTCTATTCCATTCAAACTTACTTTATTATTGCCTTATTCAACTGTCAAGGCCCTGCCTCCATGATTTTGTTTATACTACTTCCCCTTCTTATATGTCATTTCTCTTCTTCCTTATCCCTCTTAGTTCTACCTATTATTCAAGGCCCAGTTCAGATAGCAAAGGGAGTTTAGAATCCCCTTTCTGTCACAATACATGTTAGATGCCAGTATGTCAGAAAGATTCTAGCTGTTCATGAGAAGGCTCCTTTGGGTTAAGGAGCCAGAGATCTTGCAAAATCAACTGCAAATTTGCATGTCATATTGGAAGGAGGCACAGCCTTTGGGTGAAATTGATGGATAAATATTAAGTATTTGAAGATTGTAAGGAAATGGCAAGAGATTTCCATAATTTTTAATTAGAATTTGGAGCACGAAGGGACTATTCCAGACAAATTATATGGGATGAGATTAATGTTGGACACACAAAGAGAAACAGGCTAGACTAAACTAGTCTAATGACCAATTTAAACCATTTTAAAGTTTATCAGCTCTTCCTTAGTGGGGAGCATTGAAGACTAATATCCAAACCCACTTTCTATCCTTTATGGTTGTTGGTATTTGTCCATTTAAAGTAAATCATTTTTACTTTTTGTTATAGACAGTGAATTGACATTTTCAGTAAATACTTTCATTACCCAAATAAGGTTCTATGCTGAAATATCTTTCTGGATACATTGAAATCAACATGCCTACACCAGGCAGACTCTACTTGACTATTAAGGACTTGGTTTCTTGGATTGGACAAAATCAGATAAGCAACCTCTCTTAGAGAATTCTGTCTTAATATAGCTTACTTTGGGCTTGCTACAAGTTACACTAAGGCCTGGAAAGGACAGAGAAAGAGAGTTAAGTGTGAAAAAGAAAGACAGGAATGTGTAGAAGGTTAATTCAACACAACTTTAATATAAGGCATAGGAAAATGATGGGAGTTATGTTGTGGCTAGAGAGATAGGCAGGAACTAGAAAATGTAGGACTTCAAATCCTACACTAAATTGTTTGGACTTTATTATAACAGACATGGTGAACCATTTATATTTAAACATTTAAGGAAAGTGACAATATTTATTTTGTATTAAACAAAGACACTCTAAAAATTATGTGGAGAAATAAACTGGAGAGAGAGAATCCTGGGCAGGAAGAAACAGTGGATTACATTTGGGGTATGTCATATTGAGGTACCTCTGGAACTTACCTAACTTTTCCCTCACTGTCCCACAACCTCCTACATCAGTTTATTGACTGAGGCTCTCTGTTCAAACCTAAGTTCTTCCTGGATTCAATAACTTACCTAATGAACTTAAAATTAACTCTTTTTTTTTAAAGATTTATTTTTTAATTTATTATTTGACAGAGAGAGACACAGCAAGAGAGGGAACACAAGCAGGGGGAGTAGAAGAGGAAGAAGCAGGCTTCCTGCCAAACAGAAAGCCCGATGTGGGGCTCGATCCCAGGACTCTGGGATCATGACCTGAGCCAAAGGCAGACGCTTAATGACTGAGCCACCCAGGCGCCCCTTAAAATTAACTCTTAATAATCACATGCATATAGAAAAAATAACAGATGATAAAACAAAATTAGAGAAATCAAGTAGTCCAACCTCCTTATTTTACAATTAAGGGTTATAACTATAAGAATTTTATATAAGCCTCATGGTAATCACAAAAAAAAAAAAAAACTGTAGTAAATCCACAAAAGCTAAAGAGAAAGGAATCAAAGCGTACCACTTAAAAAAAATCATTAAATCACAAAGGAAGACAGCAAGAGAGAAAGAAAAGAACAAAAATACTACAAAATAGAAAACAATTAACAAAATGGTAATAGTGAACCATTGCCTATTGATAATTATTTTAAATGTAAATGGATTGAATTCTCTGATCAGAGGACATAGAATGGGTGAATGAATAAAAAAAAACCCAAGATCTAACTAATTTCTGCCTACAAGAGACCTATATTAACATTAAGGACCCACATAGGCTGAAAGTGAAGGGATGGAAAAATATTCCATGCAATGATAATCAAAACAGAGCAGGGGTAGCTATACCTAAATCAGACAAAATAAACATTAAGTAAAAAATTGTCATAAGAGACAAAGAAAGTCATATATAATGGTAAAGGAGTCAATTAATAAAGAGGATATAACAATTATAAATTATCTATCTGTCTATCATCTATTATCTATCATCTATCTATCTATCTATCTATCTATCTATCTATCTATCATCTATCTATCTATAGAGAGATCTCCAATGTCAGAAAATCTAAATATATAAAGCAAATATTAACATGACTAAAGGAGAAATAGCAATACAGTAATAGTTGGGGACTTCAATGGACCACTTTTATCAATGGATAGATCATCTAGAGATAAAATCAATAAGGAAACAGAAGAATTGAACAACACTGTAGACAAAATGGATATAAAAAAACATACAGGACATTCTTTTCAACAACAGCAGAATACAAACTTTTATCAAGTGCACAAGGAACATCCTCTAGGACAGATCACATGTTAGGTCACAAAACAAGCCTTATAAATTTAAGAAGATTGAAATAATGTCAAATATCTTTTCAGACCACAATGGGATGAAACTAGAAATCAATAACTGGAAGAAAATGAGAAAATGTACAAATCGGTGGAAATTAAACAAGAAACTCCTGAACACCAATGAATTGAAGAAGAAATTTAAAAAAAATTAGGGCATCTGGGTGGCTCGGTTGGTTAAGCAACTGCCTTTGGCTCAGGTCGTGATCCCAGAGTCCCAGGATCGAGTCCCAGGATCGAGTCCCACATCGGGCTCCCAGCTCCACGAGGAGTCTGCTTCTCCTTCTGACCTTTTCCCCTCTCATGCTCTCTCTCACTCTCTATCTCTCTCTCACATAAATAAGTAAAATATTAAAAAAAGAAAAAATAAATTAAAAAATTAAAATTTTAAATTTAAAAAAATTTAAAAAATTTTATTTTTAAAAAAATTAATTTTTAAAAAAATTGAAAAAACGGGAGTAACATGGCATAGTAGAAGGATGCTAGGCTTGCCTCATCCCTCAAACACAGCTAGATAGCTATCAAATAATTTTGAATACTCAGGAAACTGACCTTAGGACTGATAGAATAAACTGAACAACTTGAGGGAGAGAAGCGGCCACTTCAAGGAAAATAGGAATTGTGGAGACATTGTTTGGAGGAGAAACAGATCATGGGTGAAGCGGAGAAAGCCTTGTTCATGGAGAGAGACAAGAGACAGAGGAGTACAGAGGGGATCCCACAAGGAAAACACTTCCCCAAAACCATTGGCTGGGAAAACTAGAGGGACTGATTTTCATGAGGACTAGTTCACTTGTGCAACTAGTGGGGCTCAAAGACTGGAGTTTTAGAGGTCCATAGGGTGGCTGATATGGAGCCACGAGGGTGCTATCCTATTCCTTGAGAGAAGGCAGGTAGGTAATCTGGGGACAGAAAGTGTGATCTGAGGATTGCCTGAGATTCGGAGGAGAGACTGTTCCCTCTTCTTGAAGCACATCTGTAAAAGATGGCATTGCCTCTCTGGGGACAAAAGAGCTGGTTGGAGCCATTTAACATTCCTGCCCCTCAGCATAGGACAGACACACCAATTGAGGGCAGCTAACCTAGACACTGGCTGTTTAGCCTTCTTTGTTCCAAATTCCATGCCCCTGTGCTCTGGCACAACTGCCCTTCTGGGTCAAACCTGCATCAATCCCAGCACAGAGAGACCTTTTCCCAGAGGAAGAGTGCAGGTCCTTGCCATACCAGGTCCCTGAGGTTTGGAAATTTAAAAGTTAGCAGGCCTGGTTAGTATAGAGCCCAAGGCATACTGCTACGCTCCAAATAGGCAAGTGACCCAGAGAAAGAGTGTGAAATCAGTGATTTGACAAATGCCTGTAACACATGTGGAGAAATTATTTGTTCCTCTGAAAATGCTTCCCTGACAGCAGCAAGCATGGACTCTTCTCCTCAGGAACAAAGGAACAGGCTAGTGCCATTTCCCTCCTCCACCCCTCAGCATAAACCAACTTCAGGAAGCAATACAGCACAAACACTGGCTTCCTAACCTGTTTACACCAAGTCCTGCCCCCTGTGCTCTACTGGTACTGCTTTTGTCAGACAAACTTGCCTTAAGAATGGCTCAGTGGGTTCCTCCCATAGGAGACCAGCACAGACCCCCACATGCACCACATCTACTATCCATAGACTTCTGCAAAGCTTCAGTTCTGGCGGAAATATTATCAGGTCTCTTTTAATAAGCAGATCAGGGCACACATAGGTAAAACCTGCCATAGTCTGGCCAAGGCCCAAACACTATACACTACAGGCAAGGAAAACTCTGCAGAAGACTGACCTGGGGGATAGAGCAGCCGAAACAGAACAGAGTGCATGCAGCACACACAGAGATACTTCCTGAAGTGCCAGTCCCTGGACAATGTATGACCTCTTCCTCATAAAGCCATTACTCTCAGGAGCAGGAAACATAACAGACTTTCCTAACACAGAGAAGACAGAGACCAAGACAACATGCCAAGATGGAGGAATTCATCCCAAAAGAAAGAACAAGAAAAGGTCATGGCTAGGGATCTAATCAAAACAGATATAAGTAATATGCCTAATCTAGAATTTTAAGCAATGATCATGAGGATACTAGCTGGGAACTCAGTGACTCCATGAAATGTAATAACACTTGTATCATAGGAATTCCAGAAGGAGAGGAGAGATAAAGGGAAGAAAATTTATTTCAAGAAATAGTAGCAGAAAACTTCCCTAATCTGGGGAAGGAAACAGACGTCCATACCCAGGAGGCACAGAGAACTCCCATCAAAATCAACAAAAGCAGGCCAACACCAAGATATGTTGGAGTTAACATTGCAAAATATAGCAATTGAGAAAAAAAATTGTAAAAGCACCAAGACAAAAGAAATCCTTACATACAAGGGAAGACCAATATGGCTAGCAGCAGATCTCACCACATAAATCTGACAAGCCAGAAAAGAGTGGCATGATATATTAAATGTGCTGAATGAGAAAAATATGTAGCCAGGAATATTCTATTCAACAAGGCTAACATTCATAATAGAAGGAGAGATAAAATTTCCCAAACAAAAACTAAAGGAGTTTGTAACCACTAAACTAGCCTTTCCAGAAATATTCAAAAGGACACTTTGAGTGGGAAAGACCAAAAGTGACAAAGACTAGAAAGGAACAGAGGAAATTGACAGAAACAATAGTAAGGCAAGTAATAAAATGGCACTAAATACATATCTATCAATAATGACTATCAATGTAAGTGGACTAAATGCTTCAAACAAAAGACGTACATTGTCAGAATGAACAACAACAACAACAAAAAGATGCCCTATAAGAGTTGTATTTTGGACCTAAAGACATCTGTAGGTTGAAAGTGAGGGCATGGAGAAACATTTATCATGCAGATGGGCATCAAAAGAAGGCCAGAGTAGCAACACTTACATTAGACAAACTGGATTTTATCTATCTATCTATCTACCTATCTATCTATCTATCTATCTATTTTTATTTTTCCCCCAAATACTTTTATCTTATTTTTTCAGTGTTACATACTGGATTTTAAACCAAAGACTGTAGCAAGAGGTGAAGAAAGGCACTATATCAAATTAAAGGGGCTATCCAACAAGAAGATCAAATAACTGTAAATATATATGCCTCCAACTTGGGAGCAACAAAATCTAAAAAACAATGAATAACAAACACAATGAAACTCATTGATATTAATACAATAATAATAAGGGACCTTAACACTGCACCTACATCAATGGACAGATCATCTAAGCAAAAATCAACAAGGAAATGATGGCTTTGAATGACACACTGGACCAGATGGCTTTAACAGATATATTCATAAAATTTCATCCCAAAGCAGCAGAATAAATACTCTTTCTGAGTACACATGGAGCATTCTCCATAAATCACATAGTAGGTCACAAATCAGGCCTCAACAAGTACATAAAGATTAAGATCATACCATGAGTATTTTCTGACCATGACACAATGAAACTTGAAGTCAACCACAAGCAAAAATTAGAAAGACAAAAAAAAACCACATGGATGTTAAAGAACATCCTACTAAAGAATGAATGGGTGAACCAGGAAATTTAAGAAGAAATAAAAAAGTGCATGAAAACAAATAAAAATTAAAACACTATGGTCCAAAAATTTGGGATGCAACAAAAGCAGTCCTAAGAGGGAAGTATATAACAATACAGGCTTACCTCAAAAACAAAAAACAAAAAACAGGTATGTAAACCAATGGAACAGAATAAGAAACCAAGAAGCAAACCCATAAATATGGCCAACTAATCTTTCACAAGGGTGCCAATAACATAAAATGAGGAAAGGATAGTCTTTTTAATTGATGATGCTGAAAAAACTGTTTATCTATATGCAAAATAATAAAATTTAACCCATATTTTATACTATACACAAAATCAACTTAAAATTGATTAAATACTGAAATTTAAAACCAGCAACTGTAGAACACCTGAGTGGGGGAGGGGGGATAAAAAGTCTCTTTTACATTGGTGTTGTCAATGATCCTTTTGGATATAACACCAAAAGCAAATTCAATGCAAGCAAAAATAAACAAGTTGATTTATATTAAACTGAAAACTTTTCCACAGCAAAGGAAGTCAGAGAATTGAAAAAGGAAGAAGATATTTGCACACTATATATCTTATAAGTGGATAATATCCAAAGTATATAAGGAACCCCTACAACTCAATAGCAACCCCCCTGACACAAATAACCTATTAAATATGGGCAGAGGACCTGAATAGACATTTCTAAAAAGAAGGCAAACAAATGGCTAAGAGATATATAAAAAGGTGCTCAACATTACTAATCATCAGGTAAATGCTACTCCAAATTATGATGAGATATCACATCATGCCACACCAATTAGGATGAGTATTATCAAAAAGACCAAAGATAACAGGTATTGATAAGAATGTAGAAAAGAATGTAGATAAGAATGTAGAAAACCCATGTACACTGTTGGTGAGAATGTAAATTGGTAGAGTTATTATGGAAAACAGTATGGAGATTCTCCAAAAATTAAAAGTATCATCTGATCGATTAATCTTACTTCTGGGCATTTATCCAAAGGAATTGAAACCCAGACTTAATAAAGAAGAAAATTCTGCCTTTTGTGACATCATGGATGGACCTAGAGGACATTATACTAGGTGAAATAAGCCAGATACAGAAAGACAAATACTGTATGATTCCATGATTTATATGTGGAATCTAAAATACTCAAACTCAAAAAACTGGAAAGTAGAATAGTGGTTGCCAGAAGGTAGTAGGAGGGGGAAATGGGCAGAGTTGGGCATAAGGCACAAATTTAGTTAAAAGAAATCTACTATACAGCATGGTATCCATAGCTAACAATAATGTACACTTAAATACCTCTAAGTTTGTAGATTTCATGTCAAATCATTCTAACAAAAAATTAATAATAATAAATAATAACAGCAGTAGGAGTAAGATTTGGGAAGTGATGGATATGTCTATGCCCTTGATGGTAGTGATGATTTCACAGATGTATACTTATTTCAAACTCATTGAGTTCTATACATTAAATATGTAAAGCTCTTTACATATCAATAATTCCTCAATAAAGTGGTTTTCAAAAAATACAGAATGAGTTTTAGAGAGATTACATGATTTCTCTAAGGTTACGTAACTAATGGGGTGAAATTTGATTTGGAAATCATATTTGTCCTATTTGAGTGCATCTTTTTCATTGTATCATATTTCTTTTTAAAATTTTTATTATTTATTGTTTTTTTATTATTTTAATTCCAGTATAGTTAAAATATGGTGTTATATTGGTTTCAGGTGTACAATACAGTGATTCAACAATTTCATACATCACCTAGTGCTCATCACAACCAGTACACTCCTTAATCTCCATCACATATTTACCTATTTAACCCAGTTTCCAATTCTCCTCCCCTCTGGTAACCATCAGTTTGTTCTCTATAGTTAAAGGTCTTTTTCTTGGTTTGTTTTTTTCTCTCTTCTTTTTTCCTTTGCTCATTTTCTTTTCTTTTTCAAATTCCACATGTGAGTGAAATCATAGTGTATTTGTTTTTCTCTGACTGATATTTTGTTACCATTAGACTTTTTAGTTCCATCCATGTGGTTGCAAATAGCAAGAGTTCATTCTTTATTATGGCTGAGTGATATTCTATTATGTATATATATATCACATCTTCTCTATTCATTCATCTATCCATGGATGCTCAGGCTACTTCCATATCTTGGCTATTGTAAATAATGCTGCTATAAGCATTGGGTCCCTTTGAATTGGTGTTTTTGTATTTTGGGGGTAAATACACAGGAATAAGATTAATGGATGGTAGGGTAGTTCTATTTTTAAGTTTTTGAGCAACTGTCATACTGTGTTCCACAGTGGCTGCACCAGTTTACATTCTTACCAACTATGCAAGAGGGTACCTACCCTCTGTCCACTTCCTCACAAACACCTGTTGTTTCTTGTATTGTTGATTTTAGTCATTCTGACAGGTGTAAGGTGATATCTCATTGAAATTTGATTTGCACTTCCCCGATGGTAAGTGATGATGAACATATTTTCATGTGTTTGTTGGCCATCTGCATATCTTCTTTGGAGAAATGTCTGTTTATGTCCTCTGCTCATTTTATAATTGGATTATTTGTTTTTCTAGTGTTGAGTTGTATAAGCTCCTTATATATTTTGGATAGTAACCCTTTATTAAATATGTCATTTATAAATATCTTCTCCCATTCTGGAAGTTGCCCCATAGTTTCATTGTTTCCTTTGTTGTGCAGAAGCTTTTTATTCTGATGTAGTCAAGTAGTTTATTTCTGTTTTTGTTTCCCTTGCCTCAGGAGACATATCTAGAAACAAGTTGCTACTGCTTATGTTAAATATATAATTTCCTGTGCTCTCTTCTAGGATTTTTATGGTTTCAGGTCTCATATTCATTTTTTTTCAGGTCTTACATTTAGATTATAAATCCATTTTTGAATTGATGTTTATATATGGTGTAAGAGAGTGGTCCAGTTTCATCCTTTTGCACGTTTCTGTCCAGATTTCCCCAAACCATTTGTTGAACACACTATTCTTTTTACAGTGGATATTCTTTCCTGCTTTCTTGAAGATTAATTGAGCATATAGTTGTGTCTTATTCCTGGATGTTTTACTCTTTTCTATTTTTTAAAAAATTTTATTGTGTTATGATAGTCACCATATAATATATCATTAGGGTTTTTTTTTATTTGCCTATTTTTATTTTATTTATATTATTTTTTTTAGTGTTGCAAGATTCATTGTTTATGTACCACACCCAGTACTCCATGCACTAAGTACCCACCTTAATACCCACCAGCAGGCTCGCCAATCTCCCCAACCCCCTCCCCTCTAAAACCCTCAGTTGGTTTCTTGGAGTCCATGGTCTCTCATGGTTTATCGACCCCTCCGATTCCCCCCCTTTACTTTCCCTTTCCTTCTCCTAATGTCCTTCATGTTATTCCTTATGTTCCACAAGTAAGTGAAAACATATGATAATTGACTCTCTCTGCTTGACTTATTTCAATCAGCATAATCTCTTCCAGTTCCATCCATGTTGATGCAGAAGTTGGGTATTCATCCTTTCTGATGGCTGAGTAATATTCCCCTTGTATATATGGACCATATCTTCTTTATCCATTCGTCTTTTGAAGGGCATCCCAGCTCTTTCCCTAGTTTGGCTATTGTGGACTTTGCTGCTATGAACATTGGGGTACCTATGGCCCTTCTTTTCACTACATCTGTATCTTTGGGGTAAATACCCAATAGTGCAATTACCAGATCATAGGGCAGCTCTTTTTAAATTTTTTAGGAACCTCCATACTGTTTTCCAAACTGGCTGCACCAACTTGCATTCCCACCAACAGTGTAAGAGGATTCCCCTTTCTCTACACCCTTTCCAACATTTGTTGTTTCTTGCCTTGTTAATCTTTGTCATTATAACGGTTGTAAGGTGGTATGTCAGTGTGGTTTTGATTTGAGTTTCCCTGATAGCTAATGATGATGAACATTTTTTCATGTCTCTGCTGGTCATTTGTATGTTTTCTTTGGAGAAGTGTCTGTTCATGTCTTCTCCCCATTTTTGACTTGATTATCTGTTTTTTGGGTGTTGAGTTTTGAGAAGTTCTTTATAGATCTTGGATATCAGACCTTTGTCTGTAGTGTCATTTGCAAATATCTTCTCCCATTCCGTGGTTTGCCTGTTTGTTTTGTTGACTGTTTCCTTGGCTGTGCAGAAGCTTTTTATCTTGACGAAGTCCCAAAAGTTCATTTTCTCTTTTGTTTTCTTTGCCTTTGGAGATGTGTCTTGAAAGAAGTTGCTGTGGCTGATGTTGAAGAGGTTACTGCTTATGTTCTCCTCTAGGATTTTAATAGAGTCCTGTCTCACTTTGAGGTATTTCATCCATTTTGAGTTTATCTTTGTGTATGGTGTAAGAGAATGGTCGAGTTTCATTCCAATTTTCCCAGCACCATTTATCAAAGAGACTTTTTTCCACTGGATATTTTTTCCTGCTTTGTCAAAGATTATTTGACCACAGAGTTGAGGGTCCATAACTGGGCTCTCTACTCTGTTACATTGGTTTATGTATTCCTGGACGCCTATAAACTTCCGAGTCCAAAACAGGAAGACATTGACAACCTGAATAGACCAATATCTAGTAATGAGATAGAAGCAGTGATCAAAACCTCCTAGAAACAAGAGTACAGGACCTGATGGATTCCCTGGGGAATTCTACCAAACATTCAAAGAAGAAATAATACCTATTCTCCTGAAACTCTTTCAAAAAATAGAAACAGAAGGAAAACTTCCAGACTCTTTCTATGAAGCCAGCATTACCTTGATCCCCAAACCAGGTAAAGACCCCATCAAAAAGGAGAATTTCAAACCAATTTCCCTGATGAACATGGATGCCAATATTCTCAACAAGATCCTAGCTAATAGCATCCAACAGTACATTAAAAGATTATCCACCATAACCAGGTGGGATTTATCCCTGCAATGCAAGGGTGGTTCAACATTTGCAAATCAATGTGATAGAACAATCAGTAAAATAAGAGAGAAGAACCACATGGTCCTCTCAATTGATGCAGAAAAATCATTTGACAAAATACAGCATCCTTCCTGATTTTTAAAAAAGATTTTATTTATTTATTTGACAGAGAGAGAGAGAGAGTAGGCAGAGAGGCAGGCAGAGAGAAGCATACAGAGAGAGAAGGGGAAGCAGTCTCACTGCTGAGTGGAGAGCCTGATATGGGGCTCCATCTCAGGACCCTGAGACCATGACCTGAACCCAAGGCAGAGGCTTTAACCCACTGAGCCACCCAGGCGCCCCAGCATCCTTTCCTGATTAAAACTCTTCAGAGTATAGATATAGAGGGAAAATTCCTCAACTTCATAAAATCCATCTATGGAAAATCTACAGTGAATATCATTCTCAAGGGGGAAGGGCTGAGAGCCTTCCCTTTGAGATCAAGAACACGACAAGGATGCCCACTCCTCACCACTATTGTTCAACATAGTACTAGAAGTCCTAGCAACAGCAATCAGACAACAAAAAGAAATAAAAGGTATTCAAATTGGTATGAAGTCAGTCTCTCTCTTTGCAGATAACATGCTACTTTATGTGGAAAACCCAAAAGACTCCACCCCCAAGTTACTGAACTCCTACAGCAATTCAGTAAAGTGGAATGATATAAAATTGATGCACAGAAATCAATTGCTTTCTTTTTTTTCCCCCAAATATGTTTATTTTATTTTTTCAGTGTTACGAGATTGATTGTTCATGCACTACACCCAGTGCTTCATGCGATATGTGCCCTTCTCAATACCCATCACCAGGGTCGCCCAACCCCCCATCCCCACCCCTCCAAACCACTCAGTTTGTTGCTCAGAGTCCACAATCTCTCCTCATTCATCACCCCCTCCGATTTCCCCCCATTCACCCTTCCCTTCCTTCTCACAATGTCCTCCATGATTTTCTTTATACTCCACACGTAAGTGAGACCATAAGATAATTGACTCTCTCCGCTTGACTTATTTCACTCCGCATAATCTCTTCTAGTCCTGTCCATGTTGATACAAAAGTTGGATATTCATCCTTCCTGATGGAGGCATAATATTCCATTGTATAGATGTAGCACATCTTCCTTGTCCACTCATCTGTTGAAGGGCATTTTGGTTCTTTCCACAGTTTGGCGATTGTGGCCATTGCTGCTATGAACATTGGGGTACATGTGGCCTTTATACACTAACAATGAAACTGTAGAAAGGGATATCAGAAAATCAATTCCATTTACAATAGCACCAAAAACCATAAGATAACTGGGAATAAACCTAACCAAAGGGGTAAAGGATCTATACTCGAGGAACTATAGAATTCTCATGAAAGAAATTGAAGACACAGAAAGATGGAGAAGCATTCCATGCTCAGCGATCAGAAGAATAAACATTGTAAGAATGTCTATGCTGCCCAGAGCAATCTATACTTTCAGTACCATTCAGAGCAAAAAGCCATTGACATTTTTGAAAGTGCCAGAAAAAATGATCCTAATATTTTTATGGAACCAGAAAAGACCCCAAATCGTCAAGGAAAGGTTGAAAAAGAAAAACAAAGCTGGGGGCATTACACTGCTTGATTTCAAGCTTTATTACAAAACTGTGATCACCAAGACAGCGTGATACTAGAACAAAATACTCTGTTCTATTGATCTGTGCCTATTTTTGCTTCAGTAATATGTTGTTTTGATTGGTATAGCTTTGTCTTATAACTTGAAGTTCAGAATTGTGATTCCTCCAGGTTTGAGTTTCTTTTTCAACATTCCTCTGGTTTTTCAGGGTCTTTTGTGGTTCCATACAAGTTTTACGATTGTTTTTTCTAGTGCTGTGAACAATTCTGTTGGTATCTTCACAGGGATTGCATTATATATGTAGATTACTTTGCGTAACATAGACATTTAAAAAATGGAAACATTCCATTTCATAGAATGTGTTTCCATTTTTTTTATGTCATCTTCAATTTCTTTCATCGTTTTTGTAGTTTTCAGAGTGGAAGTCTTGCACCTCTTTGGTTAAGTTTATTCCTAGGTAGCCTATTATTTTTGGTACAATTGTAAATGTGATTGTTCTCCCAATTTTTCTTTCTGCTGCTTCATTATTAGTATATGGAAATGTAACAGAGCTCTGCACATTGATTTTGTATCCTGTGAGTTTTGTGAATTTATTTATTAGTTCTACTAATAAATGGTGGAGTCTTTTGGGGTTTTCTATATGTAGTATCATGTCATCTTCAAAGAGTAAATGTTTTATTTCTTCCTTACCAATTTGGGCGCTTTTTATTTCTTTTTGTTGTCTGATTACTGTGGCCCAGACTTCCAGTACTATGTTGAATAAAAGTGGTGAGAATGGACATCCTTGTTTTGTTCCTGACCTTAGGGGAAAAGTTCTTAGATTTTTCTTATTTAGTATCATGTTAGCTGTGGTTCTTTCATATATCGCCCTTATTACATTGAGGTGTGTTCCCTATAAGCCTACTTTGTTGAAGGTTTTTATCATGATTTAATTTATACTTTGTCAAATGTTTTTCTGCATTTATTGAGATGATCATATGGTTTTATCCTTTCTCTTATTGATGTGATGTATCACATTGATTGATTTGAGAATATTGAACCACACTTGCATCCCAGGAATAAATCTCACTTGATTGTGGTAAATGACTTTTTAAATATGTTGTTGGATTTTGTTTGCTAATATTTTGTTGAGGATTATTGCATCTATGTTCATCAGAGATATTGGTCTGTAGTTCTTTTTTATGGTGTCTTTATATGGTTTTGTTATCATGGTGATATTCATCTCATACAAAGAATTTGAAACTTTTCCTTCCTTTTCTTTTTTTTGGGGGGAATAATTTGAGTGGAATAGGTATTAACTCTTCTTTAGCTATTTGGTAGAATTTGCCTTTGAAGTCATCTGGTCCTGGACTTTTGTTTTTTGGGGAAGTTTTTTGTTTTGTTTTGTTTTGTTTTGTTTTAATTACTGATTCAGTCTCCTTGCTGGTAATTGGTCTGTTCAAATTTTCTATTTATTCCTGCTTCAGTTTTGGTAGTTTATGTTTCTAAGAATTTATCCGTTTCTTCTTGGTTGTCTGTTTTGTTGGCATATAGTTTTTCATAATATTCTCTTCTAATTGTATTTCTGTGGTGTTGGCTATTATTCATCCTTTTTCATTGGTGATTTTATTTGATTCCATTATCTATCTATCTATCATCTATCATCTATTTATCTATCATCTATCTTTGATAAGTCTGGCTAGAAGGTCATAAATTTTGTTGATCTTTTCAACCTGAGATTTGGTTTCATTGATATTTTCTATTTTTTTTAGTTTCTATATAATTTATTTCCACTCTTATCTTTATTATTATTTTATGTTTTATTTTTTGTTCTTTTTCTAGCTCCTTTAGGTGTAAGTTTAGGTTGTTTATTTGAAATTTTTCTTATTTCTTGAGGTAGGCCTGTATTGCCTTAAATTTCACTCTTATAATTGCTTTTGCAGTTTGGGTTTGGACTGTTGTGTTTTTATTTTCATTTGTTTTTCATACAATTTTTTAATTATTCTTTGACTTCTTGGTTGACCCATTTATTATTTAATAGCATGTTATTTGACCTCCATGTATTTGTGGTATATCCATATTTATTTCTTGTTGTTGATTTCTAATTTCATAGCATTGTTGTCAGAAAAGATGCATGGTATGACTTTGATTTTTTAAAATTTGTTGAGGCTTGTTTTGTGGGCTCATATGTGATCTATTTTGGAGAATATTCCATGTGCACCTGAAAAGAATATATATTCTGCTGTTTTAGGATGGAATGTTCTGAATATCTCTGTTAAATACATCTGTGCCTGTGTGTCATTCACAGTCACTGTTTTCTTTTTGATTTCTGTTTGCACAATCTGTCCATCCATGTAAGTAGTGTATTACAGTGCCCTATTATAGTTTTATACTATCAGTTATTTCACTTATGTTTGTTATTAACTGTTTCATGTATTTGGGTTCTCCCATGTTAGGTGCATATATATTTACAATTGTTACATCTACTTGTTGGATTGTCCCCTTTATTATTATACTGTGTCTCCTTTATCCTTTTTTACAGACTTTGTTTGAAAGTCTATTTTGTCTGATAGAACTATTTCTACTTTTATTTTTTGACATTCATTTGTATTATAAATATTCCTCCATCCCCTTATTTTTAATCTACTGGTGTCTTTAGGTCTGAAATGAGTTTCTTGAAACCAGCATATAGATAGATCTAGTTGTTTTTTTCTCTACTCTGTCACCCTATGTCTTTTGATTGCAGTATTTAGTTCATTTTCATTCAAGGTAATTATTGATAGGTACATATTTATTATCATTTTGTTACTTTTTAAAAAGATTTTATTTATTTATTTGACAGAGAGAAAGATCACAAGTAGGTAGTGAGGCAGGTGGGGGGGTGGGGAAGCAGGCTCACTGCTGAGCAGAAAGCCAGATATGGGGCTTGATCCTAGGACCCTGAGATCATGACCTGAGCCAAAGGCAGAGGCTTTAAGCCACTGAGCTACCCAGGTGCCCTGTTACTTGTTTTATAGTTGTTTTTGTAGTTTTCTCTGATCCTTTCTTCTTTTTTTCACTTTTTGCTGGTTTTCTTTAGTGATATAATTGAAATCCTTACTCTTATTTTTTGCAATTTATTACTGTTTTTTTTTATTTGTGGTTACCATTCAACTTATGTATAACTATTCTGCATAAAATAGTCTATATTAAGCTCCTGATTGTTTAATTTTGAACTCACTCCTCTCTCCTCTACATTTCAGATATTTGGTATCATACTTTACATCCTTTTATTTTGTGCTTTTCTTTTTTTTTTTTAAAGATTCTATTTATTTATCTGATAGAGTGAGAGAGACATCACAAGTAGGCTGAGAGGCAGGCAGAGAGAGGGGGAAGCAGGTTCCCTGCTGATCAGACAGCCTGATGTGGGGATCAGTCCCAGGACCCTGAGATCACCCACTGAGCTTTAACCCACTGAGCCACCCAGGTGCCCCTGTTTTGTGCTTTTCTTTTTTTTTTTTAATTTTTTTATTAACATTTAATGTATTATTTACCCCAGGGTACAGGTCTGTGAATCATCAGGCTTACATATTTCACAGCATTTGCCATAGCACATACCCTCCCCAGTGTCCATATCCCTATCCACCCC
>CM052801.1:62150549-62164858 GCA_028533885.1 Nasua narica | reverse complement strand
TACATGGTCTTCTGGGGGAGGGGCCTACCGTGTTGTTTTCCAGTCAGTCTTGCTTGGGTTGAGTCACCCTGCCCCCCAGTCAAGGGGCTGAGCTCTGTGGAAACCGGTTTCTCAGTCTTTCACTCTCTGAAGGTTTTTGGCCTTTTGTAGCTTTTTCACCTTTTCAGAGAGTCCAAGCAATGAATCTGCCCAGAAGTACTCAGACCTCCGAGTTGCAGGAAGCCCGAATCTCTGCTCCCCTCTGTGTGGTTCAGAACGCACACTCCCCTCGGCAAAATGTCTGCTCACGGAAATTTTGACAGAGCAGACAGAGCAGCCTGTCCTAGGTGTCACGCGACCACCGTAGCCGCCTTTCTGTGTCTCCGTGAGTGGGGACAGGGGAGGCTAGGCTGCTTGCCCATATTCTCTTCAGGCTGGCAGGGATCGCTCAGACTCTGTGGTGGGCCGTGAATGTCATGGTTGCAGGCACACACAGAGAGAAGCTGCAGCTCATGGACCACAGTAGACTCTCTAAAGACACTTACAGGTGCGTGCACGGCCCACAGAATGTTGCAGAGAGCAGAAAGCTGCAGGTTCAGGAACCACGGACTGGATCCCCCACCAGTCTCACTTTGGGGAGCTCCTTCCTGGGAGCATGGACCGAGGCCAGTGCCTGCGACCGCCCCCTTCCACTAGTTACTCCTCAGAACCATTTGCTCTTTTTAAATGTTTTTAAAGGACTCTACGTTAATGCTGGTCCCCTGCCACCGGGCACTTTCCTTTGGGGTATTACTGTCCTTAGATCGCTTCTGCTGGCTCCCTTCCCCTTTTGTTTATCCTCTAATATTGGTTCGAGTGTGCCCACTTTGCTTTTACCTCTCCACTGCTGTCTTCTGCTCTTGGAGAGATCCAGAGGTGAGAAATCTTGCTCCTCAGGTGATTTCATGGGTGTTCAGCATGTTCTGGTAGATATCCAGCTTACTTTTGGGGACTGGTTGCAACAGGATCTCCTACTTCTCTGCCATCTTGCCCCCCTCCTCCCATATGTGGCTTTTATTATGTTGAGGTATTTCAATCTAAACCTACTTTTTTTGAGGGTTTTTATTTTGAATATATGTTGTACTTTGTTTAACAATATATGTTGTACTTTGTTTAACAATATATGTTGTACTCCACAACTATCTTCCAGATGCTTTTTCTGTATCTGTTGAAATGATCAAATGGTTCTTACCCTCTTTATTTATGTGATGTAGCAAGTTGATGGATTTGTGAGTATTGTGCCACCCTTGCAGCCCAGGAATAAATCCCATTTGATTGTGGTGAATGTTTTTTTAATGTATTTTTGAATGTATTATTGGATTCAGTTTGCTAGTTTATTGTTAAGGATTTTTGCATCTATGTTTATCAGGGATATTGGGCTGTCATTCTCTTTTTTAGTGGTGTCTTACTCTGGTTTTGACATCAGGGTAATGCTGGTCTCATAGAATTAATTTGGAAGTTTTCCTTCCTCTTTTATCTTTTGGAATAGCTTGAGAAGAATAGGTATTAACTCTTTTTTAAATGTTTGGTATAATCTGCTTATCAAGCCATATGATTGTTGCTTTAAGTGCTCCGTTTTGCTTAGATCTCTGGCAATGGCCTTGTCCCGTTCTTTCATTTGTGATAAATTTCTCTGTCATTTCATTTTGTCTTAGTCTCTGTGCTTCTTTCTCTGTGCTAAGAAAGTCAACTATTTCTCCTCTTCTTGAGGGTAATGGTCTTATGAAGAAGAGTTCCTGTAGTGCCCCCTCATATAGTGCCCCTATTCCCGAGGGCTTGACAGTTCCAGGAGTGTCTATGGAACACACACACATTGTGTGCTATGTGTACTCCTGTTTTGTTTTGGTTGCTTTATCCTTTAGGGCAGTCATCTACAGAGACTCTCCTTGCTGGTTGTGGGCAGTGATTGGTTCCTGGCCTGAATATGGCAAGTTCTAACTAGGCATACTCTGGTCTGCTTGTTAAATGAGACCTGTTGTCAACACTGCTGGAAATGAGGCTCTGCAAAACTCCTGCACTGGTATAGGCAGGGGTTGGGCTGGTGGTTTGGGGTAGGAGGCTACAAGGCTGGGACTGAAGCAAGTATAACTGGGGAGGGTGGTTCCACCAGATTATGGGTGGGTGGTTCTTGGTGTAAGCAAGTTAGGTAGAGTTGGCACTGGGCTGGTTCCTTCAGGTGGGCCTGTGCTTATGCTGATGGGTGGGGAAGGGAAATGATGTTGGCCAGTTCCTTTATTCCTGGAGGACTCTCTCCATGAATGCTGCTCTGAGATGAGCAAATAACCTCTCTACTGTGTGCCCCAGGTGCTCTTCAGATGGCTATTTCCAGGCTCTACATCCATGGGGTTTTTGCATGCTTTCTCTCCAAGAACTGAGCAATGTCCTCCAGGCTCTACCCCAGCTGTGCCTACCGACCTTTAAAAACTCCAGCTTTTAAGACCCACTGTTCCTAGAGTCATTAAATTTGGCTCCTCTGGTTTTCCAAGCCAGTTGTTATGAGGATTCGTTTTCCCTGTGTGCTCCCCTGTATGTTAGTCTGTTTCTTGCCCTTTTCAGGGACCATGGCTCTTTCCCTACTACAGCAGCCACAAATCATTTCTCTACTAAATGCCTCTGCACGTACTACCTTCTTTGATGTGGTCTCTTCTCTGCCTTTAGTTGTAGAATTTGTTCTGCCAGTCTTCAGGTTAATTTCTTCAGTATTTAGGATGTTCTGATAGTTATCTAGTTGTATTCATGGGACTAGTCACACCTAGGTTCTTCCTACTCCACAACTATCTTCCAACCTGTCTGAGAAAAACTTAAGGTACTCAACCAATTCCTGCTAAAATGTTAATAAAGAAACAAACTAATAGGAGCTGAAGAAAACTTGGAAAACTAAATTTTCCAATTTCTAATTTTCTGAGAAATGATTGCTAGAACGAAAACAAATGTCTAGTAACTTGAAGAATGATGAAGCTGTTCTGCAATCCTAAAATTCCTGAAGCAGTAGTCTTAGTCACTCAAAGACAGGGGTTCATTTTTTGACGTCTACTATCTATCACAGTGATCCAGGGTTTATGCCAATTAAACAATTGGACAGTTGCTTTGTTGTCTTTAAAAAGTAAATAATTGATTTATGAAAATTTATAAATGCTTACTATAATTATCAAATAGTGTTGTATACATAAGAAAGCCCAAATAACCCCAATTCTCAACTCCCGATATAACCACCAGCATTCAGGGAACCCCCTTCTAAACATCTTCTATGCAAATATAGGCATAGATGTCAAATTTTACTGAAATGATATCATGTTACATATGTTGTTATAACCTTCCTTTTCTATTTTTTTAAAAGATTTTATTTATTTATTTGACAGAGAGGAGAGAGATCACAAGTAGGCAGAGAGGCAGGCGGATAGAGAGGGGGGAAGCAGGCTCCCTGCTGAGCAGAGAGCCTGATGTGGGGCTCGATCCCAGGACCCTGAGATTATGACCTGAGCCAAAGGCAGAGGCTTTAACCTATTGGGTCACCCAGGTGCTCCGCATAAGCTTCCTTTTCTAATTGTTACTATGTTGTGGAGTAGATATATTTCTATGTCAACAAATGAAATCTATATCAAGACTTTAATTACTACATAGGGTTGGATTAACCATATCTGTGTCAGCCACTGACTCTCCATCACATTCTGTTCCCCATTCCCTCTTCTCCTCCAATGCTCAAGATATTTTTTCCATTTTCTCTTTCTCTTATTCCTTCCTTCCCTCCCTCTGTTCTTCCTTCTTCTCTCTCACCCTGTCTATTCTATTTCTTCCCTTCCTTCCTTCCCTCCTCCTCTTTCTCCATCTTCTCTCTCTCTCCCTCCCTCCCTCCTTCCCTCCTTCCCTCCTTCCTCCATATCTCCTACCCTCCCTCTCTCTCTCCAGTGAGATAGTACTCTCTGGGCTAAACCATGGCCAACATTTGTTTAATCCCTCACTGATGCCAAGTGTGGGATAGTGGATGCTCCTGAACGCTGATATTAAGTAATGTTAAGACCTCATAAAAGAGGGAAAACTCAATTTTTTGTCAGTAAAACTTCAAGAGCTATTTTATTTTATTTTTCCCAAATACATTTATTTTATTTTTTCAGTGTTACAAGATTAATTGTTCATGCATCACACCCAGTGGTCCATGCAATATGTACCCTCCTCAATCTGAGCAACAAACTGAGGATTTTGGAGGGGTGATTGGGTGAGCCTGGTGGTGGGTATTGAGAAGAGCTTTATTTTAACAAACCTTAGAAACTATTTTTTATATTGTTAAAAAGACATTCCAGCTTCTAGATAGGGAAGATAGTTCAGCTAACTTTGCGGCTTTTATTGGCTTATAAATAATTCTTAAACATTTTAATGTATTTCTATTCGATTTGTAATAAAGTAAAACACGAATATAAACAAATAGCATTTTTCTGGTTTTGTTTTATTATTTATTTATTAGTTTCAGAGGTAGAATTTAGTGATTCATCCTATAACACCTAGTGCTCATTACATCAAGTACCCTCCTTAATTCCCATCACCCAGTTACCCCTTCCCCCACCCACCTTCCCTCTAGCAACACTGTTTCCTATAGGTAAGAGTTTCTTATGGTTTATCTATCTCTGTGTTTTTGTCTTATTTTATTTTTTGTTCCATTCTCTATGTTCATCTATTTTGTTTCTTAAATTCCACATATGAGTGAAATCATATGATATTTGTCTTTCTCTGACTGACTTATTTTATTTAGCATAATATCCTCTAGTTCCATCCATGTCATTGTAAATGGCAAAATTTCATTCTTTTTGATGGCTGAGTAATAGTCCAGTGTGTGTGTGTGTGTGTGTGTGTGTGTGTGTGTATACATATGTATATATGTATATACCATTCTTCTTTGTCCATTCATCTGTTGATGGACAGCTGAGATCTTTCTGTATTTTGGCTATTGAAGACATTGCTGCTGTAAACATTGGGGTGCATGTGCCCCTTCGAATCACTATGTTTATATCCTTTGGATCAATACCTAGTAGTGCAATTGCTGGATCTTAGGGTACCTCTATTTTTAACTTTTTGAGAAACCTCCATACTGTCTTCCAGAGTGGCTGTACCAGTTGGCATTCCCACCAACAATGTAAGAGTATTCCCTTTTCTCTGCATCCTCACCAACATCTATTATTTCCTGAGTTGTTAACTTTAGCCATTCTGACTGGTGTGAGGTGGTATCTCACTGTAGTTTTGATTTGTATTTCCTTGATGCTGAGTGATATTGAACATTTTTTTTATACATCTGTTAGCCATTTGTACATCTTCTTTGGAGAAATGTCTGTTCGTATCTTCTCTCCATTTCTTGAGCAGATTTTTTGTTTTCTGGGTGTTGAGTTTGATAAGCTCTTTATAGATTTTGGATACTAGCCCTTTATCTGATAAGACAATAAATAGTAGTCTTAAATCTAAAATTCCATTTCTGTTTCTGGGTGAAGAGGGAAGAACTTTTTCTCCTTGATTGTTTTTAGCTTGATGAATTAAATTGGGGTGTTATAAACACAATAAGAAATGAGGTAGGTCAATGCATACAAGCACATTGGACCTGGTATTGGGGAAACACTAGAGAGTGCTGGAGACTGCAGAGAGTATCCTCTGCATCCTCACCAACACTTGTTATTTTTTGCCTTTTTGCCTTTTTGATACTAGCCATTCTGACTTGTGTGAGGTGATGTCTCATTGTGGTTTTGGTCTGCACTTCTTTGATAATTAGTGATGCTGAATATCTTTTCATGTGTCTGTTGGCTATTTGTATGTCTTTAGGAAAATGTCTATTTAAGTCTTCTCATTTTTAATATTTATGATTTTATTTATTTATTTGATAGAGACAGAGAGAGAGGGAACACAAGCTGGGGGACACAGGGGTGAGCTGGACACAGAGGAGAAGCAGGCTTTACCCCAGGACACTGGAATCGTGACCTGAGCCAAAGGCAGATGGTTAATGACTGAGTTACCCAGGCACCCCAGAATAATGTCAAATTCTAATTAATATCATCATCACTTCTACTTTATTCCTTCATGTAGCATAATGATTGTGATATATGGGTAGACTACATCTTAAACGTTATGACTTTCCAGCTTGATTATTTCTGCTGTTTAGTATTTTTTCAGTTATATCAATACAAAAAAGGCCTTAACTTTCAGGCAGACTCTAGAATTTAAGTTCCCATTGTGCAGAGCTCTGGTAATTTTTTCCTTGGTATTTTTGACATAAATCAACCATAAAGCAGATTTTTGATGCATATTTTCTATGTGCCTACTCTAGGGCTTAGAAACTCTTGAGAACATATTGGTACTTGCTAACCCCTGATGAGGGTCTTCTTTTTTATTGTAAGAATTAGCTTTGGATTTTGATGTTATATATTGGTAAGGTGACATAAATTGAGTGAGGATAACATCAGGAAACCTAAATGAAGGAAATTATAATATTAAACATAATCATTACCATCATCATCACCAACAACTACAAAAAATGTTAAGTGTTAGTATGTGTTGGGCATAAATCAGTGGGAGAAATTCGTGAGCATAAGGAGCTTATGATCCATTTGAAAGAATAACGCATTCATGAAAGTATAAATGATAGTGACAACTGGCATATGATAGGAATTTATTTATTTATTTTTATTTATTTTAGAGAGGAGAGAAGGATGGAGGGAGAGGGGAGAGAAAATCTTAAGGAGGCTCCATGCCCAGCATGGAGCACAATGCAGGGCTCAGTCTTAGAACCCTGAGATGATGAACTGAGCTGAAATCAAGAGTCAGATGCTTTACAGACTGAGCCACTCAAGCACCTCTAAGAGGGACAAATTAGTAGAGGAAATGTAATCTCATAAATGCTGAACTTCAAAGGAATGGTCAAATACATATGGGGTTAAGTGTGTGTTTAAAGTGACGGTTGGGAGGAGATGGCAAGAGCACACCTGACAGGGAAATCAGTGGGGGTAAAAAGCCAGAGGTGAAATATTCATGGCCTATTTTGGAAAAAAAAAATTATGAAAAGACTAGATACCAGGAGCCATGAAAAGAGTACTGATCGTTAGAATCAGGGAGATAGATAGATAGCCACATTGGGACTGTTTTACCTTCACTTATCTGAGTCTCAATGTCTTCCATCAGAATACAGATAAAAGTATTCAATTTATAGGGTTGTGTGAGGATTACACAAATTACGTGTAAAATGCCTCATATATTATCTGATATATCTGGACACTAATTAAATGGCTGTTCCTTTTTCAGTTGTCTTAGCTGGAGTAGAGGTAGATGTAGAAGAATAGAGGTAAGTCATTGTGGGCATAAGTCAGGATAACAATTTTATAGTTTAGACATGGGAAACCCCTGAAAGTTTAAAAAGAGGGGAATAGCATGCACACAGTAAAATTTTAGGACAATTAACCCTTTAATAGTCTAGAATGTGGTTTGGAGAAGAGAGAAACTGGATACAGAATGACTGTTACTGTATTTAGGTAGAAGGTGAAAGAGGTCAGTTCCAGAGTGGTGGCTGATTTGGAAAGGAAGCCATAGCCAGGGAGATATTACAATGAAAGTATTGCTACAACATGAAAAATGGTCATAGAATGAAGAAAAGAGAAATAAAGGATGATTTATAGGTTTCAGTACTGAGTTACTGGGTAAAATAAGATGAGGAGAGGTGATTTGGGGAAAAGTAAAATTGTTTTGGTAGATATTAATTAAACAGTGATATTAAAGGAGAGAGCAAGAATATTTGTAGTATATGCAAAGATTTGGCTCTGAATTAAGGGTATGTTTGAGCTTCCAATGTACAAAGAGACTGTGTTGATTTGTGATGTGTTCATACCTGTGTTCATATGTGTATATATGTATTTGGTCAAATTGGGCCTTTAGGGGATTAGTGATCTGTTAATTTTGTGAGAACTTTCTCCTCTAATTCATAATTGAGGAATTGATCCACATGTCAGCGTTCACCAAAAAAAAAAAAAAAAATCAACTTTTTCCTCTTAGTCAATTTATCTACATTAGGAAAATCTGCATTTGAAGAATTTAGACATTTAGAATAATAAAAAGCTCAATGTGTATACTATGGGTTAAAGAAAACTGCAGCAATAGTATGCCCACCAGAGGTAGAAAGGCAGTTAAAAGTGAAAAGGGACAAATATTTCACAGCTGTTTTGTTTGTGCTGACTGGACTATGGCAGTGCAACCTGCTAGATGGGTTTGAACCCTGTACTTCCATGGAGTCACTTAGGAAATGCTGTGCATTTCTTAGAATCTAGAAGCCTAGATGCCATTTCTAAGCATTGGGAAGTATTGAGTTATTGAGAAGGTAGCCCCTATGAATTGCTTTAGACAATAATAGCCTTAGTGTGATGTTTCAGGCTTTAATAATAAACTAAATAACCCAATGAACTCTGTTTGCATGACTTCTCTTTTATAGGAGATCACAAAATTGGACAAAGCAGAACATGAAATGGTTTTGCTCAGGGAGAGCAGACTTGAATGGTCCTGTATATGTGGCAATGTGTTTATTGAAAGCCTCCCATACCTTCTGCACATTTAATGGCTTTGCTCAGCTTTGGCCTTCAAATCAGTAGCTCTTATGTTAATTGCACAGAAGCTTTCAGATACCTCTTTCCCCAACCATTTACATCCTTTAAATTTATTTCCTTTTTATTACAGCTAGTTGGGAGTAGCAGTGGAGTAAGCTTTTTTTTTTTTTCCCCCAGCATGGGGCCATCTAACACTTCCAGAAATGAAGCAGACATTTGGGTCCAGCTGATTTGAAAAGTTTTTTTTTCCCCTAGATTTGTACCCATGGCAGTTAATTTGGGACCTATATTATATGGCATTGAACAGAGACAGATTTTACCATGCTGAATTATCTGTGTCCTTTACTAATTGATCAAAAGAAAATGGGGGTTGTGACTTTGCTATATATACTTAAACAATCTGCCTTCAGCTGGGGATGTTATGTGTGCTAGGATTTGCTACATGCCTAGCAAAAGGTGTAGAATACCTTCTGCCTATTTTGATCTACTTAAAGAAATTGCTTTGTGTTGCTAGAGAATAACTGACCCCATCACCCTAGTCACATTTTATCTTTGAATAATGAGGAGAAAATCTCCCTTCAGTAAGTGTTTAGATTATGCTGTTTTTTCCCTCACATCTAAAATGAAAAAAAAAATCTTATGAAATAACGATGCTATCCTCAGCTGAACATAAGGGTTTGTCCTTAATATCTTAATCAATAGGTAGAGTTAGAAAGGTCAGCTCATCTCTAAGCTAAAGCTGGAATCAGCTGTCCACCACAGAAATGAAATCTGTCAAAGAAGGCCCCAGGCTCATCTAACACTTCAAGGTCTGTACTTCAAATGCATGAGTTTAATAGTTGGTCTTCAGTGTTTATCTTTGACATCTTGACTAGGGTCTTTAGAACTTGTTTAGTTTATCTATAGATTTCCCTAAATCCATGTGAGTGTTTCTATTTTAATCATTCTGCTCAAAAGTGTAAGAGTTTGAAGTATGTCCCTGTAAGAGCCCAGAAATCAGTTTTTGAGAATCACTATGGCATTTGTTAATTTATTCATGCAATTAGGCATTTCTTTAACAAATATTTTTGAGCACCTGTTACATTCCAGGCACTGGGATTGATACTGAGATATAAGTAGACTTACAATCCAAGTTAATGAATGCCATATGGGCCAACTTAACTTCCATGCAAAAATCAATTTTCTTTTTACCATTTTAAATTGACCTAAGAGTTCTAAATTCAGGTATTTTCCTCATTCTACACATATTTATATTTTTTCTTTATTTTGAGATGTTTGGATTTGAGTTCAAATTATGGCTATGATATTTATCAGTTGTGTGATCTTGGGTACATCACTTAAGTTCACCTATTTTCCTTATTTTATTTATTTTCTTTATCTGTAAAACATGGGTAATAATAGTACCTGCTTCATGGGGTTTTTACAAAGATTAAATGAGGCACTGTCTGGCATACAATTACAATGCAATAAATACTATTTTATGCTAGTGTTTTTACTTTGAAGGAAAATCTTTTTGCTTATCCTTTATTGCCTATGGGAAGTGTGAACAGAAAAAATGAGCATCCTGGCAAATGGTGAATTCTGTTTCCTCTCCCTTTAACAAAGTCAAAGATTTAATGTACAAGAACATTGAGAACATTTAAGAATTCAATTTACTTTAAAATAGTGAGTCTATGTTATCCAGCTTAATGACAGAACCACTCAGTTTTGATTAGTAGTATTTAAGTTTTTAATCTTGGCATATTGAAGCCAATATTCATCCTTATTTCTATTTCAAAATCAGGTGGCTTGACCAATTTACCTAATTTCCATCACTGCACAACCTACATGTACCCAGTAAGTCCTGAGAGGCACATGAGTAATATGTTTTGTAAAAGTGAGAACTGTTAGAATTTTGAAAGCAATTCCTCTTTCCTTTCTTCTCCTCCTCAAAAAAGGATTTTTCTTTAACAATATAGTTTTCTTTTTAAGATTTTATTTATTTGTCAGAGAGAGAGAGTACAAGCAGGAGGAGCAACAGGCAGAGAGAGAGGGAGATGCAGGCTCTCCACTGAACAGGGAGCCCAATGCAGGACTCAATCCTAGGATGCTGAGATCATGACCTTAGCTGAAGGCAGATGCTTAACTGACCGAGCCACCCAGATGCCCCTAACAAGATACTTTTTTGATCCATGACACCTAGTGATAAAAAAAGAGACTATTATTAGGTCAGTTAAAAGAAGATATAAGACATTTGTTATTATTTCATATAGAAACAATTACTTTGGCTGATGATAGCATAATTATCCAGGTAGCAATCTTCCCACTCCTTATAAACTGTGTCACCTGTATTTCCTCAAGCCATACAGTCCAGTATTGGAGAATAATAGATGTCTCAAATGAGGTTTATAGTTTTATGTGAATTAATATCATTTAGAAGGTAATTTCCCCTAAAAATCAACACATCCTCAGAGCTGACCTTGATATATTATGGTATTAATGATCTCCCTAAAGGTAACATCAGTAACAAAAATTATGGATTTTTTCTTTCTACAAATTTTATCATAAGGTCCAATAATCATTCATACACAATGTTCGATGTAAGATTCTTTGATTTAGTCCAGAAGATTATTATTATATAGATGGCTTTAGGTACATGTTAACATATATGTCAACCTTTTGTTGTTTATATTCAGAAACTGGCCTACTTTAAGATAGGCATGCCTTATGTGCAAATGAAGCCAAGTCTTATCCTAATATGAAGAAATATCAAGGACTACATAAAGCTTTCAGTGCAGTTGGTCCTTACTTCAGACAACCAGGCCAAACAAGCCTTTACTTAAAGAGAAAATCATCTGCTACTCTTGGCTTCTCTAATTAACTTGGAAAAATTACTCAAATCTTAGTTTGCTCAGATGCCATTAAATGTATTGTTCACCACTCCTTTTTTTTTTAAGATTTTATTTATTTTTTGAAACAGAGAGAACACAGTGAGAGAAGGAACACAAGCAGGGGGAGTGGGAAAGGGAGAAGCAGGCTTCCTGCCGAGCAGGAAGCCCAATGTAGGTCTTGATCCTAGGGCCTTGGGATCATGACCTGAGCTGAAGGCAGAGGCTTAACAACTGAGCTCCCCAGGTGCTCTACTGTTCACCACTCCTGATAAACTTGACTTTACATTATTAGTAGGCAACTTTAGCAAATGTTGACATTCAAGTTGTTATTGGGTAAATAATTTTCTATATTTCATCAGGACTCTCGGAGAATAGGCTAGTTTTCCACATAGGAGCTGTGGGTTGTGACTGTAGACTTGAATCTCACCTTTGCAATCAATGGCTCTAATTTTTTCTTTTTTTCCTATTCCTCACATACTCACTTTATCTGGGAGGGTACATTTAAGTTCTATTCTATGAACAAATTTCAGTTATGCAATATATTATTATCAACTATAGTCACCATGTTTTACATTATATCCTCAGTCCTTACTCATCTTAAAGCTGAAAGTTTATACCCTTTTACCAAACTCTCCCCATTCCTCCCACCTCCAGCCCCTGACAACCAATATCTTTTTTTTACTATTTATAGCTTTTATTTTGTTAATTTTCAAAATGTTAAACAAAACAGGATTTAAGCATGATACATATTTAACTGTTACCAATATTTCTCTTTGAAATGATTTTTTTCTTGTTTTCAGAATTGATAAATATGAACTTTTTAAAATTTTATTTATTTTATTAACATTTAATGTATTATTTGCCCCAGGGTACATGTGTGTGAATCATCAGGCTTACACATTTCACAGCACTTACCATAACACATACCCTCCCCAATTTCCATAACCCAGCCACCCTATCCCTTCCACCCCTACCCACCAGCCACCCTCAGTTTGTTTCATGAATATAGGAGTCTCATATGGTTTGTCTCCTTCCCGATCCCATCTTGTTTCATTTCCCTCCCCCAACGCCCACAACCCCACACCCTGCCTCTCAAATTCTTCATATCAGAGAGATCATATGATAATTGTCTTTCCCTGACTGACTTATTTCACTTAGCATAATACCTTCTAGTTCCATCCACATCATTGCACAAGGCAAGATTTCGTTTCTTTTGATAGCTGTATAATATTCCATTTGTGTGTGTGTTCCATTTCCATTATATGTAAATAAATACATATTTATATGTATATATTTGTGTATACACAATATACACAATTGTGTATACACAAATATATATTTGTATACATACACATTTGTATATTTATATACATACACATATTTATATACATACACATATACATTTCTATAGTTATATACATACATAAATATACAAACATTTATATGTATGTATATTTGTATACATATACATTTATATATTTATATACACACACACACACATGCACACACACCATATCTTCTTTATTCACTCATCTGTTGATGGACATCTAGGCTCTTTCCATAGTTTGGCTATTGTGGACATTGCTGCTATTAACATTCGGGTGCATGTGACCCTTCAGATCACTACATTTGTATCTAGAGGGTAAATACCCAGTAGTGCAATTGCTGGGCCATAGGGTAGCTCTATTTTCAACTTTTTGAGGAACCTTCATACTGTTTTCCAGAGTGGCTATACCAGCTTGCATTCCCACCAACAGTGTAGGAGGGTTCCCTTTTCTCTGCATCCTCACCAACATCTATCCTTTCCTGACTTGCTAATTTTAGCCATTCTGACTGGTGTGAGGTGGCATCTCACTGTGGTTTTGATATGTATTTCTCTGATGGCGAATGATGTTGAGCACTTTTTCATGTGTCCGTTGGCCATTTGGATGTCCTATTGCATAAATGTCTTCTGCCCATTTCTTGATCATAGTATTTGTTCTTTGGGTGTTGAGTTTGAGAAGTTCTTTATAGATTTTGGATACTAGTCCTTTATCTAATATATGATTTCTGAATATCTTCTACCATTCCATCAGTTATCTTTTGGTTTTGTTGACTGTTTCCTTTGCTGTGCAAAAGCTTTTGATCTTGATGAAGTCCCAATAGTTCATTTTTGCCCTTGCTTCCCTTGCCTTTGGAGACGTTTCTAGGAAGAAGTTGCTGCAGTTGAGGTTGAAGAGGTTGCTGCCTGTGTTCTCCTCAAGGATTTTGATGGACTCCAGTCTCACATTGAGGTCTTTCATCCATTTTCAGTCTATTTTTGTGTGTGGTATAAGAAAATGGTCCAGGTGCATTCTTCTGCATGTGACTGTCCAGTTTTCCCAACACCATTTGTTGAAGAGGCTTTCTTTTTTCCATTGGATATTCTTTCCTTCCTTGTCAAAGATTAATAGACCATAGAGGTGGGGGTCCACTTCTGGGCTCTCTATTCTGTTCCATTGATCTATGTGTCTGTTTTTGTGCCAGTACCAAACTGTCTTGATGATTGCCGCTTTGTAATGTAGCTTGAAGTCTGGAATTGTGATGCCACCAACTTTGGTTTTCTTTTTCAACATTCCTCTGGCCATTCGTGGTCTTTTCTGGTTCCATATAAATTTTAGGATTATTTGTTCCATTTCATTGAAATAAATTGATGGTATTTTGACAGATACTGTGTTAAATGTGTAGATTGCTCTAGGTAGCATAGACATTTTCACAATATTTGTTCTTCCAATCCATAAGCATGGAACATTTTCCACTTCTTTGTGTCTTCCTCAATTTCTTTCATGAGCCCTTAGCAATTTTCTGAGCACAGATTCTTTGCCTCTTTGGTTAGGTTTAT
>CM052801.1:62135985-62150449 GCA_028533885.1 Nasua narica | reverse complement strand
ACTTTATCAAATGCTTTTTCAGCACCAGTTGAGAGTATCATATGGTTCTTGTTCTTTCTTTTATTAATGTATTGTATTATGTTGATTGATTTGTGAATGTTGAATCAACCTTGCATCCCAGGAATAAATACCACTTGGTCGTGGTGAATAATCCTTTTAATATACCATTGGATCCTATTGGCTAGTATTTTGGCAAGAATTTTTACATCCATGTTCATCAAGGATATTGGTCTGTAATTCTTGTTTTTGATGGGGTCTTTGTCTGGTTTGGGGATCAAGTTAATGTTGGCCTCATAAAATGAGTTTGGAAGTTTCCCTTCCATTTCAATTTTTTGGAATTATTTCAGGAGAATAGGTATTAATTCTTCTTTAAATGTTTGGTAGAATTCCCCTGGGAAGCCATCTGGCCCTGGGCTCTTGTTTGCTGGGAGATTTTTGATGACTACTTCAATCTCCTTACTGTTATGGATCTGTTCAGGTTTTCTATTTCTTCCTGGTTCAGTTTTGGTAGTTTGTGTGTCTCTAGGAATGCATCCATTTCTCCCAGATTGCCTAATTTGCTGACATGTAGCTGCTCATAATATGTTCTTATAATTGTTTGTATTTCTTTGGTGTTGGTTGTGATTTCTCTGCTTTCATTCATGATTTTATTAATTTGGATCCTTTCTCTTTTCTTTTTGATAAGTCTGGTCAGGGGCTTATCTATTTTTTTAATTCTTTCTAAGAACCACCTCCTACTTTTATTGATTTGTTCTACTGTTCTTTTGGTTTCTATTTCATTGATTTCTGCTGTGATCTCTCTTTTCTTCTGCTGGGTTTAGGCTTTCTTTGCTGTTCTTTCTCCAGCTCCTTTAGGTGTAGGGTTAGGTTTTGTATTTGAGATCTTTCTTGTTTCTTGAGAAAGGCTTGTATTGCTATATACTTTTCTCTCAGGACCACTTTTGCTTTGTCCCAAAGATTTTGAACAGTTATGTTTTCATTTTCATTTGTTTCCATGAATTTTTTTTAATTCTTCTTTAATTTCCTGGTTAACCCATTCATTCTTTAGTAGGATGCTCTTTAGCCTCCATGTATTTGAGTTCCTTCCAACTTTCCTCTGGTGATTGAGTTCTAGTTTCATGGCATTATGGTCTGAAAATATGCAGGGAATGATACCAATATTTTGGTACTGATTGAGACCTGATATGTGTCCCAGGATGTTATGTATTCTGGAGAATGTTCCATGTGCACTAGAGAAGAATGTGTATTCTGTTGCTTTGGGATGGAATCTTCTGAATATATCTGTGATATCCATCTCATCCGGGGTGTCATTTAGAGTCTTTATTTCCTTGTTGATCTTTTGCTTAGATGATTTTTCCATTTTGGTGAGGGGGGTATTAAAGTCCCCTACTATTATTGTATTGTTGTTGATGTGTTTCTTTGACTTTGTTATTAATTGGTTTATATAATTGGCTGCTCCCTTGTTAGGGGTATAGATATTTACAATTGTTAGATATTCTTGCTAGATAGTCCCTTTAAGTATGATATATGTCCTTCCTCATCTCTTATTATAGTCTTTGACTTAAAATCTAATTTATCTGATATAAGGATTTCCACCACAGCTTTTGTTTGATGTCCATTAGCATGGTAAATTGTTTTCTGCCTCTCTCTTTAAATCTGGAGGTGTCTTTGGGTCTAAGATGAGTTTCTTGTAGACAGTATATTGATGGGTCTTGTTTTTTATCCATTCTGATACTCTGTGTCTTTTGATTGGGGCATTTACCCCATTTACATTCAGGGTAACTATTGACAGATATGAATTTCATGCCATTGTATTGCCTATAAGATGACTATTAACTGTATATTGTCTCTGTTCCTTTCTGGTCTATGTTCCTTTTATTCTCTATCTTTGCTTTGAGGGCCCCTTTCAATATTTCTTGTAGGGCTGGTTTGGTGTTTGCAAATTCTTTTAGTTTTTGTTTGTTCTGGAAGCTTTTTATCTCTTCATCTATTTTTAATGACAGCCTAGCTGGTATAGTATTCTTGGCTGCTTATTTTTCTCGTTTAGTGCTCTGACTATATCATGCCAGTCCTTTCTGGCCTGCCAGGTCTCTGTGGTAGGTCTTCTGCCACTCTAATATTTCTACCTTTATGTGTTATAGACTTCTTGTCTTAAGCTGCTTTCAGGATTTTCTCTTTGTTACTAAGATTTGTAGGTTTTACTATTAGATGAGGGTGTGTAGACCTATTGTTATTGATTTTGAAGGGGGTTCTCTGTGTCTCATGGATTTTGATGCTTGTTCCTAAGATTGATTAGGGAAATTCTCTATAATAATTTGCTCCAATATACTTTCTGCCCCCCTCTCTCTTTTTCCTTCTTCTGGGACCCCAATTATTCTAATATTGTTGTGTCTTATGGTATCACTTATCTAATTCTCCACTCATGGTCCAGTAGTTGTCTCTCTTTTTCTCAGCTTCTTTATTCTCCATCATTTTGTCTTCTGTATCACGAATTCTCTCTTCTACCTCATTTATCCTAGCAGTAAGAGCCTTCATTTTTTATTGTACCTCGTTAATAGCTTTTTTGATTTCAACTTGTTTAGATTTTAGTTCTTTTATTTCTCCAGAAAGGGCTTTTATTTCACCAGAAAGGGATTCTCTAATATCTTCTATGCTTTTTTTAAGCCCAGCTAGTACCTTGATAATTGTCATTTTGAACTCCATTTCTGACATATTACTAATATCCATATTGACTATGTCCCTAGCCATTGGTACTGCCTCTTGTTCTTTTATTTATTCATTTTTTTTTGTGGTGAGTTTTTCTGCCTTGTCATTTTATGGCAATAATAATAGATGAATGAGAGAGCAAAATACTTCTGTAAAGTGGTTGATTTTCTGCTCCTAGAATTGCTGTTCTTCCTCTCTTCTATCTCTTGTTGAGTTTGCAGGCATTTAGAATGTTTTGATAACTATCCAGCTGAACTTCTGGGATCTGATGCTATCTCAGCCTCCTACTCCTCCACCATCTTGCTCCTCCCTTGACAACCAATGTCTTAAAAAAGAAATATAATTTCTTTGCATTTACCTATGTCATAGAGCTGTTTTGATAATTAACATGAGAATGTTGATATAGAGGACCTAGAATGGTGCCTGTCATATAAAGGGTACTCATTAATTTTTAGGTGGTACTATTATTATTACTATTATGATTATTATTATTATATCTTCAAATTGGCTCAGGTAAAATACTTAATTGATTCTATCACTTGAAAGATGAAACCAGATATTTTCCTTTCCTGGAGCATTAAAAAACCTGTGTTCAGCATGCTGACTTGATAAAAATCTGCACCAATAGGCGTGGATGAGGTAATATGGTTCTTTAGTAAGGTAGACACTCATTTCCTGGGCCTACCAACACAAAGCAATGAGGCACAGAAATTCAGAGACCAACTTCAAATACTTTGGAAAACATCAATCTCCTGAAACACACTGAAGAATAGAGCTACCTGGTTAAAATTTACTGTTACCAGTAAGAAGCTGACTACCATAAACTTGGCTATTGTGTGATAAGCAGAATTTAAAATTCCAGAAGCAATGTTGTATAAAATAAATGAGTTGTATAGAACTGTGTGATTATAGGTTGAGTGTATCAACTCAATCATGTTTTTCACTTATTATTAATTTTAAACTCTTGAAGCATTTTTGTTTTGTCAGTTGTGATGTTGTAATTCAGAAAGAAAAAATAAAGAAAAGAAAAATGAAGTCAAGCTCCTACCAACCTATTGAAATACTGCAAGCTGCAGAGATTGCTAGCAGTGTCTAATAATCCATCATTGTACCGTACTCATCAGTCCTAAAACTGTCATCCCTAAAAGGTTGTTATTAGAACACAAATGTGGTTGATTATTCACGCTAGTGTGTTAAGGTACTGTTGGGGCTGGAGTACCTGGGAAGGACACCTAAATGATATTTTCTATTCATCCTAAATTGATAAGATATCTTCAGTAGGGCTTTGAGGGAGGAGGCTATGGCTGTTGAGAAAAATAAACGTGTGTGTGTGTGTGAGAGAGAGAGAGAGAGAGAGAGACAGACAGAGAGACAGAGAGACAAAGAGAGAGAGAGAGAAATGTAAAGAGAGACAGAGAGAGACAGACATTTAATGAAAAATATCAAAAGATCAATATTGATTATGTAAGAGACCTCCAAGGGCTAGGGCAGTATCTTATTAACTGTTTCATTTTACATTGTATTCCTAGAACCAAGCACATCCTAGAACCAAGCACAGTGTTCAGTCCCTAGTCAGCTAATATTCATCAAACTGAATTTTTTAAAAAAACTTGACTAATACACTCAAGTGTTTATTTTTGCTCAGCTTTTGGAACAGAGGGGATGGGACAGGAGATCTCTTTTTACTAACATCTTTGGAATAAGCATTTGCTTACTAGTTTTCAGTCCCATTGGAGGGGTCAGTACTGCAGCAGTTTCCCATACCATGTCCTCTGCCAACTTCTTGGAGGTCTTAAAATTCCCAACTCTTAAATATTGGGAAAAGAAAAAGAAGCTAAAAGCTCAGATATGAGCTCATCCATCCACATTTTATAGATGAAATATTTAGTGTTTTAAATTAAACATGCCTAAAACTCTTATTCCAGTGAGGCTTTTGCAACCATCCTGCTTACAGAACTCTAACCTTGGAACATAATCTGCATATGAATCAAGGCCAGCCTGTTGGAGTTTGTCTAACCAAAGTCTAAATTCAAAATCTCGACCTCAAGATACAACGGGGGTTTTGGTGGAGGGTGGGAGTAGAGAACACCAGGGGGGTGACATTTAGGGGACTAAAGCAAAATCTGTATGATATTTGGAGTTGAAAAATTATTGCTTCTTCTATCCTGCTTGGTATTTTTCATTCAAATTAAGCTATTGGAAATGGAAGAAAAAGTCATTTTTAGAGGCTACTGAACAAAGCAAATCAAAATTTAGTCTGTGTTAATAGACATATAATGTCCATTTTAAAGAAATCCATAGTCTCATTCTACTTTGCAGTTGGTCAGCTTATATTTTTAATATAGTATTCTGTTCTGGGTATCATGTTTTATGTGGAGTACTGATCAACCAAGATGTATTCAGATGAGGGAGATTAATATGAGGGTGGGTTTGGGAATCAGACAGAAGAGGAACTGTTAGACATAACAAGAACCATTCACCATGTTAAAATTCTTCAATGGCTTCTTATTGCACTTAGATACAGATCAAGATCAAACCCTCACTATAGCCTAAGGTGCTTCAAAGGTAAAACAGGAAAACAAGTTTATTTCTAGCAAGACATTCTGCTTCACTATGTTACCTACTTTTACTTCCCACATTTCCCATACCCTGTCACATTCTCCATCCAATCTCTGCACAGTTCACTTACCACAGCAATGCAATACAGTACAGTACAATAAAATACAAACCTATCTTTTCACAATCTAGTTCCTGATGACTTTTCCAACCTCATTGCTTCTCTCTTTCCAGTTAGTCTTTCAGGTTTCAGTCACACTAGTCCTATTTCTATACTTTTCATGTACCAAGTTTTTCTTGTCTCGGGAACACTGTATTATAATATCTACCATGTTTGTTGAAAGTCAGCTGTCAGGAGCAATATCTGCTCTTGTGAAGGTAATTTGTTCTTCCTCCTTTTCCTCACCTCTGGCTGCTTTTACTCCTCTATTTGTCCTGCCTTTTAGCAGTTTTACTATGATCTGCCTGGGTGTGTGTGTGTGCATGTGTGTGTGTGTGTGTGTGTGTGTGTTTTCCTACTACTTGGAGTCCTATGAGCTTCTTGAATCTGTGAGTCTCTTATCAACTTTAGAAAAACTTCAGACAAATATTGCTTCTGTCTGCTTCTTCCTTTCTTCCTCTTCTTGGCCTCCAGTCATGTGTTATAAAATTTGCTCTGGAAATTCAGATTCCAGTTTCTGTATTATTGGCCCACGAGATAACCAAAAGTCTCTGTTGGCATCTTTGACTCTTAGCCATTGCTTTCTGCTTAGCTTTTCACTCTCTCTTGCTTTTTATGAAAAATTAGCAAATACCCTTATGAGGAAAGCAGTATACAGAGAGTTGGCCTCATCTTGATGAGCTTTATCTCTGGGATCTTAACTCCTTAGTTCCTTGTTGACTGCGTAGCAACCTATGCCTTCAAGCAATTTTTGCTTTGGTACTTTATCCTGTTGTGTGTGTGTGTGTGTGTGTGTGTGTGTGTGTGTGTAGTTTGTAGGTTTTGGGGTTTTTTTGGCATATGCATTGGTTGGCAAAATGTTTCTCATGAAATTCATAGCTGGTAATAGAATTATATCGTTGTTGTTATTGTTGATAGTAGTAGTTGAAATTTATTTTTTGCTGGCATAATATATGAGTCTATGCGCATTTTAAGTAGCCACATTCGTGCCACCAGGTTGAATGAGTCCCAAAGTTTTACTGCCTTAATGTATTTTCTGTGTGACAGGGGTGTCATAATATTGCTATGGTGCCTGAAATCTCCTCTGTTGGAGATAACCCATTAGGTTAAGGCACTATGCCTTCAGTTTCCAACAATGTTATCTGATTGGTTTTATATTTCCCACAGTTTATTTCCTTAAAACATTCTCCCTCAAGAGGTTCCACAGGAAAGGTATCTGTGGTCTTAGTCTTGTTTATATGGTAGCAGTGGCTGGGTAATCAGAATGGAAGAAGAAACTCACAAAGCCTATAGAATCCTGGGCTCCAAAGTTACACTTATTGACCGAAACAAGTCATAAGGCCACTTCTTATCCAAAGTATAGGGACACAGACCCCATCTGTTGATGGAGGGACTCTAGATAAGCGTGGCATTTTAACTATTTTGTGGCAACAGTTTAGCCACAAGCCAGTTTTGTGCTGTCTTGAAGTAAGTTCAAATCCTTCAGAAACAGAAACCAAGACAGGATAAAACGTGCAAAGATTTATTAGGAGAAATTGCTGAGGATAAAGAAGAGGGAGTTAAGATGGCATGGAGAACCTTTAGACCACATTACAGAACTGACACCTATGAAGGGCAGGAGAAGGAAAAAAGATAAAGTGTAGATAGCCTTGGCTACAGCAAAATTATAAAAATTTGTCTGGAAACTGATGAAAAGATCATGAGTTTTTATTGGTGTAATCTTCCTTAGCCTCTTGCTCAACCCTTACCTTTTTCAACTTAAAGATATTAATCAATACCATTGTTGGCTGTTCATCTGTATTGCTCTTAGGGATGCTATATTCTATCAACCATCTCTACAACTCCCTGTAAATAAAAACCACCTGACTGCCCTTCTACATTGCTGGTTGTTATTGTAATTGTGGCCTCCTGACTTTGGTTAGTTAAGCCTTTTCCTTTATCTTCTATTATTTCAGGGCTTTATTAACTCCATGGATATTAATAAGCCCAGTTCTCTGACCAAATCTCCTATTATCATCTCTGGTCTGCAGAGGAAAGCCAACACTGAAATTTGCAGTCATGATGGTTCCCCTTTTACCAGTAAATTCCTGATGGCCTGGTGAACGGTGTGTCCTCTGGGCATTCCTGTTGAATGCTGTCCTTGACTGAGTCTTCTGGCCTCTCATAATATATTTTTTTCTAGCTGGCCCACCTCCCGGAGACTTCATGTTTCTTTCTTTACTGTATGCTAGGGTACCCCAGGCATTTCCACTCTATGCAACATAGGCCATTGCTTTTTCAAGGCTTCTAAGAATCACACTAACAGTGAGTTTGCCTCATCCTCTAGGGTCCTTGCAAGAGTGTTAAATTCCATGTCCCCAGAAAATACCACTAAGTCAATGCATTCTTGTTTATCCAGCGTTATATTCTACTAGACTTAATCAAACACCTTCAAAATCCAGTCTCAGGAGTACTTCCCTAACTCCTGCTGGTACAAGCTAGCTAATCCTTGCACTTCCTTCAGGGTATAATCTCCTTTTTTTCCCTTTATCAGACCAAGCATGTCCTCAGATAGTTTACCCTGGGATTTAACCCTAGTTATATACCTTGTAGCCAGGAGAGGAGAGAGGAACATCTCCTGAGGGATGGAAGGATGGGATGATAGTTGCAGTAATCTTGCAGGGGAGAAGTCTCTACAGCATTTCCAGTATGGCTCTTTTAGGGAAAAATGGGACATCTTTGCAAGCTCTGAGAACTTGAGGGTCTGCAGAATAAACATTTTCAGGGGAACAATCCAAATGTCTCCTTGCATTTTAAAGTTCCAGGTTTTTCCACCCAGGGCCCTAACCAACCTAAGCATAACATACTTGCATTGAGACTTTAAATGTTTCTAGAGGAACTTCCAGGTGGCTTGTTGGTTAAATGTCTGACTTTGGCTCACGTTATGATCTCAGGGTCCTGGAATCCAGACCTGTGTCCAGTCCCCAGGCTAGCTCTGTGCCCAGCAGGAAGTCTCCTTGTCTCTCTCCTTCTGCCCCTCCCCTCCCCCTTGCACATGTTCTCTCTCTCTCTCTCAAATAAATAAATAAATAAATAAATAAATCTTTTAAAAAGGTGAGCCTGGTGGTGGGTATTGAGGAGGGCATGAATTGCATGGAGCACTGGGTGTTATGCATGAACAATGAATCTTGGAACACTGAAAAAATAAAACAAAATTAAAAAAAATCCCCACCAAAAAGTAAATGTCTCTAGAGCTCCATGACTGACTATAAGATCATGTTTCTTTTCCTTATAGTATTTGTTCTTTTACTGCAGGAGATAAATACCTCTATTAATCCACTAAAGAGGTTCTGTGATTTTAACCTTTACCTTTTAACTGGTAACAGCTCCAAGTTTCCTATTAACCATCTTTTGTGCATACAACTTAGCAAGCACCAGTCTACTCCATTGTTCTTATAGACATATTCTTTCCATATCTTTAAAATACCTGAATTATGGTTTCTACAAGAGTATTCCCCTCCACTGGAGCATTTCCCAAGGTCATCACAAGTGAAATTTATCAACTGGAATGCTACTTTTTACTATGGACTATTTGTACCCTACATAACACTCAAGATAGCATTTTTTCCACACTGGGTAGTGAATGAACCAGTTTTAAACCCCATATTTCTGCCTAATTTATTGTACCTCTGCTATCACCATTTGTGTTATGGTCCTCTAAGAAGATGCCAAGATGGGATTAGATGTGCAATATTATTTATGGGATAAATTTCTTTTAAGATTCAAGGGGAAATTTTGAGATAAAACTTGAGAGATAAGATTTGAGAGAGCTGAATAAGATTTGAGAGAGCCTTCAGGTCCTGATGTACATCAGACACTTGTGAAGGAGAAAGGAAAATAAAGAGGATTGGGTAGAAAGACTGCAGCACAGTTCAAGAGTTTTCGCTAGGCTTGTAAGAGTTCTTGAGTTAAAGTTACCCATTGGAATAGTCCTGCATCCCTGAGTAATAGGTCTCTATTTGTACTACTTCCATGTTACCTTTGGCTAGGACAAGGCCGTGAGAAGAGTGACCTCATTATAAACATGGTGATGGATGAGCAGGGCAGCAGCTGAGGCCATCGGTCAGTGTTGTTCTGTGAAGCAGATCTGTGGCAGAAATAAAAGCCTAGCTATTTGGATTAACATAAACTGTGCAAGTTTTCTAAATGTTTTAGATATTATTGTTTCATAAAGCAATTTCTATTTGGTAGGGTTTTGTTTTAACCAACACTCCCTAAACTTTAGGTTTCCCCCTTAATTTAATTTGGATTGACATCTGTCTTTTTTCAGTGTTAGGGTGTAAATACAGAATTACCTTAGTTTGAAAGTTTTATTTTGTTTTTCAAGGTAGGATTTAAACAATAATATGTATGGAAGATGCCAGTGTTTGCCCTTAATCCAGGCAATCTCCTTATAAATGTGATAGCTTCCTTGGTAACAGCATCCTGAGTGAGAGACTAGAGAGAGATGAATCAGTTTATCTTCTCTCTACAACTCAAAAAAAAATCACAGAATTCATGTCCAATTGCTGGTGGGTCAATTTTGTCATTGTCATTTTCACATCACGCTTGTGTCTACCTACACTTGCTCGGATGAATAGGTAAATGCTGATGATGCAACTTTAATGGTGTTTTACTTTATGATAGGCAAGAAATGCCAACACATGGTTCCCATAGGAACCTCACTTCTATCCCTTTGTGCTATTCTAATGATTAAAAAACAGCAGGTAAATCAGCAAAGATTGCTACTGTAGTTGGATAATACTGAAGAATATAGGGACAGTGGATAACCCAAATATGTTAGGATTCATATTTGGAAGATATTTCTAAAAGTCTTGATTCTGATCCATTTATGACCTGAAAAAGGCTCTGAAGATGTATATACATTGTAGGCTAATTTGTAGGCTTTAAGTTACCTGATTGATTAAATAACTCTCAATGATTACATCAATACTTCCTGAACCCTAGGTACTGTATACCATTATTCTCATATCTTTCAATGGCTTTTCTTACCAGTTGGCTAAATAGATCATAAACCAGATGAAGTACAGTGAATTTTTCAAGAGCTGATATTTCTAGTCAAGTGGATTGTCTTTCTAACTCTGAATCCTGATTTTTGATGCTGGGTAGTAAGTCAGTTTTTATTTGGAGGGCTAATATTCATCGTACATATTGGTAAGCTCTGATAAGGTGAATAAACTCAACTTATTGTCAGGTCTAAATGTGAATGTGCAGTGCACAATTATCAAATGATGTTATCTGAGAAGTACTGAAGTAAAGTTTCCTGCAGTTAAACAGCTGCCTGCTTTTTTACCGCAACTCAAAATCCTACTAACATGGAAGAATTACTTCTCTGGCTTCAGCAACAATGGTATAGTATTGAAGGACACTGTGAAAATGAATCTGTTATGTGAAAGAGTTAGATATGCCTTCACACCAGGTAAATAGTTTTCTGAGAATTAGTATCTGAAAGCTAACCCACATTGAAGTCATACAAATTATCATGTACAAAAAGCTCATTGTTTAAAAGTTAGGGTGGGAGGGACTTGAATCTTTAGCTGTTTGAATCCTTAGCTCTGGGAGAAAAGATCCAGCAATCCCAGAGGAAGTTTAAAGACACTTTCATTTCAGAGATATTATTTAATACATTGTCATTACCATATACTAAATGAGCACTAATGAGTTACCAGGTGTTATTACTATTTCCATCATACACTAAATTAAAAAAATTCAGGCTTAAACAGCTAATGTATCTTCACAGTATTACCAGGGAAGAATACTTCAATAGGGAAAAGACAGTTTGTCACATATTATGATAAATTCAGGACAATACTATGTTTGTGTGTGTTTGTGTGTATCTTTAAGTATGTTGTATATGTACCACACAGCCTGCCTACTCACCCCATTGGACTGTAAGGCACAGCCAAACCTCTCTGAGACACTACAGCCAACAGTCATCATGAAAAGAGCCCAGTACCCTCTATTTTGCATAGTATCTCAGGGTTTTAAAAGTGCATTCATGGGCCCCCTGGGTGGCGCAGTTGGTTGAGCGACTGCATTCGGCTCAGGTCGTGGTCCCGGAGTCCCGGGATCGAGTCCCACATCGGGCTCCCAGCTCCATGGGGAGTCTGCTTCTCACTCTGACCTGCTCTCTCTCACTCTCTCTCTTTCCTAATAAATAAATAAATAAAATCTTAAAAAAAAAAAGTGCATTCATACTCATTGTCTCATTTAAAACTGTCTACAAATCTGTGATGTAGGAAAGATTATTAACCTTGTAGAATTGAAAATACTGGGGCCAAGAAAGGGTAAGTAATTAGTCTAAGTTCACACAGTTTGTAAGGTGTAGACCTGGGACTATAAACCTAATTTCTTATCTCTGATATTCTTCTGAATAGAAGTGAAATGATCAAGTGAGTTCTTAAAAGGGAAAATACCTCTGTACATGTGTGTCTCTATGTACACCAGAAATTGTAGGATTGAGCTGTGGTAGAAAAAATCAATTCTTATCTGAGAGTAAAACCTGATGAAAATCATGCTTATTATAAACTATTGTTCAATACTAAGATTTTATGAAGCACTCTTTTTCTTTCTTTATATTTTCAATTTTTTAAAATGTCTCAATGTCTTTTTCTGGCTTAACTTCATTTGGATCAAAGGAATAAAGTACTATATTTAGCTATGAAATTCTTCATTTCCTTAATTTTTATCATCAACCTTATTTAGTTTTTTGTTTTTTTTTTGTTTTTTTTTTAAGATTTTATTTATATGACACAGAGAGAGAGAGAGAGAGAGAGAGAGATCACAAGTAGGCAGAGAGACAGGCAGAGGGAAGCAGGCTTCTCACTGAGCAGAGACCCTGATGCGGGGCTCGATCCCAGGACCCTGAGATCATGACCTGAGCTGAAGGCAGAGGCTTTAACCCACTGAACCACCAGGTGCCCATAGTTTTTTTTTTTTTTTTAAGATTTTATTTATTTATTTGAGAGAAAGAGAGAGAAAGAACACATGAGCAGGGGGAGGGACAGAAGGAGAAGCAGACTCCCCACTGAGCAGGGAGCCAGATGCAGGGGCTCTATCCTAGGATTCCAATATCATGACCTGAATTGAAGGCAGAAGCTTAACTAACTGAGCTACCCAGTCACTCCCAACCCTATTTATTTGTGCTGAAAGGTTCAGTTTCAAACTCCAATAAAGAAATTTTTTTTAATTTTTATTTTTTTTAGATTTTTATTTATTTGTTTGACACAGAGAGAGAGAGTTCACAAGTAGGCAGAGAGGCAGGTAGAGAGGGGGGAAACAGGCTCCCTGCTGAGTGGGGCTCGATCTCAGGACCCTGAGATTAAGACCTGAGCTGAAGACAGAGGCTTTAACCCACTGAGCCACCCAGGCACCCCAGGGAAATTATTTTGAGAGGAAGTCATAAATTAGTCTGAATATACAACTCATCTTTTTTAAGCTTTATAGAAATCTTACCAGTACTGGGTAAAGCAAATTTAGTGACCAAACTAAAGGATTAAAAACATTGAACAGAAATATATGGCTTTATTATCTCTTTAATATCTTTTGATTCTCCTAGAACTCAAAGTGCTTAAAAGTTGTTAGATTATCAATTTTGCTAGCATTTCTTGGCTGCAGGTAGTAAGATAATTGAAAGACAATGAAAGAAGTGAAGTAGGTGCCAGGTGAGTATTTAATTTACAATTACCAGTAATCTAAACCTCTAACCCTGCCCAACCACACCCTGTTTATGCTATGTAACTCCTTTTAATTGAGTACTCTTGAAGGAAGCAGGATTTATGTGATCATCTAATTTGGGTCAAGCAGTGCAATGACTTTGGAACACTTCCAAGTATGTTTTCTTTTGACGCTGTTATTAGATTTTATTACGCTGTTTATGACGCTGTTATTAGGGCCCAGATTTTCATGGGCCCTTCCAGAAATCTGTCCCTTCTCCGTGCTCTCTAAAATAGGCTGTATTATTTCTCTTTCCATTTTGTGACATAATTATTGGTATAACTGTCATTTGTCTTACTCAACTGTGAGCTTCTTGAACACAGAGACTGCATTTTATTCACCTTTGTGTCTGAACTATCACCCAGAATTATACTGGAGTCATAGGAATAAGGACTTAATAAATATATTTGAATGAATGAGTTGAAGGTGGAAAGGTTGGCATTAGGTGTTTGTGAATTGAATTGAAAGCTCTTAGTATTTCTTTGTTAAAATCCTTCATGACTATTAAATTCCACTAGTATAAACATCCTTTCAGAACAAATTCTTATGAATTTTTTTATGTGTATTCAATCTAATTGTTTATATTTATGGATCTTGTTTCTATGTTTTATTTCTTTTTTTTAAGTATTTATTTGAGAGAGAAAGAGCATGAGTTGGGGCAGGGGCAGAGGGAGAGGGAGAATCAGATTCTCTGATGAGCAGGGAGCCAAATGTGGTACTCGATCCCAGGACCCTGGGATCATAACCTGAGCCAAAGGCAGCTGCTTAACTGACTGATCTACCCAGGTGCCCCTCTATGTTTTGTTTCAATTACAATTTTAATACATTAATAAATTTTATAAGACAGCACAATCACTCACTTTTTAAAATCTCTGAGTACTTGAAATTCCATTTGTTGTGGGTCATATGTAAAGGTTAATCTGGGAATGCCTAATGAAAACTTGTCCTTGTTCATCTTCTGCAAACTTTAAAAAACTGTTTCCATTTATAGTCTCTTTGTATAATACTTTTAAGCAAAATGTTTAATAAAAGTTAATTATCTGGGAGCTCTGTTCTTTTGTCTTTCTGTCCACCTTCTTTTTACTGATCTAGTTCATATCCTCTATGTTCAAAGAAGCTCACAGTGGTTTTGTCTGGACTGAATAACATTTTTTTTAATTTTTTTATTAACATATAATGTATTATTTACCCCAGGGTACAAGTCTGTGAATCATCAGGCTTACACATTACACAGCATTTGCCATAGCACATACCCTCCCCAGTGTCCATATCCCTATCCACCCCCCC
>CM052801.1:62119434-62135485 GCA_028533885.1 Nasua narica | reverse complement strand
CCTTTATACACATCACAGAATAAGCCAAACTGTTTACCTAATCCAAAAGCTGAATTCTAATTAATGATAAAAATTTAAACTTTGTTGGCACAACACATCTTAAAAGTATTTGTGTTATTTTGTAATTTAATTTCTAAGTATATCACATGAATTTATAATTTAATGTCTTAATTGTAACGCTCTAATAAAAAAATAGCAAGGGCCCCTGGATGTCGCAGTTGGTTGAGCGACTGCCTTCAGCTCAGGTCATGATCCCAGAGTCCCGGGATCAAGTCCCACATCGGGCTCCCAGCTCCATGGGGAGTCCGCTTCTCACTCTGACTTTCTCCCTTCTCATGCTCTCTCTCACTCTCTCTCTTTCCTAATAAATAAATAAATAAAATCTTTTTAAAAAAATAGCAAAATTAGTGAATTATAACATGAAAGGATTTTCATCTTGTTCTTTTGTTTTATGAAGGATAATTGTTATTTCACATTTTAGGGGTAATAATAGCTTTTTTGCACTATGTAAACACTAGTGGAGATTCTTCTGTAACTAATAAAATGATTATTGAAAAAAAAAAAGAAAAGCTGGGGTAGCAATACATATATTGATATTGAACAAAATGGGATTTAAAACAGACTGTGCCAAGAGATAAACAAGGACACTAAATTATCATAAAGGGAACAATCCAATGAGAAGATATAAACTTTTAAATACTTATACACCTAATATGGGAGCACCCAAATACATAAAGTAACTATTAACAGACATAAAGGAAGAAACAAAAAGTAATGCAATAATAGTATGGGGGTTTAATATCCCACTTGTATCAATGGATAGATCATCCAGACAAAGAAATAAAACTAACAAGAAAATGGTGGCTTTGAATGACACATTGGATCAGATGGACTTAACAGATTACTCAGAACATTCCATCCAAAAATAGTGGATTACGTATTCTTTTGAAGTACACATAGAACAGTCTCCAGAATAGATCATGTGTTAGGCCACAAAACAAGTCAATAAATTTAAAAACCTTGAAATAATGTCATATGTTTTTTTGACTACAATGCTGTAGAACTAAAAATCAACCATAAGAAAAAATCTGGAAAGAGCACAAATATATGGAAGGTAAATAACAAGCTACTAAACAATGAATGATTCAACTAAGAGATCAAAGATAAAATAAAAAAGATACATGGAGACAAATGAAAATGAAAACACAATGGTCCAAAATCTTTGGGATGCAGCAAAAGCTGTTATAAGAAGGAAGATTGTAACAATACAGCCCTAACTCAAGAAGCAAGAATATTTTCAAATAAACAACATAACCTTACACTTAAAGAGACTAGAAAAAGAGCAAAGACCAAAGCTAGTAGAAGGATGTAAATAATAAAGATTAGAACAGAAATAAATGAAATAGAGACTAAAAAAAAATAGAACAGATCAATGAAACACAGTAGCTAGTTCTCTAAAAAGATCAACAAAACTGATAAACCTTACTCAGACTTATTAAAAAAGAGAGAGAGTATTCTAATAAAATCAGAAATGAAAGAGGATAAATAACAGCATCACAGAATTACAAAGAATTATAGAATATTGTGAAAAATTATATGCCAATAAATTGGACAATCTAGAAGAAATGGATAAATTTCTAGAAACATACAACCTCCCAAAACTAAATAAGGAAGAAATAGAAAATTTGAACAGACTGAGTACCAGCAATGAAATTGAATAAGTAATCAAAAAACTCCCAAAAAACAAATGTCCAGAACCAGATGGCTTCACAGATGACTTCTACCAAAATTTTAAAAAAGAGTTAATACCTAATTTTCTCAAGGTCTTTCAAAAATTGGAGAGGAAGGAAAGCTTCCAAATTCATTCAGTGATGTCAGCAATACCCTGAGACTATAACCATTTAAAGACACTACAAAAAAAAGAAAACTACAGGCCAACATCTCTAATAAATATTGATGCAAAAATCCTCAGCAAAGTATTAGCAAACCAAATTCAACAATATATTAAAAAAATCATTTACCACGATCAAGTCAGATTTATTCCTGGCATGTGAGTGTGGTTAAATATTTGTAAATCAACGTGATACAATTACATTAATAAAAGCAAAGATAAAAACCATATGAGCATTTCAATGGATGCAGAAAAACATCTGACAAAATACATTTAGTCATGATAAAAACTTTCAACAAAGTGGGCTAAAGGAACATATCTCAGCATAATAAAGGCCATAAATGAAAAATCCATCACTAACATCATACCCAGTGGCAAAAACTAAGCTTTTTACTTTAAGATCAGGAACAAGAGAAGGATATTCACTCTTACCACTTTTGTTCAACATAGTACTGGAAGTTCTAGCCACAGCAATCAGACAAGAGAAAGGAATTAAAGGTAACCAAATTGGTAAGGAAGAAGTAAAACTTTCACTATTTGAAGATAACACAATACTCTATATAGAAAACCCTAAAGATTCCAGTAAAAATGACCAGAACTGACAAATTCAGTAAAGTCTCAGGATACAAAATCAATATACAGAAATCTGTTGCATCTCTATACAATTATGAGGCAGCAGAAAAAGAAATTAAGAAAAGAATCCCACTTACAGCTGCACCAAAAATAGTAAAATACCTAGTAATAAACTTAACCAAGGAGATTAAATGCATTCTGAAAACTATAAATCATGATGAAAGAACTGGAGATGACACAAATGGACAGATATTTCAGGCTTATGGATTGTGAAAATGGATATTGCTAAAATTTTCATACTACTCAAAGCAATCTACAGTTTAATGCAATTCCTATCAAAATACCAACACCATTTTTCTCAGAACTAAAACAACTAATTTTAAAATTTGTATTGAACCACAAAGACCCTGAATAGCCATAGCAGTCTTGAGAAAGAAGAACAAGGCTGGAAGTTTTGCAATTCCAGATTTCAAGATATATTATGAATCTGAAGTAATCAAAACAGTATGGTACTGATAAAAAATTAGACCCAAAGATCAAAGTAAAAGAACAGAGAGCTCAGAAATTAATCCATAATTATATGACCAATTAATTTAGGATAAAGGAGACAAGAATATCCCATGAGAAAAAGCTAGTCTCTTCAACAAATGATGTCTATAAAACTAGACAGCCACATGGAGAACAATGGAGCTGGACCACTTTGTTATACCACACAAAAATAAACTCAAAATGGATTAAAGACGTAAATGTGAGACCGGAAACCATAAAATTCCTAGAAGAAAACATAGGCAGTACTATATTTTATATTAGCTGTAGAAACATTTTTCTATGTATATCTCCTAACGGAAGAGAAACAAAAGCAATATCACACTAGTGGGACTACACAAAGATAAAAATCTTTTTGCACGGTGAAAGAAACGATGAACAAAACAAAAGGACAACTCACTAAATAGGAGAAGATATTTGCAAATGATACAACCATTAAGGGATTAGTATCTAAAATATATAAAGAACTTACACAATACCAGAAAAAACAAATAATCCAATAAAAAATGTGCAGAAGACATGAATAGACATTTTTCCAAAGAAGACATACAGATGTCCAACAGACACAGGAAAATATGCTCAATATCACTCAGCATCAGGGAAATGCAATTCAAAACCACAGTAAGCTATCACCTCACACTTGTCAGAATGTTTAAAATAAAATAAAAATATAAGAAATAACAAATGTTGGCAGGAATATCATGAAAAAAGAACTATAATGCCCTGTTCGTGGAAATTCAAGCTGGTGTAGCCACTGTAGAAAGCAGTATGGAGGTTCCTCAAAAAATCAAAGATAGAATTAACCTATGATCCACTAACTCCACCACTGGGTATTTACCAAAGAATTCAAAACATTAATTCAAAAAGATATAGGCAACCCTATGTTTATTTAAGTGTTATTTACAATAGCCAAGATATGGAAACAACCCATGTGTCCCTTGATATATGAAAAATTAAAGAAGAAGTATGATATATATGTATATATATCACAATGGAATATACATACACACACACAATGGAATATTACTCAGCCATAAAAAGAATCAAATCTTGCCATTTGCAACAACATGGGTGGATCTAGAGTGTATGACGCTAAGTGCAATAAGTCAGTCAGAGGAAGACAAATACATATGATTTCACTCATATATGGAATTAAAACAAACAAATAAATAAACAAAGAGACAAAAAAACAGACTCTTAAATATAGAGAATAAACTGGATGTTGCCAGAGGTGTGGTGGGTAAGGGAATGGGTGAAATAGATAGAAGGGATTAAGCATACACTTCAAGTGATGAGGACTGAGTGATGTATAGAATTGTGGAAACATTATATTGTACACCAGAAGCTAATGTAATACTGTATGGTAATTATAGTTGATTAAAAATTAAAATAAAAAATAACTGGCCTACAATTTTTAAAATTACAAAGTTCATGAAAGTAAAATTCCAGAAACTATTCCAGTGAAGGAAATTACAGTGGTATGAAAACCAAAAGCAGCGCATGATTGTGAACTGGATCCCTTTGCTATGAAGGATATTGTTGGGACGACTGGGAGACTTGATTTGAGATCTGAGAAATAGATATTTGTGATGCAGAAATATTAATTTCCTGATTTTTATGGGTGTATTATAGTTTTACAGAAGAATGCCCTTTATGGCAAAAAATACAAAATGAAATATTCAGGGTTGATGAGACATCATGTTGGCAACTTACTCTCTAGCGGTTTAGGAGGAAAAAATTGTTTGGCCTATGTCTCCATACTTGCAAATTTTCTACAAGTTTGGCATTATATGTGCATGTATGTTTATAAAGGGAAGGCACCATAGTGGTAGTGGATGAGAAAATGAGTGAAAATCAGACATACTTAGGTTTGATTCTTGGATTTTATCACTTAGTTGTGTGACACTGAATCAGTTATTTAACTTCCCTGAATCTAAGTTTTACTATTTGAAGTGGAGGATAATTACAGTTACATTTTTTTAAAGATTTTATTTATTTATTTATTCGACAGAGAGTGAGACACAGCGAGAGATGGAATACAAGCAGAGGTAGTGGGAGAGGGAGAAGCAGGCTTCCTGCCAAGCAGGGAGCCTGATGCGGGGCTCTATCCCAGGACTCTGGGATCATGACCCTGAGCCGAAGGCAGCTGCTTAAGGACTGAGCCACCCAGGTGCCCTACAGTTACATTTTCACTGCGCTTCCATTGTAGTTACATGAGAGATGAGATCATGGTCATCATCATCATCTTTTTCCTATTACTGAGATTTTGCTCTATGCATTGAATTTAGTGGCATACTTTTCAAACTGTGATGAAAGATTATATATTTTTAGAGTTTAATTCATCATTAACTAATACTTTTAGAAAATACAATAACAATGAATTACTAAAAATAAATACAAAGTACAAAACTACATTTTCATTAGAGTCAACAAACATGGAATTACATTTTAGTACATATGAGAACAGATGTTACAAGAAAAATAAGTTACTTATAAAACCTATATAGGGGGGCGGCTGGGTGGCTCAGCGGGTTAAAGCCTCTGCCTTAGGCTCAGGTCATGATCTCAGGGTCCTGGGATTGAGCCCCGCATCGGGCTCTCTGCTCTGCAGGGAGCCTGCTTCCTCCTCTCTCTCTGCCTGCCTCTCTGCCTACTTGTGATCTCTCTCCCTGTGTACCAGATAAATAAATAAAAATAAAATCTTTAAAACCTGTATATGATGTATGGAACATGTAAGTATGGGCAATTAATGATTACTTGAGTAAAATAGTGATTCCAATATCATATGCCTGCATGTACACTTTGAAAGATATTGTGTATATCAACATTTAAAGTTTATAATGTGACAAATGAGCTTGCTTCTGGCTAAGTAATTTACATGATCTAGGCTGTATTGATGACAATGCTACTCACAAGGAACACTGAATATGTGATTTGTTCTATGTTTTGTTTCAATGACAGAGTAGAGAAATGCTTCTTATATAAGTATGTTGACAGGAGTAAAAGATTTTAAAACAATTTTATCAGGGTCAAGTTATTCATTTTAACTTTTACGCAAAATGAATGTTATTTCAAAGTTTATTTTCAAGGTTTCATTGATAGCCAGGTTCAAAATTTTAACCTGTAAAATTGTAGTAGAATTATCTTTCAAAGAAGGAAATAGATTTCGTATTTTAGATTGTGTTTTAGTTGATAAACTGATCTAAAAATATCGCATGTTGTAACGTGTTCCTATTGAACATGACTACAACACAGCTTGCATCAAAGTAGTTCAACATTAGTTCAACAACACCTGAGCTATTCAGTACCTATTTAATGAGACAAGCACTTTCTAGGATGTTGTGACAATGTCAATGTGGTTATAGTTCGTAAACTCAGTTTCTATACTTATCTCATCATGAACTGGTAACAAACAGTTTATTTCCAGCGCTGGTTCAAAGATTACATTTTGAGTAGCACTGGCTTAGTGCTTTGGATGGATTAACTTAAGAAATAATGCATGTAAAGCACTCAGCACAGTAAGAGATACCAATATGTACTTAAATAAATATAGCTATTATTCATGTTAGTATTGTTATTATTATTTTTAAAATATGGAATACTTCACTAATTTGCATGTCCCCTTGTGCAGGGGGTAAGGTAATCTTCTCTATTGTTCCAATTTTACTATTTGTGCTGCTGAATGAGCATTCATGTTAATATTATTAATATTATTTCAAATGTTGTCTACGCAGCCTCAAAGGCTTTTCTCATTGGGAAAAGCAGTTTTCAGTAATTAAGATGTTCACAGATTCAAGTTCAAGTACTGCCCACAGACCACACAAACAGGAGCTGTCCACTCCATCATCCACTCAAAAGCAGATTCTGTCCATGCAAAAAGATAAGTAAAAGCTTGCCTCATGGGGACCTAAGTGGCTCAATGGGTTAAGCCTCTGCCTTCAGCTCAAGTCATGATCTTAGTGTCCTGGGATCCAGCCCAGCATTGGGCTCTCTGCTCAGCAGGGGGCCTACTTCCCCCCTCTCTCTCTGCCTGCCTACTTGGGATCTCTTTCTTTGTCAAATAATAAATAAAATATTTAAAAAGAAAAAAGAAAGAAAGTAGAAAAGCTTTCCTCATTAGGAACACTTGTCTGGCCTTATAGTCTACCTAGTTTTGGTGAAGACGCCTTTCAGGAAATATGTGTGCATGCCCTATTACAAATCATTATGATGTCAACTAAAGCACCAGCAAACAGGAACACAAAGTTTAAGTAGTGTGTTCAGGATGTTGACTACTGAGTCTGTTCATTTCCAGGAAACATGACAGACTTCATCTAAGTCAGGGAGTTCTTCAGACTCACCTTCATATTTTTCTCCCTTTACTGGAGATATTTGAACCCAGGTGTTAGATCTTATAGAATTACAAAACTGATTCAGTTCACTTTCCAGATAGCAGATTGGGCAAGTGTGCTTGATTCTAGGTCTTAGCCAGAATTTTGAGGAACTCCAACAAGTGCTTCTTCTCTTCTCTTTGTCATGTTTACACTCAGTAGGTGGTCTTAATAAATAAGATCACCTTATTGGTCATGGAACAAATGCTGTCTACTGTATATCCTACCTTGCCTATAAACCACCAAATTTGGCCTCCTAATTTTCACAAAAGTTTAGGCCAGGTAATATAACTTAGTAATGAAAGATAGCAAAACAGAAATATATCAGTAACCAGTATACCTATAGAGAAGTTCTTGGGTAAGAAATTTCCAAAGGGATCTGAACTCTTTCTATAATTCTAAAAAATGACCTTAGGCTGGATTTATGGCCCTAAGACAGCTAGAGCATATGTTTTTTTTTCTGTAAATGGATTTCCATTTTAATATGTCATAGATGCATATTAATTGTCAGTTGCCCTCTCATGATATTGAACCTGTTCACATTACCTCCAGGGGGTATGATTTCAATATCCTGCCCAGCACCAAAAGGGATCCTACTTTTCTAATTTTTCACAAAGTTGATAGGTAAAGACGTACATTATTGTTTTACATGAATGTACACTTCTTTGATTATTAGTGAACTTAAGGCAATTTCATTTATTAGCCACTAATATTTTTTTCAATTGGTTGTAGAAGCTTTCTAATTTTTTTTATCTTTATAAACATTTCTTTTTTTCTCCCCAAATATGTTTATTTTAATTTTTCAGTGTTACAAGATTGATTTTTCATGCTCCACACCCAGTGCTCCATGCAATACGTGCCCTTCTCAATACCCACCACCAGGCTCACCCACCCCCCCAACCCCCTCCCCTCCAAAACCCTCAGTTTGTTGCTCAGAGTCTGCAGTCTCTCATGGTTCATCATCCCCTCCGATTTCTCCCCATTCACCCTTCCCTTCCTTCTCACAATGCCCTCCATGATTTTCTTTATACTCTACACCTAAGCGAGACCATAAGATAATTGACTCTCTCCGCTTGACTCACTCCACATAATCTCTTCTAGTCCTGTCCATGTTGATATAAAAGTTGGATATTCATCCTTTCTGATGGAGGCATAATATTCCATTGTATAGATGTACCACATCTTCCTTATCCAAGCTAGAACATATATATTCTTCTTTTATCTGCTATGTTTATTATTATTTATGCGGAGTTGTTTATAACATTATTCTGTTACTGTCTAGAATGTACACGCACATTTTCTGTACACAAATGTATTTTTGGAGTTCAATTATTTTAATTATGTGTTTTATTTTAAGTACATTTTTTTATCATTATTCTTATTAATTGTTCAATTATCATTCTGTTCCTGTGTTTATGTGTATGGCACAGCAGCCTTGAAACAGAGTAGGATAGACCCAGCCTCCCAACCTAAGAAAGCACAACTTCATAGTCAGCTCATTGTAACTCATCTGAAAAACAAGCAGAATAGGTTGAAAATGAGAGTGTTAATAGCCTCCCTTATCGCTGTTTCCTGGTTAACTTAAACTATCTACTGAGCCCTGATCCCAGTAAGATATTTTGAATAGTAAATACCACAGATACATTTTGTCGTGGAAATAAAAAATGACTCTGAGCAATACATAGTGCAATTTTGGCTTCTGTAAAACAATTAGAAAATGACCGTCCTCGGATTTGAGAAAACTTTTTTTTTTAACATAGCTAGGAATAATTTCGAACTTTTCCAAAATTTTGGTAAAAAAAACTGTAAAGGTAAAATAAACTTCTAGAATTCTAAAAACATTCAACTGAAATTTGGTTGGACTTGATAAGTAGCATCTTTCTATTTTCTATTTAAAGAGTATCTTTTGGGTAATACTGAAGAAAAATGAGTTAACCTGGACCTCACTGAACTTAATTAAAAAGCATAGTTTTCAGGGGCACCTGAGTGACTCAGTGGGTTAAAGCCTCTGTCTTCAGCTCAGGTCATGATCTCAGGGTCCTGAGATCAAGCCCTGCATCGGGCTCTCTGCCCAGCGGGGAGCCTGCTTCTCCCTCTCTCTCTGCCTGCCTCTCTGCCTACTTGTGATCACACTCTCTCTCTGTCAAATAAATAAATAAAATCTTTAAAAAAAAAAGCACAGTTTTCAGATGAGCACAAGAAAAGCCTACTGCGTTATAATTGATTGATTGCCTTCCCCAAATATATATCTTGATGTGTCCAAAATATATAAAATTATGGCTTAATTAATAATCATGATGGCTTAAATATTCTCTATTCAAAAGAGATTCCATACATGTATATGCATTTCATAAATATTCTTATTAAACATTATTACTATGTATCAGTTCTTGATAAATGCAATAGTTTTTTGTGGTCTGTTAAGTGTAGTTTCCAATTTTCAATACATTAAACTTCTGAAGTAAATACTCTTCTTGCTTATAATGTATGTGAACAATTAATATATAAGCCTCCGAAATATAGGATATGTGATCAAATAGTTTCTTAGAGAGTTCTTCATTACTCATTCAAAGTGAGTCTCATTCTTTCCTGTCATCCTTTATTTAGATCCTTTTGTTTGTTTATTTGATGGCACTTACAGTTTTCTTTTTTTTTATGATTTTATTTTATTTATTGGATATATATATAGAGAGAGATCACAGGTAGGCAGAGAGGCAGGCAGAGAGAGAGGGGGAAGCAGGCTCCATGTTGAGCAGAGAGCCCGATGTGGGGCTCCATCCCAAGACCCTGACATCATGACCTGAGCCGAAGGCAGAGGTTTTAACCTACTGAGCAACCCAGGCGCCCCATGCACTTACAATTTTCAATAATTTTATTTATTTTCTATTTACTTGATTTGTCCTTCCTCTTCCATCCACCAGAATGTAAGCTTCATAAGACAGGGCCTGTGCTAGTTGTGTTCACTGTTACATTCTTAGTACTTGAAACATAGTCTGGCACATAACTGAAGCCTAATACATTTCAATGGAATAAATGAAGATTATTATAGTTCCTTATAATAAGCATTATACTTAACATAATAGTAGGTATTCAGTAAAAGTTTTTTGATCGTTAGATTTTTAGATATGACATAAGTAGGTTAGAGCTATCTCCTCTGTATAGTGATGTTAATACTAAACTTGTTAGTCAGGATGATACTGCATTTTATTTCCTGTCATTGTCTAAACAAAGGCTGAATCTTTTTCTTCAGAGTGCCAACTCTAATAGTGTACTCTCGCTGTTTTGCTGAGTCTCTGAAATATATGTAGCCCATTTTTTAATTTGTTTTATCAACATGTAATATTCAGTGGAGCTAAGTACCTTATGTGACCAGTAAATCAATGCTGCTAATGAAAATAGTGTAAAATGAGCTGGAAGGGAGAAAGAAAAAGAGGCATGAAAAAGAGAGAAATACAGTTAAGCCGTCTATGTAGTAGAGAGGAATGAAGCAGATAAAAAGTTGATCATTTACATGGTCTCTTTGTATTGAATGAAGCAGATAAAAAGTTGATCATTTACATGTATGGATTACATAGTGTCTACAAAATTTTTGTGGTGAAGTTCTAATGCCCAGTTCAATACTTTGTATTGAAGTAGGAAGGGCTCTGGTTTGGAAATCAGATGATCTTGGTTTGAATCCTAGCTCTGATATATACTAGTTATGTAACCTAAGCAAATGACATAATCTCTTGGATCATGTTTCTGCCAATTTAAAAGGGAGCTAGTAATAGCTTTGTGGTCTACAGTGAGTATTAAATGAGATCATATATATTCAAGTTCCTGGATAGCTATGTTTTATATTAACCATGAAATTTAATTTCAGATAATTTTAAAATTTATTTTCATTATTGTACATTAGATATTGTCAATTACTTTCATACATTATTTAATATTTGTGGATCTATTTCCTCATCTGAAAAAATGAGCATAATTGTTTCTACTTAATTGGATTACTGGGAAAATTACCTTGTAACATTATTTTGAATGGTGCCTCAATACATAGTAGTTATGAATATATTGAAAGTGTGGTGTTGTGACTAGTGATAAACCTTATTTCTGTAAAAGTGTGTGTGTGTATGTGTTTGTGTTTATATGTGTGTTTGTCTAAGAATGAGAATAAGAACTTACATTACAGGAGTTTGCATCAAAGAGACACACAAAAAGTATAAAAAGGACACTAGTAGTCTACAGAGGCCAATTTAGAAATTCTGTGATCCACTATAAGCTCCAAGATTGGTGCATGAGTTAAATAAAAAGTCTGAACTTTCTAGAGATTGGTCCTCTGAAATAGCAGAATAATACCATCTCCTCCAATAATTGTTGTAAAAAATAACCAAAATAGCGTTTTGAGGACATTTTGTAAATATGAACATGTTACAGAACTGCTTAATGAGAAAATATAAAGGAATACACTTCATCTTATTCAACAGTAAAAGTTGGACGGATAATATTATAAAGGTCAATACTAATCATAACAAATGATATACTTTTCCACCCTTGGAGTCAAAGAAAATAGATGAGACAAATTTTCAGAAACCAGGGTCATTTTCTGGAATAGAATATCTGGCAATAGAGATCTGAGGGAGCAGAGTTTCAAATTAGTATAATGAGATTCAATGAAAATCAACTTAAGTACACTCTACTGAGCTAGGATAGCTTGCTGTAAACACTATAGGAGGGGAAAATGAGGTTTAGAGAGGTTCAGAGGTTTAGTGTTCTTCTGAATCTGTCCTCGTCTTACCATTTCCATTGATCTCTCTCTTGCAATGAGTATGCTTTACAAATGTTAGCTTTGTGAGGAGGATTTGCTTTTAATGACTCTACTGGACTATGGCCAGTGGTGTGCTGGTAAATGTTTAAAAACTGCTGCCCCCAAAGCCCTGATTTGTAGCATACTGTGATAGTAATACTTCAACCACAGCTGATTTAAAGCTTCCAATGGTTTAACTACCAGTTTGAAAAATGCATGAAAATATAACAATCAGCTCTTGTGGTCTAGTAGTAAGCAGCTCTCACACTCGGTGCAATGCACATGGTATCTGGAATAGGTTATATAATTTTATGTGTAATGGTTGAAGAGAGAGGGATGCTTTCAGAGGAAGCCTACCTTAGAAGCACTCAACTAATTCTACCATGATAGCAATACTTTATATTAAATATTTCCATCATATTCTCAGTAATAAATATAATCTACATTTCATATCACTGGAGATGTTTAACTATTAATATCTTCCTAAGGTTTTGCCTTTTTCAATGTTGCCTTCTCTTATTTTATCCTGGTTTACATGTTCTAAAATATCCAAATATATTGTTTCAGGAATGGAATTTAAGCCCATGTTTTTGTGCACACCATTGTGCCTATTCAACTAAATTAGCCAGTCATTCCAGTCAAAAACTTCAGGAAAATGGGTTCAATTCTCAAAAGCAGTCACTATTTGATATGTGCCTCTTCTCTGCATGGCAGTGTGCTAACCACTTGCCTATATAAAAGTGAAGAGGATGCAGCCCCTGCTTTGCAGTGCTCATCATCTTGTCAATAAGCTAGTTGCTGCTATGGATTACATAGCGTCTACAAAATTTTTGTGGTGAAGTTCTAATGCCCAGTACTTCACAGTGTTATTGTATTTGGAGCTAAGGCCTTTAAAGAGGTGATCAAGTTAAACTGATGCCATTATAGTGTGCGCTAATCAAGGTGTTCTTTATAAGAAGAGGAAATTTGGGTACACAAGGTGACATCAGGGATGAGGATGCACAAAGAAAAGACCATGCAAAGATAAAAATGAGGAAGAGGTCAATCTGCAAGCCAAGGAGAGAGGCCTCAGGAGGAAAAACAAAACAAAACAAAAACAGAACAAAAAAACCAAGCCCGAATGGGAAGGAGAAGGGAGCTAAGATGGTGGTGTAGTAGGAGGGCCCTAGACTTGTGTCATCTCTCAAATAGAACTAGATGACTACCAAATGATTCTGAGTACTCAATAAATTTACCTGCGAACTGATAGAACAAACTGCACTATTAGAGGGAGAGAAGATGCCACTTCAAGGAAGGTATGAAGTGAGGAGACATGGTTTGGGTGAGAAATGGATCATGGGCTTGCAAGGGGAGGGAGCCTTGATTGCAAAGAAAAGCAAGAGAGAGTGGAATGCACAGGGATACACATCAGGAGAACATTTCTCCAAAGTCATTGGCTGAAAAAAATGAAAAGGGCTGAATTTCATGAGTTTTTACAACCAGTGGGTCTCGAAGACTGGAGTTTTAGAGGTCACAGGTTTGGTTGGAATAGAAACCTGGGGAAACTGTCTTACTCCTGGAGAGGGGCAGGCAAACAGCACCAGGATAGACTACATGATGTAAGAATCACCTAAGGGTCACAGGAAGAGACTGTTCATACTTTTTGGAGCTGATGAGAGGTGGCACTGCTTCTCTGGGGTAAAAGAACAGGCAGGTGCCATATCCCTCCCCTGCCACTCAGCATAGACTCGGAGACATCTGCTGAGGATGACTAACCTGGATACTGGCTATTTAGCTTGCTTGCTCTAAATCCCTTGCACCCTGTGGTGTGATATAACTATTCTTCCAAGAGGATAAGCACAGGTCCCTGAAATTTAGGAGTTTAAAGTTCAGCAGGCTTGACCAGGGTAGAAGCCAAGGTGTGCCACACTGCTCCAGGAAGCAAGTGACTTAGAGACAGACAGTGTGAAATCAGCCAGCCAAAAAATGTCTGTGATACATGAGGGTAAATAATTTGCTCCTCTGAAAGTGCTTCTTTGCGAACAGCAAGCATGGACTCCCTTCTCCAGGGACAAAGGAGCAGGCTGGTGCCATTTCCCTTCCCTGCTCCTCAGCATAATACAACTTCAGTAAACAGCACAGCTCCAACTCTGACTGCCTAACCTGCTTGCATGAAGTCTCACCTATCTGCGCTCTGCTAGTACTGCTTTCCTAAGGCAAGTATGACTTAGGACCTGCTCAGTGGGACCATCTTCCAGAAAAGTAGCATAAACCCCTGCACACACCATGTCTACTAACCATAGAGTTCTGCAGGGCTTCAGTTCCAGTGGTAATAGCGCCAGGTCTCTTTTAACAAGTAGACCGGAGAGCACCTAGTTAAAGCTCACCACACATTGGCCAAGGTCCAAACACTACCCACTGCAGGCGGGGAGAAACTATGCAGATGACTGACCTGAGGGATAGTGCAGCCAAAACACAGCAGCAGAGTGCAGGCAGCACACACCAGAGGTATTTCCTGAAGTGCTAAGCCCTGGACAGTATATGACCTTTTCTTCATAAAGCCATTACTGTCAGGAGCAGGAAACATTACAGCTTTTCCTAACACACAGAAGAAGATAGAGACCTAGACAAAATGCCAAGATGAAGAAATTCATCTGAAAAGAAAGAACAAGAAATTATCACAGCCATGGATCTATCAAAACAGAAGTAAGTAATATGCCTGATCCATAATTTAAAGCAATAATCATAGCATACTAGCTAGGCTTTGGGAAAGCATGAAAGACATTAGAGAGACTCTTACTACAGAGATAAAAGAACTAAAAAACAATCCAGGTAAAATAAAAATGCAATAACCAAGATTCTTAACTGACCAATGAAATGATCACAAGAATGGAAGAAGAGGAACATATAAATGATATAGAAGATAGAATTGTGGAAAATAAAGAAGCTGGAAAAAAAGAGAAAAGAATGGATCATAAAAGTAGATGTAGGGAACTCAGTGATTCCATCAAATATAATAACATTCCTATCATACTTTCAAGAAAATGGGACAGATTTTGCTTAGTGCTTTGAAGATAAAGAGTCAGTCCAAAAACTTTAAGTAGAAAGAGTTAAGGTGGACTCTGAGAAACAAACTGAGGGTTTTGGAAGGGAGGGGGTTGGGGTGGGTGGGTGAGCCTAGTGATGGGTATTAAGGAGGGCATGGATTGCATGGAGCACTGGGTGTGGTGCAGAAAAAATCTTGGAACATTGAAAAAAATAAAATTAAATTAAGATGTTAAAAAAATAATAATTAAAAATTTCATATCATAGGAGTCCCAGGAGAAGAAGAGAGGGAAAGGGGGACAGAAGTTTTGTGAAATTATATCTGAAAATTTCCTTAATCTAGAGAAGGAAACAGACATTAAAACCCAGGAGGCACAGAAAACTACCATCAAAAGCATATCTATTCACAGAAACTTGGCAAGCCAGGAAAGAGGAGCAGGATATATTCAATGTGCTAAATAGGAAAAATCTGCAATGAAGAATACTCTATCCAGTGAGGCTGTCATCCAGAATAAAGGAGAGATAAAGAGTTTCCCAAACAAAAATTAAAGGAGTTTAATACACTATACTAGCCCTGCAAGAAATATTAAAGGGACTATTGGAGGGGAAGAAAAGACCAAAAGCAGCCAAGACTAGAAAAGAACAGAGAAAAATCTTCAGAAACAATGATTAAAAAAGTAATAAAATGGTAGTAAACTCATATCTATCAATAACTACTCTGATTTTAGCCATTCTGACTGGTGTGAAGTGGTATCTCACTGTGGTTTTGATTTGTATTTCTCTGATGCCGAGTGATGTTGAGCATTTTTTCATGTGTCTGTTGGCCATTTGGATATCCTCTTTACTGAAATGTCTGTT
>CM052801.1:62102748-62118934 GCA_028533885.1 Nasua narica | reverse complement strand
CCCATTGAGAATGATATTTGCTGTGGGCTTTTCATAGATAGACTTTATGATGTTGAGGAATGTTCCTTCTATCCCTATACTTTGAAGAGTTTTAATCAGGAACGGAGTTGAATTTTGTTGAATGCTTATTCTGCATCTATTGACAGGACCATGTGGTTCTTCTCTCTTCTCTTGTTGATTTGTTCTATCACATGGATTGATTTGCGAATGTTGAACCACCCTAGCATCCCAGGGATAAATCCCACCTGGTCATGATGAATAACCTTTTTAATGTAAAAGCAATTTCTTTTTAACTTCATGATGCCATGATGTTTTATAAAAATTCTTCTGATTTTTTTAACTAGATTATTTTAGAATTGAGATATTCCTGTGTACTACTCAATATTTTCTTTCCCTTATTTGGTTTTGTTTTTGTTATTTAGTTTAGTTTAGCTTAGCTTACCTTTCATAATATGATGTTAAATCGAAACACTTGAGTTTGAATTTGGCCTGAAGCCCTAAAATATTTGATACCACATAAAAATGTAAATATTTATTTATAATATTTGTAATATAATTTTATAATATAATATTAACAATATATTATATTATAATATATATTTATACTATATGAATAGCACTATAATATAAATATATTTATAATAAAATAAATATTATGTTTATATTGTATTTACATAAATATAAATATTTGGTACCACCTGGAAGTTCACCAGGTGGGATTTACAAAGGTGGCTGAATAAGGGTTTCAATGTCCTAACTGAATATGCTATTTTCAGCTTTTTTAAACTTAAGTTTTACTTAGTTAACATACAGTACAATATCGTTATATGGAGTAGAATTCAATGATTCTTCACATACATACAACACCCAGTGTTCATCAAAACAAATGCCCTCTTTAATATCAACCACCCATCTAGCCCATCCCCCACCAACCCCCTCCATCAACCCTTAGTTTGTTCTCTATCATTAAGAGTCTCTTATGTTTTGTTTCCTTTCCTCTTTTTTTTTCTTTTCCCATTCCTATATGTTCATCTATTTTCTTCCTTAAATTCCACATATAGGTGAGATCATATGGTATTTGTTTTTCTCTGACTGATTTATTTCACTTAGCATAATAAACTCTAGCTCTATCCACATCATTGCAAATGGAAAGATTTAATTTTTTGATGGTTCAGTAATATTAAAATATATAAGTATATCTGTATACACATTTGGATATATATGGTTTTATATATCACTGCTTTATTCATTCATTCATTGATGGACAGTTGGGGTCTCTCCATCGGTTGGCTATTGTTGATAATGCTGCTATATACATCAGGATGCATGTACCCCTTGGACTCTTTACTTTTATGTCCTTTGGGTAAATACCTAGTAGCGCAATTGCTGGATCATAGGGCACTTCTATTTTTAACTTTCTGAGGAAACTCCATACTGTTCTCAAGAGTGGCTGCACCATGTTGCGTTTTCACCAACAATGAAAGAGGGTTCCCCTTTTGCTGCATCCTCACCAACATCTGTTGTTTCTTGTGTTATTAATTTTACTCATTCTGACAGGTATAAGGTGGTATCTCATTACGGTTATGATTCGTATCTTCCTGCTGATGAGTGATGCTGAGCAGATTTTCATGTGTCAGTTAGCCATCTCTGATGTCTTCTTTGGAAAAGTTTTTATTCATGTCTTCTGCCCATTTCTTTCTTTTTTTAAAAAAAAGATTTTATTTAGTTATTTGACAAAGAGAGAGAGAGAGAAATTACAATAGGCAGAGAGACAGAGCAGAGAGAGAAGGAAGCAGGCTCCCTGCAGAGCAGAGAGCCCGATATGGGGTTCGATCCCAGGACCCTAAGACCATGACCTGAGCCAAAGGCAGAGGCTTTAAGCCACTGAGCTATCCAGGCACCCCTCTTCTGCTAATTTCTTAATTGGATTATTTGATTTTTAGGTGTTGAGTTTGATAAGTTCTTCAGATTTTGGATACTAACACTTTATCAGAAAGGTCATTTACAAATATCTTCTCCCATTCTGTAGGATGCCTTTTAGCTTTGTTGATTGTTTCCTTCACTGAACAGGAAGTTTTTAACTTGATGAAGTACCAATAGTTCTTTTTTGCTTTTGTTTCCCTTGCCTCCCACAATGTGTCTAGTAAGAAGTTGCTATAGTCAAGGTTAAAGAGGTTGCTGCCTGTGTTCTTCTCTAGAATTTTGATAGTTTCCTGTCTCAAATTTTGGTCTTTAATCCATTTTGAATTTATTTTTGTTCGTGGTGTAAGAAGGTGGTCCAGTTTCATTCCTCTGCATGTTGCTGTCCAGTTTTCCCAATAATATTTGTTGAAGAGACTGTCTTTTTTATATTGGATAGTCTTTCCTGCTATGTTAAAGATCTGTTGACCATATAGTTGTGCATCCATTTCTGCATTTTCTATTCTGTTCCATTGATCTGTATGTCTGTTTTTGTGCCAGTATTGTACTATCTTGGTTACCACAGCTTTGTCATATAGTTTCAAGTCAAGAATTGTTATGCCCCCAGGCTTGATTTTCATTTTAAAGATTATATTGGCTATTTGGGGTCTTTTGTGGTTCCATAAAAATTTTAGGATTGTTTGCTTTAGCTCTGTGACAAATGCTATTGGTATTTTGACAGGGATTGCATTAAATGTGTAGATTGCTTTGGGTAATTTAGACATTTTAACAATATTTATTTTTTTCTAATCCATGAGCATGGAATGTTTTTCCATTTCTTTGTGTCCTCTTCAATTTCCTTCATAAGTTTTCTATAGTTTTCTGAGTATAGAACTTTTAAAGTTCTATAACTTTAGTTAGGTTTAATCCTAGGTATCCTATTGTTTTTGGTGGAACTCTAAATGGGATTATTTCTTCATTTCTTTTTCTGATCCTTTATTATTGGTAAATAGAAACACAACAGATTTCTGCACATTGATTTTGTATCCTGTGACTTAACTGAATCCATGTATTAGTTCTAGCAATTTTTTGGTAGAGTCCTTCAGATTTTTCCACGTAGAGTATTATGTCATCTGTAAATAGTGAGACTTGGACTTCTTTCTTGCCAACTTGGATGTTTTTTTATCTTATATTGTTGTCTGATTGCTGAGGCTAAGACCTGATTTAACTAATCAATAGTAATGGTGAGAATTGACATCCTTGTCTTGTTCCTGACTATAGAGGAAAGGCTCTCAATTTTTCCCCATTTAGGATGATATTAGCAGTGGGTCTTTTGTATATTGTTTTTATGATGTTGAGGTATGTTCCATCCCATGTTCTAACCCATGATTGTTGAGGGTTTTTATATTAAAAAACAGATGAAGTATTTGGTCAAATGATTTTTCTGCATCTATTGACTAAATCATATGGTTCTTATCTTCTTTTATTAATGTGTATCGCATTGATTGATTTGCAAATATTGAACCCCCCCTTATAGCTCAGAAATAAATCCCACCTGATCATAGTGAGTAATTATTTTAATGTACTGTTGAATTTGACTTGCTAGTATTTTATTGAGAATTTTTGCATCCATGTTCATCAGAGTTATTGGCCTGTATAACTCACTTTTAGTAGGGTCTTGTCTGGTTTTGCAATCAAAGTAATGTTGGCTTCACAGAAGGAGTTTGGAAGTTTTCCTTTCATTTCCATTTTTTGGAACAGTTTGAGAAGAATAGGCATTAACTCTTCTTTAGATGCCTGTTAGAATTCCCCTGGGAATCCATCTGGCCCAGGACTTTTGTTCGTTGGGATATTTTTTATTACTGATTCAAATTCTTTGCTGGTTATAGGTCTGCTCAAATCTTTTATTTCTCCTGTTTCAGTTTTGGTAGTGTGTATATTTCTAGGAATTTGTCCATTTCTTCCAGGTTGCCAGTTTGTTGGCAAACAATTCTTCATAGTATTCTCTTATAATTGTTTGTATTTCTGCAGTGTTGCTTGTGATCTCTCTTCTTTCATTCATGATTTTATCTATTTGGGTCCTTTCTCTTCTATTTTTAGTAAGGCTGGCTAGGCCTTTATCAATTTTATTAAATCTTTCAAAGAACAAGCTCTTTGTTTTGTTAATGCATCCTGAGATTTTTTATTGTTTCTATATCATTTATTTCTACTCTAATCTTTATTATTTCCATTTTTCTCCTGGCTTTAGGCTTTATTTCCTGTTACTTTACTTTATTTCCTGTTTACTTTATTTCCTGTTCCATCTCTCTAAAAACTAGGGACTTTAGGTATAAGGTTAGGTGGTATAATTGAGACCTTTCTTTCTTCTTGAGATAGACCTGTATTGCTATATACTTCCTTCTTAGGACCACCTTTGCTGCATCCCATAAGTTTTGGATTGTTGTGTTTTCATTTTCATTTGCTTCCATACTTTTTTTTTATTTCTTCTTAATTTTCTGGTTGACCCATCCATCCTCTAGTAAAATGTTCTTTAACCTCCATGTATTTGAGGTCTTTCCTAATATTTTCTTGGGGTTGACAAGTTTCATAGCATTGTGGTTTGAAAATATGCATTTCAATATGATCTTGAACTTTTTGTACTTGTCAAGGGCTGATTTGTGACCTGGGATGTGATCTGTTCTGGAGAATGTCCCATGTGCATGCAAAAAGAACATGTATTCTGCTGCTTTAAGATGAAACGTTCTGAATATATATGTGAAGTCCATTTGGACCAGTGTTTCATTCAAAGCCATTGTTTCCTTGTTGGTTTTCTGCTTAGATATTCTGTCCATTTCTGTAATTGGGGTTACAGAATAGGGTTAAAGTCTCTTATTATTATTGCATTATTATCAATGAGTTTCTTTGTGTTTATTATTAATTAATTTATATATTTGAGTGCTGCCAAGTTGGGGACGTAAATATAAATATTTGCAATTGCTAGGTCTTCCTGATCGATAGACTCCTTAATTATGATGCAATGCCCTTCTTCATCTCTTCTTATAGTCTTTGTTTTAAAATGTAGTTTGTCTGATATAAATATGGCTACTCCAACTTTATTTTGACATCCATTAACATGATAGATGGTTCTCTATGCCCTCACCTTCAATCTGCGGGTGTCTCTAGGTCTAAAATGAGTCTGTTGTAGGCAGCATATATTTGGGTTTTGTTTTTTTAATCCATTCTGATACCCTATGTCTTTTGATTGGAGTATTTATTCCATTTACATTCAGGGTGATTATTGAAAGATATGAATTTATCTTTGCCATTGTTTCATTTGTTGATTTGGTCTTTCTGGTGATGTTCCCTGTTGCTTTCTAGTCTTTACTGCTTTTGGTCTCCCCCCCAACTCAAAGGGCCTCCTTGAAATATCTTGCAGTACTGGGTTAGTGGTCACTAACTCCTTTAGTTTTTGTTTGTCTAGGAAAATCTTCATTTCTCCTATTCTGAATGACAGCCTTGCTGGATAAAGAATTCTTGGCTGCATATTTTCCTTATTCAGCACGTTGACTACTTCCTGTCACTTCTTTCTGGCCTGCCATATTTTGGTGGGCAGATCTGCTATGAACCTGATCTGTATTAATTGTAGGTTAAGCACTTGCTGCTTTCAAGATTCTTTCCTTGGCTGTAAGGTTTTGTTTTTGCTTTTGTTTTTTTAAGATTTTATTTATTTATTTATTTATTTAGTTAGTTAGTTAGTTAGTTATTTGTTTGACAGAAAGAGAGACTGAGAGAGAGTGAGCATGAGAGGGGGAAGGTCAGAGGGAGAAGAAGACCCCCTGCTGAGCAGGGAGCCCAATGTGGGACTCGATCCCAGGACTCCAGGATCCTAAGATATGATTTAGCAATGGTCGACTTTTGTTGAATTTAATGTCATGTCTGTGTGCTTCTTTGATTTTGATGTCTATGTCCTTTCACAAATTAGGGAAGTTTTCAATAATTTGTTTGAATAAACCTTCTGCCTCTTTCTCTCTCTTCATCTTCTGGGACTCTTATAATACAAATGTTATTACATTTTAATAAGTTGCTGAGTTCCCTAAGTTTATCTTCATGGTCCATTACCTTTCTTTCCTTCTTTTTTTCAGCTTCATTATTTTCCATTATTTTATCTTCCATATCTCTGATTCACTCCTGTACTTCTTCCATCCTTGTTTTTGGTCTCCATTTGGGATTGAATCTCAGTTATACCATTTTTTTTAAAGATTTTATTTATTCATTTAACAGAGAGAGAACACAAGCAGACAGAGAGGCAGGCAGAGGCAGAGAAAGGAGCAGGCTCCCCATGGAGCAAGGAGCCCGATGCGGGACCCGATCCCAAGATGCTGGGATCATGACCTGAGCCAAAGGCAGTTGTCCAACCAACTGAGCCACCCAGGCATCCCTCAGTTATACCATTTTTAATTTTGGTCTGACTAGATTTTAATTCTCTTTTCTCTGCAGTAAGGGATTCTCAAGTGTTTTCTCTGGTTTTTTAAAGCCCAGAGAGTATACTTATATTGTTGTTTTAAATTCTAGTTTAAACATCTTACTTATATCTGTACTGATTAAATCCCTGGCCATGAGTTCTACTTCCTGGTCTTTCTATTGGGGTGAATTTCTCCATCTCATCATTTTGTCCAGGAAAGAAAAGAAAAAAGAAAAAAAAAAAAAGGAAAACAAATAAACAAACAAAAATAAGAAAAACTACATCCTGAGCCATGTTTTGGTCTACTTGTTAAAGGAATCTAGATCCAAAAATTTAAAAAAGGGGGGGAGAAACCAGAAAATAAATAAACATATATATGAAAATAAATTTAATAATAATAATAATAAAGAATAAAAGTAAAAAGGAAGCTATATCCTATTTCCCCCAGAGCTGAAGATTTGCAACACTCTATGATCAATAGGCTTGGTGTGAGGGAGTTGTTTGTGCTGATCTTCTTGGGGAAGGACCTGTTGCACTGATTCTCAGTTGGACTTGTTTCAGTAGAAATGCACCTCCAGGTCACAGTGGGGTAGAGCTTGGTGTAAGCAACACCAGTCTCCACTAGGTGGCATTATTTTGCTCCCTGAAGCCTTTCAGCATTGATGGGTGGGATGAATATGGCGGTGCCTGTCTCTCTAAGCCTGGAGCTGAAAGTTCATGACCTCCACTCTTCACTGAGCCCTCACAGACGAGTAATCAATCACCCCACTTGTGTCCCCGGTTTCTAGCTGAACCCTACGCTTACCCTATGTCTGAGATTTTGTTTTTTCTTTTCTTTCTTTTTTTTTGTTGTTGTTTTTGTTTTTGTTTTTTAATCTCAGGAACATGCTTGAGTTTCAAAACTCCAAATTTTAGGGACTCCTGCAACATGGACCTGTGTTGTTCCTCTGGGGGAGGGTCTCACCATGTTTTTGCCATTTGAAGCCAGTCCCAGGATAGCAGTCACATGACTGCACAGTGGTTTGCAGTTAAGGCAAAACAGAGCAATAGCCAGCACTAAGACCCACTGCCCTCAGCCAGCTTCCCCACTACTATGCCTGGGAACAGCACAACAGGTTGGAACCACCCATTCTTCTTTTGACCCAGGGGATCCTCAGACCATGCTGTGACTCCTGGGATTCCATCCCACTTCACCACCTGAGCACCTTAAAGCCAGGCACATTCCCCATAGTAACAGACTTCTAAAAGTTCAGATTTTGTGTTCCACTGTTTATAATATTTTATGGTAACCTCCGTAAGCAAGCTCTACCCTTGCCACAGTATACACAGCTATATCAGCCACAAATCAATTCTCCACACCTCCTATCTTCCAAAAGGTGGTCACTTTTCTACCTATAGACTTGCGGCTTCTGTTCTCTCAGAATTCTGATTGAAAAAGCTTATGTAGGTCACAAACAAGAAAGAGCCAGTGTGGGGTTCTTTAGAGGCTGGCCAAGAAAAGCCATGGGAAAGATGCTTAAATAGGGGGTGAATTGTCAAATTCTGTGATGAATAAGGAACCATAAAGAAAAAGCCAGGGGAGATATATTCACAAGCATCAGAAGAACTGTGAGTTATTTCCAATGATGAGGCGGTCTCTGAAGAAGCTAATAAAGTATTCCATGAAAGAAAAGATCAAGCTTAAACATCTATCAAACCTAGGGAATGTATTCCTTCTGATGGCAGTATAGTAAATTTCCTGGCCTTTTTGTCTTCTCATTCTGCTTTTCTCTTACTAAGAGGAAGTCAAAAACTTAACAAAATAGAAGAAGAGAAGGAAATGCAAGGTAGAGAAAATAAGTCCCCTTTCCTCTTCAAGTTAGTGACCCTGGAAGCAGGCCTGACTTTGGAAATGAGTGAGGCTTTCAATAAAGTTTACAGTTTTATTATTATACTGCTGAAGATATATTAATGACTGAAATGAGACACTTATTACTTAAAAGTAACTGGAAAAGTTATAGAAATTTCCTTGATTTGTATTCAAGGGCAAGGGAAGACCCTCATTTCATAGAATAAATTTGAAGAGGTCATAGGAAATTAAACTAAAGATGCTTTCTGATTATACCCAAGTTATGTATGATATATGCACCAGTTACATGGTAATTATCTCCAAGTTCACTATTTTGCATCTTATGCATTCCTGAATAAAAAGAAATCTATCTAGATCTAAAAACTTGTAACAGATGGTATATGTGGATTTACCTTGACTTTGTTCTCTATCCATTTGTCAGTCGGAGAAATATCTTCTCAACTCTTTTACAGGAAGTGTTAGAAAGTAATAGTTAAAAGTGACATTAAAATAAGAAACACTGGGGTTCATACCTTGGCTCCACAACTTGCTGTATGACCTTGGGGAGTTATTTCAATTTCCACATCTGTCAAACTAGAATGTTATTCCTTAACCTATAGGAGTGTAAAGATAAAGTGAGGCGACATATATAGCAGGATACATGAGATGCATATACTATTATATAGTGAACATAGGTTGTTGTGCATAATTCCTAGCCCAATTACAAGAGTACATTTTTTTAAAAATTTATGTTCTACTAGACTGACAGATCTTCTATTGTCCCCACAACTTTTATACTTCAAGTTTCTTATTATATACAGCATATTTTTAGAACGACTGTACCAACATACATTGCTAAAAAATTCCTTACTCTGTCCACCCATGCTATGTTGCTTATGGTAATGCTATGTTCTATAACAAATAAACTAAAATTTCAATGGCTCATCCCAGTTCATGTCTTGCTGAAACAATTGTTCAATGGATATTCAGTGGCTTAACTTCCATGTGGAGATTTAGAAACTCAGTCTCCTCTCATCAGATGGCTCTGTTATTCCCTAGTGCCTTAGAATCCTTCAGTTTCAGCTAGAAGATAGAAAACTTCACAGTGGAGAGGATGCCTACTTCTTAACCACTTCTTTTTTTTTTTAAGATTTTATTTATTTATTTGAGAGACAGAGAAAGTGAAAGAAAGCATGAGAGGAGAGAAGGTTAGAGGCAGAAGCAGACTCCCCGTGGAGCTGGGAGCCCGATGTGGGACTTGATCCTGGAACTCAAGGATCATGACCTGAGCCAAAGGCAGTTGCTCAACCAACTGAGCCACCCAGGCACCCTTCTTAACCACTTCTGCCTGAAAATAACACATATTACTTTCATTCACCGTCTTTTGGCAAAAAACAAGGTTACATCCAGGTATGAGGAAGACAAAGGATGTAATTTCTACATGGACAGTTGTTTCCAAATACAACTCTACACTATAAAAAGAACATGGATTTTCAGAAGACAGCTACTTCTCTGCCATGCTGGCCAATAGTGTTTTATTTCAGGGAACTACATGCTCCAGAATTAATATATCACTATAACACTCTCACTATATCATGACTGAATGATCATGGGGATTGCAGTTTCTAACAGGATTTAGAAATGAGGTACTAATAGAGACTGAATGAATATGGTGGGGAGAAGAATAAAAAATCAGTACCCAATGGGACGCCTGGGTGGCTCAGTTGGTTGAGCGGCTGCCTTCGGCTCAGGTCATGATCCCGGCGTCCTGGGATCGAGTCCCACATCGGGCTCCTTGCTCGGCAGGGAGCCTGCTCCTCTCTCTGCCTCTGCCTGCCTCTCTGCCTGCTTGTGTTCTCTCTCTGTTAAAATAAATAAAATAAAATCTTTAAAAAAAAAAAATCAGTACCCAAGCAATAGAGAGATTTGCACCCAATTTTATGGTTAGTACAGAATTTGGAATTCTGAACAAAAGAATAGACAAAGAAAAGGTAAAAAAAAAAAAAACAAAACATTATTTCATTTTCTTTCAGACTAGCAAATTTGTCCTATCCCTAGCAATTTAGCATATATTGACCAACACTTACATTTATAGATCCAATTCCAACAGCCTATTAGTGGATATTTTCCCATATTTTTGGCAATGATTAATTATTGGTGCCAGGTTTCATGTGTGCTGTGAAGTTTTGTTTGTGTTTGTGTGTCTCAAAAGATTTTATTGGGAAGTTGGGAGAGGCTATATCTGGTAAAATTAGTCAGATACAATTTAATACTAAAAAATGGTCTATATTTTAAACTGCCTAATAATCTGCCCCCAACTTACCTAACTTTATTTTCTAGTTATTTCCTTTGCTCTCCAGTCAGATATTTATTCTCACTAAGAATTCTCACTAAGCTAGATTCATTCCTACCTATGTGCCTCTATTTTGTTATCTTCTATGTCTCAAAATGCCATAGTTCAAATCTTGGAACACTAAAAAAATAAAATTAAAAAAATAAAAAACAAAATACAAAAAAAAATGCCATAGTTACAGCTCTCTAAATATTATTCATTCTTTAAGTCCTACTCAACCATCATTTCTTCCATAAAATTGTCACCTGTAACTCAACTTTCACTAATCCCAGTTTTCTTTGAACTGCATAGTAGTTATAGCCTATAGAGTATGTAATATTTGGCACACATGGTCCTAAGTTTTAATTCTTCATTTTGTATGTTATTATTGTCTACCTAACATATTTATAAGTTCTTTGTAGGCAAGAACTATATACTTTCTGTATACTTCCATAGCATCAAAGAAAAATTTGAAATATAATTATAAGGAAAACAACATGAATTTTGCTTTCATGGAAATGATTTCTAATATACTAATTTTGGCTTCTATATAAAGTTTATAATGCCACTGTGCCATGGAATTTTCTGCTTAGAGAATACTTGGCGAAACACTTTTTTTAAATTACAAATTTCTATTATGGTAAAATATATATAACATAAACTTTGCCATTTTAACCATTTTTAAATGTACAGTTTTGTGGCATTAAGTGCATTCACATTGTTGTGAAACCATCACCACCATCCATTTCTAGAACTGTTGCACCACCTCAAAGTGAAACTTCAGAGTCTTTAAATAATAACTCCACATTCCCCCTTTCTCTAGCCACTGGTAAATGCCATTACACTTGCTATATTCATAAATTTGACTGCTCTATCTCATATATGTAGAGCCATACAAAATGTGTCCTCTTGTTTATTGGGTTATTTTACTTAGCATGCCTTCAAGAGTGACAAACATAGTAGCATATGTCATAATTCTGTATTTTTACTTCTGAATAATATTCCATTGTATGTAAAGTGCTATTTCAATTTTTTGCTCTTTGTTTTACTGCACTTCAGTCATTGCATTTTTTACAAATTATCTCCCCATCTCTCCCCTCTCCTCAGTCCTGCATATTCTGTGAGACACAAAAATATTGAAATTAGGCCAATTAATAACCTTAGAATAGCCTCTAAGTGTTCAAGAGAAAGGAAGAGTCACAAGCCTCTCACTTTAAGTCAAAAACTGGAAATGATTAAGCTTAGTGAGAAAGACATGTCAAAAGCCAAGACAGGTCTCTTGCTACAACAATTAGCCAAGTTGTCAATGCAAAGAAAAATCTCTTGAAGGTAACTAAAAGTACTGCTCCAAGGGTGGTTGGGTGGCTCAGTTAGTTAAGCACGCAACTCTTGATTTCAGCTCAGGTTATGATTTCAGGGTCATGGGATCAAGTCCTGCATTGGGCTCTGTGCTCAGTTGGGAGTCTGATTTGCTCTCTCCCTCTGCCCCTTTCCACTGGCACTCACACAGTGTCTCTCCTCTCTCTTTCTCAAATAAATAAATGAACCTTTTTTTTTTCCAAGTGCTAGTTCAGGGGCACCTGGGTGACTCAGTTGGTTAGGTGTCTGCTTTCAGCTCACATCGTGATCCCAGGGTCCTGGGATCAAGCCTGATGTCAAGCTCCCTATAGAATGGGAAGTCTTCTTCTCCTTCTCCTTCTTCCCCTACCCTCCTTAGATAAATAAATCTTTAAAAACATAAATAAAATAAATAAGTGCTACTCCAGGGAACATATGAATGGTAAGATGAAATATAAAAAATGTTCTAAATCACTAGCTATCAGGCAAATACAAATCAAAACCACAATGAAATACCACCTTACACCAGTTAGAATGGCAAAAATTAACAAAACAGGAAACAACAAATGTTGGTGTGGATGTGGAGAAAGGGGAACCCTCTTGCACTGTTGGTAGGAATGCAAGCTGGTACCACCATTTTGGAAAACAGTATAGACGTTCCTCAAGGTGTTAAAAATAGAGCTACCATATGACACAGCAATTACATCACTATGTATTTACCCCAAAGACACAGCTGTAGTGAAAAGAAGGACCACATGAACCCCAGTGTTCATAGCAGCAATGTCCATAATAGCCAAACTGAGGAAGGAGCGGAGATGCCCTTCAACCGAAGAATGGATAAAGAAGATGTGGTAGCACTGTGGAGCATAAGGGAAGGGAGGGGAAACTAAATGGGCAGAAATTAGAGAGGAAGATGAACCATGAGACATTATGGGCCCTGGGAAACAAACTGAGGGTTTCAGAGGGGAGGGGTTTGTGGAGGGGGTAGCCAGGTGATGGGTATTGAGGAGGGCATGTGTTGTGATGAGCACTGGGTGTTGTATACAGCTAATGAATCACTGAACCCTACATCAAAAACTAATGGTGTACTATACAGTGACCAACTGAACATAATAAAAAAAATAAAAATGAAAAATAAAATAACAACAAAGAAAGTTCATAAAAGCTGAAGAAAAAGTGCAATCAATAAAAGAAAGCAAGGGATGGAAATAGAATGAGTAGTAAATAAGACAAGCTCCAAAGTGTGAAGGATCAGGAAGGAATGATAAGGAGGAAAGACAAAGAATAGGTTATGTAATCAATACATGGTAAATTTCAACCTGTCATCAGGTATATGTGAGTAACACAGTAAACTAATAAAGTTATCTCAATTTAAAAAAAGAAACAGCTTTATCTCTGAAATAGAGAAAATTTTAATGGTCCGGATAGAAAATCAAAACTGTCACAATATTCCCTTAAGCCAGAGCCTAATCCAGAGCAAGGCCTTAACTTTCTTCAATTCTAAGAAGTTTGAAGCTAGCTGAGGTTGATTCATGAGGTTTAAGGAAAAAAGCCATCTCCATAACATAAAGGAACAAGGTAAAGGAACAAGTGCTGATGTAGAAGCTATAGCAAGTTATCCAGAAGATCTAGGTAAGATAATTAATAAAAGTGGCTACACGAATAACAAATTTTTAATGTAGGTGAAACAGCTTTCTATTAGAAGAAGATGCCATCTAGGACTTTCGTAACTAGAGAGGAGAAATCAATGCCTGACTTCAATGCTTCAAAACTCAGGCTGACTCTTGTTAGGAACTAATACAGCTGGTGCCTTTAAGTTGAAGCCAATATTCATTTACTATTCTTAAAATTCTAGAGCCCTTACAAATTATGTTAATTCTACCCAGTGTGTACTTTATCAATGGAATAATAAAGCCTGGATGGGAGCACATCTGTTTACAATACTGAAAATTTGAGGCCCACTGCTGAGACCTACTGCTCAGAATAAAAATTCCTTTCAAAATATTGTTGCAAAAAGTAACAATGCACCTGGTCACCCAAGAACTCTGATGGAGATACACAATGAGATTAACATTGTTTTCATGCCTTCTAACACAGCATCTACTATACAGCCCATGGATCAAGGAGTCATTTCAAGTTTCAAGTCTTATTATTTAAGAAATACATTTTGTAAGGCATAGTACTATAATAGATCATGATTCTTCTCATGGATCTGGGTAGACAAAGTAAATTGAAAACTTCCTGGAAAGAATTTACCATTCTAGATGCCATTAAGAACATTCATGATTCATGGAAAAAGATTAAAATATCAAAATTAACAGGAGTTTGGAAGAAGTTGATTCCAGTTCTCATGGATGACTTTAAGGGTTTCAAAACTTCAGTGGATAAAATAAATGCAGATGTGGTGGAAACAGCAAGAGAATGAGAATTAGAGGTGGAGTCAGAAGATGTGACTAAACTGCTACAATCTCATGATAAAACTTTAACAGATGAAAACTTGCTTTGTATGGATGAGCAAAGAAAGTGGGTTCTTGTGGTAAAATCTACTGCTGGTAAGAAACTATAAAAATTGTTGAAATAACAACAAAGAATGTAGAAAATGACACAAACTTAGTTGATAAAGCAGTGGCAGGGTTTGAGAGGATTGACTTCAATTTTGAATGAAATTCTAGTGTGAGTAAAATGCTATCAAACAGCACTGCATGCTACAGAGAAATTGTTCATGAAAGGGAGAGTCAACAGATGCAGCACACTTCACCACTGTCTTATTTTAAGAAATTGCCATGGCCACCTTAACCTTCAGCAACCACTACCCTGGTCAGTCAGCATACATCAACCTCAAGACAAGACCCTTAATCAGCAGAACTTACAAGTAGATGAAAGCTTAGATGATGGTTAGCATATTTTAGTACTAAAGTGGTCTTTAATTAAGGTATATATGTTGGGTTTTTTTTTTTTAGTTGCACACTTCATAGACTAGTATAGCTTAAACATAACTTCTATTTGCACTGGCAAACCAAAAAGTTTATTTGACTCACTTTATTATGATATTTGCTTTGTTGTGGTGGTATGAAATTGAACCTGCAATATCTCCAAGATGTGCCTATATACACAAAATTTCCTTTATCCATTCATCCATTGAATCAGTAAATTGAAAATAATATCACTATGAACGTTGGTAAAAATATATGTTCAAGTCTCTGATTTTTTATTTATGTACATATCCAGAAGTAGAATTGCTATATCTTTTGGTAATTCTAATTTTTTGAGGAGTCACCATATTGTTTTTTGCTGAGGGTACACCATTTTACATTTCCATGGAAAACATGTTTTTAAGTCCTGTTTTCAAGAAGTGTAGAGTTTGTTAGAAGTTAGCAGGATGTCCCAGGCATGTAGAATAGATGGGAAGAAATCAAAGACAAGGTGTAAGAGAATAGTCAAGTTTCATTCTTCTATATATAGCTGTACAATTTTCCCAGCACCATTTATTGAAGAGACTGTCTTTTGGCCACTGGATATTTTTTCCTCCTTTGTTGAAGATTATATGACCATAGAGTTGCGAGTTCATACCTGGATTCTCTGTTCCACAGGTATATGTGTCTGTTTTGTGCCAATTCCATGCTGTCATGGTGATCACAGATTTGTAATAAAGCTCAAAATCAGGCAATGTGATGCCCCCAGCTTTGTTTTTCTTCCTCAACATTTCCTTGGCAATTCGGGCTCTTTTCTGGTTCCATACAAATTTTAGGATTGTTTGTTCCAGCACTTTGAAAAATGCCAATGGAATTTTGATTGGGATGGCATTGAAAGCACAGATTGCTCTAGAGAGTATAGACACTTTAAAAATGTTTATTCTTCTGATTGAGATACACCTTACACCAGTTAGAATGACCAAAATCAATAAGACAGTAAACAACAAATGCTGGAGAGGATGTGGAGAAAGGGGAACCCTCTTCCAGTGTTGGTGGGAATGCAAGTTGGTGCAGCCACTTTGGAAAACAGTGTGGAGATTGCTCAAAAAATTAAAAATAGAGCTTCCCTTTGACCCTGCAATTACACTACTGGGTATTTACCCCAAAGATGCAGATGTAGTACAAAAAAGGGCCACATGTACCCCAATATTCATAGCAGCAATGGCCACAATCACCAAACTGTGGAAAGAACCAAGATGCCCTTCAACAGATAAATGGATAAAGAAGATATGGTCCATCTATACAATGGAATATTATGCCTCCATCAGAAAGGATGAATACCCAACTTTTGTATCAACATGGACGGGACTGGAAGAGATTATACAGAGTGAAATAAGTCAATCAGAGAGAGTCAATCATCATATGGTTTCACTTAC